>CAMZMU010000071.1:42640109-43240109 GCA_947311845.1 Poa pratensis | reverse complement strand
GTTATCGGGTGCAACTGTTGTGTCCGATGGTGCATCCACGGCAATTTTTTGCACGTCCAGATCACTCTTAGAGATTTACACCGCGACAAGACGCCGAGCTTCTTCATCAAGCTCAATATATCGAAGGCATTTGACTCGGTGAGTTGTTCATGTCTAATGGAGCTTCTTGGGTCATGGGGTTTGGGCCGAGGTGGATTAGAATGGTTTGCATGTTACTCTCCACGACATCTTCGAGGGTAATTTTGCTAAATGGCAAACCAGGACCATCTATCAGACACGCATGTGGCTGCTGGGTTGCGTGCATGGAAAACAAAATTTTCGCCAACTACGCAATAGCCAAGATCTACTATGAAGATATAAGTGCAAGACATGCATATTTGATCTAACTATAACTCGTTACCGACACCGTTGAAACGGAAGAGATGTCGATGACGACGTTGATGAAGCTTGTGGAAGAACTCCCTAGCCGAGAGAATGTCGTAGACTCCTCGCGTCCCGCTGATGACCCACAAGTATAGGGGATCGCAACAGTCTTCGAGGGAAGTAAAACCCAAATTTATTGATTCGACACAAGGGGAGCCAAAAATATTTATAAGCTTAACAGATGAATTGTCAGTTCAGCTGCACCTGGAAATAGACTTGCTCGACACAGTTTAAGTAGCAACAGTTTTATAGCAGTAGCATTAGTGAAATAATAGCAGCAGTAAAATAAAAGCAGCAGTAATAATTGAAGTAGACAGCAGGATTAAAATACTGTAGGCATAGGATGGATGAACGGGCGTTGCATGGATAAGATAATTCATATAATAGTCAAGCGTAGGCATTTGCAGATAGATAATAATAAAGTATCCAGGTAATAATCAATCATAGGCATGTGTTCCGTATTTAGTCGTACGTGCTCGCAATGAGAAACTTGCACAACATCTTCTGTCCTACCAGCCCGTTTGCAGCGGGGCCTCAAGGGAAACTACTGGTAATTAAGGTGCTCCTTTTAATAAAGCACCGGAGCAAAGCATTAACACTCCGTGAACACATGTGATCCTCACATTACAGCCATCCCCTCCGGTTATCCCAATTGTTGTCACTTTGGGGCCTCGGGTTCCGGACAATTATATGTGTAAACAACTTGCAGATATGATCTAAAACAATAATTATCCTCATGATTCAATAACATGTTCAGATCTGAAATCATGGCACTCGGGCCCTAAGTGTCAAGCATTAAGCATAACAAGTTGCAACAATGACATAAAGTACTAACAACGGATACTAGGCACCATGCCCTAACAATCTGATATCTATTACATGAATGATCTCATCCAATCCCTACCATCCCCTTCAGCCTACAGCGGGGATTACTCACACATGGATGGGGGAATCATGGATGGTTGATGGAGAGGCGTCGGTGATGATGATGGCGATGATCTCCTCCAATTCCCCGTCCCGGCAGGGTGCCAGAACGGAGTTTCTGGTCCCCGAAATAGGGTTTTCGGTGGCGGCGGAGCTCTGGAGTGTTTCTGGAAAAAGCGTCGATCCTCCTCGGGTTTTTAGGTCAAGGGGATTAAGTAGTCGAAAGGGGGACGCGAGGTGGTGACCGAGGCGGCCACACCACCCCCCGGCCGGCCCACCTCTGGCCGCGCGGGCCCATGGTGTGGGGCCCTGTGGCCCGCCTCCGTCTCGTCTTCTGGCTCCGTGTGTCTTCTGGAAAAATAGGAACTAGGATATTTTTCGGGAATTTTCCCGAAACTTGACTTTCTGCACAAAAACAAGACACCAGGGCAATTCTGCTGAAAACAGCGTTAGTCCGTGTTAGTTGCATTCAAAACACACAAATTAGAGGTAAAACAACAGCAAAAGTGTTCGGGAAAGTAGATACGTTTTGGACGTATCAACTCCCCCCAAGCTTAGCTTATTGCTTGTCCTCAAGCAATTCAGTTAACAACTGAGTGCGATAAAAAAACTTTTACGAACACATTTGCTTCATATGATGTAAATATTCTCACTATATGATCAAGTACTTAGGCAATTCATAATAAGGAATGTAGATAATGCCACCTAGTAGCTATGTGAACTATGAAAAGATACCAACACACTAAGAATAAATAACATGAAATAAATCTATCTGCAGGATTGCAATGTTCATAATAAGATATGATAAAGTGGTATCTCGCTTGCCTTTATTTGTAGAGCAAAACATAAATGCCAAGGCACCTCTGAAGTTCAAGTGAAGACTAGAAGTAAAAATATCAAAGATAAGAGCATCAAAGTTATACCACAGTTAACCGTATTCTGGGACAAGCACATTACACTAAGAATGACAGTTATGCTCTCGAGAAGGTGCTCAAAGAAAGGATGGTGACTCAACATAAAAATAAAAGATTGGCCCTTCGCAGAGGGAAGCAGGGATTAACATGTGCTAGAGCTTTTTATTTATAAAACAGAGGTAAAAATTGTTTTGGGAGGTGGTTGTTCCTGTCAACGAATCAGAAAATGGAAAGTACAATATGACCCCTGCCAACCAGACTTTTAAGAGCGGCTCCCATGAAGGACGTTATTTCTACCAGCAAGGCAGATCATCCCTCTTTTCTCTTTTGTTTACACATGCAGATATTTCACTGGTATCATTGCTTGTCTGATAAATCAGGGCAAAAATGTGAAGAGAATTAAGCGGTTAAAGTTGTAATTAATTGGGACTGGGCACCCCATTTGCCAGCTCTTTTTGCAAAATTAATGGATAAGCGGATGTATATGCCGCTAGTCCGGTGGTAAAGTCTGTTTGACAAGTGACATAAAGACATCCACCCCGTCCTCATGAGCTAAAAACAGTGTCACAAAATGAGAAGTGTTTTGAAGGTTTTAAAGGTAGCACATGAAAATTTACTTGGAATGGTTCGAAATACCATGCATAGGAATTTTTGGTGGACTCTTTGGATAACTTGGTTTTTAAGGATTTGGAAGCACGAGCAGCATTCCCGCTCAGTACAAGTGAAGGCTAGCAATAGACTGGGAAGCGACAATCAAGAGAGCATAACCGTCATAATCATGCTTGCGACAGAATAAAATTAACGGAGGCATAAAAGTGATACTAGAACTCTGAGGCAAAATAAATCATCAAGGCTTAATTGACTTTTTGTTTTTCAGTCATGAGCATGCGTGAGCATGTGCCAAGTCAATTCAAGTGAATCATTCAGAGGAGGATACCACCATGTCATACCCTTTTATGAATAGAACAATGCAAGCAAATATCTATATGACATGTTATATACTATTAGTGAATTGGAACTGATCATATGAAAACATGAACTACTAAGCATCCATTAAATAACATTGCCCTCATACGAATCAGCTAAGCATGTCCACATGAGCGAGTATATGTACAAAAATGAAAACAAATAGAGTTCATACCAGCCTCTCACCACAACTCGAGTTGTCATAAATCGTCATTATTGCTTTTCACTTGTGTGGCTTGAATGATATGAAATGATAACCAAGCTCCAATGGAGTCACGGAAGACTGTTGAACTCTGCAACAACTATACAAAACCGAAGAAGAACAACAAATATTTTTGGGTTTTCGATTTGAAACGAACAAAGAAAGGAACAAACAAATAAAGCAAAATCTTTTTGGATTTTTGAATACTAAACCGAAGCTAAAAGATAAAGCAAACCAGTACTAAAAGTACACAAGAGGTAAACAAAGAGAAATAACAGAAATATTTTTGGTCTTTTTGGGTTTTGGAAAATAAAATCAAAACAAGAAACAACAACGAAAAAGAAAGAAACTGAAACATGGATATACAAAGTACCGACCGAATATGATATAAAGTGAGTGAGATGTCGGTGTACCTCCCCCCAAGCTTAGGCTTTTGGCCTAAGTGGAGATCAATCATCGGCGTGGGTGTACGCTCCACCCCGGTGAATCATCCCTAGCATGATCGTAATCAGGCTCCCGTGAAGAAGAAGGGGCAGAAGTCCCATAATCAAAGTGCTGGTACGGGAAGCCCGCGATGTCGGAAGGCTGAGTGAAACCCCATCGGGCTCCTCTCCATCATCCTCTGGGCGAGGGCCGTGCTCCTCTAAGTATGCCTCAAGATCATCCTCAGATAGTGACCACCTTTCCCTGGCATCAAGGTTAAACAAAAGAGGTGCAGGCAAACAAACTAATCGTTCGGACTTAATTAATCTCCACCTGCGTTTCTGGAAAAAGGTTATTTCGTAGACTAAGTTATTCAAGGTAGCCCAGTTAGAAACAAATTTATGACTTATCATGGAATTAATATCAAGCCTTTCTATAGGAAACTGAATGTCTAAATGATGCGGCCCTACACCATGCATAGCTAATAAACGAGAAGCAATAAGACCTCCACAGATTCCCCCTTTCTCGCGGTTAGCTGAAAGACGGAAAGCTATCAAAGCACCTAGATTATAAGTCCTATCACACCTCAAAGCAGCTGAAATGAAAGCCAAATCATAAACAGATAATTTGCTTGCAGTTTTCCTAGCTAGAACACACTTGCCAATGTAATAGGCAAAATATCGAATAGATGGGAGTTGAATGCTTCGAATTTTACCACTCTCCTCTTCTAAACTTCTCCCTTGGCAGATTTCCTTATACAGGTCCATTAGAGGCTTAGGTTGCCCTCTAATCTTCTCGCGCGATCCCCAATGCGGTACCTTAATAGCTGTGCAAAAATCATCAAAGGGCAAATCCACAGCTATATTGTAGATGTTATAGTGAACCATGGGGTTAGGTGAAGACCAACTGAATCTAAAGTTTTGCACTACCGACATAGTCAGTTTTGCATATTGATATGGTTCATCAACAACAAAATCTTCCAACCCTGCATTAGAGATTAGAGTGTTGAAATCTTGCAAGATTCCTGCAGCAGTCATGAAGTTAGAGCATGGATAGATTGAGGGGAACACGGCATCTTCGCGGTTGACCCCCATGACTTCATGCACCTCCAATTCATTGTAATCAAGTTGATGTTCATTCATCCTTCTTTTCTGAAATTTTAACAAAACCTCATAAAACATGATTTTGGAGCAACTAAATCAAAGAAACTACTATAGAACTTGCAAGAGGGCTACACATGCATCAAAACTAATTAATCTAAGCATAGAACAAGCATGCAAACACTTAACATGTCACCTACAGTACCAAAATACTCAAGACATACACAACTAAACAAAATTCTACTTGGATAAACGGAGGAGTCACATACCGGAGAGCAAATGGTCCAAATCTCAGCAACAAAGATGGGCTGAGCAAGGAGATCGAAAAACTCGAGCAAGAGCAGCAAGAACACGGGTTTGAACAATGGTGGTGTGTGGTCGGGGAGAGAAAGAAATGAGAGGAAGATGAGTGAGTGGAGGGCCAGGTGGGACCCACACCATGCCACGGCGCGGCCCACACCCCTGCCGCGCTGGGGTGGTGTGGAGGCATGGTGGGTCCCCCTGGTCAGCCCAGGCACTCCCACATTCCTCTTTAAAAACTAGATTTAGGTATAATTTTCAGAAATTTTTGAAAACTTTCATTTTGCACATTTTCTGGTATTTAAATAATAAACTTAAGGCAGAAATAAAATTTTATAAAGACCAATTTCAACTAAAACTTTGCAAGTTCAGTAACACAACAGTAGGTAAAACAAGGTTGAGAAATAAAATGTTGTTTAGTGCTTCTATGCATTTAAAACATATTTGTTAACAAGGTTGATCAAGTCTTGTCACCAAATAAATTTTATATGACATAAAAGAATTAAACCACATGAGACAATCATGTTACCTTGAATTGTATAGCAATAGATCCAATCATAATACTTTGAAATCCTTCTTGAGGTTCATAAATAGGGCAATCAATACTTCCCACTTTGATAGTTCTAAGATTGGCTATTGTATTTACTCCATATATCTTGTCCAGCTTTTTGGGAAAATAAACAGTATGCTCTTTGTCATTAACATTGAAGGTTACTTTTCCTTTGTTGCAATCAATAACAGCCCCTGCAGTGTTAAGAAAAGGTCTCCCAAGAATAATAGACATATTATCATCTTCAGGCATTTCCAACACAACAAAGTCAGTTAATATTAAACAATTATTAGCCACTTGAACAGGAACATCCTCACATATGCCAACAGGAACAGCAGTAGATTTATCAGCCATTTGCAAAGATATATCAGTTGGTATCAATTTTTCTAAATAGAGTCTCTTATAAAGAGAGAAGGCATAACACTAACTCCTGCTCCTAAATCACATAGAGCAGTTCTAACATAATTATTCTTAATAGAGCATGGGATAGTTGGTATACCTGGATCTCCAAGTTTCTTTGGAACCTTACCATTGAAAGAGTAATTAGCAAGCATAGTAGAAATTTCCTCATTAGGAATTTTCCTTTTGTTAGAGACAATATCTTTCATATATTTTGAATAAGGAGGCAATTTAATAGCATCAGTCAAAGGAATTTGCAAAAACAAGGGTTTCATCCATCACAAAATTTATTATAGTGTTCCTCTTCCTTTGATTTATGTTTCTTATTAGGAAAAGGCATTTGCTTTTGCACCCAAGGTTCTCTCTCATTACCATGCTTTTAGCAATGAAATCTTCTTTAGTATACTTTTTATTCTTAGTATGCTTTTCAGGTTCATCTTCACTCTCCTCTTTATCAGAAGCATCATTTTTATCCTTATCATTGTTATGTTCATTACCACTTTCAGTTTCAGCATCAGAGATAGATATACTATTTGGATCATTAACATGCTCATTTTCTTTAATTGATTCAGGAGATTCTTCAACATGTTTATGTTTCTTCTTCTTCTTTTTCTTAGAAGGGTACTAGTTTCATTAGCTAGTTGAGAATCTTGCTCAATTCTTTTAGGATGTCCTTCAGGATACAAGGGATCCTGAGTAGAAGCACCACCTCTAGTTCCTACTCCATAAGCATGTTTTTCATTTTCTCTAGAAGCATTAACTAGCAGATCTTTTTGTACCTTAGTGAGTTGATCTATTTGAGTTTGAACCATATGGAAATGTTTAATAAGCATTTTAACATCATTAGAAGTTCTTTCCACAATATCATGCAATTTACTCATAGCTCTAGAATTTTCCATCAGATGATTCTGCACTCTCATATTAAAGTTATCCTGCTTAACAATATAATTATCAAATTCATCTAAGCATTGATCAGGAGTTTTAGAATAAGGAATATCCTATCATCAAAATGTTGGAGAGAGTGTACCTCAACTACTGATGGGTGAGGAATTGGCTTACATAATTCTTCTATTGGTGGTAGATTCTTCACATCTTCAGATTTAATACCCTTCTCTTTAAGAGATTTCTTGGCTTCTCTCATTTCTTCATCACTTAGTTCAAGAATTCCTCTCTTCTTTGGTGTGGGTATCGGGGTCGGCTCAGGTATAGTCCAATCATCATGATTTTGGCTTATTTTATCCATTAATTCCTCAGCTTCATCTGGAGTTCTTTTCCTGAAAACACAACCAGCACAACTATCTAGGTATGTCCTAGATTCAACAGTTAGTCCATTATAGAATATATCAAGAAGTTCATTTTTAGCTAATTGATGTCCAGGCCGAGCTCTGAGTAAAGAACAAAACCTTGCCCAAGATTTAGGCAATTTCTCGGCTTCCAATTGTTTGAAATTAAAGATTCTCTGTAAAGCAGCATGTTGAGCACTAGCAGGAAAATATTTCTGGAAGAAAGCATTAACCAAATCCATAGGACTTTTAATGGATCCAGGAGATAAACTATTAAACCAAGTTTTAGCTTCATCTTTTAATGAGAAAGGAAATATTTTAGTAACGAAGTAACTGCGTTTCTTATGTCATCAGAAAACACACTACTTAAAGTAGAAAGAGTGTTCATATGTTCTACAGCACTTTCATTTTCAGTTCCTCGAAAAGGTTCTTTCTCAACAATAGATATATGTGACAAGTCCATAGAGAAATCATAATCTTTATCTTTTATATCAATGGGAGATGTAGCAAACTTAGCATCAGGAGACAGTTTGTAATTAACAGCACGTCTTGCAAGAAGATTTTTAATAGCACTAGCATCTTTAGAAGCATTGCATTCTTCAATAAATTCATCATCAAGTTCAACATAAGTTTCCTCGAAATCATCACTAGTATGATCTCTTAATTCAGGTGAACTAACAGGTGTAATGGGACTTTCATTAGGTGTTTCAGCATTTTCAGTTTGTTTTGACTTAGCAATTGTAGCATCTAGAAAAGGACCTAATGAACCACTCTCATCAAGCACAGTAGAAGCATCATCAAAACTTTCAGAAGTATTTTCAGATTCAGCAGAAGTAGCAGCATGTGAAGCATGTGTATGTGGTGGTGTGACAAGTTGACTTATAACAGACGGTGAATCAAGAGCAGAAGTACTCAGAGTTGTACCTCTCCTTGTAGTGGATGGCAGTATATGCGACCTTCCATCACGAGGTTTACCCATGATGAATAATTGCAGCGAACAATATCACTCTCAGGTGAGCTTATAAATAGAGCTATGCTCCCCGGCAACGGCGCCAGAAAATAGTCTTGATGACCCACAAGTATAGGGGATCGCAACAGTCTTCGAGGGAAGTAAAACCCAAATTTATTGATTCGACACAAGGGGAGCCAAAGAATATTTATAAGCCTTAACAGATGAATTGTCAGTTCAGCTGCACCTGGAAATAGACTTGCTCGACACAGTTTATCAGTAGCAACAGTTTTATAGCAGTAGCAGTAGTGAAATAATAGCAGCAGTAAAATAAAAGCAGCAGTAATAATTGAAGTAGACAGCAGGATTAAAATACTGTAGGCATAGGGATGGATGAACGGGCGTTGCATGGATAAGATAATTCATATAATAGTCAAGCGTAGGGCATTTGCAGATAGATAATAATAAAGTATCCAGGTAATAATCAATCATAGGCATGTGTTCCGTATTTAGTCGTACGTGCTCGCAATGAGAAACTTGCACAACATCTTCTGTCCTACCAGCCCGTTTGCAGCGGGGCCTCAAGGGAAACTACTGGTAATTAAGGTGCTCCTTTTAATAAAGCACCGGAGCAAAGCATTAACACTCCGTGAACACATGTGATCCTCACATTACAGCCATCCCCTCCGGTTATCCCAATTGTTGTCACTTTGGGGCCTCGGGTTCCGGACAATTATATGTGTAAACAACTTGCAGATATGATCTAAAGCAATAATTATCCTCATGATTCAATAACATGTTCAGATCTGAAATCATGGCACTCGGGCCCTAGTGTCAAGCATTAAGCATAACAAGTTGCAACAATGACATAAAGTACTAACAACGGATACTAGGCACCATGCCCTAACAATCTGATATCTATTACTAGGTTCCTCTAATCCAACTAGAAGAAGATCTAAACTTGTGTGTCCCCAAATAGGAGGGGGTGGGGGTTTATATAGATGGCCAAGGGGTGGAGGGACTTGGGCAAGTGGAAAGACCCCTAGCCTAATTCGGTTTGGGAGGGGGAGTTGGAGTTGGACTCCAACTCGCATCCCCCTCCTTTCCTCGATGCGCATCACATAGGGGGGGAGTTGAAGTTGGACTCCAACTCCCCTCCCAGTTTGGTTTCCCCAAGGAGGGAAAGGGAGGGAGGAGTCCCTCCCCTTGCCCAACTCGGATTGGGAGGTGGAGTAGCACTCCACCCCCTAAACCGCTGTAACAGCCCAAGCTTGTGAACTGAATTTTGTGAATAAAATTTCCACTTTTGCATTTCATGCATGCATCATGGAATCATTTGTTATGGAGTGCAAGTTGAAACCAAGTGTTATAAAACAAATTGCAACAAATGGAAACAAGGGCACCAATTAAATTCAATACTTGCAATTCCAAAGGTGCTTGTTCTTGGCAAACACAAATACCAATGCTAATCCATAATTGTCAAGGAAGTTCCAAGAGTTCAAAGTTTAATACTTGCACTGGTTTTAAAATTCAAAAGTAAATTCATTTTGGTTTTAAACCAAAATGCCATAAACAAACCCTATGAACAAATGTTGCTCAAAACTTTTTATTTTGCAACCCCAATTTTTGTGGTGCTTCTACATGAGATTGGGAGACTAAATGATTTTTCTCAGATTTTTATAAAATGTTGAAGTACCTCAATTAAATCACTACATTGCTACAGTTTTAAAAAAGGAAACAGGAAAGGACCTATTGGTAATTGGGAAAATAAGTACAGGGGGTTCTTTGCAAAAACGTGGTTGTCTTCCCTGTAGCGACCGCCCATGCCCGAGCCACACCAGCTCGCTCGACGCCGACGATGCTCAGCCGCGCGATGCCGCCTCCTCCCTGCTGTCGACCATCCCCGCGTGGAGCTGGATACAAGAAGGTGCCCGAGGAACCGAAACCCTAGCCCCTGCCCCCAGCTCTCTTCTCTCTTTCTCTCCACGAACCCGCACCACACCGAACATGGCCGAGCTCGCCGCCGGCGATTGAAGCCCTCCCGGACAGATCGAAGAGGAGCACTGGCACCGCCGCGACGTCCTCTCCCTCCCCGTGCCAGGAATCGACGCGAGGTGCCCGCAATCACCGCCGCCATCCGGTTCTTCTCCGACCACCGAGCCAACTCCATTGAACTCGCGTCGCCGCTGTGGTCCTCCTCCGCCGCTGCCGGTGGTTCCCACGCTTCAAGGGTGAGCAAGCGCTCCTCCCGGACATCTCCGTCTCCTTCCTTTCGATCTGGTTCGTCGTGTCGCCGTTAAACCGCCGCCGGCCGCCGCTAGTCGAGGATGAATCCATCGTCTCCGGTGACCTCCAGGTAGCGGCGCCGCGTTAGTGGAGCTCGCCGTGTTCGCGCCCGTCGAAAACACCTATTAGCTCGCCTCCGCGCACGCCGTAGCGACGAGACCGTGTGCGTCGCCGGTGATCACCGTCGTGAGCCTGCCGTTCCGCGCCTTCGTCGTGGTCAAACGGCCGCTGGGCCCACGTGCTTGCGTGGCTTGCCTATGTGGCACCCGGCCCACTAGTCAGTGGCCTGGGCTAGCCACGGGCTCGGTGCAAAAGGTCCAGTCGTGTTTTCCTGGAATTAAATAAAATGGTTTCAAATACAAATGAATTTGGTAAAATTCATAACTGTTGCAATACTAATCCAAAAATTACAAATGATATATCAAAATGTTAAGAAAAAGCAGATCTGTTTGTTGGTATAACTCACACATCCAAATAAATTAGTTTTATTGATGTTTTCTCAAAATTAAGAAAATAGCAGAAAAAGGAATATTATTGGAAAATCCATATCTTTAAAAATAATGGTCAAAAATTAAGTTTAAACTATCAAAATGTTCAGCACTTAATCTACTTCAAGTTTTACCACTTCACCAAGCCTAGATAATTAGTTTTGATGCTGTTTCAAATAAATTAGTAAAATAGCAGCCCTTAATTAAATATTGGAAATGCAATAACTTTTTAATGGTTAATCAGAAAAGTGTGTTTAAAATATCCAAATGCTCACAAAATTATGAGTTATCCAGTACCTTAAATAGCATGCATTTTTGGACAACATTCAGTACTGTACATTTTCGAAATTGGCTAATTCCATTAAGTTTAACTATGGGGATTAATCCAAATAAGGCAATAAATATATTTGGGACCCCATTTAACTTGTTGGTCATGTTTAATACTTCTATGGTGCACTTAAAATGTCATATCATCATGTGCTTGCGCATTGCACTCGTTTTTATATGGTGTGATATTTGATTGTGCTTTCCGGTGTTCTTATACATCCATAGATCAAGCAGTCGGGGTTCCACCGCAATACCCTGACGACCCGTCTTACCAACCTGCCGAGCAAGGCAAGCGTAATCCCCCCTCTGAGCATGTCTCCTCCTATGTTTTCCGCAAATATTTTCTCCACTATAATATTGCATGCGGTTCCAAATGTCAATTTGATTCGGATTAGAGTATCCTATAGTTGCATTATGACTCCCATGCCATTACCTGTTTTCCCTCCTAATATCCATAGGATTGTATTGTTGGCCTGAAATACTTAACTATGCAATGTTGATGCTTAGCCATGCTTAGTTAAATGCGTAGCCGTCCGATGGATACTTCATGTTGGAAACAGGTTATTGAAGTGTTCATATGATGGTGGAGAAATTGTGGTGACAGGTAATAAAATGCTTAAAGGTGGGGATGGGAGGCCACCTGGTATGGTGGTGTTTTGTCTCACTCTCGCCGCCTAGGTGCGAGTTCTTTACCTCTTGAACCAAGAATGAGCGCGCTTCCTTTCGGTGGGATATATGGAACCCCCGTCGACCAACTAACTTGAGCGGGACTAGCCAGGGTCCTCTAGTTTGAGCTTCCATTTGCGTGTGCGTGAAGATGGTGGCCAAGACTGGGATGAGGATGGTTGTGTTAGGAAAATGAGTGGCCACGGGGCACGGTGTCGATGATCCGTGCTTCGTCCTCACTGATGATCCTGGGTTAGTCCTTAACGAGGTAAAGGTTGTAACCGTTCCCACTCAGCCGGCTTTCCTCGGAAGAGAGCTAAGCGTAGGCAATGAGCCGGGCGGTACCGAAGGTAAACACAGTGCACCCCTGCAGGGTTAAATCTTTTCGAAAAGCCGTGTCCACGGTTATGGACGAACTTGGGAAGTGAAGGTAGGATCATAGAATAACTTTACCGGAATGATTAAAAACTGGGTACTAGAGGTACCACTCACAAATGCAAGGTGAGCTTCCTCGAGGGTGATTCGGGGAGGTGCCTTTGATGAACAGGTACAATGGTTGATGATGGTGGATGATGAGTAAGTTGATGAAAGAAGAGTTGCTTCTTACCTCTTTTGAAAACTATTCTGATTAGTCGATGCCTTTGAGTTATGTTTTCAGAAATAAAATCAGCTTTATGCAAAACAGCCATACAACCTTGAAAGCTAATCATCGAGCATATATTAGCTCTTAATCTTACGAGTTCGTCGAACTCAACATCGTTTGCTATCTTTCTCTATTATAAGAGTTGGGTCTGTGACCCCTGTTTGTAACTTTTGCTATCTTTCTCTATTATAAGAGTTGCTTATAATGATTTTTGTGTCGTAGAGTCTGTGAAGTGCCAGTTGTTCCACAAGTCTTGATCTTATTATTATGCTTTGATAGTTGTGCCCGTGTAGAGGCATCGATCGGAGTGTTGTGTTGTTGGGAGAGGTGTGCCCAACAGCGCCAGCCAAAGGTTTTGGCCGGGGATTGGTAAACCCGTAACCTCCGGTGGTATCGCTTAACCGGTAACACACAGCATCACTGTATAGTAGTCGGGTCGGGGCGCCACAACCGCCTCCACCTAGTGGGCTAGGCCCACTAGGGTTTCGGTCAAGGGGGGGAACTTCCCCCCTTTAGTGCGCCTTGGCCCACCTGCCCTTTTGGGGGTGCGGCTACCTAGTGGGCCCACCTTTGGTAGCTCTAATATTGTTCCAATAATTATTAATTAAATAAATAAATTAATATTTAATTAAATAATATTTTGTCTAATTAATAATCTTAATTCTTATTTGAATATTTCCTTTTACAGAATATTCCCTGAATTAATTACTTATCATATAAAACACTTTTACAGGATCCGGGACACCCAGTGTCCATAGACAAAATACTCCGGATAAATATTTTCCTCTTATATAAACTCTCGGAATAAATCCGACTAGTAATAGAAACTATTTCTATTACTCCGAGACATTTAGTGTGTGCATAATCCAATCTCTCTGATAAAGATATTATCTACCACGCAGAAACCATTCCGGTGATACTCTCTCGGTATCCAGACCAACCGTGTACATAACAAACTAGAACTGACTTAAGCGTGTTACCCTACATGTTCGATAACTTGTAGCTATAATTAGATGTTTTCATCTAATCACCAGCCAAGGTCAGATACATGGACTACCTGAATAACTGCTACCGTTATGCGAATGGCACTCTGTTAAACCTGTTGATTATTAATTCATCATTCCCATTACTCACGATACTGAAATTACCCGAGATAAAGTATTCCTGATATTTTCATGAATCAATCCTTGATTCACTATATCTCTGTCTATCTCGTTATCGGTAAATTTTCTTTTCCCGTTCCCGTAATCCGATATCCCACATGATGTAACTTCATCACATATTGTCTGCAGAACATATTGGATATCATACATACCGAGTGGGCCCTGGAAGTATCTCTCTTTTGACAGAGGAGTAATTTCCAGGTATTATGCACACCTTGGGAATCACCCAGTGACTGCCGTTTTACCACCCAGTTACGGCCGTGGTGTTGACAGTACCAAAGTAATTCTTCCAGTATACACAACCCTAATAACCTCATGGTATAAGGATATGTCATATAATAACCATCTGCGATATTGCACTAAGGACAAAAAGACACTTTGGAATCTTCTTAGCATATCAACGATTTGGGTCTACCCAGCCATATTGTTTCCACCAACAATATGCCATTCATTGATGCTGACATAAACAATGTCCCAGACCAGGAAAATGTGGTCTCTAGCAATCAACGAATTAGTCTAAAAGGCAAGACTAGGGTATACTTTATTTTGTTCATGTCTCTACACGTGCGAGTGAGTTTTCCTCTGAATCACATATTCAGGAGTCACCGCAGTTATATCATAGAATCTTGAAGCATAATTACGAATCAGATGTTAAACTTTATCGCCTTTTGGGCATACATCCAACAGTGGCTTCGGCATGGAGACCCGCTCTCCCCCATGCTATTCATCCTCGCCATTGATCCCCCCCACCACATGCTATGTCGTGCTTCCGAGATCGGTACCCTTCAGCCGCTTCGAGACACCCCGGTTCCGTTCCGCGTCTCTCTCTACACCGATGATACTGCTGTGCTCGCCCCTCCATTGAAGATCTTTTAGCGGTTTCCAAGATTCTGGAGGTCTTTGGAGACGTGACGGAGCTGGAAACCAACCTTGCCAAGATGGAGCTTTTTCCATTTGATGTGATGACGCACAGACTGCGGCGGTCTTGGCTTGCTTCTCGGCGCGACGTGGCGCCTTCCCTTGCAAGTACCTAGGGCTGCCACTGCATTTTGCGAGATTCAACACTGCAAACTTTTCAACCAGTCATCGATGAGATCGAAGCACGGCTAGCTGGTTGGAGAGGAAACCATTTCATTAGAGCTGGGTGGGAGATTCTAGCAAAATCGGTCCTCTCCTCCATGGTCACATACTACTTGATGATATTCATCCTCCCTAAATGGGTGCTCTGGAGGATGGACAAGGTTAGAAGAGGCCTCATTTGGATGAGGGTCCGCCGACCCAAACACCACGAGCCACCCGCTTGTCAACAGGGCAACTGTTTGCAGA
This sequence comes from Poa pratensis, assembly GCA_947311845.1. Taxonomy (NCBI): domain Eukaryota; kingdom Viridiplantae; phylum Streptophyta; class Magnoliopsida; order Poales; family Poaceae; genus Poa; species Poa pratensis. The sequence goes on along the minus strand of CAMZMU010000071.1, from coordinate 43,224,777 downwards.
CCACTCACTCTTGGTGGCTTGGGGGGTGTCGGATTTGGAGAAGTTTGGTAGGGCACTTCCTTCACTGGGCTTGGCTTGGCTTGCATGGACAGACGCCTCTAGGCCGAGGCTTGGCGCTCGCCTTCCATGCACACCCACAGATATGACATTGTTTCACGCGTCCACAACGATCGCCTTGGGGAACAGTGCCAAATGCATGTTCTGGCACGACTCTTGGATTGACGGCGGCCCTCTCAAGATGTGGTTCCCAAAACTTTTCACGCTCACCACGAGGATGAACCAGACGGTCTGGAAGGAGTTACGAAGTGTCAATTGGATCCCAGCCTTGCAGAAAATTGCTTACACCGATGATCTTGTGAGCTTTGTCCAGCTTTGGGGCACCATGCGTGAGGTGCAGCTCCTCCCGCACCCAAACACGATGACTTGGAGATGAATAGTGTCGGGGACATATATGCCGGCCTCGGCGTACAAATGCAGTTCTTGGGTGCCCAAATTCCGTTTGACACAAAGAAGATTTGGAGGGCTCATGCCGAGCTTTCGCGCAGATTTTTCACTTGGTTTGCTGCGCACTGATTGCGGGGATCACACGTTCGTTGGGAGACCCCAAGAGGAAGGTATGAAGCAGTGTAGCTGCAGTTTCCCTCAGTATGAAACCAAGGTTTAATCGACCAGTAGGAGCAAGAAATCACTTCTGAAGGTTGTTGGTGGCGGAATATGGCACGGCGCAACACCAGGGAATCCGGCGTCGACGTGGAATCTGCACACAACACAATCAAACTACTTTGCCCCAACGAAACAGTGAGGTTGTCAATCTCACCGGCTTGCTGAAAACAAAGGATTAAACGTATGGTGTGGAAAACAGTAGTAAATTGCAGAGAATGAAAAGGAACAATGTTTGCAGTTGGTTGTATTATCAGTGTAAAAGAATGGACCGGGGTCCACAGTTCACTAGTGGTGTCTCTCCATAAAAGATAACTAACATGCTGGGTGAACAAATTACAGCTGGGCAATTGACAAAATATTGAGCGCATGACAATGCATATATATGACATGATGATTACTATGATATTCATGTGGGCATTACGACAAAATACATAGACCGTTATCCAACAGCGTCTATGACTAATAATCCACCGCCAGGTTGTCATACCGAGTTCCCCGTTGGTATTAAGTTGCAAGCAACGGATAATTGCATTAAGTAATGTGCGTAATGTAAACAAATGCATTAGACCTAACGGCGCACCCTTAAGCTAAGCATCGGTTATTTTATCCCTAGTGGCAACAGCACATCCACAATCTTAGAAGTTATTGTCACTCTCCCAGATTACCGGAGGCATGAACCCACTATCTAGCATAAATACTCACTCTTGGAGTTACAAGCATCTACTTGGCCAAAGCATCTACTAGTAACGGAAAGCATGCAAGATCATAAATAACATATAAGATAGATTGATAATCAACTTGACATAGTATTCAATATTCATCGGATCCCAGCAAACACAACATGTAGCATTACAATAAGATGATCTTGATCATGATAGGCAGCTCACAAGATCTAAACATGATAGCATAAAGTGGAGAGACAACCATCTAGCTACTGCCATGGACCCGTAGTCCAAGGATGAACTACTCACGCATCACTCCGGAGGCAGGCATGGTGATGTAGAGCCCTCCGGTGATGATTCCCCTCTCCGGCAGGGTGCCGGGAAGAGCTTCTGAACCCTCCCGAGCTAGGGTTGACGGCGGCGGCGTCTCTGGAACTTTTCGTGGATAATGGCTCGGGTATTTAGGGTTTTCGCGTCGGGAGGAATAAATAGGCGAAAGGGCGGCGGCTGCGAGCCACGTGGGCCCCACACCACCCCACGGGCGGCAGGGGGGCCCGGCGCCCCATGGTGTGGGCCACGTGGCTCTCCGTCTCTCTTTGGACTCCGTGTTCGTGTTGGAAAAATAGGAGGTTCTGTCCAAGTTTCGTCCAATTCCGAGAATATTTCCAGACTAGCTTTTCTGGAATACAAAAACAGCAGAAAACAGGAACTGGCACTGTGGCATCTTGTTAATAGGTTAGTCCCAGAAAATGCATAAAAATGCTATGAAGTGTATATAAAACATGTAACAATTGGTATAATATCAACATGGAACATCAGAAATTATAGATACGTTTGAGACGTATCAAGCATCCCCAAGCTTAGTTCTACTCGTCCTCGAGTAGGTAAAACGATAAAAACAAAATAATTTCTGAGGTGACATGCTACAATCATAATCTTGATCAAATAGTATTGTAAAGCACATGTTATGAATGAAGTGATCCAGGTCAATGGTCTATAGTTTGCTAGCAAGTAGATAATGAGCAAACAACTGAATCATATAAGCAAAAACTTTTCATGAATAGTACTTTCGAGACAAGCATCAAAGAGTTTTGCATAAGAGTTAACTCATAAAGCAATAGATTCTAAGTAAAAGGTATTTAACCAACACAAAGGAAGATTTAAGTTCAGCAATTGCTTTCAACTTTCAACATATATATCTCATGGATATTTGTCAACACAAAGCAATATAATAAGTGCAATATACAAGCATATAAAAATTGTTGCACCAAAGTTGACACTAGTGTTTGCTTCTAAGATAGAAAGAAGTAGGAAAACTGACTCAACATAAAAGTAAAAGAAAGGCCCTTCGCAGAGGGAAGCAGGGATTAAATCATGTGCTAGAGCTTTTTAAGTTTTTGAAATCATATAGAGAGTAAAAATAAGTTTTGAGAGGTGTTTGTTAATTGTCAACGAATCAGAAAATGGAAAGTACAATATGACCCCTGCCAACCAGACTTTTAAGAGCGGCTCCCATGAAGGACGTTATTTCTACCAGCAAGGCAGATCATCCCTCTTTCTCTTTTGTTTACACATGCAGATATTTCACTGTTTGTCATTGCTTGACTGATAAATCAGGGCAAAAATGTGAAGAGAATTAAGCGGTTAAAGTTGTAATTAATTGGGACTGGGCACCCCATTTGCCAGCTCTTTTTGCAAAATTAATGGATAAGCGGATGTATATGCCGCTAGTCCGGTGGTAAAGTCTGTTTGACAGTTGACATAAAGACATCCACCCCGTCCTCATGAGCTTGGTAAACATTGACACAAAATAGGAGTAATAAAGTTTGAATAGTTTAAAGGTAGCACATGAAAAATTTACTTGGAATGGCAAGGAAATACCACATATAGGTAGTTATGGTGGACACAGATGGCATGGATTTTGGCTCAAGGTTTTGGATGCACGAGAAGCATTCCCTCTCAGTACAGAGTTTAGGCTAGCAAGGTTATTTGAAGCAAACACAGGATATCAACCGACACAGCAAGACTTATATGAAAACATATTGCAAGCATTATAAGACTCTACACTGTCTTCCTTGTTAACCAAACCCTTTTACTAGAAAATATCTAGACCTTAGAGATACCAATCATGCAAACCAAATTTCAACGAGCTTTACGGTAGTTCTTCATTAATAGGTTTTAACTACATGATACAAAAGCTTAAACATGAACTACTTGATAACTCAAAACAATTGACAAGTATCAAATTATCCAATACATGATCTACAAGAATATGTAAGCTTTTTCCATTATACCATCTACCACATGCAACATTTTCTGTTCCAACCAAACACCAATCAATTTATTTCAACATAAACTCTCCAAACAATTATAAGTGAAGCAAGAGAGTACTTTCTTTAAAAGAACTAACAGCTCTGAATAAGAGATGCATGCAAAACAGGAGCTAAAAGCATAGCAATAGCTAGATAAGAATACTCAACAAGTATAAGTGAAGAATAGGAGTATTCATATGAAAAAGCGGAGCGTGTCTCTCTCCCAATCAAGAATGCTGGGGTCCAATCAAGTTGACCATAAGAAAAATAAAATACTGAAAATAAAAGCACACAGACGCTCCAAGTAAAGCACATATGATGTGAAAGAATTAAAATATAGTTTCACTAGAGATGACCTGATAAGTTGCTGATGAAGAAGGGGATGCCTTGGGCATCCCCAAGCTTAGACGCTTGAGTCTTCTTGAAATATGCTGGGGTGATCCATGGGAGCATCCCCAAGCTCTTCACTCTTCTTGATCACATTATATCATCCTTCTCTCTTGACCCTTGAAAACTTCCGCCACACCAAACTCAAAGTAATTCTCATTAGAGGGTTAGTGCACAATCAAAAACTCACATGTTCTATAAGGACACAAACATGACCGTTACTTTTAACATTACTACTGCCACTGATGTTATGTGAAGCTCTTCACCCTAAAAAAGAATTCCACTCAACACTAGTAAAAGAGAGAATGCGAAAAATAAAAGACAGAATCTGTCTAAACAGAACAGTCCGCAAAGACGAATTTTTTCGAGGCACTTACGTTGCTCAGATCGAAAAACTTTAAACTAACGAAAGATGCGTACATATCTGAGGATCACGCACAAAAATTTGCAGATTTAAATAATTTTTCTGTGATTTTACAGAATTAAAACGGTGAACAGCAGAAATCTGTTCCTGCGCAGAAATCCAAATCTAGCATCATCTTCCTATTAGAGGCAATACTTGGCACAACAATGCGATAAAATAAAGATACAAAGGAATTGTTACAGAAGTAAACAACTCCTTGACTCAAAAAAAAGAAAAATTGCAGAAATAAAATAATGGGTTGTCTCCCATAAGCGCTTTTCTTTAACGCCTTTCAGCTAGGCGCAGAAAGTAAGAATCAAGTGTTTCCAAGTGATGAAGCATCAACAGAATAATTTGCTCTAACAATAGAATCAAAAGGTAACTTCATCTTCTTTCTAGGGAAGTGTTCCATACCTTTCTTGAGTGGGAATTGATATTTAATATTCCCCTCTCTCATATCAATAATAGCACCAACAGTTCTAAGAAAAGGTCTTCCCAAAACAATAGGACAAGAAGCATTGCATTCAATATCCAAAACAACAAAATCAACGGGGACAAGGTTATTGTTAACCATTATAAAAACATCATCAACTCTCCCCAAAGGTTTCTTTATAGTATTATCAGCAAGGTGAACATCCAAATAACAGTGTTCCAAAGGTGCTAAATCAAGCATATCATAGAGTTTCTTAGGCATAACAGAAATACTAGCACCAAGATCACATAAAGCATTGCAATCAAAATCATTCACCTTCATTTTAATGATGGGCTACTGATGGCCATTGACGTAGTTACCTGCGTCAAAAGAATATGGGTTAGGTTGAGACTCCAAGTGCAGAGTGTATAGTATAGGAAAGACGGTTTTCCCCACGAGGGGTGACTCGAGGGTTTAATATCGAACTCTCGGTGAATCAGTAGTGAAAGATTTATCTTCTTATCCTTCTCTTGAAAAACTACAAAACAAAGTAAATTGTTTTGGCCCTCAACCTCACCAAGTGGTTGTCAAGCACAAGGTGTGAGAATGATATCAAATAAAATGAATGCAAAACAGTAAATAAATATGCAATGATGATAAATAAATATGCAGGAATGGTGGAAACAATGATGGATGATATTTTTGGGTTTTGTATTGTGAATGCAAGTTGTAAAAGTGTTTTTGGATTTTTGGATTTTTAAGTGGCAGCAAATATAAAGTGGATAAAAGTTGTTGGAAAGGTGTTTCTTATGATTAAAAATGGACCGGGGTTCATGGTTTCACAAATGCACTCTCTCTTTAATAAAGTGGTAGACAATGGAACACTAGAATTGACATATGAGATTGCAACAAAAAGGTTTCATGACAAGTTACTAATTATATGGGCATCACGTCCTAACATAGAGATCTTTTGATCTTATACTCCATCAAGATGCGAACTAAATCATAACACCTTAGTAATTAAGATAAATCAGAGCATAGCATTAAGTATCATGACATGAAGTTAAAATAAGAACATGCTAGATCTAGTCATGGAGTAGTGGCAATGGTCACACCCACATCTCCGGTAGCAAGGTATTTTTCTTTATCCCTAGTGAGGCAACAAAGTAAGGTAAAAACCCAAGTGGGTCGCGGAACTTTCTCTCACGTTCACCGCACTAGCCACCCCCTGTTACTCCAACTAATGCACACGTTCCCCCTCACATGCTCTCATACACATGCTTGATCATAACAAGTACACAAGAACGGGGTACATAATATGCATCTACTTTCATAACTGAAACAAAACTATTGCAATCTCAAACATATATTAACTCATATAAAGATCTGTCACAAAGGTATTACATAGATGACCGTAATCATGTTCAGCAGCTCATACGGTACTAATTAGTGAAGCTCAAGAGAGGAGAGATACATAAGTTACTTCCGCAAACCCATAGTCCAGGGGTGGACTACTCCCTCTTCATCATGGAGACGGTGGAGAAGTCGTTGGAGAAGATGGAGACCAAGCTGGCAGCGCCCCACCGGAGTTTTCCCCCTCCAATCTGCAATTCCAGGTCTCTGTTTCGTGGTTTCTGTGTTTCTGCGGCGCTTCTTTCCGAAGTGCGTCGGGGACTATTTTTATAGTCGGTTTTAGGTCAAGACGGAGGCTCGGGAAAAAAGATCGACGGCAACGGAGCCATGAGGACCCAGATGGTGGGTCCCACGTGGCCAGATTCCTTGGCCGCGTGGGCCACCCTCTTCTGGCCCTCGGGCCTCCGCTTGTTCGCTTCCTTCGCTCCCACGCTTTGTTCCTTATATGATGCAAATATGATTAAAATATAAGTAATATAATGCAAAGTTCATGTATGCATTTTACATGCATCAACATCCCCAAGCTTAACCTATACTCGTCCTCGAGTATGAAGGTGATAAAACTAACATGGACTTTGCAATTTAATACTATCAAAGGATATCAAAGATGATTAATATTGCTACATAGAGTCAAATGATTCATTCTTCAAAGGAGTAGCAATATACAAGATAGATTATGAAGTGATATCAAAATTTCAATGTAAGGACGTTCAATGATAATTCACAAAGTGTAACATAGAAGAAAGTACTATGGGCCAAATGTATGCATAATGAAAAGTAAAAACATCCTATAATGGTCATAGAGTATTCTTAAAAATCTGAATATAAAAGGTGGACACTTTGGAAAGATATATAAATGAGTAGAGGTAAAACAAGAATAAGTTTCATCTAACTTCCAAATGCTTCTACTTAAGTTAATGTTTGCAATATGGTATTGGTGTCAAGCTCTCATTACCCCTATCATAGCATCTTGAATGGTTAAAGTTTAAAGTGAAAGCAAATATGAGTAATGTGCTTGACAAAGTATGGGTTGAATGTCTCATGCCCCGTGAATACGAGTACCTACACCACGGTGTTACTCAACTTGGGACACAAAAGCAAGTTCAAGTTAGGTCATTGTAAGTAATATAATAGCATCATCAAGAACGTCAACTGGGGTACCTCTGTCCCAGGACATGGAACAAGCCATGTCAAAATGGCAAGACAAACAAACAAAATGAACAATCTCCACACCCTTTTTATTTACTATTAGTATAGCTTTTTATTGTGGGGTACATCACTGAAGGTTCACCATAGCATGTAAATAAATTTCATCCATGAATGATGCATGGCTTAGATTAGCGGCCCATGCGTCTCTCTAGCCATTTATACAAACTCATTAAACTCACTAAGTTTCCACATTTATTTGGCACCATGATAAGCATCCATAAACAAAAGTACATGATATCAACAAAATATAAAGAGCACTGTCGGGTATGTGATCCCCGTACCCCAAAGTCAGGTGGTTGTTATGCCGGTAAAAGAGATAGAAACCGGAGTTAAACAGATAAGAGATAAAAGAAAATGCCAAAGAGGCAGTCTGGGCCGAAACTGGTACTATCCAGATCGACATACGCAGTGTCGGGCCGAGGCAACAGCCAGCTTCGGCTGGGCCGAATCGACAGCTAGCCTTGGCTGTGGTCCGAGGTCCACCAGCGACCTGGATGGGCCGAACTCACCTTCCCGCCTCGGCCAGCTGCTTACCTCGGTCTGGGCCTCGCGCCGCAACCTCGGTTTGGGCCTCACGCTTCAACCTCGAGCGGGCCGACGTGGTTGTTTCGGCTGGGACGAGTTCGACGCTGCACCTCGGCCTGGGTCGACTCTCATGTCTCGGTCCACCTCGCTTTCACCTCGGACCGGCCAGCAACGTCTCCAGCACCTCGGTTTCGACCGAGTTCTTCTACGCCCCAGGACGGGCCGAGTTTCCTTCGTCAGCTCGGCCAGGCTAGCGTGACCCAGGGCGAGCCGTGTCTCTATCTCGGATAGGCCGGCGCTGGAGTATCTCGGACGGATCGCTGTTATCTCGGAGGCATCGTTGCTTATATCTCGTACAAGATGCCCTGCCACCTACCAGAGATACGGAGACAACGACTAGAAGACAAGGAAAAGGACAGCATCTACCGGAGATGCCGGAGACAGACGCTAGAAGACAAAGTTTGGAGTCAACTCTGCTACAGTGCGGTGAACAGTGCGCTGCTACAGCGCACATCTACAGTGTTCTTAGTCTTTGTCCCCTTGTCCCTCACATGTCCCTGGGCACCTAGATAAAAGGGCACCAGGGGGAGAGGAGGGAGGGACACGGGCATACGCAGCCCCCTGGGCACTTCTTCCTCCCCTGGGCTCCTTCTTCTTCCTAGAACTCCCTACCATTGTTGGAATAAACAGCTCGAGGAGCATTTGTAGCCCACGGTATACAAAGAGGAGAATACACCAAGTAGGCTAGTGCTGCAGTAGGGGTTTTACCTCCTCACGAGGGCCCCGAAGCAGGGTACATCGTGGTGTGCTTGTGCTTGTGTTTGTGTTCTTGCTTGTTCTTCGTGTTCTTCGTGTGTTCTTCGTGTGCGATTCCATCGCGCAATCCCTCCCCGAATCCACAAGCATCCGTTCGGCCCCAGAATAAGCCACCCGTGGCATCTGCGTGTTTCCCACCACGACAGTTGGCGCCCACCGTGGGGCTGATAGTGGCGCTTGCTGGATCAAATTCGGACGGGACATTTTTTGTTGACTCGGGGACTCGACTCCGACATCATCCCCGGGTTAACAGAGCTCAAACCGACATTTGGTTAGCAAAAACTGAGATATACAGAGTCAATCCGAGGTACACAGCAAAAAAGCCATCTTCCACCTCCAGCGGTACGCACGCCTGAGCTCCGGCGTCCGCGCTCCTGCGCCCGCGCCCGACCTCGTCCCTGCGCGTGTGCGTCCGCGCCCCAGCGCCACCACGGCCGCGCCCGCGTCCGGCCATCCTCGGCCGCCCTCGCGCTCGGCCTTGCCCGCACCAAGCTCCCACTCCTGGCTGCTCCCATTCCCGCCTCGATCTTGGCTCGCCCTGGCTCAGGCCCGACCTCGCTTGGCCGCTCGCGCCGCGGTCGCCTCCGGCTCCGCTCCACCCGCGCTCGGCCACCCTCGCGTCGCCTCCGCTTGTGCCGCTCCGCCCCTCGCCACGGCCGGCTCCGGCTCCGTCTTGCCCTCGCCGCTCAGCCTCGCCTAGCTGGCCGTGGTTGGCTCTGGAATCCCCCCATGGCCGGCCGCTGCGTGTGAGAAGATAAGAAGGAAAGGAAAAAGGAGAGAGAAAAAAGAAAGAAAGAAAAAGAAAGAGAGAAAGAGATAAAGGTGTGATTCACATCGTTGACTTCCCTGGCCAGGTCGGCCGGGATTCGTACAGCGAGCGAGTCCAGAGATTTGTTTCTGTGTTCTGACATTTCGGTGGGCCAGCGTTTCTGTATCAGCATACCAACGACCTCGGCTATCCGTCGCCGGTGCGCTCCCGCACGTCTCGGTCAGGTGGATCGAGTACCGATGTCGGTGGCCGACATATTGGGCTGACATTACCTCGCCTCGGTGGACCGGGGTGTTTTTTACTTAGGCTGGGCCGAACTTTCATCTCGGCTGGGTCGAGTTCGCCAGACCCTGGTTGGGCCGAGGCATCTTTGCTTTAGAGGGATCGACACTGAATTACCTCGGGCCGGGCCGAGATATCCGCCAGCTTCGGCTAGGCAGTCGCAACAACCTCGGCCGGGCTGGGGCTCGCAGTCTCTGACTGGCCGGCGCACCGCAGCCTCGGCTGGGCTGGCGTTGCCAGTGCCAGGGCAGCCTCGGCAACACTGCTGCTACTGAAGCGAAGCAGGTTGCTCCGGGTGATTGCTATCCGACGTTGCTCCATTGATCAAGAGCGCGTGCGTCGGCCGGTGCCCGCGCTTGCTGCTGGGTTTAAGCTGGTATCCGTTCTTAGGTACCACATTACATCAACCGGGATATTTATGCCTACCCTGCGCCGAGACATCTAGGTGAGTATCGACAGCATATGTGTGTAGCATGCTAGGTGGTTAATCTCAAAAATATCTCGGGGACTGCCCCCTCGCTTTTTGTCTGTGTTCTACCTGGGACAAGATGTCTAGACCCGGGGACTGGATAACCAGTCTGTTGTACACCTTCTCCTAGATAAGAAAAGTAACTCGGGGACTCGGTTGAAACCGAGTCTAGTTTTTTGTGCTTAGTATCTGCTGTTAAATTCGTTTTCTATCAAGTACTATAGCTAGTTTGCCTTGGTTAGTATAATTGTTGTTCCCGTCAAATATTCTTCATGATATCTATGTTGGACTAACGTTGAAAGGTGACGTCGGTTTTGTTGAGAATGTTCATCACTGGGGTATTCCAGAAATCTGAGGTGTATTGTAATCCGAGGTATAATGGAAATCCGGATCATAATGGAAATCCGGATCATAATGGAAATCCGGATCATAATGGAAATCCGGGTCATATTGGAAATCTGGGTTATAGTGGAAATCTAAGGTATCATGGTTATATTGGTTATCTCAAATTATCCAAGGTACCCTAGCATTATCAGTATTCTCTAAATCACCGTTTACTTTGGTTTACCACAGTATCACGGTATCATTCCCCATCCCGGATCGCCGTTTATTTCGGTTTGTCACAATATCATGACATATTTCCATATCTCACATCGCTGTTTATTCCGTTTGCCAACGTATCATGGCATCATTTGCATACCAGATCTTTGTTTATGTTTGTTAGTCGGAGGCAACCTTTGAGATATATTTTCTCAGGTTATATGTCAGTCCAGCATAGCTGGAGACACTTATGTCGATATACGCCCGGAGTGGCTAAAACCGACATGTGTGATATGCCAATGAGGCCGAGGTACCGAGACATGTGTGATATGCCCAGAGTGGCCGAGGTACCGAGACATGTGTGATATGCCAATGAGGCCGAGGTACCGAGACATGTGTGATATGCCCAGAGTGGCCGAGGTACCGAGACATGTGTGATATGCCAATGAGGCCGAGGTACCGAGACATGTGTGATATGCCCAGAATGGCCGAGGTACCGAGACATGTGTGATATGCCAATGAGGCCGAGGTACCGAGACATGTGTGAAATGCCAATGAGGCCGAGATACCGAGACATATGAGATACATACTTGCAGGTTTATGTCGGTCCAGTTCACGCTGGCGGCATCCAAGTTCGGTACAAGCCAGGAGGGCTAACCGACGCTGGTGGCATCCAAGTTCGGTAAAAGCCAGGGGGCTAACCGACGCTGGTGGCATCCAAGTTCGGTAAAAGCCAGGAGGGCTAACCGACGCTGGTGGCATCCTAGTTCGGTAAAAGCCAGGAGGGCTAACCGACGCTGGCGGCATCCAGGTTCGGCAAAAGCCAGGAGGGCTAACCGATGATGGCGGCATTCAAGCTCGGTAAAACCAGGAGGGCTAACCAACGCTGGCAGCATCCGAGCTCGGTAAAGGCCAGGAGGGCTAAAAACCGGCTTATAATGCTGCCCATGCATGAAACACGTTTTCAGTACAAACTGTCCATCTCGTTGTTGATCCGGGTGAGCTCGGTCAACCGTATGTGACATTTGGCCTGGAGGGCATAGCAAAGACGACCGAATTACAATGGTGCCCATGCAGGCAAGATGTGCACACATGGAGGTTTCGATGGTGGCATTTGTTTTTGTAAGACTGCGCATGACTCTGCGAGTCCCCCGCAGCCTCGGGGACTAATGTCGGGTATGTGATCCCCGGTACCCCAAAGTCAGGTGGTTGTTATGTCGGTAAAAGAGATAGAAACCGGAGTTAAACAGATAAGAGATAAAAGAAAATGCCAAAGAGGCAGTCTGGGCCGAAATTGGTACTATACAGATCGACATACGCAGTGTCGGGCCGAGGCAACAGCCAGCTTCGGCTGGGCCGAATCGACAGCTAGCCTCGGCTGTGGTCCGAGGTCCACCAGCGACCTGGATGGGCCGAACTCACCTTCCCGCCTCGGCCAGGCTGCTTACCTCGGTCTGGGCCTCGCGCCGCAACCTCGGTTTGGGCCTCACGCTTCAACCTCGAGCGGGCCGACGTGGTTGTTTCGGCTGGGACGAGTTCGACGCTGCACCTCGGCCTGGGTCGACTCTCACATCTCGGTCCACCTCGCTTTCACCTCGGGCCGGCCAGCAACGTCTCCAGCACCTCGGTTTCGACCGAGTTCTTCTACGCCCCAGGACGGGCCAAGTTCCCTTCGTCAGCTCGGCCAGGCCAGCGTGACCCAGGGCGAGCCGTGTCTCTATCTCGGATAGGCCGGCGCTGGAGTATCTCGGACGAATCGCTGTTATCTCGGAGGCATCGTTGCTTATATCTCGTACAAGATGCCCTGCCACCTACCAGAGATACCGGAGACAACGACTAGAAGACAAGGAAAAGGACAGCATCTACCGGAGATGCCGGAGACAGACGCTAGAAGACAAAGTTCGGAGTCAACTCTGCTACAGTGTGGTGAACAGTGCGCTGCTACATCGCACATCTACAGTGTTCTTAGTCTTTGTCCCCTTGTCCCTCACATGTCCCTGGGCACCTAGATAAAAGGGCACCAGGGGGAGAGGAGGGAGGGGACACGGGCATACGCAGCCCCCTGGGCACTTCTTCCTCCCCTGGGCTCCTTCTTCTTCTTCCTAGAACTCCCTGCCATTGTTGGAATAAACAGCTCGAGGAGCATTTGTAGCCCACGGTATACAAAGAGGAGAATACACCAAGTAGGCTAGTGCTGCAGTAGGGGTTTTACCTCCTCACGAGGGCCCCGAAGCAGGGTACATCGTGGTGTGCTTGTGCTTGTGTTTGTGTTCTTGCTTGTTCTTGCTTGTTCTTGCTTGTTCTTCGTGTTCTTCGTGTGTTCTTCGTGTGCGATTCCATCGCGCAATCCCTCCCCGAATCCACAAGCATCCGTTCGGCCCCAGAATAAGCCACCCCGTGGCATCTGCGTGTTTCCCACCACGACAAGCATGTTGAAAGCTTGCCATGTGACAGCACATATGAGCTAACTCCCAACCAAGACTCTTGTCAAGCTCACAACTTCATAATTTTAATCACAATGGGTCATGTTTATTAAGTGCAATAAAAGTAAGGTGTGCATCAAGTTCGTGAGAGCTCTTTAACCAACTTTTCCCATAACAATCAATAACATAAGCATTTTAATTCAGAAGTATAGATAATACAAAATAACATGATAAACATACTCGGAATAGCATAAAGCTAATAGGTAGATATGGTGGAATCACTGAAAAAACTTTGGTTGAATGTGTTGGAAAACAAGTTTTTACTTGTTGGAATTTTTGGGCTAGCAAGAGGGAGAAAGTTGACCGTCTAAATGCATGCATAAGTGTCCATAGAACTAATCAATCTGTGTTAAACAAAGTAAAGTAACATTCAGCATCAAAACATGAATAAAAGATAGCTCTTGATAAAACACTTGCAAATTAATATTCATTAAAAGCATATGAATCATGCAACTATATGTATCTTTTTGAATCAACTCAAACATCCCTTTCCCAATCTTTTTAATAGCATCCAACTTAATTCAACCCAAATTTCTAGTAGCTCTCTCATATATAAAAGATAGTGGTGGTCTCAAGACAAACAAAAAATCAAACTGAAATAAAAAGCAAATAAAAGACGCTCCAAGTTTATGCGATAAAGCGCATTGATCGAAAAAAAGAAGTTAGACGTGTGTAAACCGAGAGTGTGTTGGTCCAGTGGGGTTGTCTTCACATCCCCAAGCTTATGTTCTTCACCATCCTTGGATAGCTTGTGGGGACCCCGGACTAGCTGTCTGAAATACCCGATTATGATTAACACAACGATCCCGTGATCAGTCTGTCGTTGCACATAATCCAAATTGGATACCAAAGTTTACATCCATTACAATACCGAATAAAAAGTCTTACATAAAGGGTCATTTAGACCAAGTTCTTACATAGGTGCCTTCATGGGCCAACCAAAATATCAGCGGAAGCTACGGCGTAGTAGACATCATATTCTAACGATGACGACCCGACAGGCAGCTGACTTGTGGAGATCCTTAGTTTGCGTAGAAGTCGCCATACTCCTGCTCGGCGTAGTGCTCCTCCTCGTAGCCTGGCTAGGACAATAGCCAGGGATGAAACCAATATGAGTACATTTGAATGTACTCGCAAACTACCCCAACATGAGTATGCACTAGTTTTATTTTAACTTACAACTTTTATTTGTTTAAAACACCTCTATATCTTTATTGAAAAAGGTAAGAAGAGTTTTATAACTATCTTTGAAAGAATTCACCATCTCATTTTGTTTCTCCAAAACTCCTCCTTTTTCTGACCATGGCTCACCATAGCCCATTTATTCCAACAACTCATACCCCTTCATTTGGTATAGCTGTGTAACACCATCACCATTTCAGTTTCTTTTAAACTTGAAAGCTTTTCCAAAAACTTGCACATGGTCTAGGACAGCCTCCCAACTGTCCATATCCGAGGACTCGGCTATTCGAATAGTTTTACACTCTGCAGAGGTAGCACGCTTTTCCCCCATCCATCCGGCAACTCATCATGTCCGCCACGTCTCTCCATACAAGGTGTATGCGAAGTAAGCCGCCGACCATAGCCTGTCCTTTGCTCATGCTAGTATAGGACCCTGCCGCTATGAAACTTCCATCGACACTCAGGCTAATTTCCCAACAGAAACCCCAAGTGTGAGGACTCGTAGTTCTTCCCGGCGAGCGAACCCTTCAATCCTCCCACCAACGTGTTAGGACCCAGGTCAGGGGTAGGTCACCAAACCATCCCCTCATGGAACGAGGTCATCCTCGTTGTTGAGGCATCCCATACTAATATGAGCAAATTATATGACTACGCCCTTTCCCATATGTGGGTAGATGTGGTCGCACATGGTAAGATTGGTTGTCATAGTACTAGGACACAATGTGTATTTTTCATAAACATCACCGTTCTTCTTTATTTTCACACCGACATCTCGGTATTCCATAACCACACAAGTCTTTTTAAAGGAGTTTTGAATAAACATCATTGTTTCCCATCCTAAAGTTTTATATAAGCTACTACATAGGGTGGCAAAATAATATCCGTATATTTTTCGAAAAGGTTTTGTAAACCATTGCCTTAAGAGTAAATATTTTGATCAAAGTAGATGCATATGTATTTAGGTGCAAGCTCAGGGAGTAGCTTGCCTTGCTTGGCAAAGTGATCTTGCTCTTGTTCTTCAAATTCAGCAAACTCTCCTTCCTCGATATATCCGACAACGTTCTCGTCTAATTGATAAACAACAATGCAAACAATCACTAATCTATACAAGCAATCATCTCAACACAACAATCATGAACATCACAATTAGCTACTGCCTACATCAAACCATACAATTTGGTTTCAAAATAATTGAATTAAACATTATTTAATTAAGTACAAATTATGGCAGAAACTTGTTGAACATGTTTAATTGCACAACTTGAGTTCTGTTTGTCACAAAAATACAAACTAAAGTTCTATAGAAAGCTACTGATGTGTAGAAGACAAAACAATTTGGTTTGGACCAAATGGAGTTATCAAACTCCCTACACATTGGTTTGAATCCAGAAGCTTAATAATCAAGTTTTGGCAATCAAATAAGTTCTGTTGTTCCAAAAATTAAATCCTTTTAGGAGTAACTAAACATTACTAAATGTGATCTAACAAAATTGGTCCTAACTCATTTGGTTCCACCAATAAACATATTTATTTGTTTTAGTCCAGAAGGGTTTATCTTAGAATCAACAACTAACATTGCTCAATTAATTCTACCAAAATTACGGAAGCTAATACATGGCAGTGCCAAGCTAACAAAATTGGTTTGGAATTATTTGGACTAACAGAGTATCAGAAACAAACAAGTTTAGAATTTAAACCTTCTGTAGTATTTTTAATAATACTTTTTATTTATTTAATTAAATGACATGACACCAATTGGGTTGGTTAAACATTTTAATAAGCTTTCCAGAACAATTGATTTTGATTTATTTGGATTTGTAAATCTCAAGTTATTGAATTTATAAAATGGGTCCGTACTGAATTTCCAGAGAAAACTAAATTAGGAAAATCCACTGTTGTGTATAATGTTGAAATTTGTGACAGGTGGGCCTACACGTCAGCGACACAGGAGAAATATCTCGCGCGCTGGAAATGTTTAAACATCTGACGGGTGGGGCCTACATGGCAGTGGCTCAAATAAACGAAGCGGTATGCGATCGTCGATCATAGATCGAACGGCTCACGGAGGCCGCGTTCATCGACGACCTAATCAGAGCGTCGTCGGAGCTCCGGCGACGGCGAGGGTGGCCAGTGGGGGTACCTGGAGGGTCTAGGGACGGCGGAGAGGACGGCGTTCGACGGCGGAGGTCGTGGGGATGCTGGGGAGGTGAGTGGAGCTTGATGAGGAAGTTCTGGGCGGCGGCGATGATCTCCTTCTTCTCCGCGGCCGTGCTCCAACTCCGGCGAGATCCTACGGGGCTCCTGGGCACGATACAGAGGGGAAAATGTCTCAGGAGGGTGTGGCGGTAATGGAGAGGTAGGTGAGATCCAGAGAGGAGCAAAGGAGGGAGCAGCACGGCGTAGCCGTGTCGTCGCCTACCTCGGGTGCGGCGGGGCGCAGAGAGAAACTACGGGCAGCAGTAGCCTCGCTGTGGAGTACCCCCCTTCTGGCGGTGTACGGGAGAGAGTGGGGTGAGGGAGAGGCTGTGAGATTGAGGGAGGGCTCGGGGTGGCTTTATAGGCTCAACGACGGCGCACGGGTTCGTCGTGGACACGGTGCAGGAGAGAGGGTCCAGGCGCGATAGCTCGCCGTAGCTCGCGGTAGGGGGCGGCTGCAGCGTTCGAGGTGCAGAGGCTAGCTCAACGGCGTGGCGACGCGCCGTGCGTGAGCGAGAAACGGGACGGCCCGGAGAACGTTTGGACGGCGGGTGCGTGCACTGGCACGGCCGTCTCGGGCGGGAGCGGCGGCTGCGTGGCGCGATACGACGATGGGAGTCCTCCCCGGGGATGGCTGCGGTGCTGGGAGAGCGCAGAGACGCCAGGGAGAGGGGGGGCATGGCCCTGGGGCGACTGTGGTGCCGACAACGCCGTTGCCACGGCGACGGCCATGGCGCACGGCGCCCGCGGCTGTCCCCTGGTGCATCTCCTCTTCCCGTGCCTCACTTCTTCGATTTCCTGGACGGGGCGAGGTCGGTGAGGGGAGAGGGAGTGGATGCAAGCATCAATTCGAAGAATGAACTTCGAATTGACTGAATTGCATCGGTTGAAATCAAACCGATGATGAACACAGTGGTGTCCACCACGTGTTCGACGAAATGTGCACATCAAATTTAAATTTGAATTTCTGAATTTTGATTTCATACTTTGCTTCATAGTTATGTATAGGTATTTGTGGTGCTGTGTTGCATTTCATGTGACAAGTGCAAC
The DNA here is from genome assembly GCA_947311845.1 of Poa pratensis. Lineage (NCBI taxonomy): Eukaryota > Viridiplantae > Streptophyta > Magnoliopsida > Poales > Poaceae > Poa > Poa pratensis. Next base: position 43,207,004 of record CAMZMU010000071.1, on the reverse strand, counting down.
ATAGCACTCTTTGTGATTTGAATTTAATAAAGATAGTAAATGGAATTTAAATTTAGGTTTTTAAATTAAAATTTTGAGAGGGAAAAGTTATAGGAATAAAAAAAATGGGAGAGTTTATATAACCTCTCCTTTCAATTTTGTTTGAAACCATTTTAGATTCTCCCCTTGGAGAATTTGTGTGACACAATTGTCACTTTTATTATTCTTGCTTTATTTGCTATTTCAATTCTTTTCTTTTCTTCTTGTTTTTATTTAGAGCAAGCAACAAGAATTAATTACCACAAGCAACAATATGAGATCAACACATATAATTAAGCAAAAGTTTTTGTTGGCTCTCATTTTTGGAATATAATATTGATTAATATTTTTGGGATGTTACAATCCTTCCCCCCCTTAGAATAAATCTCGTCCCGAGATTTGCTAGGCCTGGGTACTAAAGAGGTCTGGAAACTCACTCCGAAGATAATCTTCGCGTTCCCAAGTTGCTTCTTCTTCAGAGTGGTTAGTCCACTGGACTTTGTAAAACTTGAGCGCACGCCTTCGGGTAACACGAACATCTTCTTCGAGAATTTTGAGAGGTCTCTCTCGATAAGTCAAATCTTGGTTCAGGTCGATGGAGAGGTGATCGATGTTTTTGAAAACATCAGGCTGGTCAGGAACTTTCAGACACTTCCGGAGCAAGGAAATGTGGAAGACATCATGATAATCTCCTAACTCCTGGGGTAACTCCAGCTGATAGGATACTTCTCCTCGACGAGCAATGACCTTGAAGGGTCCAATATATCTCGGTGCTAATTTTCCTTTGACATGGAATCGCTGCATTCCTTTGAGGGGTGTCACTCGGAGATAAACATGATCTCCGACACTGAAAGTGAGGTCACGGCGCTTGGTGTCAGCATAACTCTTCTGATGGGATTGGGCAGTTTTGAGGCGTTCACGAATAAGCTGAACTTGCTCTTCAGCTTCACGGAGGGTATCTGGTCCAAACAATTTGCCTTCTCCGGTATCGGACCAATTCAGGGGTGTACGACACTTCTTGCCGTAAAGGGCTTCAAAAGGGGCCATTTGCAGACTGAACTGATAACTGTTGTTGTACGAGAACTCTGCAAACGGAAGACAATCTTCCCACTTGGAACCATAGGATAGAACACATGCACGATTCATGTCCTCCAATATCTGGTTCACTCGTTCAGTTTGGCCATCGGTCTGGGGATGATAAGCTGTGCTAAATGCTAACTTGGTTCCGAGGGCTTCATGAAGGGATTTCCAGAATCTTGAGGTGAATTGCGTGCCTCTATCAGATACAATCTTCCTAGGCACACCATGCAGGCTTACTATTCTGGAGATATACAGGTCTGCTAGCTGGGCTCCATTGTGAGTGGTCTTGACGGGTATAAAATGAGCAACCTTGGTCAGTCGATCAACGATGACCCAGATTGAATCATGGCCTCGGTTAGATCTTGGGAGTCCGGTAATAAAATCCATTCCAATCTCATCCCACTTCCACTCGGGAATTTTCAAAGGTTGAAGCAATCCAGCGGGTCGCTGATGTTCAACCTTAACTCGCTGGCAGATGTCACACTTGGCTACGAAAGAACCAATCTCCCGTTTCATTCCATGCCACCAAAATCTTTCTCGAAGGTCTTGGTACATTTTGGTTCCGCCGGGGTGGATTGAATAAAGGGTCTCATGGGCCTCTTTTAGGATTAACTCCTTAAGTTCCGTGACATTGGGCACACAGATACGGTCATTAAATTTCAACACTCCTTCAGCATCTTCGGTAAAACCGGGTGCTTTGCTGAGGGAAATTTTCTTCTTAATTCCTTCAATGCTTTCATGATCCTTTTGGGCTTCTTTGATTTGATCCATCAGGGTTGGGGTTAACTCTAAATTGGCGAGATAACCATGGCTAACAAGTCCTAGTCCAAAGTCTTCGAACTCTTTGAACAAGGCTGGCTGTTCGGCTTGGATCAGGGCATTCAGGGTGCAAGGTTTGCGACTAAGGGCATCGGCAACTACATTAGCCTTTCCAGGGTGATAATGGATTCCAATATCATAATCCTTGATTAATTCCATCCATCTCCTCTGTCGCAGGTTCAACTCCTTTTGGGTGAAAATATACTTCAAGCTCTTATGATCCGTATAGATTTCACAGCGATGTCCCGCAAGATAGGGACGCCACTTCTTAAGAGCAAAGACTACAACAGCTAACTCCAAGTCATGGGTTGGGTAATTTTCTTCATGCGGTCGCAACTGCCGGGACAGATACGACACAACTTTGCCTTCTTCCATGATTAGAAAATCAACAGGCACAAATGACATATGCAACTCTACCATAACATCACTTACTTTTCCTAAAGCATGTTTAATGGAATCATCAGCAAGTGCAAGTTCAATAGAGCATTTTTCAAGATTCTTTAATTCAAGTACTTCATATAGTTCTTTAGATAAAACAGAGACACTAGATCCTAGATCTAATATAGCATGGTGTGTCTCTTTTCCAATGGTTACTAGTACTTTGGGAATCCATATATCCCCAATCTTAGGTTGTATCATAGCTTCTTGGTTGTACCTAGCAATCTTTTCTTTTAAAACATGATTAGCAATATAAGAACCAAAACCTGCTTGGTTAACATTGATGGAAGGATCACTTGCAAATTTTTGTAAGATTGATATTAATTAATGCAAGCTACAATTCTCTAAGTCAAGCAATGGTTCCTTGACTTCACTAAGCATTTTAACTTCCTCAACTTTTCTTCCCCTATCATATAGATTAAATATTTCATGACGGTCATCAAAAACATCTTCTGGTACTTGGGCTTTTTCTAAACTTTCTTTAATTTTCACTTCCAAAAGCAAGACATCAAGTAGAATATGAGTGTTAGTAGCAGTAGTATTCATAAAAGAACCCCCACATTCATTATCCAAAAAGACTCTAGAGGTTTCAGACAATCCTCTATAAAATATATGCATGAGCATCCAATCTCTAAGACCATGTTCCATTCCAAAAGCTATACCTCTAAACCTTTCCCATGTTTTTACCAAAGGTTCATCCTCTTCTTGTTTAAAGGTGATAACTATTTGTCTCAAATTACAAACTGTTTCAGTGGAACAAAATCTTTCAATGAATGAAGCTTTTAAATTAAACCAAATGCTAAATTTTCCAGGTGGCCATCTTAATATCCAATCTAAGGCTTTTCCAGCTAGGGAGTAGGGAAAAAGCTTAACTTTAATCATATTAACATTGGCATGGTTCAAATTTAACACTTTGCATCTTTCATTAAACTTCTTAAGATGAAGTATAGGATCTTCCTTGGGTTTCCCATAAAAACGGTGTTCATAAATCATTTTAGTGATATTATGATCTACTTCAAATTTTTCAACAGGGATATTCATATTTTGAGGAAAGTTCTTAACACTAAATGACCACAAGGTTATCTTTTCCATTATGCAAGTTTTTATGTGTTTTTTATTTTTTATGCAAAACTGAAACTAAAATATGAAACCGAAATGTAAATATGATATGCAAGACAATAACAAACAAAATAAAATGCTTTGAAGGTAAAGATGGATAAGATGATGCTCACGTAGGTGCAACCTTCCCAAGCTTAGGTGTTTGCACAAGTTGGTGATGAAGTTGACTTTGTTGTGAGATACCCTTGGATAAATCTTTACAGCAATGATTCCCCGGCAACGGTGCCAGAAAACTGTCTTGATGGCCCTTGACGTAGTTACCTGCGTCAAAAGAATATGGGTTAGGTTGAGACTCCAAGTGCAGTGTATAGTATAGGAAAGACGGTTTTCACCACGAGGGGTGACTCGAGGGTTTAATATCGAACTCTCGGGGAATCAGTAGTGACAGATTATCTTCTTATCCTTCTCTTGAAAACCTACAAAACAAAGTAAATTGTTTTGGCCCTCAACCTCACCAAGTGGTTGTCAAGCACAAGGTGTGAGAATGATATCAAAATAAAATGAATGCAAAACAGTAAATAAATATGCAACGATGATAAATAAATATGCAAGAATGGTGGAAACAATGATGGATGATATTTTTGGGTTTTGTATTGTGAATGCAAGATGTAAAAGTGTTTTTGTATTTTCGGATTTTTAAATGGCAGAAAATGTAAAGTGGATAAAAGTTGTTGGAAAGGTGTTTCTTATGATTAAAAATGGACCGGGGTTCATGGTTTCACAAATGCACTCTCTCTTTAATAAAGTGGTAGACAATGGAACACTAGAATTGACATATGAGATTGCAACAAAAAGGTTTCATGACAAGTTACTAATTATATGGGCATCACATCCTAACATAGAGATCTTTTGTTTATTAATCTCTCTTATACTCCACCAAGATGCGAACTAAATCATAACACCTTAGTAATTAAGATAAATCAGTGCATAGCATTAAGTATCAAGACATGAAGTTAAATAAGAACATGCTAGATCTAGTCATGGAGTAGTGGCAATGGTCACACCCACATCTCTGGTAGCAAGGTATTTTTATTTATCCCTAGTGAGGCAACAAAGTAAGGTAAAACCCAAGTGGATCGCGGAACTTTCTCTCATGTTCACCGCACTAGCCACCCCCGTTACTCCAACTAATGCACACGTTCCCCCTCACATGCTCTCATACACATTCTTGATCATAACAAGTACACAAGAACGGGGTACATAATATGCATCTACTTTCATAACTGAAACAAAACTATTGCAATCTCAAACATATATTAACACTATAAAGATCCACCACAAAGGTATTACATAGATGACCGTAATCGTGTGCAGCAGCTTATACGGTACTAATTAGTGAAGCTCAAGAGAGGAGAGATACATAAGTTAGTTCCACAAACCGATAGTCCAGGGGTGGACTACTCCCTCTTCATCATGGAGACGGTGGAGAAGTCGTTGGAGAAGGTGGAGACCAAGCCGGCAGCGCCCCGCCGGAGTTTTCCCCTCCAATCTGTAACTCCAGGTCTCTGTTTCATGGTTTCTGTGTTTCTGCGGCGCTCCTTTTCGAAGTGCGTCGGGGACTATTTTTATAGTCATTTTTAGGTCAAGACGGAGGCTCGGGAAAAAAGATCGACGGCAACGGAGCCACGAGGACCCAGATGGTGGGTGCCACGCGGCCAGATTCCTTGGCCGCGTGGCCACCCTCTTCTGGCCCTCGGGCCTCCGCATGTTCGCTTCTTTCGCTCCCACGCTTTGTTCCTTCCAAAAACTGATGCTCGTAAATTTCTAGGTCATTTGAACGTCGTTTGGGTCCCTGAAACATCAAAATATAGAAAATAGGGTTTTCTGCCTGTGCAGGGTTAATTCCAGAAAAATAGGAAACAATGAAATATTCCCAAAATCAATATAAAACAATGATATAACCCTTATATGATGCAAATATGATTGAAATATAAGTAATATAATGTAAAGTTCATGTATGCATTTTACATGCATCAACTCCCAACCATCTTCTAACTTCCTAGGGATAGAAGCTTCATATTTTAATTTCTCTTCCCTAACTTGCATGAGAGCATTAGTAATGTGTTTAGTAAAAGCCATATTTATAGCACTAGCATAAGGACCTCTAGCTAGCTTTGCAAGAACTTAATTACTTCAGAAATATTGCAACCATCAAAATAAAAGTCATTATTATCAAAAGAAATAGGACCATTGTCTCCCACATCTCAAAAAAATTCAGCACTTTTATCAGGAACAGTTTCAGTGTTTTCAGGCAATTTTAAACGTTTTGCAACAGAAGTAGAGACATTGCCAACACCAATTACTTTACCATTGATAGTAGGAGGTTTGTTAACACTTGAGTTTATAGCATTTTCAGTAGTAGTAGTAATAGTATAAACTCAAGCAATACTATTCTTTTTAGCAATTTCATCCTCTCTTGCCCACCTAGCATGTAAATGAGCTAACATCTTCACATTATTATCAATTTTAACTTGTATAGCATTGGTAGTAGCAAAGGAATTGTTATCAATAGTTTCAGGTTTAGCTGTCATTCTATTAATCAAACAAGCTTGTGATTCAGACATGGATGAAATGCAAGTTTCAGCATTAGAAATCTTAATCTGCAAACCAGAAATTTCCCTATTTAAGTTCAAAAGTTGATGTCCTATATTCTTTAACATAGCAAATTGTTCATTCATAGTTTTAGTAAACAATTGGTTTTGCTCATATTGCGTTTGCATAAAGTTCTTAGTAGCCTTTTCAACTTCTAACATCCTTTCCTCACTAGGCATTCCAGATCTACCATAAGAATTAGCATAACCATTGCCACTGTTAGAAGGATAGGGCTTATAATTGCTATTACCAAAATTATTCCTATAAGCATTGTTGTTGAAATTTTTTTTTTTAATGAAGTTCACATCAACATGCTCTTATTGAGCAACCAAAGAAGCTAAAGGAACATTATTTGGATCAACATGCATTTTTCCATTAGTAAGCATAAACATAATAGCATCAATCTTATCACTCAAGGAAGAGGTTTCTTCAACATAATTTACCTTCTTACCTGGTGGAGCTCTTTCGGTGTGCAATTCAGAATAATTTATCATCATATCATCAAGAAGCTTTGTTGCTGCACCAAAGTGGTGGACATAAAGGTACCTCCAGAGGCCGAATCCAATAGGTTTCTTCAGAAAATTTTAGTCCTGCATAAAAGGTTTGGATGATCATCCAAGCAGTCAGTCCATGGGTGGGACAATTCTTTACCAATGATTTCATTCTCTCCCAAGCTTGAGCAACATGCTCATTATCAAATTGTTTGAAATTCATAATGCTACTTCTCAAAGATATAATCTTAGCAGGAGGATAATATTTTCCTATGAAAGCATTTTTTGCATTTAGTCCATGAATCAATACTATTTCTAGTCAAAGATAGCAACCATTCTTTAGCACGTCCTCTCAAAGAGAAAGGAAAAAGTTTCAGTTTAATAATATCACCATCTACATCCTTATACTTTTGCATCTCACAGAGTTCAACAAAATTATTAAGGTGAGCAGCAGCATCATCAGTACTAACACCAGAGAATTTCTCTTTCATAACAAGATTTAAAAGTGCAGGTTTAATTTCATAGAATTCTGCGTTAGAAGCAGGTGGAGCAATAGGTGTACTAATGAAATCATTATTGTTCGTGCTAGTGAAATCACACAACTTAGTGTTCTAAGGGGTACTCATTTTACCAAAATTAAAACAAAATAGAAAGATAACAACTTGAAAATAAAAGTAACTAATTTTTTGTGTTTTTGATAAATAAAGCAAACAAGACTAAATAAAAATAAACTAAGCACGACAATAACAAAGTAAAGAGATTGGAAGCGTGAAACTCCCCTTGCAGAAATCCTCTTGCTCCTCGGCAACGGCGCTAGAAAATATGCTTGATTGCGTGGATCACACGTTCGTTGGGAGACCCCAAGAGAAATGTATGAAGCAGTGTAGCAGCAGTTTCCTCAGTATGAAACCAAGGTTTAATCGACTAGTAGGAGCAAGAAATCACTTCTAAAGGTTGTTGGTGGCGGAATATGGCACGGCGCAACACCAGGCAATCCGGCGCCGATGTGGAATCGGCACACAACACAATCAAACTACTTTGCCCCAACGAAACAGTGAGTTTGTCAATCTCACCGGCTTGCTGAAAACAAAGGATTAAACGTATGGTGTGGAAAACAGTAGTAAATTGCAGAGAATGAAAAGGAACAATGTTTGCAATTGGTTGTATTATCAGTGTAAAAGAATGGACCGGGGTCCATAGTTCACTAGTGGTGTCTCTCCATAAAAGATAACTAACATGCTGGGTGAACAAATTAAAGTTGGGTAATTGACAAAATATTGAGCGCATGACAATGCATATATATGACATGATATTATTATGATATTCATGTGGGCATTACGACAAAATATATAGACCATTATCCAACAGCGTCTATGACTAATAATCCACCGCCAGGTTGTCATACCAAGTTACCCGTTGGTATTAAGTTGCAAGCAACAGATAATCGCATTAAGTAATGTGCGTAATGTAAACAAATGCATTAGACCTAACGGCGCACCCTTAAGCTAAGCATCGGTATTTTATCCCTAGTGGCAACAGCACATCCATAATCTTAGAAGTTGTTGTCACTCTCCCAGATTACCGGAGGCACGAACCCACTATTTAGCATAAATACTCACTCTTGGAGTTACAATCATCTACTTGGCCAAAACATTACTAGTAACGGAAAGCATGCAGGATCAAAATAACATATAAGATAGATTGATAATCAACTTGACATAGTATTTAATATTAATCGGATCCCAGCAAACACAACATATAGCATTACAATAAGATGATCTTGATCATGATAGGCAGCTCATAAGATCTAAACATGATAACATAAAGTGGAGAGACAACCATCTAGCTACTGCCATGGACCCGTAGTCCAAGGATGAACTACTCACGCATCACTCCGGAGGCAGACATAGTGATGTAGAGCCCCTCCGGTGATGATTCCCCTCTCCGGCAGGGTGTCGGGAAGAGCTTCTGAACCCTCCTGAGATAGGGTTGACGTGGCGGCGTCTCTGGAGCTTTTCGTGGATAATGGCTCGGGTCTTTAGGGTTTTCGCGTCGGGAGGAATAAATAGGCGAAAGGGCGGCGGCTGTAGAGCCACGTGGGCCCCACACCACCCCACAGCGCGGCAGGGGGGCCGCGCGGCCCCATGGTGTGGGTGCCACGTGGCTCTCCTCCGTCTCTCCTTTGGACTCCGTGTTCGTGTTGAAAAAATAGGAGGTTCTGTCCAAATTTCGTCCAATTCCGAGAATATTTCCAGACTAGCTTTTCTGGAATACAAAAACAACAGAAACAGGAACTAGCACTGTGCCATCTTGTTAATAGGTTAGTCCCAGAAAATGCATAAAAATGCTATGAAGTGTATATAAAACATGTAACAATTGGTATAATATCAACATGGAACATCAGAAATTATAGATACGTTTGAGACGTATCAAGCACCGCAAATCCGCACGGCGGACAACCTTGCTTTGTCGAGATGGCCGCATGACCCCATTTGCAAGCTTTGCCACATCCACCGCGAGACGGTGCAACACCTTTGCCACGAATGCTCCTTTATTATGGCGGTTCGGAACTCGGTTCTTGAAGCTAATGAACTTCAGGTGCCTCCCACCGCATCCACGACAAATAGAGATTTCGACGGGTGGTGGCTCCACTTCATCAAGAACTTCCTCAAGCATACAATGATATATTCCTTCTAGCATCATACCTAACCCCCATCACAACAGTACCAGAAGTCCAACTGCTCCAAAAGCGACGCCTCCAAGAAGGGAACAGTGCTCAAGCACCGTCGTCGTCCTGATCATAGATCATAGGTTTTTACCTTGAAGAAGGTCTGCACTCACAAAAACAATGCCTTCAAAAAGGCCATTGTCAGGCACAACCAATTAAGGCCGGACCTTGGGTTTTCACCCTCAAGTTTAGACACTCTTAAGTACTGTCAACTTCCGTTGCCGCTGCTCCAAGTTTCAAATCACCGAGCCAATCCCTCATCGCCACCAGGACTCGAACCACCATTACTAGTCCTCAAATCTCGGCTTCCATGTCATTCTCCGCACACTGACTTCACCATGGAACAAAAGCGATGTCCATGATGGCAACCGACTGCAGAGCTTCGCAACGCTCCTCTGAAACCAAACGGCCAGAAAAAACATGGTTGCGCACGACTGAATCCCACCCGATCCGTCAATCTCCAGGCTTGAGTTTCCCAATGGAGTTCGCCAGCGGAGCCTTCCGGAACTCGACACTCCGGCCAAATCAATGAAGACAGACATCAAGTAGATCTTCATCTTGGCGTGAGAGGAATCTAAGGACCGCCACCTTTATTCAAATCGAGACGGCAGTCCCCACGCCACCCGCCGGCAACCTGATCTGTCGCTTCGGAAGGCAGCGGTAGAGCAGGGTCGATCCTCCACTGGATCCGGCCCAACCACGTTGCGAGGAGGAATTGGGAGCAACACGGACACCGGAGACACCCAGATCAAAATCTAGGATTTCATCCATGACCTCCGCCCTGCCCCATCACCGCCGCCGGCCATGGCGCCGCTGAGAGGACCTCCACCTCCACCCCGACCAGGGCGCCGCCTGGTCGCTGCTCGCGATGCACCACTGTCGGCCCAGTGAAATCCAGGGTGTGCTGGGCCTGTCCTATACGGCCCTCGACACTTGATGGCGAATTTTCGCTAAGGACCAAGCCTACGGCCTGGAGAGCCTCTCGAGGATCATTGCCTCGCGAGGGCATTTGAGGCAGCAGGGCCTGTGGAGGCCATATCCACTGCTGCCCCCTCTTCAAGGAAATCTCCCCTGGGGAGAGGTCAACGCCGAATTCTCTACAGGGCATCCAAGCCCTCGTGGAGATCGCTTCGCTGCAAAGCAACCTCTGCAGAGCGCACATGGGCTCTGCAGCGGCCGCAGAGTGACGCGCGCCCCTGCGCGCGGTGACGACGACGCCGCAGTTGCCATTTTGGTGATTAAAGGGGTCAATAAAGCTGTGCACCCTCCGGACTACAAGGATTTCCTCTTTGGTGATAAGGGGACCGGCCGGCGCTACGCTCCAAGGCCAACGTCACCGTGGGCACCCCCACGTTCCTCTGCGGCCCCAGCTGGCCGTCCTGCATGGACGGTGGGTACTCTGCTACAGGAGTCAGCTTTACGCTCATGGACCGCGTCCATGGACATCCGGGCTGCGATGCACCGCGCTCCACCTTCTGCGCCACGTGACAGCCCTACCAGTGCGAGTGCAAGGAGGGAGCACGGGGCGCCTATAAAAGGAGGCAAGGTGCACCGTAGCAAGGGATCGCATTCTCATTCCAGCATCGCCACTTACGCGCAAGGAAGAAGAAGACCCTTGCTTCCCTTCCTTGTACACCATTGCCAAAAGAGAGCCTCGGCAAGCTCATTGTACTGTAACCTCTACAAGCAGTGCAATACAGACAAGCAGGAGTAGCGGTATTACCTCCACACGAGGGCCGTGAACCTGGGTACGGGCTGGTGTTCATCTCTGTCGTGATGTCCCTCCGCTTGCTCGACGAGCACCGTCGCCGTGCAGGTTGAGGGTTGTTTGACCAACGTGTTCAGCCCCTTACACGAACTCTCTTCGTGAGCTTGACTATCCCTGTTTCGTGGGAGTCATTCTCCGACAATTGGCGCGCCAGGTAGGGGGCTGAGGCGCGTCTTCAACCTTCATCGACCTCTGCACCATGGCGGACACTCGCGCAGCTCGCGCCACCCGGCGGGCATCAGGCAGGGCAACCACCGAGCCCGCTGCCAACACCACCAACCCTCGCGGCCGTCCCCGCGCCAGCCGTGCCACGGGGCGCAACACCGCTGAACCGCGGGTGGAGCACCCCGAGGACGACGACGGCAACCACGACGACCGCTTCGACGACGACGTCGACCACGGGCACGGCGAGGACGCAGAGTCCTCGCACCCGTCCCAGCGCCACAGCGCCTCCACTCTTGGGCGTCCAGCGCCCAGCCCAAACACCGCGCTGCTCATGGCCGCGGAACTCTTCCGCTACCGTCCCACAGCTGAGGCGCACGACAACTGGCTCGGCCGCCTTCAGCACCTCGTCGACATTGCGGCGCACCGCGCGCTGCTCCTGCGGCGTCGCGCTCTCTGGTGCACCACAACTCCGGACGCGCTGGAACCACCGCGCATGGCGCACCTCCGCCGCCGCCTCCGCCGCCGCCTCCGCCAGGTCCGCCTCCAGCCGCGGCGCACAAGGCCGCATCCCACGCGTCGTCGCCGCGCGATTGTCAAATCGTGCAGCGGACACCCCCAGACGCGCGGGTGGAAATGGAGCGCCAGAAGGACCTCCAGAAGCGCATCGTGGAGGAGATCGGCCAGGCAGGGCGACAGAACCGCCGTGCTCTTCAGGGGGCATCGCCTCGTACGCCACAGGTTGCGCGGCCTTCACCCGCAACCTGCGGCGCGTCGTCTGGCCACAGAAGTTCAGGCCTGACCTACCCAAGGGCTACGACGGCACGAACAACCCCATCGAGTTCTTGCAGCTCTACACCACCTCCATCCAAGCTGCGGGGGGAGACGACAAGGTCATGGCCAACTGGTTCTCCCACGCTCTCAAGGATTCCGCCTTGTCGTGGCTCCTGAACCTTCCCGAGGACTCCATTGACTCGTGGGAGGAGCTCTGCCAGCAGTTCGTTGCGAACTTCAAGGGCACGTACGAGCGCGCCCTCACCTACAACGACCTGCGAGCTGTGCGCCAGAAGCCTGGCGAGACCCTCCGCAGGTACATCCAGCGCTTCAGCCAAGTCCGCAACAAGATCCCGAACATCCCGGACTCGCACGTCATTGCGGCCTTCAGAGAGGGCGTCACCAACCACAGGATGCTCGAGAAGCTCGGCATCCATGATACCCTCTCCTCCGTGGTGAAGCTCTTCGACATCGCAGACAAATGCGCCAAGGCAGAGGAAGGGCTCCTCTTCGTCAAGGTGGGCTCGACAGACGACCCTGTCGAGGGATCCAAGACCCAGAAGAGGCGCGACGAGATCAAACGCAAGCCTACCGCAGTCCTGGCAGCTGAACCCGACGCCAAGCATGTTCGCGAGGACTCTCCAGAGGCTGGCAAGAAAGAGGTGGACAACCGCCCGTTCTGCATCTACCACAACAGGCGCGGCCATGCGACAGAGAACTGCTATGACCTCAAGCAACTGAGCAAGAAGCGTGAGCAAGAAGAGGGCAGCGGTGGCCGCGGCAGAGGCCGTGGTTACCGCAAAGGTGGACGCAAGGGCAACTTCCAGAGGCCTCAGGGAACTCAGGCGAATGCCGCCGAGAAAAACAACAATCTGCCCGACGAAGAGCCTGGAGGCTACCAGGCCCCCAAGGGTGCCATGGCATGCATCCTCGGCGGATCCCAGGCGCCCAAGTCGAACAACCAGTTCAAGCAGTTCGCTCGCGAGCTCAACGCAGCGCTTCCCGGGGTCGAGACGTCCCGCCCCCTCAAGTGGTCCCAGTACACCATCGCCTTCGACGCCAAAGACACCCCAAGTCTACAAAGACTGTGGGCACCCTCCCGTTGGTGTGCACCCCCACCATCAACAACATCGCCGTCGGCAAGACGCTCATTGATGGGGGTGCAGGCCTAAACGTCATCTCTGTCGAGACCTTCGAGACGCTTCAAGTGCCCTACGAGTGGCTCATGCCCTCCAGGCCCTTCACCGGGGTCACCAGCGGCTCAATCTCGCCTCTGGGGCAAGTGAGGCTCGCGGTCACTTTTGGCACGCAGGAGAACTACCGCACCGAGCTAATTGACTTCGACGTCGCGCACATTGGCCTGCCCTACAACGCCATCCTCGGCTACCCCGCCCTCGCGAAGTTCATGGCCGTCACGCACCATGCCTACAACATGGTCAAGATCCCTGGCAGCGGTGGCACCATCACCATACGCGGTCACGTACAGGACGCCACGCGCGCCGTCGAGATCGCCTACAAGGCCGCTGCCATGGCATTCCCCGCTGACGAGGACATGGAGCCTCTCGAGAGGCCCAAGAAGAAGAAACAACTGTTCACTCAAGAGCAAGCATCTACAAAGAAGGTGTCGCTGAGCACCAGCGGCTCGGGGGCTGAAGGCTCGGGGGCTAGCGTCACCATAGGCGCTGGCTTGCCTCCCAAATAGGAAAGCGCGCTCGTCGCCTTCCTTCGGGCAAATTCTGACATGTTCGCATGGACTCCGTCAGAAATGTCCGGTGTACCAAGGGAGGTGATCGAGCACCACTTAGCCGTGTGTCCAGACGCACGCCCTGTAAAGCAAAAAGCGCGGAAACAAGCCCCCGAGAAGCAAGCGTTCATCATCAAAGAAGTAGAGAAGCTGAAAGCAGCAGACATCATTCGAGAAGTTGCCCACCCCACTTGGCTCTCCAACGGTGTGGTTGTCCCAAAACCCAATGGAGGAGGCCGGCTCTGCATCGACTACACAGACGTGAACAAGGCTGCCCCAAGGATCCTTACCCCATGCCAAGGATAGACCAGATTGTGGACTCCACCGCCGGCTGTGATCTCCTCTGTTTCCTGGATGCCTTCTCAGGCTACCACCAGATCAAAATGGCCAAGGAAGACGAGGAGAAAACAGCATTTCTCACCCCTTGTGGTGTGTATTGCTACACTTGCATGCCCTTTGGCCTAAAAAATGCCGGCGCCACCTTCCAGAGGCTCATGAGGATCGCCTTGGGGGCTCAGATGGGAAGAAATGCAGAAGCTTATGTCGACGACATCGTGGTCAAGTCTCGCGAGGGAGACACTCTCTTGAAGGATCTCGAGGAAACCTTCGCCAGCCTGCGCAAGGTGAACATCAAGTTAAACCCCGCCAAGTGCGTCTTCGGGGTGCCTTCAGGCAAGCTCCTCGGGTTCCTCGTGTCCCACCGCGGCATAGAAGCAACCCTGACAAGATCAAGGCTATAGAAGACATGCAGCCACCTCGCCGCCTCAAGGACATGCAGCGCCTAGCAGGATGCATGGCCAGCTTAGGCCGCTTCATCTCCAAGTTCGGCGAGAGAGCCTTGCCATTTTTCAAGATCATGAAGAAATCCGGCACCTTCAAGTGGACTCCAGAGGCTGACGAAGCATTAAGGACTTGAAGAAATACTTGGCTAGCTCACCAGTCATGGTAGCCCCCAGGGCAGGCGAGCATCTGAAGCTGTACCTAGCAGCCACTCCACAAACTGCTAGCGCCGTCCTGGTGGTGGAAAGAGAAGAGCCAGTTCTCCCCAAGAAAAGCACTGCCACACCAAGTCCAGAACCTCCCGACGAGGAACAGTCTCTCCAGACCCAGCGCCAGGCCCACAGCCTCAAGTCGAGCCCTCCACGAGCACTCCTGCCGAGGCTCCTCCACAGGCAAACCTCGCCAAAACTCCTGAGGAGCCTCTCGAGGGAGCCGACGCTGCTGCACCATCAACGACCCTCGTCGAGCATCCAGTCTACTTCGTCAGTACTGTACTGCGAGATGCTCGCGAGCGGTACCCAGTGCAGCAGAAGCTCCTCCTCGCGCTACTCATCGCCTCCAGGAAGCTGCGCCACTACTTCCAGGGTCACCCCATCACGGTGGTCACGTCCTTCCCCCTGGAGCAGATCCTGCGCAACCCCAACGCTACTGACCGCGTCGCAGGGTGGAACATTGAGCTGCAGCCATTCAACTTGCGCTTCGACACCACAAGAGTCATAAAAGGGAGAGCGCTGGCGGATTTCGTCGCCGAGTGGACAGACCCAACTCCTGAAGAGCCTCGCGAAGAAGAAACCGCGTCATCGGGAGATACAATGCCAAGCCACTGGACCATGCACTTCGATGGAGCTTTCGCCTGCCGCAATGGTGGGGCTGGCGTTGTCTTAACCTCACCAAAAGGTGACAAGCTCTACTACGCCATCCAGCTGTGCTTCACAATAGACAAGATCTCCAACAACATCGCCGAGTACGAGGGCCTCCTCGCCGGGCTCAGAGCCGCAATCGCCCTTGGCGTCAAGCACTTACTCATAAAGGGTGATTCCCAGCTCCTGGTTAACTTCTCCAACAAGAGCTACACGCCTAAGACGACCACATGGCCGCCTACCTTGAAGAGGTCCGCAAGCTCGAGAAGCACTTCAGGGGCATGGAGCTCATGCACATCCCGCGAAAGGAGAACCAAGAGGCAGATGACATCGCCAAGCGAGCATCACGAAGGCAGGCCCAGTCGGCCGGCGTGTTTGAAGAGAGACTCTCCAAGGCGTCCATAAAGCAGCCACAAGAAGCAGCAGCCGCAAGCACAGACGAAGTACTCCCACCACCTCCTATAGGTGGGGCACCCAACTGCGGTCCATCCTCAGGGGAGCGTCTGCTGCTGGCTATGGTGCACCAAGAGACAGGCTGGGTTGACGAACTCAAAGACTACCTGCTGAAGGGAGTCCTTCCTGAAGAAGACGCGGAGGCAGAGCGAGTGGCTCGACAAGCCAAGTCATACTACATCCTCGAGGGAGACCTGTACCGCAAGCGCCCAAATGGAATTGCACTCAAGTGCGTCCCCCCCGAGGAAGGCCGCATGCTGATCAGAGACATTCACAGTGGAGAGTGTGGCCACCATTCCTCTGCACGCACCCTGGCAGGCAAGGTCTTCAGGAGCGGTTTCTACTGGCCCCAAGTGCTTCAAGATGCCACCACCATCGTCCAATCTTGCGATGCGTGCCAGTTCCACGCCAAGCAAGTTCATCAGCCTGCACTGGGACTCCAAACCATCCCGCTCTCGTGGCCTTTCGCGGTCTGGGGCCTTGACATTCTGGGACCCTTCCCGAGATCACAAGGGGGCTACCGCTTCCTCTTCGTGGCAGTCGACAAGTTCACCAAGTGGGCAGAGGTTGAAGCAGTGCGCAGCATACCGGCCAGGGCGGCAGTAAAATTCATCAGAGGCCTGGTCTGCCGCTTTGGTGTGCCTAATCGCATCATCACCGACAATGGCTCACAATTCACCAGCGGCATCTTCAGGGCCTACTGCGAGAGCCTCGGCACCAAGCTCTGCTTCGCCTCGGTGGCTCACCCACAGAGCAACGGCCAAGCCGAGCGAGCAAATGCTGAGGTCCTCAAGGGCCTCAAGACAAGGAGCTTCAATCGCCTGAAGGGCTACGGCAAGGGCTGGATAGACGAACTCCCGTCCGTGCTCTGGTCCATCCGCACGAACCCCACGAAGCCCACTGGTGAGACGCCATTTGCTCTCGTGTATGGAGCTGAAGCAGTCCTCCCCACAGAGATCAAGCATGGATCCGCACGGGTCCTTGCCTTCAACGAGGACGATCAAGCAGACCTCCACAGCGACGACCTGCTACTCCTTGACGGGTTGCGCCGCCGTGCCGCCCTCAGGGCAGCCAAGTACCAGCAAGACCTGCGACGCTACCACAGCCGCCACATACGTCCGCGCACTCTCGAGACAGGCGACCTCGTCCTCAGGAGAATCCTCTCCAGGGAAGGTCTCCACAAGCTCTCGCCAATGTGGGAAGGCCCCTACAGGGTCTCCACATCGCCAGGCCTGGCGCGGTACGCCTCGAAACGGAGGACGGCATTCCGGTCAAAATCCATGGAACATCGCGCATCTACGCAAGTTCTACCCGTGATCATAGTCACGCCAGACATTTTTTGTCTCTAGAGGGAAGCACACAACTTCACCTCCAAGCTTCACAAAAGCTTCTCCTCCCGAGGGCCAGCCCCTCTGAGCTCTCCTGATTACGTGCCGCCGCAGGCCGTGAAGAGTCTCAGCCACTGAATGTGGTCCCCATGCCTCGACATGGAAAACTTTATCTTGGTCACACCAAGTGTAATGAACCAATTCGTTTCTCGATGAAACATTGCGCTGAGGCGCCGCTATGTAATATTTTGGTGGTGAGTTTTACTTTTCATCATCTTAGTTCATTTCGCGCTTATATTCTTCCCCATGCGCACCTCGCGAGCGGGGGCTGAGTACGGTGACTGTGCCTCAAGAGCACCCCAACAGCACCGCAAAATCCAAAGGATCCGAGCTCTAGCACGTGAGCACGCTCTCACGCCTGTTACCTCCCCAAAGAGCTCTGGCCCATGGGCTTGCTCCCAAAACACGCCACCTCACCAAAGGACCTTGGTACTTACTCTCCTCGCGAGATACCCATGAGGAAGCCTATAAGCGCGCATGGGTGTTTACTACCATGTGCCGCTTTGGGTCTGCCTCTCTAACCAATACAGGGAACAAGAAGTCCTCCCCAAGGTCGAGAAGTCACGCTCCGACCCCTAGAAGGGAGCGCACCATCAGGGAAGCCAACGCCCTCTACGAGGCCAAAGTCTCACCAAGCTAAGTCTAGCGCTTGCGCTCCTCAGAAGTGTTTTCTCCCTCTCACGGGCACCTGTCGCCCCTCGAGCGGTTTTTTCTCTCTCACACTCCATGGACTGCTTGTGCGTCAAAGGGGAGCCCTCGAGCACCGCGACTCGAGAGCCCTTACCTCTCCAAGCCTTAAACACCCCCCGGCCTTGCCGAGTCACGCTCCGGCATACCGTAGCGGCGGTGTCATAGCGCAAAGAGACGGGTCCTGACGACGTAGAGCGAAGAAAGACATGGAACAGGGACAAAGGACCCTTCGAGGGGCACACACACATGTTTGCATACGATTAAAGTATCTTACAAGCCAGCGTGAATTAAAACAAGTCTTAAAACAAAGATAATTGCGCCAAGCGCATCTTGTTGCAGGAGTGGCCTAGGCAGAGGGTTCACCATCGCCGCCTCTTCAGCCTTCTCTTCTTCGGCGCCTTCATCCTCCTCAGCGGCCTGCTCCGCCTCAACCCTCTTGAAGCGGTCGACGTAATCGTTGACTTCTTCTCGAACCAAGTTGGAGAGCTCCCAGGCCGGATCTCCCTCGATGGGCTCGGTCACTGACTCGAAGTCGAAGCCGGGGTGAAGGCGCTGGAGGTTGGCGAAGACGCGATCGATCGCCACGGTCAAGAGCTTGCGACACTCCTCATCACCAACTCGCCAAGTTCCGCCACAGGGCCCTCGAGCACAGAGAAGAGCTGATCGAAGTAGGCGAGGTATGTGGCGGCGTCAGCGTTCCCATTGACGGGAACAACAGGAGCATCCACTCCTAGCTGCCCCGCGAGAGTGTTCCCCCGGGTCACCAAGGACTTGAACACGCGCTCCCGCTGCTGCGTCAGGACCGCGCCGCCTGCACGCTGTGCTCATCCTCTGCAGCACGCTCCACAGCAGGGCCTGCCTGCGCAGCCAGCTCCCTCATATCAGCCATCAGGGAGGCGAGGTCTTGATCAGCACGTTCACGAGCCTCTTCCGCGCGGCGACGACCGTCCCTGGCGCGCCTCACCCGGGCGTTCAGGTTGGCGTTCTGGTGCTCCAGTTGAACAATGCGGGCATTGTCGTCCGCGCGTTTCTTCTTGAAGCGGTCCTTCTGCTTCCTGAGCTTCCCGGTATTCTTCGGCGACGGCGGAGCGATATTCTTCTTGCTTGGCGGCGGCATCCTTCTCAGCCTCTTCCTTCCTCGCGGCAAGCTTCGTTTGGACTTCTCTACAAGCTTTTTGTGCTTGGCCACCTCCTCGTCATGCTTGCCTATGGCCTCGGCCAGTTTGCCCTCCCGCGCCTCCAGATCCGCGCGCTGCGTGGACAACTCCTTGTCAGCCTGCAGTTGCCGCTCTTCGCGTTTGAGCACCTCCGCTTCACGCGCCGCCAGTACTTGCTCACGGGCATCCAAGGACACGCGGTGTTGGTCCAAAGACTTCCGCGTAGCCTCCGACTCCGCGGCGAATTTCCCCTCGCGGTCGGCAAGCTCTTGGCGCTGAGCGGCTAGCGTGGTCTCGAGGTCGCCCGCTCTGAGGCAGCGGTTTGGCGCTCCACCGCGGCCGCCTCGCGATCTTCTGCAGCGGCCTGGCGCTCTGCCTGGAGTGGCTCCAGGGTCTCTTGAGCCTCGCGAACCGCGCTCTCGCGGACCTCCTTGGCGAAGCGCAGCGCCTCCTCTCGCTGCGCCTGCATGGCCTCGTTGTCATGGCGGCGTTGCTCCACGACCTCGAAGAAGCGGGTCCACGCCCTCTCAAGTTCGTCGTACTCTCTGGCGAGCTCGGCCTCCTCGAGGGCGAGTTGGGCCTCCAGCCCATCCAGGCACCCCGCGCCAGGCGGAAGGTAGAGCTGCGGCGAGCGCCGCTCCAGCTCGTGCCACCCAGGACCAGAGCCCGGGAACTCCCACGAGACATGGAGGCTCCCTCGTGCGCACTAGTTTCGAGGGTGGGAACCTCCAAACTTGGGCCCGCGTCAACCTCGGCCTGGGGGCTGTGCGAGCCCTCTCCGCCATTGGGGCCATGGGCTCCAGCACCGTCGTTTTCAACCGGCGCCTCCTCTCGAGCTTCAGGGGCAGGGGAAGATTGCCCAGCCACCGTGGGGTCCGCCGCCGCCGAGCCCGCTGCGATCCCAGAAGAAGCCGCCGCCCCCTCAGCATCTGCGTTAGGCGGGGGCGGCGGAGGGACATTTTCCTCCATCGCGGCGTCGGTGCCTTGGGGCGGCGGAGTAATCCTCTCCCCCATCTCAACGTCAGCGCCTCCTTTCGCCGGCGAGCCACTCCCCGTTTCCTCCGCGGCGACCTCCTCTTGCCGCTCTGGTGGAGTGACGGGACGTGGTGGTGTCGGTGTGCGCACCACCGCCTCCTCCTCGGGGCGCGCCTCCGCGGTAGAAGACGAAGTAGCTGCTCCGGCCAGAGGCGTAACCACCACATGCCCTACGTCTTCCTCCGCCACAGGCTTCGTGGCCTCCTCCGCCACCGGCTCCGAGGCCTCGGTCACTACGGGATTAGCAACCTCTTCAGCTGAGGGCTCCACAGGCTCCTCGACGGTTGCCGAGGCCAGGCCCCGGACCTCCGCAGCCTTGCGGAGCCTCCGGCGTTTTGCCGTCACAAGATCCCTAACAAACAAACAGGGAAGGCCATCAATAGGAGAGCAAGAAAACTCTCGAAAGATGCAAAGACAGGGGCCAACGCTTACCCAGATGACTTGGCGCGTGAGTCGACCCACATCGTAGTGGATGACCGCCACGACCTCGACGAAGCAGCTCCAGAGCCGGGCCCCTCAGGGCAGCTCAGCTTTCCTCTTGAGAGGGGTGCCCACTGGGCTCTTGGCGGCCCTGTCGTGAAAAGCCTTGGAGGGGGTCGCAGCGTCCCGCTACGGCCTCCTCATCACTGTCTTCCTCCCCCTCCGCGACCTGGCGCGAAGGGGCCACAAGGAAATCCTCGTCCCCGCTGGACGAAATTTCCAGAACATCTCCCTCTGGAGGAGCAGGTTTCGAAGAGCTCGCCTCCCCTGCCGAGGGATTCGCCCCTCCACAGGTGGCGCCCAGATCCTCGTCAGATGCGGCGGGTGACTCCGAGGCCCAGTCCTCTTCCACCACGGGCGCCGCGTCCTCTTTCTTCTCCTCCCCAGCCAGGCCCTGAGGGGTGAACTCCGGCATCAGCTCCAGGATCGCGAGGCGCTTCTTCGGGGTAATCTGATGGAGTGGCTTCGCGAGCTCACTGCGCGGCACAGGAACCTCCGGGGCGGTGAAGAGGATGCCCATTATGGAAGCTACGACTTCAGGAAGGTGGGAGCTGCAGTGCAGCCGCATTGCGTCCGCCGGGCCTGAATACATCCACATCGGCTTTGTGTGCTTCTGGAGAGGGGCGATACGGCGCCTCACGAAGTCTTCAGCAACCATCTGCCCCGTGAGGCCAGCGTCGCGGACGAGCTTCATGCGTGCGACCAAGTCCGCAATCTTCGGGCTCTGAAGGGTCGCACTCGACCAATTCGAGTTCTTCAGGGGCGGCGCCTCAGGGACGTCGAAGAAGGAATTCTGCGTCTTGGCGTCCACGAGGAACCACCGCTGGCGGAAATCGTCCACCTTCTTCGTCACCCGTGTGACGGGTTTGTCGCCGTCCCAGGACATGGGGATGTAGATACCTCCCATCCCATCCGCGATGCGGAAGGACACACAACCAGACCGCTCGCCAGGCGCCGTGGAGCGGAGCGCATAGAAGCTCCGGAAGAAGGCCACGGAAGGCATCACCCCCAAATACGCCTCGCAAAGATATGCGAAGATGGCGAGGATCAAGATGGAGTTGGGGTGCAGATGCAGGAGTTGGATCTGATAGAAGGCCAGAACCTCCTCCAGGAAAGGAGAAAATGGCGGCACCAAACCAGCGAAAATGGTCGGGAAGAAGATGGGATACAGCCCCGCCGCGAGCTTGCCGAATCGCGCCGCCTTGAGAACGGTGGCGCCGTGCTCGTTGTTCTTGCCTGCGGCCATCAGCCGGATCTTGTCCAGCGCCTCAGCAGTGTGGATGCGAGTCCCCACCAGCGCCGGCGCGAGCTCGTCCTCCTGCTGCGCCTCGGCCGGTACATTCGCCATTGCCGCCTTGCCCTTCTTGGGACCCATGGTCGAAGAGAGAAGGGCGGCGGAGCTCGGTGAAGGAGGAGGAGCGTCAGACACAGGAGCGCAGGCGTCAAGAGCAAGGAGACGGGCGCGCAAATGATGCAGTAACTGCTGCCTGAACCGGCGCTGCAGGCTTTATTCCCCTCAGAGCAGTTACCGAGACGTGGTGGGACCCCCCACTACGCCCATCATCTCCGAGGAGAACGTGTCGTCGCGGCGTAACTGCCCTGCACGTGTCTCAGGCCGGCCGGACACTTTGGGCCCATGACGTTCGCCTGCGTCCATTGGACTACATCGTGCCCATCATGGGCCCGGGGGCTACTGTCGGCCCAGTGAAATCCAGGGTGTGCTGGGCCTGTCCTATACGGCCCTCGACACTTGATGGCGAATTTTCGCTAAGGACCAAGCCTACGGCCTGGAGAGCCTCTCGAGGATCATTGCCTCGCGAGGGCATTTGAGGCAGCAGGGCCTGTGGAGGCCATATCCGCTGCTGCCCCCTCTTCAAGGAAATCTCCCCTGGGGAGAGGTCAACGCCGAATTCTCTACAGGGCATCCAAGCCCTCGTGGAGATCGCTTCGCTGCAAAGCAACCTCTGCAGAGCGCACATGGGCTCTGCAGCGGCCGCAGAGTGACGCGCGCCCCTGCGCGCGGTGACGACGACGCCGCAGTTGCCATTTTGGTGATTAAAGGGGTCAATAAAGCTGTGCCACCCGCTCCGGACTACAAGGATTTCCTCTTTGGTGATAAGGGGACCGGCCGGCGCTACGCTCCAAGGCCAACGTCACCGTGGGCACCCCCACGTTCCTCTGCGGCCCCAGCTGGCCGTCCTGCATGGACGGTGGGTACTCTGCTACAGGAGTCAGCTTTACGCTCATGGACCGCGTCCATGGACATCCGGGCTGCGATGCACCGCGCTCCACCTTCTGCGCCACGTGACAGCCCTACCAGTGCGAGTGCAAGGAGGGAGCACGGGGCGCCTATAAAAGGAGGGCAAGGTGCACCGTAGCAAGGGATCGCATTCTCATTCCAGCATCGCCACTTACGCGCAAGGAAGAAGAAGACCCTTGTTTCCCTTCCTTGTACACCATTGCCAAAAGAGAGCCTTCGGCAAGCTCATTGTACTGTAACCTCTACAAGCAGTGCAATACAGACAAGCAGGAGTAGCGGTATTACCTCCACACGAGGGCCGTGAACCTGGGTACGGGCTGGTGTTTAACTCTGTCGTGATGTCCCTCCGCTTGCTCGACGAGCACCGTCGCCGTGCAGGATGAGGGTTGTTTGACCAACGTGTTCAGCCCCTTACACGAACTCTCTTCGTGAGCTTGACTATCCCTGTTACGTGGGAGTCATTCTCCGACAACCACCCATCTCCGCCCTAGTAGGTCCGGCACGGCCATCTCCGGCAACCCCCGCCCCCAGGCCACCTCCGGCGGCTGGGCTCGCCGCCGCCGCCGCGAGGGTCGGCGGCAGCGGCGGCGTGAGAGGCAGGCGGCGGAACTCTTCTGGCGGCGCGGCGTGGGTCGCCCTGGGGAGCGACGCGAGAGGCCTCTTTTCTTTTTCCTTCGTATCGGCCAAAGCCGACGGTCGCACGGCAGAAGTCGGACGGGTGGAGCGTCCGCCGGCGGCTCTCCGGCAACGTAAGAAGGTCCCTTGTGGCGGGGTTGAGAACGTACATCTTGTTGTCCGTGGGTACCAGCACAAGGCCATCGCAGTGTGCAAACCTGTACACCGATCCGAACTCCCTTTTGAAATCCCTTGCGTAGACGAGGCTCACGCTGGTTTGGCAGCCCTCGTGCTGCCACCCGTAGAAGCGGATGTTGTTTGAGAATGTGTTTGGCCATAGATCATTGGTGGCTTCATCCAACAGATGTGGGGTGATGAGGAAGCAAGACTGTCGTCGCTGGTTGGCGACGGAGCGCTGTAGGTGTTTCTGGATGAAGGATGGGCCTGAGATGGTCGCGTGCCAGGTCTTGCATGCACACTTAAACCTCACGAGCGATTTCACTGGGAGATGAAGGAGGATCTCTAGGACAAGATCGTCTGGAATCTCCGGGAGGGCTGGCCTACATGCCATGGCCTCTTGTTCGACCTCCTGGACCCCCTAATATTTTCGGTGTTACGCCTCCGCGGCACTCTGTCAGATTCGGTCTTCTGCCTGGTGGGGATCCGCTTGCCGCTGCGTAGTGTCATATTTGTGGCCTTCAGATCCGTACTACTAGCATACACAGTAACACAGACCAATGAAACACACTGATTAATAGAAGACGAGATGTGCTAGAACGAGGCGTCCAGGACATGGAAATCGGAATCGGTGACCAGCTGGAATTGGTCTCCTACTCTGTATCCTTTGCTTTTAGATAATCAGATTCCGTTTCTTATAAGTTCCAGGCAATATATGCTATCATCCCAAGTACAACAGTTGCCTGCAACACGTGCAACAGAGCCAGCAGATTACTCCGAGATTGTACTCACGAGCCGGAGGCGTCCATTGGGACATACTAGTGGAATTCGGCGCGGTGGCACGCCGCATCCTTGATGAGAAATCGAAATGTTAGTTTATTTTCTATTTATAGTGGGAATAAAATGTTTTTTGTTGAGTAATTGCATAAGGTATTGTTTGAAATGGAGATTATGGTGCTGCAAGAAACTGGTACATAGTAGAATCTGTATATAGCTACATAGATACGTTTTAGTTGATAAGATGATTATTTGTACAGATGGTAAGCTAGTCGGATGATGCGATTTATTGCTTCATGATATCTATCTCTAAAACATTGACGCATCCGGTCTATAGTTGAACTGTAATGCTGGCTCCATAATTTTAGCAGCTAGACTGATATTATAGAAGATAAGATTAACAAAAGCTAAGCAATTTTCTGATGATGCCCTGATCAAGATAGTGGGCATATCCACGCTGCAACAGATTTTATGATATCCATGGTTGGTCTCTAAAAGGTGGAGCCTGAAATATATTGCAATAAGTTTATAAGGTATAGATTAAAATTCTGTAAGAGGTGTATTGACGATATTGAAAGAGTGTGCCGTATGTGGTACCTTTAGATGCTATCGTTGCTGTCGGATTGGATGAAGGCACTTAGTCGATTGTTTTGTCAATGTCGTCCTTGTGCTTGCCTTCTACATAGGTTTGGATGACTGAGTTTGTGACTGTCATTGGATTTGAAGTGATGGTGTTGAAGAGGTTGTTCGCTTCTTTGTTGTTGAACTCTTGAATATCGTCTAATATATGTTTTATATTCCTTAGAAGATAAAATTATAATATCACAAAAGATGTAAAGACACATAACAGAGAAATGAATATATGACAGTTCAGAACGTAGCAGCATTTATCCGAGCTGAACCAATGTACTTAAGGTAGAAAGCTATCTCCAAAACATATGCGAAGCATATTTGGTTCTAGAATGCAGCATGGAAGGATAAACATATCTGAATTTGCTTCTATTGTTGCGTACTCTGCAAAAAACATTAGTAAGCATGAGCAGACTACGAACCTGAAAGCATAAATAATTGTATAGAAAAGCGTACATGTGAATAGACTCATTTTACAAATGACTAATTAAGCAGTTCTTCGTATACTACGTTCCTTGTTTCCATACTTGGAGTACCATTTGCATGAAGCATAAGTATTCTCAACTCTTTTCTTGACTGACCCTTAAAACAACAACAAAAAAACTAACTGTGAGAAAAATAGGCTTTGCCAAATACATAAAAATCTTGTCAAGTGTCTGCACTTAGCGTTTTGGAAGCATAAACTGAAAGCTTGCACATCAGATAATACAACTCTGTCAGCATGGACAGAAGGCTGAACAGCCAGATGCCAAAGAGCGTGACCTGGCATGTCCATAGATTTGGAAAACTCACTATAGTGCATATACCATATTAGGCAGATATACCTAAAATTTGAATTTTTATTATACGTAAATTAGACAAATTCATTGAGCTCATGGACTTTCGAATGCAAAATGCAGATAAACTGGTTTTGAAAAACAAGATTACAGTTTTATTCGCAACTGACAACAGGTACGACACAGTAAAACGAAGCAAAAGCAAGCCCAAAAGGACTATGTTTGCAACAACCTGGTTGAAAATATAGTACAACTAATGGATAGGTAATATTACATTATCTGCTACACCGGTAAGGCTGAAGAAATAGAGATGGTTGCACTAAGGACTAAAGCGAAAACCAGAGAAAAAAGGGTAAATCTAAGTGCAAGTCGATACTTCACATTTGCTCTAGCAGTATCATATGGTCAACGAACCGCGGTCATAGGTGTATAGAAAATACTTCTAGTAGCACAAACTGAAATGCCTCTTCAGTAGTGGAATGCACTTGAAATAACCTTGTGATTTTCAGTTACATCAAGCCTTCCAGTAGCACAAACTGAAATGCCTCTCCAGTAGTGGAATGCACCTGAAATAACCTTGTGATTTTCAGTTACATGAGCTCGGCACCACAATATGGATAATATAACTTGTGAGGTAGGACCTAACCAAGGATTGCGAGAATTATCATTCATCAGCCTCTCCTCGGAAGAAATCTAAGCATAACAAACACTGCACTGTTGAGCATCCTTTGGTCCATAGAGGGCAACAATATTGAGGGCTCATTCCATTGATACAATCAGTGATCTTCCTTAATCACATGAAGGTTTGCCAGACTAATGGGTACAGGAGAGACAAATACTTCCAAACTTTGATAGCTGCGAATGAAATAACACAGAGTTCCATGACTTGTTTGAAGAGTCGAGAAGGTGCGTGCTAGTTCATGGAAGGCCATCAATCATAATCTGCTGGAACTTGATGGAAAATCGATTTGTTCTGTTAGAAATCAGATGTTAGCACATAATTGACATTTAATTAAGAAGACATAAATTATGAAAGGAAAATGAACATACAAAGTGATATGTTTAAGAAGAAGTCGAATCTAACCCAAAAGAACTAAGTGTGTACTTCATGCATTAGCTTTGATCCTGTTGTACAATGCAAGAGGAGGGCTTCCATGGTTTATGTAAACCATAAAAGTATTTAGATCCTCAACCAAATCTAGAGTAATGTCATAACTCAGGCTAATCTCCCTAATCGCAGTGATGGTCACGGAGCTCACTTGGATGTTGTATATGGAACTTTTTTGTTTTGAGATCATGCGTAGCAATATAATCTCCAACTCTAAATTTAACCGTTGCTAGACTGAACGAAAAAAATTAACTTTTATTGAGTGATATATTACAGTGATGTTTAACATTGATTATAGAGTAGACAAATGCTGGTCAGTGAAGATAATATATTCATGTACATACCATTTAGAGCTATGTCCGGTTGGAAGGAACTTTTTGTGTGCAAAACGAAATACTTCAAGTAGTCTTGCATTGTTAATATTGATTTTCAATTTTTCCATATTACTTTTAACAGAAATACATAAGGAGAAAACCTATTAATGTGGAAAACATTGAGCAATTTGATTTGCAACTCTCTCTCTCTCTCCTTGAAATTCGCTGGATGAACAAACGAAATATGAAAAATTATTTTGTTCTCCTAAATAAGCATGGTTAAAAGGTATATGGCACTTTTTTATTTTGAGATCATGCGTAGCAATATAATCTCCAACTCTAAATTTAACTGTTGCTAGACTGAACGAAAAAATTAACTTTTATTGAGTGATATATTACAGTGATGTTTAACATTGATTATAGAGTAGAAAAATGCTGGTCGGTGAAGATAATATATTCATGTACATACCATTTAGAGCTATGTCCAGTTGGAAGGGATTTTTTGTGTGTAAAACGAAATGCTTCAAGTAGTCTTGCATTGTTAATACTGATTTTCAATTTTTCCATATTACTTTTAACAGAAATACATAAGGAGAAAACCTATTAATGTGGAAAACATTGAGCAATTTGATTTGCATCTCTCTCTCTCCTTGAAATTCGCTGGATGAACAAACAAAATATAAAAAATTATTTTGTTCTCCTAAATAAGCATGGTTAAAAGTTGTTAAACATGCATCAATTTTGATACCAGTAGACAGATTTAATTTTTCTGAACATTTTGATATGTTGACCACATTTTCCTGAATTACAGATCAGAAGTTATAGATTATACAATTTTAGGTATTTTTCTGAAATTTCTGGAAATGTTTAAAATTCTGACAACGGGACCCACATGTCAGGGCTTTAGTAATTACTGAAATTATTATCAAAATGAATAAAATTCTGACGGCTGGGGCCCACGATGACGTCACTGCTGTTGGTCACAACGATGACCGCGTCGTTGTGAAAAGGTCCCTGGATTGTCCGAAAATTGCAAATAGTTGATCACAGTGATGACCGCGTCGTTGCGAAAAGGTCCCTGGATTGTCCGAAAATTGCAAATAAGTCCCTCTACTGATCACGGAGATGACCGCATCTTTGTGAAAAGGTCACTGGATTGTACCAATATTGCAAATAGTTGATCACGGCGATTACCGCGTCGTTGTGAAAAGGTCCCTGGATTGTCCGAAAATTGCAAATAAGTCCCTCTGACGTGCGTAACGACGAAGGTTTCTTTGACCTATGGACTGCGGGTTAATATACCTATTTGTCGGGGTTTTTTTTTACAAAATACGGTCGCGCACTGTTCAACACTGTTCATTAGAACAGTGCATGGGATGCTGAGAGGCCACGAAACGGGCGGTCTTTTAGGGCATCTCCACCGGGGACCTCCAAATGACCCCCCCCACCCCCCCAAAGGCCCATTGGAGGTCCGGACGGCAAAAACGACACCAGCGGCACCCCCCAAAGGGTCGCCCCGAGCAAAAACATGTCCGGCACCCCCGAGAGGGCCTCCAAGTTATGTCCGGCACCCCCGAGAGGGCCTCCAAACTTGGAGGCCCTCTCGGGGGTGCCGGACATGGGGACGGACATGCGCCTGACAGGGCTGGCCCGCCCGTCATACTGATAACCCCCAAGAGCAGGGGATGACTGTAGCACCTCTCAATGTGGAAGTAGGGTATTGATCCGCAGGAGCAAGAAGGAAAAGTTATCTATTCCCTACAACTAAAGTGTCACAAGTTTTAGTTGATTATGCACTAAACAAGTTTAAAGAACAAGATGGTTGATTTAATGGATGGAAGTTTAATGTAACAAAACAAGAATGTAAAAGTGTCCCAATCCTCTTCAATGCAAGAGGACAAGACAAAGGTTTTCTCTTATAGGAACAATGGACATGGGTTCATGGGTTCACTCAATCCTCTCTCCCATCTATGGTGATTATCATGTTATAGATAAAAAGTACACACAATTGTCATGCTTTAATGGTAAACTTCTATGACGGCTACATGTCCTAAAACACATAGTTGAAAGAAAATAATCATTTGTGTTGCTAGGTCACCCTCGTAAGGCTAGCGTGGTTTGTTGTCACTCCCACATCATACTTCTTCCTTTTTACCCCAGATAAAGGATGTTGGGCTGTATTGTGTCACTCAATACATATGCCGTTGTCACATCGGCCATCCCGTACCTACATACATCATACTTCATAATGGACAATATTCTAAACACTAGTGCAATGATTCATATTTCGTGTGCATGACCACATCTCTCTCATCTATCTACACTTGGTGGTGTCAATCACCTCATGACATGGATAAACAAGGCATTATGCATAAATCGAACCATCACATGCATCATAGAATATCTCCAAAGTATGACAAGTCATAAAAGATCCAACACAACGGTAAATGCATAACAAATATCATCTCATACCACAATATCCACCATAGGAATTACATAGATAGATCCATACTTATGCAAGGCACATCATATGGACTTCAACAATGATCATACATAGAGAGATTAGATCAAGTTACCACCACAAACCCAAAGTCCAGGGGGTGGACTACTCCCCCTTCATCATGGTGATGATGGTGGAGATGTTGGAGAAGATGGAGACCACCCCGGCAGTGCCCCACCAGAGTTTTCCCCCTCCAATCTGCAGCTCCAGGTCTTCTGTTTCGTGGTTTTGTGTTTCTGCGGCGCCCTTCCGAAAGCCGTCGGGGGACTATTTTTATAGTCCTTTTTAGGTCAAGACGAAGATCGACAGCATCGGAGGCTCGAGGCCCAGGATAGGGGGTCCCACGCGGCCAAGGAATCTGGCGCGTGGGCCCACCTCTTTTGGCCCTCGGGTTTCCATTTTTTCGCTTCCTTCGCTCCTACGCTTTGTTCCTTCCAAAAAATGACCCCGCAAAATATTAGGTCATTTGGACGTCGTTTGGGTCCCTGAAACATCAAAATATAGAAAATAGGGTTTTCTGCCAGTGCAGGGTTAATTCCAGAAAAATAGGGAAACTGTGAAATATTCCCAAAATCAATATAAAACAATGATATAACCCTTATATGATGCAAATATGATTGAAATATAAGTAATATAATGCAAAGTTCATGTATGCATTTTACATGCATCAACATCCCCAAGCTTAGCCTATACTCGTCCTCGAGTATGAAGGTGATAAAACTAACATGAACTTTGCTTTTTAATACTATCAATGGATATCAAATATGATTACTATTGCTACATAGAGTCAAATGATTCATTCTTCAAAGGAATAGCAATATACAAGATAGATTATGAAGTGATATCAAATATTCAATGTAAGGATGTTCAATGATAATTCACAAAGTGTAACATAGAAGAAAGTACTATGGACCAAATGTATGCATAATAAAAAGTAAAAACATCCTATAATGGTCATAGAGTATTCTTGTAAATCTGAATATAAAGGTGGACACTTTGGAAAGATATATAAATAAGTAGAGGTAAAACATGAATAAGTTTCATCTAGCTTCCAAATGCTTCTACTTAAGTTAATGTTTGCAATGTGGTATCCATTGGTGTGGAGCTCTCATTACCCCTATCATAGCATCTTGAATGGTTAAAGTTTAAAGTGAAAGCAAATATGAGTAGTGTGCTTGACAAAGTATGGGTTGAATGCCTCATGCCCCGTGAATACGAGTACCTACACCACGGTGTTACTCAACTCGGGCCACAAAGCAAGTTCAAGTTAAAGTCATTGTAAGTAATATAATAGCGTCATCAAGAGCGTCAACTGGGGTACCTCTTGCCTCAGGACATGGAAACTAGCCCATGTCAAAATGACAAGACAAACAGACAATGAACAATCTCAGCATCTTTTATTTACTATTTGTATAGCTTTTTATTATGACGTGTATCACTGAATGTTCACTTTGGTACGCTGTAAATTTCCACCATGAATGATGCATGGCTTAGGTTAGCGGCCAGGTGTCTCTCTAGCCATTTATACAAACTCCTCAAACTTACTAAGTTTCCGCATTTATTTGGCACCATGATAAGCATCCATAAACAAAAGTACATGATATCAACTAAATATAATTAAGAGCACGTTGAAAGCTTGCCATGTGACAGCACATATGAGCTAACTCCCAACCAAGACTCTTGTCAAGCATACAACTTCATAATTTTAATCACAATGGTTCATGTTTATTAAGTGCAATAAAAGTAAAGTGTGCATCAAGTTCGTGAGAGCTTTTTAACCAACTTTCCCATAACAATCAATAACATAAGCATTTTAATTTGGAAACATAGATAATACAATATAACATGATAAACATACTCGGAATAGCATTAAGCTAATAGGTAGATATGGTGGACTCACTGGAAAACTTTGGTTGAAGGTGTTGGAAAACAAGTTTTTACTTGTTGGAATTTTTGGGCTAGCAAAAGCGAGAAAGTTGACCGTCTAAATGCATGCATAAGTGTCCATAGAACTAATCAATCCATGTTAAATAAAGTAAAGTAACATTCAGGATCAAAACATGAATAAAAGATAGCTCTTGATAAAACACTTGCAAATTAATACTCATTAAAAAGCACATGAATCATGCAACTATATGTATCTTTTTGAATCACCTCAAACATCCCTTTCCCAATCCTTTTAATAGCATCCAACTTAATTCAACCCAAATTTCCAGTAGCTCTCTCATACCATAAATGAAAAGTGGTGGTCTCACAAATAAAAAACCAAACCGAAATAACAAAAATAAAAGACGCTCTAAGTTTATGCATAAAGTGCATTGATCAAAAAATAGAAGTTAGACGTGTGCAAACCGAGAGTGTGTTGGTCCAATGGGGTTGTCTTCACATCCCCAAGCTTATGGTATTCACCATCCTTGGATAACTCTTGATGCATCTCCTCTAATCACTGTGAAAAAACTTCAAAACACCGTTTCTCCCATCTCTTTTCTGTGGGGTGACATTAGTAGTGATAGACAAATGAATTGCTTGCTGCATAAAATCCTTAAACAAAAATGTGAAACTGTCCAAAAACCAGCAGCAGCAAAACGCATTTTTTTACCCTACTTAAGTATGTCGAAAAAATCTGAAAACATTCACGCTTACGGAGGATGAAAAGTTGCAATTACATTTCAAATTTCAGCTCATTCGGAGTTACAGAATAGAAATGAAAAATCATACCGTGCACAGATTCGTGCTGTAATAAAATCTCCGAATACAAATAGCAACTTTTTCAAACCAAAACGGGTAAAACTTGGTGCTTTATTAAAAATTCCAGAAACAAAATTAAAAACTAAGTCTCTTGTTACAGCAAGAGGACACAAAGAAAATCAAAAATAAAAACAACCGGGTTGCCTCCCGTAAAGCGCTTTCTTTATAGCCATGTATCTAGACTTCTTACTTGATATCAAGATGGTTGGAGTGAGGTGGCTTGGCATACCCAAGCTTGAATTCTTGTCCCTATTTGATATATGTTGGGTGAGTCTAGGGGCAACATCCCCAAGCTTGAGTGTTTGTCTCTCTTGATCTTTGTTCATCACCCTCAACTCTTTCACTTGAAAATTCTCTTTACACAAAACTCAACATAAAACTTGATTAGAGGGGTTAGTGTCTCCATAAATTAAATCCTCATAGGTACAGCAAAGACATAAAATGAGTTGATTCTAAACATTAACTACTGTTACTAAGGTTATATTTTTCTCTTTGATCAAAAGAACCACACAAAACATAGTAATGAGACTAATGCAAAATAAAAACAGAATCTGTCAAAAACTAGATAGCCTCAAAGGAGCGAATTTTTAGAGTCACTTATGTTGCTCAAATCAGAAAACTTTGAACTAATGAAATGTGTAATAACAACTTAATATTGCTGTCGTAAAATATCAGGTCAAGATTCCTCTTCTGTGATTTTTAACATTCTTCGCAGTGAAGCTTAGGATTCTGTTTTCTAGACAGCAAATCACTATTGTTTGATCCTAACTCTCAAATAGGACCATCATATAAAGCATTATCATATAGAATATCTAAACCAAATTCCTCATCACTTTCTAAGCTATTATCAATAATAATATCATTTTGAATGTGTTGATCATCATCAGAATCAGAATCAAAATAGCATGGTGAGTAAGGATATGGGCAATCCTCTAATACCTTTTCCTCTTCTCTATATTCTTCTTGTTCCTGCAAGCCATTAGATCTCTCCTTGATAGCAACAAGATTGTTATAATATTCAAGATATAGGTATTCTTACAAAAGAGTTTTAAGAGTTGTTCAAGTGTTGTAGCAAGTCTTGGTGTGAGGCTACGAGCTTTATCTATATTAAACATAACTATCTCAAGAATTCCCATTACAATAGTAAATTCCTCGGCTGCCTTCATATCAGTGGTCATAATTTCATTATTATGGTAAGAGGCAATTATAGGCATACTCTCAAGCTTGCATTGAAAATTAAGATGCTTAGGATATTGATCTATGCAGCAAGATACATTATACCTATCACATAATCCATGGCCAATTACATTTAATGATTCCATTATAAACCTTTTTTGATCAACATTAATTGATCCAACCATAGGGGTTTGCATAAGTACGTGACTCATACATTCCACGAACATAACAAATGAACTAATTTTTTTGTGTTTTTCAAATAAGGAGAGTATAAACTGATACATAACTAAAACTAAAGCTAATGAGAAACTCACAACCAAACAAGTTTAAAGGAACCTCCCCAAGCTTAGATGATTGTAAGATATAAAACAAGATAAAATAAATCTAAAGTCTAGTGCACACAAGAATAGAAACTTAAGCGCTACGCTCCCCGGCAACGGCGCCAGAAAAGTACTTGATGACCCCAAGAGCAGGGGATCACTGTAGCACATCTCAATGTGGAAGTATGGTATCAATCCGCAGGAGTAAGAAGGAAAAGTTATCTATTCCCTACAACTAAAGTGTCACAAGTTTTAGTTGATTATGCACTAAACAAGTTTAAATAACAAGATGGTTGATTTAATGGATGGAAGTTTAATGTAATAAAACAAGAATGTAAAAGTGTCCCAATCCTCTTCAATGCAAGAGGACAAGACAAAGGTTTTCGCTTATAGGAACAATGGACATGGTTCATGGGTTCACTCAATCCTCTCTCCCATCTATGGTAATGATCATGTTATAGATAAAAAGTACACACAATTGTCATGCTTTAATGGTAAACTTCTATGACGGCTACATGTCCTAAAACACATAGTTGAAAGAAAATAATCATTTGTGTTGCTAGGTCACCCTCGTAAGGATAGCGTGGTTTGTTGTCACTCCCACATCTAACTTCTTCCTTTTTACCCCCAGATAAAGGATGTTGGATTGTATTGTGTCACTCAATACATATGCCGTTGTCACATCGGCCATCCGTACCTACATACATCATACTTCATAATGGACAATATTCTAAACACAAGTGCAATGATTCATATTTCGTGTGCATGACCACATCTCTCTATCTATCTACACTTGGCGGTGTCAATCACCTAATGACATGGATAAACAAGGCATTATGCATAAATCGAACCATCACACGCATCAAAGAATATCTCCAAAGTATGACAAGTCATAAAAGATCCAACACAACGGTAAATGCATAACAAATATCATCTCATACCACAATATCCACCATAGGAATTACATAGATAGATCCATATTTATGCAAGGCACATCCTATGGACTTCAACAATGATCATACATAGAGAAATTAGATCAAGTTACCACCACAAACCCAAATTCCAGTGGGTGGACTACTCCCCCTTCATCATGGTGATGATGGTGGAGATGTTGGAGAAGATGGAGACCACCCCGGCAGCGCCCCGACGGAGTTTTCCCCCTCCAATCTGCAGCTTCAGGTCTTCTGTTTCGTGGTTTTGTGTTTCTGCGGCGCGCCCTTCCGAAAGCCGTCGGGGGACTATTTTTATAGTCGTTTTTAGGTCAAGACAAAGGCACGGGGATGAAGATCGACGGCATTGGAGGCTCGAGGCCCAGGATAGGGGGTCCCACGCGGCCAAGGAATCTGGCCGCGTGGGCCCACCTCTTTTGGCCCTCGGGTTTCCATTTTTCGCTTCCTTCGCTCCTACGCTTTGTTCCTTCCAAAAAATGATCCTCGCAAAATATTATGTCATTTGGATGTCGTTTGGGTCCCTGAAACATCAAAATATAGAAAATAGGGTTTTCTGCCAGTGCAGGGTTAATTTTAGAAAAATAGGGAAACTGTGAAATATTCCCAAAATCAATATAAAACAATGATATAACCCTTATATGATGAAAATATGATTGAAATATAAGTAATATAATGCAAAGTTCATGTATGCATTTTACATGCATCATATACACACAGCACCACGCCTAGTGTTAACTTGGGCTTGGCAGGAGGCCGTTGCGCCGCGTTGAATGGCGAGGCGATGAGACGGCGTCTTGCCTGTCATCACGCCTCACAATAACGCTCCGCCCGTTTCCCAGGCGGGCGCAGAGTGAAGCGACGCCTCGCAATAACGCCGCGCCCGTTCCCATGGCGCAGACGGAAGCGACGCGTGCTGCAGTCGCAGCGGCTGCCCGCGGCGGCGCCCTGGGCATGCGTCGTCGGCGTCAATGCGTGACCAGGTGAAGCGGTGGCCGCGTTAATGCGGGCCACCCAACCCTGCTCCTCCGGCCGTCTTTAAAACCCGGCGCGTCGCAGCCCTCCTCTCCCCACACCACCGTTTCTCCCCTCTCCCAACTCGCCACCAGTAGATCGGCCGCCAAGCAAGGCGGGCAACCGCGAGACGCCGGAGGAGCGCGAGCTCCGGCGTCATCGCGACTTCCTCTCGGCGGAAAGCGAGCGCCGCGGCCAGCGACGCCGCGAGCAGATGGAGGAACACCGTCGCCGCAACGAGGAGGCGGAGATGGCCAGGGCGTATGAACGCGAGCGGTGGCTCGAGGACGCAGCCAACGCGCCTCCGTACGTCGTGTCACTGGCGACAGCGCAGCTGTGCAGCCGCCACAGCGTGCCGGTGGAGGGGGACGCGTCCCTACCCGAAGGGTGGACGAGGAACGCCGTCAACGTGCCGGTGGCGACGCGGCTGAGCGGCAAGGAGCGCGTCGGCTTCATCATGCGGAAGTGGTAGGCGATGTCGTACGAGCAGAAGCTCGACCCCAAGTACCCCCATCTCGGCGCCCTACTGGCACGCTGTGGTGGACGCGGAGTACGAGGCCCGCTGTGCCGGCGACTTCCTCCCTACCGGCACGCGGGAACCAACGCCGGAGTTGTCTGCATCGGACGACGACGACACAGCCGAGGACGACGATGACGACCCTGAGCTGCCCGATCTACCTATAGAAACGGCAGGCGCATCTTGGTCAGCAGCGCCACCGCCACCGGAGAAGGGGGCGCAAGGTGAAGCCGGCGAGTCTTCCGATCAGGCGGCCAGGCGGTAGATGAAATCCCACCAGGCGCCGGCTGCGAAACCAGAAGCCTCAGCCACGGCGAGGCTTGGTTTCTAAAGGCCGTAGCCGATGGGAATAGCAGATGAAACTTCTCGCGCCGGATCATCGAGACATGCAAGTTTGTTGATGATTCCGGCGCTTGGTTCGCATCTTCTTCCTCTTCGCTAGGCCATGCAGCGGCATCTCTCCTCGCCGCCGGCGCGTGTAGTGGTTGGCAGACGTTGTAGCGTGTAGCCGGTACCGGCGTAGTTTAGGTTTAGTTTGTTAAATCTCGTTTAGATTTTAAATTATAAGTTTGTTAAATTTCGTTTAATAAAATCCGCCGCCCGCAAGGTGTTCGATGATTTGCTCGCGTTTGGGGGCGGACGTTTGGGGTGCGCCGCTGTGGACGCGGTCGAAAACATGGGCGGACACATGTCCAACACCCCCAATTGGGTCTCCATTGAGGGGTGCCGGACACGAATTTGGAGCCTCCGGTGGAGATGCTCTTATATAGTTAGTAATGGGAGGCCCTCCATCAGCTTCGACGTGGCGTCCTCCGCCTGCTCCACCCCAAGAGGAGTAGTCCCCGTTGTGGCGGCATGAGTGCCCATGTTCTCCAGATAAATTTCGGTGGTGAATGACCTGGTTGCGATCTTATTTTCCATTTTGAAGTCTTCTGTGTAGAATGAGAGGTAAGTAATTTTGGTTTTCTTTGAAATCACCTTTATAATTGTAATTCCACCGACGAAAATTAATACAGTTTCCAGATCTTTCGGGACCCTGCCCTTGCTTTTTTTTAGAGCAGCCGCATGATTTAACAAGCTGACCATTATAACTGCACATGGAGATGGTGGCATGCATACACCTGCCGTAACCGTCTCCACCTCACATGCATACTCTAATTCTAGTTTGGACTTATCAGTACTTACTCCGTTCTAATTTAATTGGCTTGTTATCCACTACATGTGAGATGTATCTATCTCGTGGTGGTACGTCGGCAGTTTTGCACTTTCGGCCTCGGAAAATTGGAAAAGTAACCCGCAGTCCACAAAGTCGGCACGTTTGCAATTAGCCCCTCAACCCTATCCACCAACCCGATCCCCTCCCACCCTTCTCCGGCAGAGACCGACGGGGACGAAGCGGCCGGCGGCGGAATCCCCGAGGGAACACCGCCACCTGCACACCGCGTTGGAAGCCATCTTGGCTGCGCTGCCGGCCGCCATGGGAGCGGAAGTTTGAAGGAGTGCTAGACAGGAGGACGCAAGGGAGAGGGAAGGGCAGGTCGCCGTTTCCCATCCTCCTTTGCATCGAGCTCCGGCGGTCTGGCCGCCGCATCCTATAGACGTCCCGCCTCCATATCCCTCCACGACCCCCACTGGCGAGCTCCCACTCCGGAGATCGCCCCGCCCCTGCCTGCTCTACCTCTTTCAACCGCTCCACAAGCTGCAAGGCCTGGCTAACCCCGTCCTCCGCACCCGCGCTGAGCAAATTCCGGTCCCCATTAGTCCTGTGCTGGGTTTCCCGATGGAGTAGTTGTGGTGGCGCGAGGTATAGATGAAGATGCCCTTCTCATCTTAAACTTGTGCTGTGCAAAGTCGCGTTGAAGTGCGGTGGTACTACTGACCGGAAGGGTGCGGCCGCGGCTATTGCATGGCTTAAAGGAAGCGCCGGTGTTCATCTCTGACCACACAGATGTGTAGACTGTAGAGTGCGGACATCATCAAGAGCAAGTGCAATGTTGATAGGTTCAGAGACGACCAAGCTTGATGCTGTCAGTGCTAAGGACTACTTTTGCCGCTTTGAGTACAAGTCAGTTACAGGCAGCTTTGTGCCCGACCGTATAGCTGTCTAAGAATTTTAAAATGAATCTGTATTTCACAGGCCATAGGTTCGTACTTCGTACTTTCATTATTTTGCAAGCATCCTTAGAAAACCCGTTTGCCACTCGTTGAGCCAAGTGTTCATATGCTTTGATCATGCTGAATAAGCCGTCTTATGGTTACATTTAAGAATTTCACCTATGATTTGTTTCTCAAAATCCTCAAGCTCTGTTCTCTCGGTAGTCGCAGTTACCATTAGACGTGGCTTTATGAGAGATGTTATCTTCAACCTTATGGTGTTGAATAAAGTAATGAACCATTCATCTGCTTGCAATATGTTGCCCCGTCGACCATAACCCTATTAGAGCATCTCTAGCAGAACCCGCAAAACGCGAACCCGCAAACGCGTTTTGCAGTTCGCGCAACTCGCGTTTTCTGTTTTGCGGTTCTGCTTTGGGTTCTGCTCTGCCGCGCGGCGTTCTGAGCCTGCATATGCAAAACAGCAAGATAGGCAGAATATCATAAAATGTCAAATTGCTTATACAAATTCGACATTAATATAGCAAATTAAGTAGTTTCTTGAATCTAAAGACGGCCATTGACAAATTTTTCATCCGTGTGACCAAAAAATGCCTCCAAAACACCATCCGCATCGTCGAAAGGCCCTACACCGTGCTAGCATCACCACCTCCACCATTGCCGGCAGCTCCACCATCGCCGGCACCTTCACCACCAACACCTCCACCACCGCCGAGACCTCCACCACCACCGCTAGCTTTTAGCATCGCTTGTTTCCTTCGATGCAATATCTCCTTCCTTGCGATGTCATGCCACTCCAAGGTGATTTCGTCCATGTCACTTCGGTTCATCATCATGATCTTGTTCTCTTCGGCCAAGAGCTTGGCCACGGACTTGTTCTCCTCCGCCGAGGCTCTTTTGGCCTCAATCTCGATCTTCCGCTTCCCTTCTTCACGAAGCACCTCCCACTTTTCTTTCTTCTCTTAAGCTTTCCTCTCGGCCAATTGGTGCTTTGCCTCCAATGTCTTGGCCACCATGGTCTCATTAGATTTCACCATTTCATCGAGCTTCTCTCTCAAGCTTGTGGCCTCAAGTTGCTTTGCCACTCTTTCCTTGACTTTCTTGTTGCCTTCGGGCTTGTTCTTGTTCCTCCCACCTTGTTCATCATCGGAGTCATCCTCAACACGAATTTCTCCCTTTTTTGGCTCTTTATCCCTCAACTTCCACTTCTCACTATGTTGGAGAAGTTTCCAACAATGATCAAGGACAAATGGCTTCTTCTTGGATGCGGGCATATCCAAGTACCTTTCTCTCGCAATGCGTTCCTACAATGATGAACAAATGGTGAACAACGGTGAACAAGTAGTGAGAACACTACATGAACAATGGTGAATAAACTCACCCAATCACCCTCCACGGTACCACTTGGAGGCGCATTGATCACTTGTTGCAAGCATCCACTCCATCGGCCACATGAAGTCTTGATAGTTTCCCAACGGCCTTGTAGTGATTGATAGGTCCGGGGCACCGTTCGGCCATTGCGTGGCATGAGTTGAAAGAATTTGCCCTCCACCCTTTGCCAATATCGGTCTTTGGTTTGATCAACGCCGGCCGTTGGATCGAGAGAGACACTCTCCCAAGCACGGATCAAGCTTTGGTCCTCCAAAATGGTGTAGTTCGAACCTCTCCGACTCAGGCCGGCCCCGTCCACCTCCTCGACCTCGTTGTCGTCTTCTCCCGTGCCACCATCGAC
Organism: Poa pratensis; assembly: GCA_947311845.1. NCBI lineage: Eukaryota > Viridiplantae > Streptophyta > Magnoliopsida > Poales > Poaceae > Poa > Poa pratensis. The sequence continues at coordinate 43,166,702 of CAMZMU010000071.1, read as the reverse complement.
GCCACCGTCGAACTCGTTGTAGCTGTAGTTGCCGAGCGGAGGCGAGTCGATGTCTACCGTCCCAACCATGTCAATGAACGCTTGCGTGCTGCGAGATGAACGAATTCAGCTCGCCGGGGACGGGCGCGGTGAACATAGCTCAATTTTGAGTTCGAAACTTCATACCTTTCAGTCCCGGCACCGGGGACGGGCGCGGCGGATGCAGCAGCGGCGGCGGGGACGGGCGGGGTGGATGCAGCAGCGGCAGCATTGGCGGCGCTGGCCCTGATTTTCCTCCCCGCCAGCCTCTTCCGCTGCTTCGGCTGCTTCGCGGCGGCGGCGGCGGGAGTGCCCGCGGCGGCGGCCGCGGCAAGCAGAACTTGGGCCGCGCCTGCGGTGCCCAATCTTCTCCGCTTCGGCGCCGCCACTGGAGCAGCAGCGGTGTCGGCGGCGGCGGCGGCTCCGAGCTCTCCGCGGCCCGCTGGATCTGATGATGGCGCGTCCCCGACGCGGACGGTCACCAGGGACGGGTCGGCGGTGCTCATGGCCGGTCCGGGGCAGGGCGCGCGGTGGCCGGAGTGGGGGAAGAGAAAGAGGTTGCAGCGGCGGCGGGGACGGGCGCGCTGAAGGTTCCCTCGCGCCAACGACACCAGAGGATGAGGTTCCGGCTGCGGGTCGGGGGAGGAAACCTAGTTTTCTCGGTTCGGAGGCGCGGATTCTCGGGGCCCTGCAAAAACTTTTGCGGGTTGGGCAAATTTGCGGATTCTGTTCTCCGCCTTTTTACGGTTTTCAATCCGCATCGGGCGGTTATTATGCGGGTTTGCTCCTTTTGCGGGTTCTGCTAGAGATGCCCTTAGTCTTGTTCTGCCAGATGGAACTCTGTACATGGTATACCCAGCAGTCGAGCACTTTTCACTATCGTAATTCTGAATCAGGAGAATTACCACATATGGCAGTGGTAATTCAATATCAAAAGGAAAAAGTTGTCTGAAGTGTCACTGTGCCATGCACATCATGCAACATGTAGAATTATGCAGAAATTCAACGTGGATGTTACTCGTGGTTAATTAAGTGTTTCAGACAACAATGGAAAGAAAATTATATGCAGGAAAGCAGTGAGATTGAACATGACAGCTGCCATTTATTTGTCTACACAAAGGATCATTGCAATTTATTTTCTCTCTAGCTGTACAAAAAATAATCATCGTGTGCGAGCACATAAGGAAAACGAAGATATAGTTGATAGAGAAAAATAATAATGTTAGTTAGTACATCCATCATTTGCACTGGTACTTCTACATAGAAACGAGGACTAATGATATTTTTAAACGGACAGCGGTACTTTCAAGGTGCGTGAGAATACCGTCATTGATTTTGGGCCCGTTACAACGTACGGGCATTTTGCTAGTACATGTAACATGTCTAGATATATCCACGTTTGGTGGGGTGACACAACTCTACGCAGACGTTGTTTCGACCGGTCGTATATATCCAAAACCGGCCAAGATGTCAGGAGAAAGAGGTCGACTGGGTTTTTTCTTCACTTCGTTGGTGCAGAGACATAAGTAGTCGAAACTCCAGGGTTGGCGATCATTAGAGCATCTCCACTGGGGCCTCTAAATTCGTGTCCGGCACCCACTAATTGAGACCCAATTGGGGGGTGCCGGACATGTGTCCGCCCCAGTTTTGGAGACCGTCCAGAGCAGCACCCTCCAAATAGGGCCCCCAAATCTCTACTATATAATATTGATAACCGACCGTACGTACGTCGTGGCAATTTTACATTTTAGTCCCTCCTATTTCTGTGAATAAACCCGTAGTCCCGCTTACCTCTTCGTTCCCGAGCGAGCTCCCCGATCCAATCTTCCCCATTGGTTCCATCACCCAGCCGCCGCTTCATCGGCGCTGCCCACCAATCCCTGCCTCTGTCCCCTAGCGCAGAGGGGGGCTCTCGGGGTTGTCCCTGTCGACGACGTTGTCGTTATAGCTTTCGGCGGCGAATACCTGAGCGCCTCCCCAGCGCCCAGCCCGATCCCCTACCTCCCTTCTCCCGGCGGCGACCGACGAGACGAAGCGGCGGCCGCTTCGTTCCCGAGCGAGCAGGCAGCCATGGCTTCGAGATAGCGTCAGCCTTGCGACGAATTGTCCGACGTGGCGTACTGTGGTCCGGTCGTGCGGGCAACGACACCTTCTACATCCGAGGAGTAGGCGCGTCCTCGAGCTGCAGCAATCGACGGGCCGAGGCGGACGCCGGTGTGACGATGAAGTTCCGGAGAAGTACGACAAGCTGGAGGAGCTGAAGAGGTGCTTGATCGATCCCTGATCCCAAAAATCTCATGGCCTAGATCGAATCCTTGATATACATCTCTCCGCGTGTTCCGGGCGTCCGATCTCTGCGCTTGTGCATCGCCTGATGATGGCCGTCGCGGATGTGGGCAGCCGCGGGCTGGACGCCCTGGTAGCGCCATGCCCCAGGCTCGAGGCAGTCCACCTCTCACTGCGTAGGCATCGGTGGTAGGGGCCGCAGCTCTCAACCTTCACAAATTAGCGACGGCGCCCCCATCGCCGCCTTGCTCAAATCTTGTCTCCAACTGCACGGGCAAGAAAATGGGTTTACTACAGGAGAGTAGGCTCGCAGGTAGAGAAGAGCAAGAGAATTTCTCTTGCAACCCCACACAGAAAAGGTCAATGATCTGATGAACAGCATCAAGAAAATTGTGTTCAAGATTTCTGAATTTTCAAGTCTGAGTTCATGTGCTTCATATTCTGAATTGTTGAAGATTTTCAAGGCTTAGTTCATGTGCTTATTATTCTTAATTGTTTAAGATGATCTTTTCATGTGAGATTCGCAGTCAGGCATAACTCAGAGGCGAGACAGAAGCTGCTTATTTTGCAAGGGTGCCTAAGCGCTAGGCCATGACCATACTAGGTCAGAAGCTATGGAGATTTTTCATACCACGTCAAATGTTCGGTAACCTTTCCATGTGGTATACTACGCTAGACAGAATTCCCCGTCCGTGAAAAAACTGCCCAATAGCTCGATCTGCTCCTAAATATTTGAATCTCAACTTCTTCTAACAATGATCTCTTATATGATTAGAAGTATATGTGGCCAGTAGGCAAACCTGAACTTGTGCACTGCAATTCAAATCTGAACTTAAATTTCTCTACATTTTAGTTTCTCAGTTCTAATACATTTCTTGCTACGATGAAAGATTTTATTTTTGGCAAAAACTATTTTGAGTGGAGTGTTTTTTGTCAAAGACACGACTTCTTTTAGTCGTGAAGCTTAATAACGGAAGCAAAAAAAATTACGTCCTTCGGATAAGAAGATGGCAACATAACTGATCATGTGGACGAGGTCATGAGATGACTACGAAATTCATGTACCTGTTTCTTATTCAATTGTTAATGACATTTTTTTCTCAACCACACTAACACGATGGACAACCACTAGAACCAGGGTTGCCATATACACTATACAAGTGGGGTTGGATGGCTATGCCGAATTAGTGAACATGTCGGTTTGATGTGTTCCCGTTGCAACGCACGGGCATGTTGCTAGTTTTTATACATTTAGACAAACAGGTTATGGGCATGGTTGAGTCGCTCGCCGGCCACGAACAGAGGCAGAGAAGAAGGCAAGATCGAGCACGCTGCCCTGGCCTCTTCCCCGAGCACGCCGCTCTGGCTGCTGCGTCGAGCTTGGCGTCCTCCTTGCCGGCCTTCACGTTAAGGTTCAGCGCCCTGTGCTCAAGGCGGCCGCGGAAGAGCGTCGACGTGGGCGAGGTGGAGGTGGCCGCGCTGATCACAAGCAATGGAAACAGCAGCGCCCTGCAGCCACGCCTCCCGACAAGGTCACCCACTACACGGACGCCCCCAACACCTTGCCGAGAAGTGCACGAAGAGGCTGGTGTCGCGGCCGTCGGTGACGCGGCCGCCGAGAAGTGCGCGAAGATCTTGTCGCGCAGGACGGGCGCCGGCACGCGCACCAGCCGGCGGCGTCCTCCGTCGGTGCCTCCCGTGCGTAGCCTCGGCGAGGCGAACTCCGTGGCTCGGGCGACGCGGGAGCCACTAGCTAGCACAGACAGCACGCATACACGAGAGCCATGGAACTCTGAAGTCTGAACCACTGGCTAGCACAAACTCTGAACTCTGAAGCCATGGAACTCTGAAGTCTGAACCACTCTGAAGTCTGAGCCATGGAACGCATGCACGCACACACGATACAGTCCATGGCACTGCTACTAGTTCCGCATGGAGCTAGCACGCATGGCATCAGCGTCATGGAGCTAGCTAGCACACACACGACAAATTAGAGGAGCTAGCACGGGGAGCAGCAGCAGCATCCGAGGCCGCTCCCGCGAGGCCGACCGCCGACGTGCCGCTCTGGCCGCTCATCTTGTGGCTACTCTATTGCGTTTTAGCTCGAATCCTTCCGGTTTTGAAAGTAATCGACGACGGCGCACCTCCAGCACATGACCGTTTCGCTTGAAGAAGTGCGTGCTGACGGGGACAACGACACCGCGTGTCCGGCCGTAGGAGGAAGATGACCTTGTCGGCGACGATCCCTTGCGTTCTAGCTCGAATCATTCGGGTTGCGGACATAGTCGACGACGCCGCACCTCCAGGACATGACGGTTTCGCTTGGTGAAGCACGGACAACGACACCGTGCGCCCGGCCGTAGCTTGAAGACAAGGTCGTCGCGCCGGCTTCCGTGCTCCTCCGGTGTCGTGCTCGCAGGAGATGAAGGAGGTTAACGGTGCGGTTCCCGTGGCGCAAAAAGCGGGTGAGATATGGCCTAGAACTTCTCCATCTCCATGTGCAGCACCGCGACGAACTATGGCTATGCATGCATCGAGCAAGAAGAGAAATGAGCTACATCCACTGACTTGTGGGCCAGCCACACATGGAGCTGTTAGCGGGTGCCAGACATGTGGGTGACCCTTAAGGTGTCGCCGGTAACGTTTTTAAGCGTTTGGACCTTCAATGGCCTTTGAGTTATTTAAAGGCCCTGATGAAGATGCTCTTATGCAGCTAAGCGAAAAATGGGTCGGGAACTTTCTTTCGTAAAGCCTGCAACGTAGGCTTGGAGATTCGCGGCTTGACGACGGCTGTCGAGATCTTTTTGGATTGCCTCCGGGATATTTTTCTTGCTTGCCCGTACGTGTACTACTTCGCTGCCATTGAGCCATGGTAAACTAAGAAGAACCCAGATGCTTCGGGTAAAGCGATTCGTTCGCCGCTGCCGTCTCCATCAGGTTCTCAACGCAGGACATAAAGGGCGCTTAAAAAACTGCCATCATGTTCATATCTGGCGCATTTGAGCACATTTTACCAGCAACCGGCCGTCCGACCCAACCCATATTTGACACGTTGCGCCTGGTATCCAAATATATCACGTCTCCGGTTGCTAAATATAGCAGGTCTCGCTCCAGCCAAATTTAGTAACGGACGGCGAAGTTCGGTATTCCTTTTTCGACCCACCGTTGCATCCCGTCAAGGAGTAGCAGGCTGCACATGGCTTGGTGGGATTGACCACTAGAAATAAGGCTTTTCCTTTCCTTCATAAAGTAACACGCTAAACCAATATAGAGTGCCGAGGCGAACTTCTTTTTCCCCTCTCCTCTTGCCCGTCCTTCCCTTGAGAGTCTACCGTTCCTCCCTCCAGATCCGGCCGCCGGCGTTCACGTTGGCAGGTGTGGTGATGCGCTAGGGTGCCGGCCCACCTTGTACAGCAGTAGTCTAGGTCTTAGTTTAGCTTGGATGTTTCCTCTTGTTGCCGATGTGTAGAATGGCGTGATGCCGATGAGGATTTGCTCGCTGGTGTGTCCGGGCCGCATCTGCGAGATGGTGGTGCTCGATCTCCTCCTGGCGGAGCTCCGGTGGTTGGAGCCGCATACAGAAGGGGGGAGCGCCGCTTCCTCTTTCTCTAATAAGCTCGATGGTCGGCTTCCGGTTCTGGAGGTCGATGGTTATCTGGCCTCAACTGAGGTGGTGCTGCTGTCCTCTGTTGCAAGCCATCGTGGAGATGGCTGGCAGGGATGGAGGTGCTTCCTGCTGCAGGCAGGTGTAGGCAAGGCGGGACTCGGCGCTGCTACCGCAGCTCTCTTCGGGAGTTCATCATCAGCAAGCCTTCGTCGACTACCCCAGGTGGTCCGGCTGCTGAATCCCATGGCTGTCAGGCGGCCGCTCCCCCCCCCCCCCCCCCGCCCCGGTTGGCAGCAGTTGCCTGCCCTAGGGATCTTATCAACCTCCGGGCCGTTGTGCCGAGATGGAGGCCCCTCTGCTCCGACGCGGTTTGCTCCCACTGCAGTGTCCCAAGTGGTTTCGTCCCCGGCGACGCTGCAGCTGACCGCGATTGGATGCGTGCGAAGATCGGTGGAGATGGAGCTGGAAGAAGACCTGGACCTGATTGCTTTTCAATTTTCGTCCCAGGGTCTTTGGTGCAAAGGTGAAGGACCCAGTTGTAATTTTCCTTTCTGTTTTGGTCCCCTATGTAATTTGTGCTCCACCGACGGCGGATTAATGCAGCTCTAGGTCCTTCGGGGCCCTTCTCTTGTTCAAAAAAAAATATAGAGTGTCGAGATTAGGCTCTTACAAAGTAGAAAAATAATGGAGTAACCACACCCCAGAAAGCACCGGAGACTACCAATAGAGTGATAAAAGTAGAGAGGATTTTTTACTCCCAACATCCAATGCTCATGATATTTTAAAAAAATCGAAAATGCTACTTTGAAGTTCAAAAAGCAATTGCAAGAGACGGCCACCTAGACAAAATGTATAAATAATACTCCACAAAGCACCGGAGACGTTCATGGTGTTATTCATGTAGGCATCACGTCAAACATATATAGACTGCCACCTAGACAGCATGTATAAATAATACTCCATTTTAAGAGAGCTTGTATGCTTACCTCTCTAGGTATTAAGGTGTAAACAACACATTGGTGTCTTAAACTTAGTACATGATATAAACAATTGCATGTTTTAGTAATCATTATTTTATCCTCAGTGGTAACAACACAATACCCCTACTTGCACGTTTTTGTCACTCGAGGGTTGAGAAAGCAAGGTTAAACCCACTATCGAACACTTACTCCCTTTTGAAGATTAGTACATAAATCTTGCCAAAGTTTACCATAAATGGGAGAGCATGTAGGAATAGTAAATAATCAATTAAATATTGCAAACAACATCATTAATATAGCATGCACGATTTGATCATAACTTCACAATTTATTGTATCCCAGCAAACACCACAGCTAATAGAAATTACATCATATGGATCTCGATCATGTTAAGCAGCTCACGAGATCTTTGTAATGAGAAACATGGAGGAGAAATAACCATCTAGCTACTGCTATGTACTCGTAATCCAAGGATGAAGCCTCCGGCGATGAATTCTACCTCCAAAAGGGTACCGGAACAGGGCTCCATATCCATAATCGCGACGGTGGCGACTTTATATCGTATCTCGAAGCGTCTCCTCTGTTAGGCTTTTATGTCGGGAACTATAAATGGGCATATGGGCGAAAGGGTGAAACGGGGGGAGCCAGGAGGCTGCGACGCATGCAAACCCTTGCCATCGCTCCTGCACGCGTGGCCATGTGGCTGCCCCTGATGCCCCTCTTTCGTTCTCCTTCTTCGTCACGAAAATTTATTGCGTTTTTCAGGTTTTCCTCATTTTTTCTTGACGAAAACTGCAATGCAAAAACAGGATGAAAAAACAACTGTCACTTGGCACTGGGTTAATAAGTTAGTGCAATGAAAACAATGTAAATGATATAAAATCATGTGAAACGTATGTAGAAATGATATGATAATAGCATACATAAATGAAAAATTATAAATACGTTGACGTATCAAGAGTATCAAGTGCCGGTTGTGCAATCCACCTTCAAGGTTTGTCGCCCCGATGTTCATGATCTTGTACCCGCAGGACAACGAATCCCATGGACCTGGACAGGGAAGCTCAAGCCCTATCATAGCCTACCTAGCCGAGATCTAGTCCTCACGCGAATGGCGGATAGGAAAGCGTGGCAGTAGAGAGACGGCGAGCGCGACGGATCCGGCGACCTCCGTGTTTCCTGCAAGCACCCTCGCACGTGGTCCGGATGGCCAAGATCGACCGGGCCCGTCAGGCTGCTGCCAAGACCTAGGCCTGTCGGCCCATATCTGTCTGCTGGCCTCCTAGCACCACCATCGCTGTTGTGCTGGCTCTCGTCGCCGCCCACCATGGGCCACCACAGCACCCACGCGGCCACATCGACGCGAAGCGAGTAGAGGAAGGGCCCACCACTAACGGCTCCGTGCAGGTTTTACCCGCCGGTGAGGGAGAGGGGAGGAGGAAGATGGGGAGTCGGCAGCGATGGAGACATCCTGGTGTCCCGTGGGGATGGGGGTACACAAAACACATAGTGTGTAGTTTTTTGGGTCTTGGGATTGATGATTACAAGTTGATGGGATACCTACAAGCCGTTTTACGGTGGCTGATTTCGCAGCCAGCGGTGGAACGGGGAGTCCAAGCTGGATGTTTACAAGCTTCCACAAGTCTTGGATAAACAGACAATTTTCACATAAGATGTGGTACTGATTCACAACTCGAGAGGCATGTGTAGAATGTGGGATGGTTCGGCCACCCTTGATTTCTTTGTGGGATGTTTAGTTTCCATCCAAACTTTGCCAAGCCTAATTTTGGAAGTTTGATATGTGTGAGGTTTATGCCATACTTTAGAACCGACACATTAAATTATCTATATGGTAAAGTTTTTTGTTTTGTTTTTGTGAACGGATATATGGTCAAGTTAGAGTGAATGTTTGTCAACTCGACGGAGATAGCAAATCCGTTGTTGAAGTTAAATTCTCGTGTTCATATCAGAGCAGCGCCGCGGTTGCACGAAACTACGAGTTTTCGAAGGCCAAGATCAAGATACACATGCGTGCTGGCCCCACCGAATCAAAACCGCGCCGGACACAGGCCGGGAGGTGGGCCCACCGTCTCCGGCAGCCACAGAAACCGGACGCAGCCGAAAATATCTTGGCTCGGCCCGCAGGCGAGGAAGCATGAGGTGGCGATGGTCGGCCGTTCAAGAACGTTCAGGACGCGAGATATTTCTTCCCTTTCCCGCGCTCAGCGCCCAAGCCCAACCCGGCTTCAACTCCTTCGCCTTCGCAACGCTTCGTCTATCCTCTCCACCTTTCTTCCCCCCCTCCCACCTCCGCGCGACACGCCCCTTTATATACGCCACCTCCCTCCTCTGCGACACCTCCCGTTTTTATCAGGTCGCCATCGAAGCACCAATACGTAGCAGGAACGCTCGACACCCCGGCGTACGTGAGATCGGCGATCGTGTGTAGCTTCATAGCTTGGAGGATAGCATTGATCGATCGAAGCAGGGAGAGGACCAAGATGCAGTCGCGGTCGCAGTACCGGTCCTCCTACTACGCCGTGCTCGGCGTCCACCCGCGCGCGTCCGCCGCCGAGATACGCGCCGCATACCACCGCCTCGCCATGGTGAGTAGAGTCAGTCAGTTATCCTCCGAGTCCGGTTTTAGGCTGGAGATCGAAGCAGAGGTTGACGTTTATCTTCTCGATCGCGGAATTAATTCGATCTCTGTTTGTTTTATGTCATGGCGATGCAGAGGTGGCACCCGGACAAGATCGCGAATGGACGTGCGGATCCGGCGCGCGCGGAGGAAGCCAAGGCCAGGTTCCAGCAGATACATGAGGCGTACAAGGGTACGTAGTGCACACTGTTCTCTGTTATCGATTCTATATGCTTCTTCATTGTTGGTATCTGTGTTAACGTTCCGAATGCTTGTTTCTTGCAGTGTTGTCGGACGAGCAGAGGAGGGCGCTCTACGACGCCGGGATGTACGATCCCCTTGACGACGACCAAGAGGAGGTCGAGGTAATCAATCGGCAAACATCAATCAATCTCCGTGCTATAAACTCGTGCTCGTATGTTGTCTGGACCATTCTAACTTGCGTTGTTGTGATGTCAGGGTTTCCACGATTTCCTTCAGGAGATGCTCTCGCTCATGGCCACAGTCGGCCGAGAGGTAATTATTAACTAACTAATGTCAATTGACTCCAAGTTTAGTATGTTTGAACTGCCGAACAGAGGAAATCGTATTCTCTGTTCTTTTTGAAGAAAAAGTCTCGGGGATAGGATATTTTTGGTGAAGAAACGGTGTTGCATGCCACCGCCACCATTCCTTGTCTCCACAGTTTAGTCAAATCCCGGTAGAAGCATCTCCCGAATGTCTGTCTTTTTTTTTTTGAACGAAGAACGGCCCCGAAGGACCGAGACACTGCTTAATATTCGTCGGTGGGATTACAGAATACACTGAGGACCTCAGCAGAAAAGGAAATTACAACCAAGTCCTCAGAAAATGCAAAAAGGACCCTGCACCTAAAAAGAGGAACACGATCCAGTCCTTCTCCACCGAGCTCGGATTGAAGCCTCAAGACGCAGCCATCTTCCTCGTCGCTGGGGACGGAACCACTTGGCGGCGGGACGACGATGCACGCCGCGTTGAAGCTGCAGAGGGGCCTCCCACATGGCACATCAGCCAAGAGGTTGAAGAGATGATGTTGACCCAGCAGCGCCAGAGCTCGAGCTTGCCGCCTTTTGGCTAGAAAAGTCGACGAAGCAGCGGCCCAAAGCCGACGAATCTACGCCGAGGATGTTCTCCAAGTCGCAGTGTCTAGCTCCTTCTCTTCCCATCTTCCTTCTCCACCACGGAGACCTGCAGATGAGCAAAAAGAAGTGGCCAAATCGAGAAGATCTGGCAGAGAGACGAGCTCTGTCAAGCAGCCGCCTTCAGCTCCGCCACCCACCCGCTCGATCCACCATGAATCTTCGCCGGTAGGAAGCTTTGCAACGCCGTGGTCGCCGCTCGGGAGCCACCACCGCAGGCGCAAGAAAGAGAGACGGCATACAGCCAGACGCCATATAGGCAAAATCTACTACTAGAGCTACTAAAACTACGTACAGAGGAGGCCAACCTCCTAACCCATCGCCTCGCCGGTCAGCATGCCCGCCGGAAAGGTGAAAGGAGAGGGGCGACAGAAAAGCCATGCGGCGGACTCTCAAAACGAGAGCGGAGAGAACGAGAGCAACAGGGATCTGGAAGAGAATGAGAACGTCCCGAATGTCTGTCGAGAGACTGGTTCTGCATGCCTGAAACGTATGCGACTCGATCCGATCTCTAACAAACCCTCGCTTCACTTTTTGTTGCAGGAGCCCGTGTATTCCCTGGGGGAACTCCAATCCATGCTCAATGGGATGATGCAGGATTTCTCCTCGCCCCAACCCCCAGCTTCACCACCACCACCAAGCAGCTTCTTCACCAGCTCCGGTTCGTCGACGCGGTTCGGCGCGCCCAGCGGCGGGCAGCAGCAGCGTCGATCACCATCTAGCGTGCGGCCCCAGGGGTTCAGCAGCTCGGTGTGCTTTAGTCGGACGGCTTTCTCTGGATGCTAAGCACTTGGGGCGATCTGCATTGCAACCTGTACATACAGGTGTTCATAGCTCCTACGTCCAGGTTCAGAATCACAAGGATCGCCGATGTGAAGGCACTGACTGAATTGCAGAGTCAGGGAGGTCATTGGTGATGTCCAGCGCTCTTGGGATGCACGGATCAGGGGAATAAAGTACTAGATGCCACATAGGTTTTCCAGTTGATGAGAGGATTTTTGTTCTTCATTCTAGTTCTTGCGTAGATAGGTGTACATACATCGATGACCACCTCATTCTGTACGATCGTGTGACATTAGGAATTGGTGTTGCATTTTGTACAAATCTTGAGCTTGTTGCGTGTGTCTGGTGACAGTTTGAAGTGATGGCGTGATGTTTTGCGTATACTGTTTGTATTTACTTCAACAGCAAACGATATTTGACACGTTTGCCTCCAATTAAAAAAAGGACGGAGCAGGTGTCCTGCTCTAGAACCTACTACTAATGTTCACGGGTCGCGTCTGGGCCTGTCAGGTCGAATGAAGCGTGATGAAGCCATCAAATAGCAGTAGAGGAGTAACAAATTCTCAAAAAAAAAGTAGAGGGGTAACATTAGAACGACAACAACTGAACAACCCAACAGATTAAATTTAAGTGATAAAAAATAGATTAAATTTAAGCACTAATGTTTGGTTTGGTTCCATTGGCTTTCTGAAACAGAGCGTGTAACACACACATGCATTATAGAAATTAGCAGTAGTTGCACCAGCATACCAAGACCGATTTAGGATATGCACCAACCAAGACTCTTGTTGTCCAGTTCACATACATATACGGACGGCATCACGGTTTACTGGTTAGAAAGATATGCTCGCTAATCTTTGACACAAGAATATGAGACAATCGAGCCAAATGTTGCCTCTGCAGATAGTAATCCTTGCATTCATGTCCTTGGTGCTGGTGGTGTCCCCTTCAATGGGCGAAGTGACAGACGACAAGTGCAAGTGCCTCGCGTGCGTCTGCGACATTGATCCACACCCGCTCCCGCCGGCGGTGCCCTCGCGCCACCCGCCGCCGTCCGAGCCGGAGCCAGAGCCTGAGCCAGTTCCGACGCCGAAGTACTACCCACCGCCGTCGGAGCCTGAGCCGAAGCCAGTGTACTATCCGCCGTCGACGAATCCCGAGCCGACGCCGGTGTACTACTACACTCCGCCGTCGGAGCCGGAACCGACGACAGGGTACTACTACACACCGCCGGCTGGATACCCGTGGGGTAACACGTACGGGTACCCGCGGGACAGCTCCTACTACCCGTCCAGCGCCCACCGGAGGATATCCTCTCAACTCCTGGCCTACTCCATCCTGGCAGCAGGGGTGCTGTCACTGCTTACGTGCCGCGCCTAGAAACTATTCTGCCGGCACACTGAAGTTGATCACACACCGTCGCCATGTAATGCTGTTATCCCGCTGATTATCCTGTCTACTCCTGTTTTTGCTTAATTTCAATGTTACAACTCCTGTTATTTCTTAATTTCAAGTGAGTAACTCTGAATTTGTCCGTAAGTACTGCACATTTATGTATGGTTAAAGATAATTCCGGTAAGTTCTCTGTCCCTGACGCTGCAAAATAAACCGGCATGCAGATTCACAGAAACAATCGCCAGAGAAACTAAACTGCATTCTACAAATCTGAATGTTTACAACCGTAGGTGCGTCTCACCGGAAAACAGTTACTTGCACTGTCCTGTCAGATCATGAAAACGCACGCGAACAAACTGCACTCGTCAGGAAGAGTTTCCAGGCATCATGCCATGTATCAAGTGACAGACTCAGCGTATGCAACAAAAGGATCCAAGCAAGAATGACGCACCAGGCACAGGTATGTATCGAATGCTTCCGAGAAAAATGGCAAAGGCCAACACCTATCAGAACTGCAGCGTGATCAAGACTGCCGCTGCGAAGACCAACGCCACAAGGAAAACCCGGCAGGCACAGAAGGCAACCGATCCCGACTGCTGATCAGGCGGCATGGGCGTCGTCGATGTCGAATGCTCCTCCATCATTGGGGGCGGGGACGCTGGTCCTGGAACGGTCGCTGCAGAGGCAAGCACATCAGATTAACCAATGCACATGAAGTATGACCGACGATGCAAGAAAAAACATTCCAGTGTTCAAAGTTCAAAAGACCATATGGATTGCTCAGGGTAACAGACTAGGAGATTCGAGACTGAGATTAGCAGGCACACTTATAACTGAAGAGAACAGAAGTTTCAAGTACAAGCAGAGAGTATGAGGTGCAAAATTAGATGTTCTATTCTTTAGTTAACTTTGAACCAGTACAGCCGCAACATAGAATACGAACTGGATTGAACGGGTCAAGATAAAACAAATTCAGGTTTCGCCTGGACAGTGGACACACAACTAGAGAACATATGGCATGTCTGCCAAAATGCCTATTGTTTTATTCTTCAGAATAGCATAACTGAACACTGATTCCTCGAATCATTAGACATGCAGAAAATTGGTTTACCTGGAGAAATTTTTGGTGCGGGAGGTGGCGATGGTGGTGCAAAATGCATCTCAGGCAGTGACTTGAGCTCTGTTTCAGTTGGGAAATCGAGTTAGCGAATACTACAAGTATCGCACTTGTTTCTACGCAAGTTGTTACACTGAGGCACATTGAAATTGTAAACAAATGCTTTAATTTCATAATTCACTTGTGTGAACTTATTAAGAGAAACCACCAAGTAATGACGCCTTAACTAACTGTACATATCGCAAAAACAATGTGTGAAATTCATAGTATCTAACAAGCAATCCAACAAATAACAAACTGCTTAAGTGATCTGTAGTCGTGACTAACTGTAGCAAGAGTTCAAAAGTAATCCTGTTATTCGGGTACATCAAATGGCCTCTCAGGATCTTCTCCTTAGCAATAATCCCAGGTGCACTAGTTCAGAAATACAAGACTAGTATTATCCCTAGTAGCATCTAGAGCTCGCCGGTACCGCATCTACAGCCACCAATGTGGTTGTACAAGGACTCAGGAGACAATAATCAGGAGATCATTAAGTAACATCTATTTTGATGGGTGATCAACGGGAACGCCACCGCACGCGCGCGCATAGGGTGTGTGCACGGCAATCGATCGAAGCATATATATATTGCATGGACGTCACATATCTATGGAGGCGCGGCGGAGGAGTAAGGACAAGTTTCGCACCTCGGCACTTGTCAGCGAAGAGGGTTTCGGCCTCGACGGTGGTGGCGGGGGATGCGTCCGCGGAGGCGCAGGCGGGGAGGAGCGCGCCGACACGAGCGGGGTCGACGGGGAAGCCGAGGAGTGGGTCGCGGAGCAGGTGGCAGAAGCATCCCTCGCCTCCCCCGCCTTCGCCGTCCCCGGTGGAGACGGCTCGCAGGAACGCCGCGCAGCAGGCGGTGGTGGGCGCGGGCGCGGGCAGGGCGGGGGGCGCCACCACCGCGACGTGCGCGAGGCACGGCGAGAAGGCCACGATGGCCGCCGCGCACGGCGTCGCCGGTGGCTCCTGGGACGACGCGGCGGAGACGGCGGGGGCGAGGAGGACGGTGACGGCTGAGACGAGGAGGAGGAAGGCGGTGGGGGCCATGTCACGCCACGCCCGTCCCCACTCTCCTCTCTCTCTTCTCTCTCTCGTCTCTCTGGGTCTGCGCGGCGTGGGTGGTGAGGTGGTGCCGTGTTGGTTTTAGGGAGGAACGATGGTCTGCCGACGCGTGATCGTGTCCGTCCGTTCATAAAGGCGGCGCGAAGTTGGGCCCATCGGATGGTTCGTGATGATCCTATGTTGTACTACCTGTTGCTAGCTGTGGCTGTCGCCTACCGGATTCTGATCAGTTGTTGCACGGTCACGCCGTATGGCGTCTGCCTTCCATCAACATTTGAAGTTTCACGCTCCGTTCCGTATTTTCCATTTAAGAGAATAAGGCTGGGACGTACTCTTTCCTAATTAAAAGATGTTTTAGATATTACAATATGTACTACTTCCTCCATGCAAAAATAATTGTCTTAACTTTGACTAAAAGTTGATATATCTATACATATTTCATGACTAGATACATTCATTTTTTAGCAAATCTAAGACAGTTATTTTAGGACGGAGGGAGTAGATATGGAATAAAACGAGTAAATATACACACTAAAAAACGTCTAGACGCATATAAATCCGACAATACAAAATATTTTATATTTAGAAACGAAGGAGTAGTATGTAGGTTCAAACTTCAAAGGTTGAGTTGTTCCGGATGCATCCAAGACCGGGGCATTCGCACTTTACGTGAATATCTGTTAAAATTGCCCACCCGGCCCTAAACTTACAACCGTGTTTCGTTGTGCCCAGGAAACACACGGAAACAAAAAACACTCATAAAATTGCAATTTTATGGAACTCGATTGTTTTCATCTCTTACCTCGTCCACCTATTGGAGCCCAACTGCCTTTTATATCATGGTTTGTCCTTCGCCTAGTGACGAGGGATACCCTCATCAATTCTCATGGTTAAGTACCTAGGGTTGAGATTATGGGGAGAGAACGTGGTAGTGCTGATAGTTTCATCGGCTGACAAGCAGAGGCAAAGATTTACCCAGTTTCAGGCCCCTCGGGAGGAGGTAAAAACCCTACTTCCTACTTGTCTGTTATTGATTGCGTGAGATTACGAGGTTACAAGGTGGTTCCGGCGAGATGTCGATCTCGCTAGAGCTTTTGGTGGTTCGAGTATGGCTTGGTCTCAGATCGGCACCCCTCTCAGCCATTAAATAGGCTGGGTCTCGGGAGTTCTTAACCGACCTAGTTTACATGTATGGAAAGTCTAAACCGACTATGCATATGTCTAATCTTGGATGGTACTCCATCTTCTTGGGCCTCTTGTCCTGGTCTTCGAGTAGGCTCTTCACTATTGGGTCTTAGTCGTTACGTGCACCAGGTACCCTCATGGTAGGGTACCCGAGATGTACATCCATGTCAGTAGCCCCCGAGTACTTGTCTGACTCGAAGAATCGGTCATGGACTCTTTCGTAAGTGCACGTCATATGCTTTATAATTGGAATTCATGTATGAATAGCACACGTTGGCTATGTCGAGTGTCTCATCGACTATGATTTTTTTGTTTATGATGATCAAGGGATAATACCTTAGCAGGCCCAGTACACTCGATGGATCGGGACTGGTTAACTACACATTCGGGTAAAACCTTACTAGCTTTCAATCAAATTCGAGTCCCCGGACTCGAATCTGGAACAAACTGGTCAGATTCGACTAGGCCGCGGAGGTCTTACTAAGTCGATCTGCAGTACAGATTTAAATTTTACCTAACGCGTCCGTCAGGATTTTTCATCATGTCTGCTGACACGGAAAGTATAAGGATTAACGTTGCTGGAACGGTCCTTGGCCCAGGTCGAAAGTTCGGCGGGTATTACCTTTGCACTATGCGTGCAGCATCCGAGGTATTTGCGATGGACGCAACTCGGGAATGTTTCGAGTATGATTTTGTTTATGAACTGAGTCAATACTTTTGTCGACTGATACTTTGACACTATTCTATCGGGTGCGCGACAGCGCTCCCGATGGGAGTAGCCCCCGAGATTGTGCTTTATTGCTCGTAATGGAGGATAATCTCAAATCTTCCTACCCTGTATATGTTAATCGAAGAAATTTTTGCCATAAGTCTATCGGGTGCACGACAGTGCTCCCGATGGGAGTAGCCCCCGAGATTATGTTGTATTGCTTGTAATGGAGGATAATCTCAAAATCATTTTATCTTGAACATTTACAGTCAAATAATTTTTTGATATGCTCCCGATGGGAGTAATATGCCTCAGTCGAAGGAACAGTCGAGTGACCAATTTTGCCCTAACATTGCTTTTTCACACCCGAACCAAAACAAGGCAGTCGAGTGACTGATATGCGCTGGGCAGACTCGAATGCATTTCTGATCAGAGCGCTCACAATGACGTCAGGGATGACGCTTTTGGTGGCTGCGCTGCCTGACACGCGGTGGCGTGCGTTATGCTGTGATAGATGGGACGTGACACGTCTGTGGGCTCACGATACAGCCATTTGGACTGGATTTGACCATTCAGGCACGATTTCTCCAGGACTATGATGACGGATCCTAGATTCCCGTGCGTAGAGGGCGGAGTGGCCGGCGACGGTTGCTCTCCAGGGCTGCCACGTGTACGGCTGGATTTGCCAGTTTTCCCACGATCTCGCATCAATGGTGCGGATTGTTTTGCGTGGAGGTTAAAAGGCTGCGGCGGAGTAAATAATAGTTTTACTTGCCATTTGCTCTCCGCCGCCGCTGCTTCTTCTTCCTCCTAGCGCATCGCCATTGCCCAACAGCCAAACCTCTGCCACCCACCATCGCGATGACGAAGCCCTCGACCCGGAAGAGCAGGAGCACCGCGAACGCGTCGGCAGACAGCGCCGCTGGAGCCGCTGCCAGCGGGTTGAAGAAGGACAAAGGCTCGTGGACCAAGAGTACCTGCAGCAAGAGGATGCTCACCGGCCTTCGGAACGATGGGCTGATTCCTGAGGACACCTCGCAAGTTCACATCCCCGGCGGCGAGGTAATCTCGTGCCCAGGCACCAATGAGCGGGTCTGTTTTGTGGATTTTGTGAACAGGGGATTCTCCTTCCCTGTTCATAACTTCCTTCGTGCACTGATGCACGTTTATGGGGTGCAATTGCACGATTTCACGCCCAATGGGCTTTTGCACATTGCGTGTTTCTTCGTTCTTTGCGAGTGCTTCTTGGGCGTTGCGCCCCACTTTGGGCTGTTTTGCTGTATCTTCAACGTCAAGCGCCAGCACAGCGCTAAGGGACCTGGTGGTTTTGGAGTACAGACTCGATCTGACGTCGAGTACTTCAAGATCAGCTTTCTCGAGTCTGTGCAAGGATGGCGCCAAAAGTGGTTCTACATCAAGGATGTGATCATAGGCACCCAAGCGTTCGGGTTGCCTCCTTTTGACGCAGACGCTCTGGTGAAGAAGAGGCCAGCCTGGATCGCCCAGCCGACTGGAGTCGAAGCCGAAGAGGCTGACATTCTGTTGGAGAAGGTGCTAAAACTTCATACCACTGTTGGTCGGGAGGTTACGGGCATCCACTTGCTAGCCATTATGGCCAAGAGGCGAGTGCAGCCTCTCCGAGCCCGAGCGCATGCTTTATGGGCATACAGTGGGGTTTTCCGATCCAACCCGCTCACGCGCAGTGGAGCTTTCTGATGCGGAAGCGGAGAAGCTGGTAAGAAGCCTTACCAAATTAACTGATGAAGAGCCTTGCGAGATGAACTCGCGTGTGGCTCCTTATGAAACCAGCAACCCTCTACCAGAGGTAACAGTCGATACTATGTGTAAGTTGATATGTTATGCATGTGCGATATTGATTCTTTTGATGTTTCTGTGTGCAGGGACACAGAACGTATGAGTCGATGCCCCTCTGCCCGAGAGCGGCCCAGTGCCGGACAATGAGCCACTCGAGGTGGGCTCTGATGATGAAGTGGCCTCACTCGCCACTGCACATACGCCAGATGCCGATGAAGGCGCTGCTGAGGTGCAAACCAAGCAGAAGCGGTCGCGCGAGGAAGAAGATACTGCTGACTCAGAGGAGAAGGAGGGGAACGAGACGGAGTCGACGATGGCGCCACTCGATATCCCTCCGATTCGCGCGCTTCCCCCACGACCTCCGAAGAAATCACGCCCCAGCATGGGTGTGCTTGCACCGAATCGAATGGTCGACCTTACTGAAGAGTAAGTAATATGAGCATCTTCTTTTTGATAGTTTATGAATGTTGCCAAGTTATTTACTTAGCATGTATGACACAGTGTGTCCTCGGATGAGGATTTGCCACCACCACCTCAGATGGAGAAGAGCAGTGCGGCGTCGACTGCGTGGAGTTTGCCACTAGAGCAGCCGCCAACCACCGCAACTCCAGCTGCTTCGGACGCGGCCACACCATCCGAGCCTGAGGTTGCGGTTGACAAAGAGGAGGCAGCAGCGACAGGCGTTCCTCCGCCGACTTCCTCTTTTTTGAATCACGTAAGCCTGTGTTTTTGTACTATAGTTGAATCACCAGTGAGTGTTAGAGCCATTCATAGACTCGATGACTCTGTTCTGAACTTTCACGTGGTGTGATGTAGTCATTTGTACAAGAACTACTGAAGGCAGGCTCCCAGTATGTGCACATGGAGACGGAGGTCGACACTTTGCAGCAACAACTCGAGGATGCGAAGAGTAAGTATCCTGTGATGAGAACTCGATTGTTTTAGATGTAACGATCTTTTGCAGCATGTTGAGGAAATGCTTATGTATTTTTGCAGAGTCAGCGACTGCCGCTGCAGAAGAGATGGGCAAGGCCACCCGTCGAGTTGCTGATCTGGAGAAGAGGCTGGAAGCAGCCGAAGCTAGGGAAGACCAGGCAATTGGTCGGCTTTCTGCTGCCAGCACTTCTTTGACAGGTATTCCATTTTTGTGCCGTTGAACTAGATGTTTGAAGTTGTTGTATTATGCTTCTGAACATGGTACTTTCATGCCATGCTAGGCGTGATGGATGGCTCTACTGCCCCTGGCAAGCAAAACATTGGCGCTTCACTTGATGAAAGTGTAGCTGTCGCAGAGGCCACCAACAGTAGGGCAGAGGAGATGCTGATGAAGGCGGCGAGTGCTTTGGGCTCCCTGCACGGCAGCTTCTTCCCAGATGATGAGCTTCCATCTACGTTTGCAGAACTGGTGGAGCTATTCAAGCCTGAAGGAACTGCTATCGCCGATTTCTGTCGCGAGCAAATGGTAAGTGGTGCTCAGACTACTTTTCTCATGTTGCTCGCGCACGGAGTCGAGGCAGATTTTGACAAGGTCACGACGAAGTTCCCGAGGGGGCCTGGCGGAAAAACTGTCAGGTTAAGCACTTGGATGGAGGCTGCCCAGAAGTATGCTCAACAGCTGGTAACAACTGTTGAAGATAGGGCAGCCAAGGTGCAGGCGAAGAAGGTCTCCTCCAAGAAGTCAATGACTAGCGAGTGATTCCCTCGTCGCCTAGTTTAGGGACTTTTATGATTTTGCTTTTGCTGTAAAAACTTCAAACTTCCTATTTGTGCTGCATGAAATATGAACTCCAGTTATCGGGAGGCACAGCCCCCGAGCCTTTTGCTTGATCTCTTCTGTTTTCTTATGCTCTGAGTTACTCTGGATGTAGACCCGAGCTTCTAGAACATCGACTGGTCCAGGTGCAAGCGGCTCCACTCAATCATGTAGTGTGAATGATCAGAAAATCATCGACTTCCTTCAGCTCAAACTTTCCAAAGTGTCAAGCGAGCTAAAGAAGACTCAAGACGCATATGCGGAGTTGCAGTCGAGGCCATCTCCAACTACGCAGCGGGAGGCCTTTTTGCTTGAAGAGTTGGAGAAAGTGAACCTACAGCTTGAATGTAAGCTCTTTTGGAAATTGAATTGTGGACTCGACACACAGGTCGACTGTGATTACATTCTGGCCTTATTTTTGCCATAGGTGTTTGTTTTGACCAATCGAAGGAGGAGGAGCGGTTACAAGACCGACTCGACGGTCAAGCGAGTAGCGCGGAATACGCTGCCCACCCCTTTTGGTCGGACAGGGCGAGGAGTGCCATTTTGGTGAAGCTTCTGGATCGTGCGTGGCGAACTGCCATTCGACTGGAGAGCTGCAGGTTAGCTTTGTTTCGAGTCCACGAGGCATTGTTTCCTTTGAATGAGCAACCACAAGGCCTTGCGGCATTGCTGAAGAAATTTCGAAAGGGCAAGGCGATCAAGAAATTTGTACGGGAGCAACTGATTAGCGGGGCTAACGTTGCTCTTGCCTTTGTGCGGTCACACTTTCCACACCTTGATTTAAAAAGATTGCGATGGGGCCTGCACCCGTACCAGGTGGTGGTCCTGTGCAAATGGAGGAGCACTACCAAGAGACACGGGTAGACGCATTGGTCTTAATCCATCATGTGCTAAAGGAGGAGGAGAAGTGGACCCAGCCAAAGGATGAACCTGTAGATTAAGGTTTTATGTATAGGGGTCAGCCCCCGAGTGTAATTTTGCCACTTGTACTTAGTACATATTTGTTTATTTGTATGTATGCAGCCCCGAGTGTATCGAGTGGGGTTTATGAAAAACACTATATAGAACATGAATTCTACAGCCCCCGAGTGTTCGAGTGAGGCTGTAAATTTTTGCGATGTTTGAGCTTCAACTCATGTTATTGAGCAATTTTTTGTTTATGTATGATTTTTATGACCCAGCCCCCGAGTATTCGAGTGCGGCTGGGGTATTATGTTTGAAGGAGCGAGAGATCACGTTTTGAAGTAGCACAGCCCCCGAGTACTCGGGTGAGGCTAAGTTGTGCGACTAGTTATGCGAGTAGTAAACAGGGAGAAATATGAGGAATCATTGACAATATTCCATTTTTGAATGTTAAGCTGCAGGCCGCCTCATTAAAAACCTTCCAGTCCCCTTAGGTACCCTGGTAAGGAAAAGAGCGCGTCTGAAACCTGCAGCCATCCGACATATGTGCCTATTACATTGTGCGACTGAGCAATCTAAGCATAGAAACGGCGCAGCTGCGCAACGTTCCAAGGATTGTGCGAGAGTTCGCCTGTCTTCGCGTGCTTCAGTCTGTATGCTCCACCACCAATGACCTCGGTGATGATGAAGGGTCCTTCCCATGGAGAAGCAAGTTTGTGCACCTTCTTTTGCTTCAGTCGAAGTACCAAGTCGCCAACCTCGAAGGATCTGGTACGCAGTCGACGGCTGTGATAGTTGCGGAGGTCTTGCTGGTAGACAGCTGTGCGTGCTAGCGCCGTGTTGCGTGCTTCTTCGAGCAAGTCGACTGCATCTTCGAGTGCTTCATCTGTGTCTTCTTCGTTGTATGCTTCGACTCTTGGTGCATTGAATCTTACGTCTGATGGCAGGATTGCCTCTGCGCCGTAGACCATGAAGAATGGGGTAAATTGTGTTGAGGCGTTGGGTGTTGTGCGTATACGGGAGTTCTTCGACCCAAGCACCCGCGGCCCTTTTGAGTGGCACCAGGAGGCGTTTCTTGATTCCGCTCGTCACAAGTCCATTGGCCTTTTCGACTTGGCCATTGGATTGCGGGTGTGCCACAGATGCATAGTTGAGCGTGATATCTTGCTCTTTGCAGAAAGTTCGGAACTTCAGCCGTGAAGTTTGTACCGTTATCAGTGATGATACTGCTTGGACACCGAAACGGTATATGATGGATTTTATGAAATTGACTGCTGTAGTGGCAGTCGAACTTGTGATAGGGACTGCTTCGATCCACTTGGTGAACTTGTCGACTGCCACCAGAAGGTGAGTATGCCCTCCATGGGAGGATTTTTTGAGTGGCCCGACCATATCGAGCCCCCATTGGGCGAAGGGCCAGGCCAATGGTATTGTCTTCAACGCCGATGCGGGTGCGTGCGGCTTTGTGGCGAATTTTTGACAGCCGATGCACCTTTTGACTATGTCCTCCGCGTCTTTGAGTGCTGTGGGCCAGTAGAAGCCTGCGCGAAAGGCTTTGGCTACGAGTGATCGACTGCTGGCATGATGCCCGCAGGTACCTGCATGAATATCACGAAGGATGGCTTGGCCATCTTCAAATGCTATGCAACGTTGGAACATACCTGATATGCTGCGCTTGTATAGTTCGCCGTTGATGACGGTGTATGCTTTAGATCGTCGAGTGACGTCGTGACTCTGTTATGTCTTCAGGTACCTCGCCGCGGAGTATGTATGCGAGGAAAGGTTGAGTCCAAGTTGGCTC
Source organism: Poa pratensis (assembly GCA_947311845.1). Lineage (NCBI taxonomy): Eukaryota > Viridiplantae > Streptophyta > Magnoliopsida > Poales > Poaceae > Poa > Poa pratensis. The sequence goes on along the minus strand of CAMZMU010000071.1, from coordinate 43,143,447 downwards.
GATGAGGAGTACCTCGACTGGCGGGTCCTCTGTGCTAGGTGCTTTGCTCTTGGCTGCTGCGCTGATGTAGGAGGTGCTCGTTTTTTCTTGATGGACTGTGCTCGATGCGCTCGAAGAAGACACCAGGTGGAACTGGTGCTTTGGTCGCGCCAATGTTGGCTAGCTTATCTGCTTCTTCATTGCTCTCACGCCCTATGTGCCGCAACTCGCAGCCTTCGAAGCTGCCCTCCATGAGGTTGTACAGGTCACGGTAGGCGATCATGTTATCTGCGATTGTGCACAGGCCTTCATTGTTTGCTGTACCACAAGATTCGAGTCACCATAGATCATCAGTCGAGTGCACCCGAGGGCTTTGGCCATCCTCATGCCATGGATCAGGGCCTCGTACTCTGCTTCGTTATTGGATGGTAACTCGAATCCATTTGCAGGATATAGCGAAGCTTGTCGCCTTTTGGTGATATGAGGATGACACCTGCGCCTGCGCCTTCGTTCTTCTTTGAGCCGTCGAAGTACATAGTCCATGAGTTGGACACATCTGGTGCTCCTGGCAGCTGAGCTTCAATCCACTCGGTATGGAAGTCAGGTAAGACTTGTGCTTTGATGGCCTTCGGGTAATCATACTTGATATCTCGGTGCTAGCTCGATGAGCCATTTTGCGACTCGCCCAGTTGCGTTGGGGTTTGTGAGGATGTCCCCGATCCCTGAGGTGCTGATTACAGTGATCGGGTGCTCTGCAAAGTAGTGCGTCAGCTTCCTTGAGGACATGAACACGGCGTAGGCCAGCTTTTGATAGTGCGGGTACCGCTGCTTTGATATGGAGAGCACTTCACTCAAGTAATAGACTGGACGTTGTATGCTTTGGGGTGTCCCTCCTCCCTTCGTTCGACTACCAGTACGGTGCTCACCACCCTGTTAGTTGCGGAGACATATAGGTATAGTGGCTCGCGTTCCCTTGGTGCGAGGATTGGAGGGCTTGTGAGGACTCGCTTGAGGTCCGTGAAGGCTGCTTCGGCTTCTGGCGTCCACTCGAATTTATCTGCTTTCTTCATCAGTCGATAGAACGGGAGTGCTTTTTCCTAGCTTGCTGATGAATCGACTGAGTGCTGCTACTCGACCCGCCAACTTTTGCACGTCATGGAGCTTTGAAGGCCTTTGCATCGTCAAGATGGCCTGTATTTTCTCCGGGTCTGCCTCGATTCCTCGAGCCGAGACTAGATACCCGAGGAGTTGCCCGGCTGGCACGCCGAACGTGCACTTCTTCGGGTTGAGCTTGATGTGGAAGCGTTTGAGGTTTGCGAACGTCTCTCGCAAGTCATCGAGTAGTGTGTTTTCCTCCCTTGTGTGATGACGATGTCATCTACATAGACCTGGACGTTTCGCCCAATTTGCTTCTTGAGGCAGTCTTGCATCATGCGCTGGTAGGTTGCGCCTGCGTTCTTGAGCCCGAAAGGCATTGTTGTGTAGCAGTAGACCCCGAGTGGGGTTATGAACGCCGTTTTCTCTTCATCCTCTTCCTTCATCCTTATCTGGTGGTAACCCGAGTAAGCATCCAGGAAGGACAAGCGAGCGCACCCGGCGGTGGAGTCGACGATCTGGTCGATTCGAGGTAGTGGAAAGTGATCCTTTGGACAGCACTTATTGAGTGCTGTGAAATCTACGCACATCCGAAGGATATCTGTGTTCTTCTTCTCTACGAGTACGGGGTTGGCCACCCATTGTGATTTCTTGATCTCTCTGATGAAACCTGCTGCGAGTAGTCTGTCGACTTCGGCTTCGACTGCGGTTCTTTTGGGCCGGATATGCGGCGCATTGTTTGCTTGACTGGTTTAGCATCTGGAAATAATTGGAGAGAGTGCTCGGCGAATTCCCTGGGAATACCTGGCATGTCGGCTGGACACCATGCAAATATATCCCAGTTCTCACGGAGGAATTCGACGAGCGCGCTTTCCTATGCGATAGGCAGACTCGACGAGACATTGACTGTCTTGGTCGGGTCAGTCGGGTGCACCTGATGCGACCTTGTGTCATTGGTGGCATTGAATGCTCTGTCGACTGCCACCTTTTTGTGCCGGCATAAGTGTTCGATCGTTGGAGACCGCTAGATCGCGAGTGTTGCTTCCATGCCGAACATCTCAGAGATTTTGCTAAACTCTCGGTCGCAAGAGTCGACTTTTGGAAGTTTCCTTTGACTGTGATTACTCCTTTTGGTCCAGGCATTTTCAGCTGGAGGTATGCATAGTGTGGGACCGCCATGAATCGAGCAACGTCGGGCGTCCAAGTATGGCATGGTATTGTGACTTCCAGTCGACAACTTCGAACTCAATCGACTCTGTCCTGAAGTGGTTCTTGTCCCCGAACGTTACGTCGAGTTGTATGGTGCCTTCTGGGCTTATTGCTTTGCCTGGGACGATACCGTGAAAGGTATTTGAGGATTTGGCAGGTTTTCGACTGACCTGTTCATTTTGCGGAGCGTATCTGCGAAGATTATGTTTATGCCGCTGCCACCATCCATGAAGACCTTGGACATGGCGTAACCTCCAATTTGGCGTCGAGTACCAGAGCAGAGTGCCCTGGACGAACACCGATGGTGGGTGATCCTCTCTGCTGAAGCTTATCGCAGTTTCGATCCCTTCAAGAATTCAGTTACAGCAGGAGGTGACATGACCGCCATGTTTACTTGTCGAGTGCGAAGTTTTTGCTCCCTGTTGGAAGGGCGACCTTTCTGTATCATGTACATCTGCCCTTGGGGTGGAGGGTACTGAGGTTCGTCCACCCGAGGTACAGGTTGTATGGCACCCGCGATGTTTCCGCCTGCGTGAGGCTGTGGTGGTGGAGGTGGTGCCATCAGAACGGGCACATTGTTTGGCTGAGGCACGGGTGCGGGTGCTTTGCGGCTGTTGCCTTTCTGAGATTTATGTAATCAGTCGCCATTTGGTCGAACTCCCTGCAGTTTCTCATCGAGTGATTGGAGCGCAGTTTTCCGTCTCCCCCTTGTACAGGTGGAATCTGCAATCAGCATCCATCTTTTCTTCGAATGATCGCTCGGATTGTGCGCCGCGCGACTTGCGCCAGTCTTTCCTCTTGTAGCTGTCGCTGCGTTGGCCGGTCTCGACTGTCCCGCGATCATCTCGACTGTCCGTCGATCATCTCGACTGTCCCGTCGATCTTCTGACCGTCGGTCGCTTCTGTCTTGGTCGTTGCGGGGTGTGGAGAACCCAGCCGCCATGAACTCGGGTCTGTCGTCGTCGTAGTGACGTTTTGAACGCTTGCGCCTTCGGTCGTCTCTGTATGAGTCTCTGCGGCTTCGACTGCCACCTTCATGATTGTCACGGGGTGAGGACCCGCGTGTGGTACGCGCCATGTCTTCTCCGTCTGCCCACTCAGTCGCGATCTTCAAGAGGTTAGCCACAGAGGTTGGCTTTTGGCGACCAGTGCTTCTTTGAAGTCCGCCTGGCGAGGCCCATGATGAAAGCATCCATGGCCATATCTTCTGAAATTACTCCAACTGAGTTGCGTATCTCAGTCCATCGTCGATGTATGACCTCAACGTTTCGTCTGACCGTTGAACGCAAGCTCGCAGCTCCTCGAACGTTTTTGGGCGCTCACATAGAGGCTCGAAGTTTTTGATGAAGTCTGTGCGGAAGTGATCCCACGAGTCGTATGTTGATGGAGGTAGAGCCTTGAGCCAGTCGCGGGCTGTGCCTTCGAGCATGAGTCGTATGTATTGCATGGCTGTGGTGTTGTGCCTCGCTGGCACGAGACAGCCAGTCTGTAGTCTTCCAGCCATCCTGAAGGTTCCTGTCGACCCGTGTATTTGGGTGTTCAGATGTGAGTTTGAACCCTTTGGGCATCCGTGTCTCGCGGACGCGTCGAGTGAAGCACGGAGCTCCGCATGACTGAGGCTCCTGATCAGAGTATGAGTCGCTGCAATAAGATCTGCGTGATCTGCTCCTGGACCTGCGCCTACGTGAGCTGCTTCTTTCCTTCGAGTGGTGGCGGTGACCACTGCGATTATGCTCTTCACGACATGTGTCAACGATGGCACGATCTCGACTCCCCCTGGAGCTGTTGGAATTTGGCGTATGGCCTTTGCTGCTAAGGCGAGTGATTTGATCTGTTGGCGATGTAATTTTGCATTGGGGTCATCAGCTGGAGGCTTGATTGCCTCTAGGTATGCTGCAGCAGTAAAGAGAGCACCCACGGCTGTTTTGGGTACTGGCACTCCCTCTTCATCGTATGTCATGAAAGAGTTGCCTAGGTTGCGGGTGAGTGCTGCCCTCTCATCTGGCGCGAGGTGTGACAGCCTTGATCTGGGTTTTGGTCTGCCCGCCCGGTGGAGCTCAGGGAGAGCTGTCTTCTGCGCGCACTCGACAAGCTAGCTTGCTTTTTACGTTCTTCGAGTGTTGCCCTGATCTGCTGTAGTCGAAGTGTTTCCTGCCAGGTGAAGTACTGGAAGGTCAACATCTCCTCCCGTGTTGCGTCCATGGGCATCATTGTGCACTCCTTGATGACTTTATCTGCTTTTGCTGCCATCTTAGCAGTAATTATGAGAGTTGTGACTCCGTCCGGCATAGTAACCGTGCACGGGAACTCTGTAGGCCTGCGACTGGCCGCAACATCAGATGATTCTGCGGCGAAGGCGACGTAGACCTGCTGGGGTATCACCCGAGGGTATGTGTATGTGTTTTCGAGTCCCGTCATGGACTCGACATCGTCATCAAGGCTCATGTCGGAGTCGATATGCCTATCGAGTGATCCGTACGGACGGGTGACGCCTTCATCATCTATGCTCATCTCGGCGTCGGCGACGTTGTTGTGAATCTCGAAGTCGAGTTTGTCATTGGTGCAGATCTCGGAGTCGACGTAGTTGTCGATATGAGTTTCAGGCTCGTCGAAGTCGCTGAGGGAGATCCCGCAGTCGAAAATATCCTCGAGTGGGAGACCGATCTCGGGATCGTTTGTGGGGTATGCTGATTCGGCCTCCTCTCCTTAGAGTTCGTCGATGAGCTCGTTCATCTCTCGAGTCGACTTGGTTGTTGCAGACGAACAAGCTTGGAGGGTTGACGACGGTATGGACGCAGTTGATGGATCCGCAGTCGAAGGAGCCGCAACCGATGGAGCCTCGGGTGCGCAAGTCGCGAGTTGGCGTGGATCCGTCAGTCCTGCACACCAAGCTTGTTGACGAAAAAATTGAACGAACCAACGGTTAAACCCAAACCTGACTCGAGATCGGAGAAGGCTTCCTAGAATTCTGGCGAGTGTGGCTCGAAATCCATCAGAGGATCCGATGCGCTTTTTGTAGATGAAGCTGGCGTGCTACCGTTTGTCGAGTGAGTCGGCGAGTTGCCGTGTGCCGCCTGAGTCAGCGAGTTCTGGTTTGTCGATGCAGCCGGCGAGTTGCCGTTTGCAGATCCGATCGGCGAGTCACCGTTTTCTGATGGAACCGAAGAGACCGTGAGTCCAGCACTATTCTTTCCCACAGACAGCGCCAATTGACGAGGGATACCCTCATCAATTCCCATGGTTAAGTACATAGGGTTGAGATTATGGGGAGAGAATATGGTAGTGCTGGTAGTTTCGTCGGCTGACAAGCAGAGTCAAAGATTTACCCAGGTTCAGGCCCCACGGGCGGAGGTAAAGACCCTACTTCCTGCTTGTCTGTTATTGATTGCGTGAGATTACTAGGTTACACGGTGGTTCCGGCGAGATGTCGATCTCTCTAGAGCTTTTGGTGGTTCGAGTATGGCTTGGTCCCAGATCGGCACCCCTCCCAGCCATTAAATAGGCTGGGTCTCGGGAGTTCTTAACCGACCTAATTTACATGTATGGAAAGTCTAAACCGACTATGCCTATGTCTAATCTTGGAGGGTACTCCATCTTCTTGGGCCTCTTGTCTTGGCTTCGAGTAGGCTCTTCACTATTGGGCCTTAGTCGTCACGTGCACCAGGTACCCTCATGGTAGGGTACCCGAGATGTACATCCATGTCACCTAGGTAAAAAAAGGTTTGTCCTATGCCCTCTTCGTCTACTAGTCGTCGCCGGGACCCGCAGCCTCATGTTGCCAAGTGGGGTAGCCAGCGCCAGGCTCGCCATGGCTATTACACAACCTGGTCAGGTCGTTAGGTGTGCTCTCGTGGTGGCTACAAGATCCTGATGGCCAGCCTCGTGGAGCTTGCAATAGAGTTGTAGTGGAGCAACCCCGTGTCATCTCTACGAGGCGGTGGCGGGGCATCATATATCGCATTTACTAGTTCCGCTCCATCCGCACCACCTGCCTCTCGCCACCGGGCAAAGCCCACGCGACCGATGGTGGGGTCTTCCCTCAGGTGACTTAGCCACCACCACAGCAATGTGAAGACCTTGGTGGGATGGCTTGGCCCGGCGGTGTGGCTTCGGTGCTCCTCCAGCCGTGACCAGTGGCCTTGGCAGCGGCGGCTAGTGCTCCGGCTCCATCTTATCGCAATGGTTGGGGTGGTAGCATCTCCATTACTCATGGAGATCCTGGTCGGCTATGGATGGATCACGGTGTTGCGTCCACTTCGACTGGATCTGGCCGATCATGTCCGTCGATTGCCGACAGCAATGAAGTGGAGGCGAGGCTGCGGCTGAAAACCATGCCGACTTCAGTCATGCTGGACGATGACGACATCTTTGTGTCGTTGTCTTCATGAAGGCATGGTCATTGTAGCTCTCGTCTACTCGCTCGGGCTGCTCCAGGGAACCTGGATCTGGATCTCCCGGATCGGGCAATGGCAACGTTCTCCCTCCCTGGTGCATCGTATTTGGAACATGAGCTGGAAGGGTCAGAAGATGGAGCGGTGTGATTTGTACCGCATCAACATTACAAGGGGAAACCTCATCTACAACGACAAGAACTCAAGGAGTATGGGGTGGCACTCCCCTAGGCCGTCTTGTTGGTGCGGCGGATCCCGCCCTACGCCACCGCTCGTTGTGGCACCTTCACCACCTTCTCCATCGCAATCTCAACAGTGGTCCACTCTCCCACAATGCTTTGTAATCCTCTTGTTGAATGTGGTGTTTGATGTTGCAAATTGTTTACTGATGATCGATTACATCTCTATTATGTTTGAAAAGTACTTTTTTATGGTTAATTGGTGAATCTTTATGACTAGTTTGAGTTGTATGTTGTTATGTTATTGTCCCTTGGTACCCATCATATGAGCACGCTTGTGGATCACACCATAGAGTTAGTAATAGGTTCAGAATTCTGTAAACTACTGCTCCTGACTATAGGGATTGAATCATATGGAATGAAGGGGACCCGATATATTTTAAAACTATGGTTGGGTTTTACTTACCGGAGGTAAGTGGGTTTAGGCTATAATTCTATGGACGTGCACCACTTCCAGTTCACGACGAACAAGACACTCCCTAGCGACTGGCCCTCTATTAGAAGCTCCAGCCGATCTGATCTGTTGTGTTACATGAAGACTTTCCAAAGATGTTCTCGTTATGGGAAGGAAGGTTACGAGATCAAACTTAACGTCAAACGTATCTATAATTTTTTTACTTATCTATGCTATTATTATATCATTGTTGCATGTTCTTGACACTACTTTATATCATTTTACATCATTATTGAACTAACCTGTAGTGCCAAGTGCGAGTTGTTGTTGTTTGCATGTTTATGCATCTACCCAGACAATTGACTGGAAAAATTTGAATTTTTTAGAAAACTTAATAATTATTCGATACGAGGACGGACAACACCAGAGGACAGCCAGCAGGGCCCTGCAGCCCTCACGCAGGACCACGGGGCACCTAGGGGTTGTGCCACGTGACCGCGAACCTGCCTCGTGTACCCATTTTTCCCATATAAAGTGCTTGACATAAACAATTGATGTGAAGAGTCATTTCAGGAATTCCGCCGTCGCGAAGACGAATCTAGAGACATTTTTAGGTACTCTGCATGAGGAGGAATCATCACCATAGGCCTCTACACCACCATTGACGCCTCCACGATGATGCATGAGTAGTCCACCCTTAGATTATGGATTCATAGCAGTAGCTAGATTGCGCTCTCTTTCCCATGTTTTCAATACAATATCCTCGTGAGCTACTTTACATGATCGAGATTCGTATGACATAATTGCTATGATATGTTGTGTTTGTTGGGATGATGAATTTTTAATTTATGATCAGTTTGTGCATGTTATAATATGATGTTATTGACATCATGATTGCTCTATTTTATAGCCCTACATAATGTTGGATCTATTTGCTTGCATGGAAAATTTAATTATAAATATGTTTCTTGTCCAACTAAGGACACAATACATTAGCATAGGTTAACACAACAAACACTTATCAATAAAAGTTAATCAGTGGAATTTGATGAAAGTAACTTGACAATCCCATGTGTCCTCAGAAGCGTCTTAATCTCTATAATAAACACAACCCGCTTATACTCAGCTCAAATAAGGATTGGGCCACTTGTTGCACTCTTACTCTTTTGCCTTTATTTAGTTACTATTAAATACCTAGTTACTCTTAATCCACCTATAAATTTGTCTTGCGGTATATACAGAGAAACCTTGCTGAAATCTATTAACCAATATTATCTGCTGTGACAGTCTTATTTATCGAAAGGATTATCGATATATCTTCTACAGGCGTGGGTCATCAGGAACCAATATTAAAACCTTGGCACCCTCGAGTGCTAATGACAACGGATCACCATCAGGCATCAGGTGGGCTCAATTCCACGAGAAGGCCCGACAAGCACAACAGAGATTAAGTCAAGGAAAAGAAAAGGACGGCCTGGCAAATACCATGCAGTCTTAAAGGCCGCCATACCATTCAAGACCAAAATCACAAGGTGGGTGGAGCCGACTTTGCTAAACGTCACCCAAGGAGTCGACTTCTCAAATCGCCACCATTTAGAAAAGTGGATACAAGTGGGTAGGTAGGCGGATATTCCCACTACCCAAAAAACAATTTTCAAAATGTTAAAAAATTCAAAATAATTTTTTTGCATATAGTTCAAGACATTTCATGTTAGCACAAAAAGTTACGCGAATTTTTTTTTTTGCAACCTGTGCAAAAAAGACAAATCCGGACGCACCGAAATGTCTTTATACGCGTCAGTTTTTTGTCTTTTTTTGTACAGCTCACAAAAAATGTTTTTTCACCATGCCATTTTTTGTGCTAACACATCATGTTGTAAACTTGTAATGGACATCCGGATTTTTTCTGGATTTTTTGACATTTTGAAAAAAAATAAAAAAAATTACATAATGAGTGCATCTAAACCCTAGAGCCAAATCGCCGCCTCCGTAGGTAGGAGGGTACTGGCTTGACCCTTTTATCGTGTTAGTCAACTAATCTTTCAAAGTGTTTGCTCTGTACATGATAAGCCATGCTTCATACCTACATACTAACATTTTCATGAAAAATGCCTAGCGTTCACGCTTATCCCATAATCACAGTTGCAACCAAATAGCATCTCATAGGTCAGACGAGTTGTGATGCAAATTTAATGATTACTGTGTTCCAACCCATGTATAACTGTAAACAAAATTAGTTGCATCACACTTGCAACTTAAAATTTCAGTTGCAACTCATAAATTACAAGAATCGTGATGTAAATCTAATGGTTAAAAATCTCATTTGCAAATCACTTCCACCTGCAAATTTAAAGACTATGGAGGCGACTGAGATTTATTTAATCTCAAGCGCCTAAAAATTAGGAATTCCGAAAAAATAATCAAAAAAGTAATTACAACATCTCATCGTTTCCAACTCATGTGTTCTCTGCTCCTTTGAAAGTATTATGTCAATCGAGAATCTCAGATACAATCAGCCTTAGAGCAATTCCACCGCAAAATCACGTCGCAACAATTCCCCTGTCTACACACACAAACACGGAGCTAGCCGCCCAAATTCGTCACGGGTCCCTTGAACCAGTGCCGGGCACTGAAGATCCACGACGTCAACACGAGGATGAACAGCCCGCCGACGGCGACCGGAGCGTAGTTGAGCGTGTCGCTGGTCACGGGGTACGTCACGGGCAGCGAGAAGAGTACGGTGATGGTGACCACCCAGAGCACGGCCACCCAACCCACGAAGACGCCGTACCGTCCGAGGTTGAACGGTCCCGGCACGAAGTGCTTGCGAGCCAGCGTCACCCGGAAGAAGATGGGCAGCGCGTACGCGATGTAGAGCCCGATCGTCGCGATCGACACCATCGCCTGGAACGCCACCAGGCTGCCCAGAGACTGCAATTTCCATTTTTCAGAGCAGGATTAGATCGGAGTGCCTGAAACTCTGTAGTTTCAGTGAAATGTTCAGGTAGTCGTTTACCGGCATAGCCATGCAGAAGGAGATGAAGGCCGAGAGCCAGACGGCGTTTATTGGCACCTCGTGCTTGTTAACCTTGTGCCACACGGACGACAGCGGCATGGCCCCGTCTCTCGAGAACGCATAAGCCATCCTAACCATCGGAGCGAGCGACTGAGTGATGCAGACAAAAGACAGTAGGAGTAATAGAAATCAAGCAAGCAAGCGGGGATGATCACCTGGAGTTGCTTGTCACCGAGCTCATGCCGCAGAAGTATATGGCGACGGCAACGATTCCCAGGCAGACGATCCCGCCCACGCCACTACCGTAACGGCTCTTGAACGCTTCGTAGAACACTTGAGCGATGGCGTATCCTCCAGCTTCATTGTCAGGGCTCAGCAGGTAGGGTATGTCCTTCACTGCAAATGTGATGCCTAGTATGTACCCCCAGCCGGCTATAATCGATATACCGATCGCGCTGATTATCCCAATCGGGCCGTTCATGTCTGCATTTTTCGTCTCCTCAGTCTGCACGAACAAACAACCAACAAATTTTCAGATTTGGCCGCACATTGCTCTTATATCAAGATTTGCTTGACTTGAACGTGTTTTTTAGAATTTCCTTTCCCCCTTACCATATGCGCCGATGCGTCGTATCCCATCAGTGTGTACTGGCTCATGAGAAGCCCCAGGACAAAGATGTAAAGATTGCTGTGTATTCCAGCGCTGTTGTCAGTGTTGAAATTGGTGAAGACAAACTTGGCACTAGCCCTCTCCGTAGCAACAGTCGGCACAACAATCATCAAGAAAAAGACACCTGCAAAGAACAGATACCACACAAGTACTCATTAATAAAGTGGATGCAATGTGCCTGTGAGAACGGCTTCTTGCTCTAATCGTGTAGGTGTAGGCTAAGCTAGCGAGCAAAAGCGCGCGCGCGAGAGAGAGAGAGAGAGAGAGAGAGAGAGAGAGAGAGAGAGAGAGAGAGAGAGAGAGAGAGAGAGAGAGATGTGTGACCTAGCATGTTCCAAGCAGCTGCGAACTGCCCGATGAAGGAGAGCCATGAGATGGGGAAGCTGTTGATGACGGCGTGGCTGAGCAGGATGGCCGCGTGGATAGCTATGACGACGTACTTGGATGCCAGGTAACCACCTCCGTTGTTGCCGCCGGTGCTGAGAAGGATGATCACCTGGATCAGCTGCGCTAGCGAGTAGTTCACGCTGGTTGTCACCGCCCACTGCAAAGCACAGGTTCAATCAGCACTGAAGGTTCTGAGATCTGCACTGAAGGTTGAGAGAGATTGTGGTGTGGGTTACCTGTCCAACGATGTTAAACCTGCATGCAGCAGAGACGAACAGCATTAGAAACATTGGAACAGAACACAAGTCGGAGTAGCACATGATCATGACGGAAACTTGTTCCAGCACGGACTTATGAGCAATAAATAGCTAGCATTTCTAAGAGAGAAAGTGTGACGACCCGATCTCGGAGATCTAGATCGCACAGGGGCTGGGTAACTAGATAGGGAATTTGGGGTGAGAAGCAGCAAGCAGGAGATGGGATTCAGAGATAGAAGATGAGATGCAATCACACGATACTTTCATTCATGCCTTAGCTGTTCCCAGTACACGCCGTTATATCGATCGGCAACTCACACACGCACACAACAGGTCTTGGACTAAGCCCAACAACACACACGGCCCATGGCCCACTCACACCTACGCCCTATGTCACACTGATACGGTTGTCGATGTAGTATCAGGTGTGACATTTTCCCCTCCTTGAGACGAAACTCCTCCCCAAATGCTTGCTTGAGGATAGCGGCGTTGCAGCACATCGTAGTCTTCCCAGGTAGTTCCTTCTGCTGGTAAGGACTCCCACTGAACCAGCACTTGTACCACTGAGTCATTTCCCTGCTTCACCATCCGGCGTTCAACAATGGCTTTAGGCACTGCGCCGATACTTGTCAAATCTGGTAACTTGGGCAACTCTGCAAACACTGGTGTATAATTTGGAGTGAAAGGCTTCAACTGTGAGACATGAAACACTGGGTGGATACGGCTGTCTGCCGGTAATGTCAGCTTGTAAGCGAGGTTGCCAAACTTTTCTGCCACTGGAAATGGACCGAAGAACTTGTAAGCCAATTTGGCACAGGGTCGGTTGGCCACCGTCGACTGAGCGTAGGGCTGGAGTTTCAGGAGCACTTGTTCCCCCACTTGAAAGGATCGGTCAGAACGGTTGCGATCAGCTTTCTTCTTGTAACGAGTCTGCGCCTGAATCAAACGAGTTCTCAGGGTTTCTGTGTGTGTCAGCCAATCCATGTCTTCAGTCACCTCGGTTGTACCAGCATACTGCAGCAAGCCTCCCAAATTGGGTTCCCTGCCATACAAGGCTTTGAATGGTGAACAACCAAGAGAAGAGTGATGACTGGAGTTGTACCAGAATTCAGCAGTTGGTAACCATTTTCGCCATTGTCGTGGAGCATCATGAATGGCACTTCGCAGATACATCTCCAGACATTGGTTGACCCTTTCGGTCTGTCCGTCCGTCTGTGGGTGGTACGATGTGGAGTACAGCAGTTTAGTTCCTGTTGTGGCAAACATTTCCTTCCATATCGAGCTGGTGAAGATGCGGTCTCTGTCAGACACAATGGACAGAGGCACGCCATGCAGTTTAATCACATGATCCCATAGTGCTTTGGCCACCTGTGTTGCTGTGAATGGATGTCGCAATGGAATAAAATGAGCCAACTTGGTGAAACGGTCGACCACCACTAATATAGAGTCATAGCCTTCTGACTTTGGCAAGCCTTCAACGAAATCCAGTGAAATATCCTGCCAAGGTGCTTCAGGGACTGGTAACGGTTGCAATTTACCTGGTACCTTGATATTTTCGTGCTTGGACTGTTGGCAAACCTGACACTGCTTAACATAGTCTTCAACAGCTGCTTTTAGTCCTGTCCAAGCAAAAAGTTTCTTCACCCTCTGATAAGTTGCAGTACTGCCAGAGTGCCCTCCCAGTGCACTGTCATGCAAAGCACTGATGATTTTAGTGCGAATAGCAGAATTGCAGCCTAGCCAAATGTGTCCTTTGAACCTGATCACTCCTTGATGCAGAGCAAAACCCTTGTCATTCGGGCTCAGAATCGCCAGCTGCTGCAAGAGCTCTTGTGCGTCAATATCTGTCTCGTAAGAGTTAATCACTTCTTGGACCCAGTTTGACTGACAGAAGGACAAAGCATTGATGGACATCAGATGTCCCACCCTAGATAACGCATCTGCTGCTCCATTTTCCACCCCTTTTCTGTACTGGAATTTGAATTGAAGCCCCACCAGCTTTGCCATGGCTTTGCGTTGCAGATCAGTGTCCAGTTGTTGGTCTCCCAAGTTACACAGGCTCTTGTGGTCAGTAACGATGGTGAAAGTCCCACGTTGCAAGTATGGCCGCCAGCGATCCACAGCCATCATCACAGCAAGAAACTCCTTTTCATAGGTTGAGAGTTTTTGATTGCGTATTCCGAGTGCTTTGCTGAAATAGGCCAGAGGATGTCCATCTTGGGTGAGTACTGCACCGATGCCTGTGTCGCATGCGTCGGTCTCGATGGTAAATGGACGATCAAAATTCGGCAGAGCTAATACTGGGGTCTGTACCATTGCCTGTCGAAGCTGATCAAATGCTTTTTGTGCTTCGTCATTCCACTTAAAGCCCTTCTTGGTTAGCAACTGAGTTAAAGGCTTTGCAATGATACCATAATGAGGAACGAATTTTCTGTAATATCCTGTGAATCCCAGAATGCTTCTCAATTCAGTCGCTGAGGTTGGAACAGGCCAGTCATGCATTGCCTGTGTTTTTGCTGGGTCAGTAGCGACACCCTCACGAGATATTACATGGCCCAGATATTCAATCCTTGTCTGTGCAAAAGAGCATTTGGATTCCTTGGCATACAATTGGTGTTTGCGTAGGCGGTCGAGCACGAGACGCAAATGCTCCTGATGGTCCTGCAAATTCTTGTTGTACACCAGTATGTCATCTAGGAAAACAATGACAAATTTCCTTGTATAGTCAGCAAAAATTGCATTCATCAGACACTGGAATGTCGCAGGTGCATTGGTCAATCCGAACGGCATCACTCGGAAATGAAAATGCCCATGGTGAGTCTTGAAAGCAGTTTTCTCTTCATCTGCTGCTTTCATGCGGATTTGATGATATCCCGCACGCAAATCCAGTTTAGAGAAGAATGCTGCTCCAGCCAGCTCATCCAGTAGTTCATCAACAATCGGCAGAGGAAATTTGTTCTTGATGGTTGCCAAATTGAGACGGCGATAATCGATGCAAAATCGCCAGCTGCCATCCTTCTTCTTCACAAGTAATACAGGTGCAGCAAAAGGACTCATACTGTGTACAATTGTACCTGCCTTGAGCATTTCCCGGACTTGCCGTTCGATCTCATCCTTCTGATGTGGAGCATATCGATATGGTTTTGCATTTGGTGGTTTTGCCCCTTCCTCCAAGGTGATGGCATGATCATACTGCCTAGATGGTGGTAAGCCCTGCGGTTCAGCAAACACATCTGCATAATCAGCTAGCAGCACTGTAATTTCTGCAGGAGGGACTTCACTTGAACCCTGTTCCCCTGAAGGTAATTGTTCAATCACAGCAATTGCCCAAATCTCATTTTGTTCCTCCCACTCCTGCAACATGTGTAAGGTAGCCTCTTCCGGTGTGGTTTGTGTGCTGGCATGAATGCCCTGCAACAGCACTTGTTTGCCTTGATGCATAAACGAGTTCTCTTTCTTTTTCCAGTCACATTGCATAGGACTGTTTTTGCCTAACCAGTCCATGCCGAGCACACCATCATATGCTCCCAAATCCAAAACACGCCAATCGGTGATGAATTTGTGTCCTTGGCTACCCCATTCCAACTGTGGTATCATAGTATTGCACACCAGTTGTTGCCCATTTGCTACCTTCACTGGAACTGCTGTAATTTCCACCGAATTGGCGCCAACACGAGCAGCAAATGAAGCATCCAGGAAACTGTGCGTGCTGCCTGAATCCAACAGGAGCAACATCACTTGATCACCCACTTGAGCCTTGAGTCGAATGCACGTTGAAGATTCCATGCCACTGGCGGCATGAGATGATAGCAAACAACACTCTGCCCCTTCAGTGACAGGTTCTTCCAAAAGTTCCAGAGCTCGAATTGCATCATCTGTGAGCAACTCCCCGAATTCGCCCACTTGTATGGTAAGCATTTGCACTCCTTGCTTCTTGCACTGGTGTTCTCGAGAATAACAGTCACCACACTTGAAACACAAATTGTTGGCACGCCTGAAATCCCGCAATTGTCGCTCATGGCCAAACTTGTCCCCGGCTGCTCGTGGTATCACCGGTGTTCTAGCTGGAGATGGTACTGGTGGAGGCCGCCCCGCTGGTACAATGCGGTGTCGAGGACGTAATGCTTCCAATTCTTCTTCCTGAATTTTTGCAAATACTGTAGCACGAGTGATACTTGTTGGGGTCTGGATGCGTACTGCTGCCCTCAACTCATCCTTCAATCCAATCAGAAACTGAGTCACAAAGAACTTTGTACTGAGTGATGAATCCAATGCCAGTAAATGATACATGAAGGTCTCAAACTGCAATCGGTACTCGTCCACAGAACCGGTCTGCTTGAGCTGTAACAATTTATGCATCTGCACCTCAAACTCATCTGGTCCAAACTCCTCCACAAGTGCCAGGCAGAACGAGTCCCAAGTGATCACACGATTTGTCTGACGGAACGCCTGTAACCAAAGCGCGGCGTGTCCATCCATATACATGGATGCCGTCGTGAACCAGTTGCTCGCCGGCACCTTGTACAGCTCGTAGTAAGACAAACAACGATCCAACCAGAGTGTGGGCATGCTACCGTCAAATCGCGGAAAATCGTGCTTCGGTGGCTTGGCAAATCCCCCATCCTCATGGCGTCCTGCTTGTCGATGCTGCTCTTGTGGTAGGTGGAGACGATGGGGCTGTGGTAGCATCTGAGCGTTCGGTGGCTCCGGCATCAGCGGTGCGCCGTCGTTCGCCAGACGCGCAGGTGGTGCCGCGCCCACGATCCCGTGCCGCGCCGGCAGCGTGGCGCCGGCCGAGAGTAGATCGACGCTCGCAGACGCCGCAGACCCTGATGCCGTCGACAGCGTCTTCCTCGTCTCGTCGACGTCATTCTGCGTCAGCACAATCTGGTTCTGCAGACTGACGAGATCGGCGGAGATCCGGTTGTTGAAGGAGAGTTGATCAGCATGCCGCTTGTCGCCGGTAGTGGCCTGCGAGTCGAGGCGCTTGATGATGTCCTCCAGCAACGTCTTCACCTCTCCCGTCTGCTCCGCCATGACCGCCAGCACCTGCTGCGTCTGCGCGTTTTACTTCGGTGGCGCCGTTGCGCCCGCCCCAAACAGATCGATGTCGAGGGAATTGGGGCGCAGCGAATTGACGCGGTGGGGAAAATTTGCTGGCTCTGGATACCAATTTGTGACGACCCGATCTCGGAGATCTAGATCTCACAGGGGCTGGGTAACTAGATAGGGAATTTGGGGTGAGAAGCAGCAAGCAGGAGATGGGATTCAGAGATAGAAGATGAGATGCAATCACACGATACTTTCATTCATGCCTTAGCTGTTCCCAGTACACGCCGTTATATCGATCGGCAACTCACACACGCACACAACAGGTCTTGGACTAAGCCCAACAACACACACGGCCCATGGCCCACTCACACCTACGCCCTATGTCACACTGATACGGTTGTCGATGTAGTATCAGGTGTGACAGAAAGGTAGTCATCGTCTCAACTAGAAGAGCCACGTTTCCCAGGTTCTGGACGCTCTCCCCCCCCCCCCCCCCCCCCCCCCCTTCTACAGTACAGAGAGAGGCGAGTGAGAGGGTGAACTCCTTTTCCCCCCCGTTTCCCCGGCGCCGCCGGTGGTTCCCCTCTCCTTCTCCGTCCGCCGCGACGGGGGAAGGGTGGGGGAACCCCGGATCTGTGCTGCCGGGATGTAAATAGGGCGTGGATGTGTGTGACCGGCGACGGCGTTTCGGTGGGAGCGGCGCCGGCGCGTTTGGTCTTTTGGTCTTCCCAGATCCGGCTCCCTCTCGTTGGTGCGGTTTGCTCCGATGATGGATCTGTGGATGTATCCCTACGTGGGCGGCGTGGCGACGACGACGTCCTCGTTCTTTGGGAGTTCCGTCCTCGGGCCTTCTGTCGATGCGCCGCCGTCTCCTCCATCGTCGGCGTATGGCTCCTGAGGTATGTGTGCGGAGGCTTGTCTGGTGGGGGTGGGGTTGCTGCGGAGGGTGGTTTGCGGTCGGAGTTGGAGGGATCTGGCCGTTCCAGGCCAGATCAGGAGCGGATCGAGCGCGGCGCGCGTCGCCGGCCGATGTTCTTGCGCGTCCCAGATCCAGTCCCTCGGGGCTGGTGGTTGCTGCGGTCCATCAACGCCTCTTGGCTAGGGGTTCTTCCTGCTCCAAGGATCGTCGCTGAGGCTGGTGCAGTCCGGCTTCGACGGCGAGAGGTTGACGAAGATGAAGGCCTTCTGGAGTTTTTCCACCTGTATCCACTTTTATGTACTTGTATTTGTACGCGTCTTGTTGTTGTATCCTTACTACTGTTTAATTAATACAAGTATATATTCAAAAAAAAAAAAAACTAGAAGAGCCACGCTGATCGATAGCACATTTCCAATTGCCATCAAAATTATGTGCAGTTGGCATGAGGATTTTTTTTTGCGGGGAAACAGAATTGTATTAATTAGAAATATTGTCATTACAATCCTGAAGGATACGACTCAGTAAAGCTCCTGGAGCCGTACCTAACCATACTTCAGTTCTATTTTGAAGCATGCCAAACCTAGCTAGCTCATGACTTGCACTATTTTGTCCCCTTGGGATCTTGTTGACAGCTATAATACGAGGAGAATTAAGCAACATCCGAAGATCCTCCACTAAGTGTCCCAATCACGAGCTATCTTTAGCTTCATTTCTCACCATCGTTACCAGTTCCATGCTATCTGTCTCGACAATGATATTTTCCTTGCTCAGTTCAATCGCCAGTTTAACTCCTTCCATGGCATGAGGAATTTTGAATGAGAATAGAAGGCTATATAAATCCGTCGTATCTTTAAGAGACACCACTATCAACACTCATATAATAGAGTTGGCTATAAGCTTAGTTCATATTTTATTTAGAAAAAAAGGAATTGCTGCCCTGCATTAGAGAGAAAACATAATATGTCTTACTATAAACGAGTTCCTGAGATAAGGCTCAGGAAGTCCTTTCTTCCATCCATCTTTTTCTTTCCTCTCATTTATTTTTATTACTTAGTGCAGAGGTTGGTTTTTTACTTTAGAGCCCACATTTTGTCATTTTCATTATCTCTCTTCTCCACGTAGTAAAAATGTCATATAAACGGGTTTATAGCATACTATTTTACTTGCTCTAACTGAACACCAATGCAAAGATGCTGATCACCGCATTCATTAAACAAGAGGAAAAGTGGACGGCGGCCGATAGATTTGACAGATTGTAGGACCCACATGTTTGAAATGCACGTTTTATGTGTTTGGCACTTTGGGTATTCAATCACTAGCGCAGGAAGGAACCACGTGTAAGAACTCTTGCAACTTAATTGGGGGCTGGTTACGCATTGCACATTCAATCGAGCGACAACGTGCCACAACATTTGTGAGACGCTGACCACATCTCCCGGTGTGTTTTTAGCATACTACGGATAATTTCTTGTAATGAAAAAATTGGTTTTAAACTGAATTCGGTCGGCAAGTAGAAAAATATTCGAATGCAGTAGTGAAAAAGTGAAGTCAGTGTGCTTACCAGCCGGTGAGCCAGGAAGCGAAGGGGCCCCAACGTCGCTCGCTGCAGAGCCTGGCGCTCCAGAAGTAGAGGCCGCCAGAGGTAGGATACGCGGAGCAGATCTCGGCCATGGCTAGGCCGACGATAATGGTGAAGGCGCCGGCAATCGGCCATCCATACACCATGGTCGCCGGCCCGCCGAATTCAAGGCCCGTCCCATACAGCGTCGTGATGCCCGTCAGCACCGACACGATCGAGAAGGTGACTGAGAAGTTGGACAATAGCCTGCATGCCATGGGTCGTGTAAATTCGCTAGAAGAAAGATAAACAAGCCGTGTAAATTTGCAAGACAAAGGAAAAATTGCTTATTTCATCAATGAGAAAACACAAATAGGAAACTGAAGCATGCGGGGTGCCGTGGAGATGGATTGTGCAGAAAATCAAAAGGATAAAAAGTGAAGCAGCATTTGTATCAGCTGATTTATATCCAACTAGTTTGACAGGCCAGGCCTTTCATGTCCAACTAGGCCCATTCAAATCATGTGGAAACAGTCCTAATACATTGCTTGGTTCACTAAAAACAGAGAGTAATTCACTAAAAATACTAAAAACAGAGGAATTCACTTTAAAAACTGAAAACAGAGAGTACATTGCTGGGCTGAAGATATGATTCAGCATAGTTTTCGGGGCTTTGCATATGAGAATCCTAATATGAGTAGTATTAATTACACAAAAATCGTTGTCTAATTAAAAATACACACAAATCCTTTATCGAAAATCTGTCGCATCGCTAATATCTACGGCTTGCATTGGACGAAGCAAGTCCACAGCGCTCACAAGCAACCGATTCATCGTTGAATCAACGAAACACGCAAGTAGGCTAACAAGCATCCACATCAAACAAAACTGAACTGAACTAAATAAGGAAATTGATATATCTGCAGGATCGATTTTACGCAAGTAACTAAACAGCGGGAACAGGAAGGGATCGATTTCCCGACTAGTGGAGAATGTAAAGCAGTGAATGCGTACGTACGAGAGATTTCGCTTGAGCTGCGGCTCGTAGCCAAGCAGCCGTAGCTTCTTGGAGTCGTAGTCGTCGCTGCCGGAGATCATGGCGGCCTCGTCGCCGCCGGCGAGCCGGCTGTAGCTGCTCTGCCCTGCCATGCTCACCCCTCCTCTTCTGCAGCCTGGACCTGACAGTGGCTCTGAGTGTGTAGCTAACCCAGCTCACCCCTCCTCGGGACACGAGCTTAAAGGAAGACGGCCAGGCCGTCCGGGAGGGAGGAGAGACGAGAGCGTACAGTGAGGTGGTGCCGGGTTTGACTCGCTGCCCGAGATTCCCTCGCGACTCGCGAGGCAGGCCTTCTGTGGCTCTGCACGTGGGTTCGATCTCTCGTATCTGCAGCGTCTCACCTAACGATCCCTTTCCATTAAAAGAAGAATAACGATCCCCTTTAATCAAAAAACAGAATAACGATCCCCTCGTGGCGCATTTGGCGTACTATGGAGTATGGAGTATCACTTGAACATGTAGCGAATGAAATCGCACGAGATTTGCAGCGTGCTGCACGATTCCTTGAGATATGTTTTTCTTATTAAATCAGCCAGAGTCGAGTACGACTACGGCCAGTTCTTTTGAGCTTGCATGGCGGCTTCCATCCTAGCTTTCTGAGAAACCGTCTCACAAATTTGTTTAGACTTTCAAACTAGTTTAGCCTAAATTAGTTTGGAAGCCAAACCAAAATTCGTGGGGCTTCTCCAGAAAGCTGGGTAGGACAGATTCTTCGGACCGTCTTGGAAGCAAAAAGAACTGGGCCTAGGTGCCACATGCGTGAGAAAATCGATTTTTAAAACACGATGCATACTCCGACGCCCACAAATACACACGTACACTCACCACCATGTTTTACCTTTGCTCGGGGCGGAGCCAGGAATTGAAACGTGGGACAAACACATAAGGTCTAAAACATTTAAGCCACAAAACGAATCTATTCAACAAAATATAGGGTATCCAAATATTCAATTTTCATAACCATAAAGTACCATCAACCTCTAGAGGGTCTTCCAAATTGGATTGTCCATGGGCGTAGCTTGGACAACAGCACGACATGTGCCCATTATACTGAAAAATGCCCGATCTATTCCAATGCCACTAGACGAAATCTTCAAATGCATTTAAATTTAGAGGGATTTGTACATGTTTACGTTCAGTGGTTTGAATAATGATCTAACAGCTCTGTGTTCCATTGGCCGGATAAAGGATCGATCTGGTCACCAACCTTCACGAGGAGAGAGCCACATCTCGGTGTCATAACCTTCCGACCTGAACTGCTAGGTATTCATGGGTCATGCCATATAGCAATCAACTACCCATTGCCCACTTGCCATATGTATCCCCTTTTGAAGGTCTCAATTCTAGTGAAATGATCTGTCATGTTAAGTAGGACCTAGCCTCTGGTCTGTCTTTAAAATGTTCCCATCTAGATAGTATTTGGCTCTCAAAACTCTTGCACATTTAGTGAGTCGGGTTCATCGATTGACGTCCAAACTTGGTTAGCGAGCATAGCTACATTGAAAGAGTGGAGGTGTGTTAGCCTATCCCTCCTTTTTTTCGGAAAGCACAACCTTCACCATGCATAGCAATGCATTTTTCTCCCTTGATCAACATCCCCCCAACTAGAGTTGAGAGATTGCATCAGTGATTTTCTTACATACTCCCTTTGGCAGTTTAAAAACAACCACTTCATATACCGTGGTTAGTTGTCCGACGGCCTTCAGTAAGATTTCTTTTCCTTCAATGGATAAAAAGCTTTTCTTTCCACTCATTAATTCTTTGAACAATTATTTCATAAAAATGCATAGAGCAATCACTTCTATCAGCTCCTACTGGTACTGGCCTGAAGGCCCAAATATTTATCAGAGAGAGCTTCTGTGTTGATGTGCAAAATACCAGAAATCTCTACTCTTGGATCCACATATGTATTTGGACTAAAAAGATAGTTGATTGTCCCACACTCACCAACTGTCCCAAATTTGCACACTAGTCATCAAGAACCCTCTGCAATGAGGTTGTATTAGTCTATCTGCCTTCAAGAGAATCAAGGGATCATCAACAAATAAAAAAATGTGAAATTGATGGTGCATTTATGCATATAACAAGAATAGATATGGGGAGGGGGTCCCCATAGGAGTGAACCTCTGGGTCGTATGTGAGTTGTGCCTTGCCGAATATGTGACAGATGTAACACAAGCCATGATCAAATCAATCCATCTGTTGTTGAACCCCAATTTACTCATAATGTTTCAACAAAGGCCCAACTTGACTTTATTCTTGCTCTTTATTTTTATATACACATTCATATGCAACTAGCACATTATCCATAAGAAGCCTCCCTGGGACAAAATCATCTTGAGTAGGTGAAATAATATCTGGCACGAGGAGCTTTAGTCTTGCGGCTAATCATCTTAGAAATGATTTTGTATGCAAGGGTCCGTTTGGAACAAAAGAAAAGCATAAGAATTTTAGAGGATAGGATTTCTATAGGAAAATTCCTATGGTGTTGTTTGGAACAAAGAAATAGAAATCCAAGCTCTTTGAAATTCTTATGGAATAGATTATTCCATAATAATTTTGGAGGAAAATTAACATGAAGTCTCACCTCATGTTTCTACAATTTCTGTGTTTTCCCGTGTGACACCCAAATGACGCTTTTGAAATTTCCTGTGGATTTGGTCTTGTAACAATTCATGATACATGAAATCTCAATTCCTCCAATTTTTTCCTATCCTAAGAGCATCTCCAACCATGGCCCTCAAACTATCCGCGGACACAGCCAGGGCAACCCCCAAATGAGGTGTGCTACAACCATCATGTTCAAATATTGAAAGCCAAATACATGCAAGTCATGCACGACGATCATAGAACTAGTTTTAAGTGTAAATAAATAGTTCAAATCTACTTATTACAAGACATGAAATTGTAGCTTAAATTAGTTCAAATCTACTTCATACAAATAGTTCAAATTATTCGGAATGCATAGTGCAAATGGAAATTCACTGCTTTCCCATGAAGTCATACATATGCTCCACCAGATCATTGAGTAGTTGGGTGTGCACTTGTTCATCTCGAAACTGTCGATGCATCTCAAGGAAGTTGATAACATGTTGCGCATCTTGTTCAGGTAGGTGGACATGCACTCCTGGCTTCTTAAAATCATTTGTGCGAGCAGCTCCTTCTCCCTCGTCCTCCACAATCATGTTGTGCAAAATCACACAACAAGTCATGACCTGCCATAATGTCCAGATCCCAACAGTGCGGTTCCACGGACTATACCCCAACGAGCTTGTAGCACTCCAAATGCCCCTCAACATCTTTCCTAACAGCCTCCTGTGCAGCTGAAAATCCACATTTTTGGGACCAGTAGGATTGCTAATAATCTTCACAAATGCCGCCCACTGAGGATAGATACCATCTGCAAGATAGTATCCCATGGTGTAGTCGTGCCCGTTGACGGTGTAGTTGCATGGTGAAGCCCCATCACCGAGTCTCTTGAACAGAGGAGACCGCTGAAGCACATTGATGTCGTTGTGGGAATTAGGCATACCAAAAAATGTATGCCAAATCCACAAGACCTGAGATGCCACAGCTTCAAGTACGATTGTTGCCTCTTTGCTGTGATCTTGGTACTGTCCACGCAACCCGTTGGACAATTTTTCCATTGCCAATGCATGTAGTCAACTGAACCAAGCATACCTGGAAATCCTCTTGCTTCTCCAATGGCCAGAAGCCTTGCGGTGTCCTCGGCATTAGGTTCTCTCAGATATTCCGGTCCAAACACCTGCACCACGGCGTATGCAAATCTCACCATGGTCTCAATGCATGTACTCTCTCCCATCCGGACATACTTATCAACAGCATCCGTGGCTTTTCCATACGCAAGCATCCTCAAAGCTGCAGTGCATTTCTGCAATGGGGAGAAAGATAATTTTCCGCAGCAATCATACTTCAACTTGAAGTAATCATCATACTTAGTTACTTCCTCCTTATGCGCTCAAATAGACTTGAGCTCATCCGAAACTGACGCTGGAAAAACCCCTCATGAAAGACCGGCTTCGGACGGAGGAAATAATAGTCATAGAGATCTCGAGCGCCTTTCAGCCGGTCAAGGGCCACCGTGATCCTCCCCTTGATCGATCCTCAGAAGTTGAGAACATGCTCCTCCTTCTTCTCCAACTCCTCTTGAATGCTCAGCATCGACATTGCGGCCACCTCGTCTCCGTCCTCAGACATGTTATCATTGCTAGACCCGTCGATGAACTCATTGTAAATGAACTCTTCCATGGCCGAGTAATCGTACTCCTCGTCAGACGAAGAATCCATGGCTACATACATGTACACTGAATCAAAAACCGGCTCCGGCATTTACACAAACACTTTGAGAGCGAGGTGGTTGTCGGGCGATGCAAAACTTACCAGAAGAGGAGCGTCCAGGCGAGGTTCTTCCGGCGACGGATTCCGACGACCGCGGAGGACTTGGCTGCTCACGCGGTAGCTTCAGGGCGGTGGCGGTTACACGAAGGGGGGGCGGCGGAGCAGAGAGGTGCGGCCAAAGTGGACAGAGCGCAGGAAGAAGAGTGAGGAGCAAGGGTTTCCGTCAGATTGAGGGGGAAAATGTGTAGGTCCGCGTTGCCAGGTCCGACGTGGCGGACGCGTCCGGGCGCGTCTGAGCGGCCCCAAACCCTCACCACATATGGGCTGGCTTTGGGGTTTGTTGGACTGCCCGGACGTTTGGGCTGACTATAGGGTGGATGGTTGGGTGATGGTTTTCAGCCCAAAACTAGTCCGGATGTCAGCCCGGACGTTTTGGAGAGGTTTGAGGGCTATGGTTGGAGATGCTATAATCGTTTTGAATTCATGCGTTCCAAATGGGACCTACATGGTGATATGGCCTATGTGGCGGAATTGGGCTTCTTCCTTAGGCGAATCAACCTTGGGAATTAGGAAAACGACAGTTTCATTTCAACCGGGTGGAATAGCTATATTTTTTTCGAGAGTACGCCAAGGCGTACCTTAGCTTTATAGAAGAAACAACAAGTTTGTTTACAAGATTCATCAATGCCTTGCGAACAAAGCTCTGACGTACCACCCAAAACTCAACGCGACTACTCTCTAATTTGGACTCCAACTCCTACTCTGGCTCTAGTTCTAGTTCTGGTTGTAATCCAAACTTTGAAAGTTTCCACTATGTTTTGACAGCTGAGCCACCGAGCACTGCTTGTTAATGTTGTTGAAACCCCGGGCATTCCGCTGCTTCCACAGAGACCAGCAGGTTAGTATGATAAGCATGTCGAAGTTCTTCCTTTCCTTGGCTGGTATCCGGTGGGATAGCTATATGAATTATTAATGGCTTGCAAAACCACTCGAGTTTTATATCCTCTCCGACATACAAGTGCCAAAGTTTTATAAAAAAGAGGAATGGTCTAGCGCCTAGCTACACACTTGGAGCTTGCTGAAACAGAAAATATCTAATCGGATCCACTGTCAGGTCCAGGCTGCAGAAGAGGAGGGGTGAGCATGGCAGGGCAGAGCAGCCGGCGACGACGAGGCCGCCATGATCTCCGGCAGCGACGACTACGACGCCAAAACGCTACGGCTGCTTGGCTACGAGCCGCAGCTCAAGCGCAATCTCTCGTACGTACGCATTCACCGCTTTCCATTCTCCACTGGTTGAGAAATCGATCCCTTCTTGCTCCCGATGTTTAGTTTACTTGCGCAGATCGATGCTGCCGATCTGTCAATTTACTAGTTTAATCCAGTTCGGTTTTGTTTGATGTGGATGCTTGTTAGCTAGCTGCTGCCTGGTTGCGTGTTTCGTTGATTCAACGATGAATCGGTTGCTTGCGAGCGCTGTGCACGCTTCGTCCAATGCAACTCGTGCTTGTTGAGCGATGCGACAGATATTTCGATAAAGGATTTGTGCGTTTTTTTTTTACTTTTTTTGTGGTGTTCGTGTTTTTTACTACTAGTAGACTATTTCCACATGATCCGAATGGGCCTAATTGGACATGAAAGGCCTTGCCTGCCAGACCAGCTGGGCCCAAATCAATTCATACAAATGTTGCATCATTTTTATCGTCCCGCATGCTTCTATTTCCTTTTTGTGTTTTTTGTGGATGCAAATAAGCACTTTTTCCTTTATCTTGGGCAAGCGCTACGCTTCAGTCAGCTGTAGCGACGCCTTGCTACAGCCGGCTTCTGCGCCGTTCGATTGAGTTGATCTGTGCGGTGTGGATACGTCGCTTTCAGCGGAAGACGTCGCTTTCAGACCTGCAGTGTGACCGCATTGCCAGCCGCATGCATCCTTGGACTGATGCGAGAGGTCGTTTTCGCATGGCTACTGGAGAGATCCTATTCTATTGGTGCCTTTTCACACGGTGAACCATCCCCTACTTTTTAATTAATCACGTTGGATCATCATTCCATGAAAACTATTACAACTAGAATGAAACTTGTGCTCTATTCATCTGGCCAGTGGCCTATATATACATGGAGTATGTCGGTAAATATTGTAGCATTTTAATATGCTACATAAACTTCCTTTTTTTTGTAGATCACATCATATATAGTTTTTATATTGTTCATGAGTACTGATGATTGTTATGGATTGTTATGACATTGCTTATAGCAAATTTGATACTAGCAGAAATTACACTGATTGTTTATATAGAAATGGTGCATATTTGTTGTCCTTGTGATGCAACAAAATAACACTGATGATGCAAAAACTATCAAGTTATGTAGCAGTTTAAATTTTCGACAGGCTACCAAGAAATAGAAATGGTGCATATTTGTTGTCCTTGTGAGAGGTTGCGACAGCAACTAGCTAGCTATGAAAAGAGGGAGTAAGTAGAGAGCATGCTAGCTAGGTGAGAGAGAGCGCATGCACTAGGTACTACGGAGTAGCTAGATAGACCGCGCTAGCTATATTTTCACACGACACGGGTGTACTACTAGTTGTGCATAGACTGCGACCCACCGGGCGGCATGGGCCACAAGGAAAGTCGCGAGTGGGGTGGGACGATGGTGTGAGGGGAATTGGGCCAACAGCGACACGTGACGTGACGTGACGAATTGGAGGATGTGCGTGCGTCCCGCCTGACCGGCTGTAGCTACAGCCGGATGTAAAACAGCATTTCCCTTTATCTTGTGAATTTAAGCGGCTTGTGTATCTATTTTCTTGCGAATTTATGCAGCTCGTGACATGCAGGTTGTTGTCCAACTTCTCGGTCTCCTTCTCGATCGTGTCGGTGCTGACGGGCATCACGACGTTGTACGGGACGGGCCTTGAGTTCGGCGGGCCGGCGACCATGGTGTACGGATGGCCGATCGCCGGCACCTTCACCCTTATCGTCGGCCTAGCCATGGCCGAGATCTGTTCTGCGTACCCTACTTCCAGTGGCCTCTACTTCTGGAGTGCCAGACTCTGCCGCGAGCGACACTGGGGGCCTTTCGCCTCCTGGCTGACCGGCTGGTAAGAACACTGACTACATTCTTCAGTTTAGAGCCAATATTTTCTACTTGCCAACCGAATATATTTCAGGCACAATTTTTCATTACAACAAACTATATGTGGTATGCTAAAATCACAGTGGGAAACCGGGTCAGCGTCTGGCAATTAGTGTGACACGTTGTGGCTCGAACGTGAACTAGCCCAAATTAAGTTGCAAGAGTTTTTATGCGTGGTTCCTTCTTGCGCCGGTGATTGAATGCTCAAGCACATAAAACGTGCAAACATTTTGCAATCTCTCAAGTTATTGGAGTAGTAGCAAGACCGAGGACAAAACTATGGAGTGGCAGTGTGGCAAAGCAAATGAGGGAACTAACGTAGCAGTGCCAAGATTGATATTTTGATTGGTCAAATGGAAGAACTGAGATTATAAATGATAAAACCCCCTTTATTTTAGTCATGCAAAATTTGAAGAGAATACAAACAATAATTGTTGAAGATAATGGTAATACATAATACATTATATAACATGTTTTTGTCTTCTCTAAACTACATGCAATGACTAAGATAAAATTATCTAATCAACATTGTAAATTCCCTTATCAGCGGTGCTGTCAAAAAAAAATTGTTCCCGAATGTTTAGAGTAAACATAAAATTTGAAGATTTGATTTTTTTTTTGAAAAATGAATTTTGAGGCGCACGTGTGAAAGAAAGAAAAAAAAGGATTAGACGTCGTGCAAAATAGCAGGTGGAGGTGCCGTGCTCGTTCATCGACAAGATCGCGTTGCTCGCGGCGTGTGGATCATGCGGCTTTCTTCAATGTTGGAGGTCATCCTTCTCCCAGGTGGCAAGTGGATCGTCTTCTTCCCCGGCGGACGAGGTTTGGTGGTTCAGCTGCTTCTTGCTGCTGTAGTGGTTTCAGTTCAGCTCCGTCTGTACGGGCTGGCGTTTGTTCTTCTTTTCTGTATCCTGTTTTGTACGTTGGTCTGTACTCCCCTCTTTCAAAAAAAAAAAAGGATTAGACGTCGTGCAAAATAGCAGGTGGAGGTGCGTGTGAAGAAGCGTGCACTCCCACACCAGATCGCGATCTTGCAGGCGCAGGGAAGATTGTGTGCACATTGCACAGTACTCTTGACTTCTAGCTGGACAGAAACGTCAAAATAAAATCTTATTTCTTTACATGAACTCGATCAATATGACCTGTATTCTGTAGAACAGGTGTACGCACGCACAAACGCTACTCAAATCTGGCAGCAAGAACCCATGCTTCACGTCCGCCTCCCACATGGCAGCCAGCCCCATATTGCACACAATTTCTAACTTTTAACTAGGCCACTGTTAACTACAAAAGGCGAGATGCAGCGAAATTCTGGGCAAACATGAACCCAACCGGAGGAATCCCATACATATGAGTCCCACTTATTTTGGGAAAGAATTCCGATTCCCGTAGATCCGCAACCACGACCAGCCTAGTTGGCAGATTCTGTGACACTCCGGCCAGGGTAACCAACGAACTCGCCACATCTGATGCCCCAACCCCACCGCACTTTCGAGTTGACCGCCCACTCCGCGATTCTCTCCTCTGCAAGTAGGAGCTCCCGAGTTGTGTACCACTAGATTGGAACGGCGCGGCTCGCCGCGCAGCGTTTGTTTCTTCTTTGAATTTCTTGCCCGTGGTTACAACCATTTATACAGATTATTTAAAGGACAATTCTAGTCATATGAAATTGATCACCAGTATATATATATATTTGAAAGCGTATTTTCCAAATCATATGAAATCGGTAATCGAAACATCATACAATAAAAGTCTTAAGCAACAATAAGATCAAAGCAATGGTGAACACATGCTTAAACTGACATGGTAATTAGTAGTACCATGGCTTGTTCTTTACACAAATGAAACATGATAGTAAGATAACTAATTGAAATAGAGGGAGATCATACACATGCATGGAAATGCAAGACACACACATACGGCTTCTTCCTCTTTTTCTCAAATCTGAACAATGTATTTTTAGTTTTAACCGTAGTCTTGCATGTTGGTCTTGGAAGCTGAAGCTCATCTAGCATGGCGTGAAGCATAACCTTCGCAGGAATCTCGATGAGAGCCATTGTGTGTACCTGAGAATGCTCTTATATATGCAGCAACTTGGCCATGTCTGCATGTCCAAAAGCAGTAGTACTAACAGTCTAACATACATACACTTCTTCAAGCATATGCATATAGTATATATACATATATCGACAGAGGTTCATGGATGATTGGAGCGGTTGAGAGGAGAGTTCAGAGGCCACCTTAGAAGACGTTGGAGAGCTTGGCCTTGAGCCACTTAGAGCATCCGCGGACAGAGGACATAAGACGGGCCTACTGGTGAACACATTGCACTTAACCTCCAGGTCGTCCTAAAAAAGGGTTCTAATTATTCAGAGAAAAACCATAAAGTCGGTACGACAAATGAACTAAGCATTTTACTTCTCAGGTCCACTAACAAATCAAAATAATAAAGTCCGAGAACTGAATACCTCCAAGAACCATTTTCAAAGACATAACATATCCCTTTCTTCAGTTTTATCACCTGGTAACTTGTAGTTTGTTTTTATATGATTTCCCTAAATTAACTATTTCCCTAAAAAGGTATAGACTGAAGATTTTGACGCTAAACCTCTTAACTATAAATCTCTTCACCATTGATTAGTCTACTGAGAAATAGAGATTTGTCTCAAACGTACACGAACCATTGGAATTATCTAATCACATAAATTGTTCGATTAATTGGCAGGCCACCATTGTGTAAGCACCATCAGATGACAAGTGAAGAAAAATATATGAAATAAGCATGCTAGAATCAGCCTACTGCTGCCGTGGGAATTAAGGCCTGATATTTAAAACCCTTAAGATTCGTGAATCAAAATCAATGCCTACATAGCTGATAAGCTATACGCTGAAGGCAAAATTCTATTTCACATATTAAGAGCCTGGTACTCAGGAAATAATCGAGCTCCCATCAGGCTGTTTAGTCTAATCTTAGAAAGTGCCCAAACTTTTTATTAGCTGCAATAGCAGTAGCAACATCCAAAATACACAATACTAAAACAGAAATTCAGCTGAGAAACTTTAAACGATACAGGAAGAAGATAATCAGATTTGTTAAAGAAGGCAAGTAAAGTTCCTAACTACCACAGTTAAGAAATAGAAGGAGTATTCTGGAACAATCCATCAGATAATATTGTTTGCATTTAGTTTGCCCCTATGTTGATTAATGCCAGTAAGGAGTTCAAATATACAATGGGAGAAGTTAATCTCCAAATTTATTTGTCTCGGTAGGAATACATTGCTTGAATTATTGTCAATAAAAGAGGAATCTACATCAATGTAACCGAAAGTCAAACATAAACATACACATAATTTTCTAAGGAGGTGAGCTGATATTACCTTGTGAAGAAATTACATTTCTCTCACTCAAGCGATAGGAAAAAGAAGGACCTGAGCAAAAGAAAAAAGGAACACAGCCAAAAATGACCAAACTAAAGTGAAAACGGTGAAAACTAAAATGAGCTAACAAAGTAATTAAATAAGTGGTGGCGTGGTACCCACCGAGATCGTTGTAGTCGATGCCATGCTCTGCCCTAGGAACCCCATCTAAAGGCGTTGCTAGATCTGTCGATCACCGCGAGTGACAAAGATGGTTCAGGAATGCAGATGGTGGAGCGTGCACCACTGTCGTCGTCACCCTGATTATTTCACCTGATAGAAACAACAAATGGATTGAACTTGATCGATCAGGACATTGTTATTCAGACTTTTAACAAAGAATTTTGCGAAATATTGTGGATCACATGAGAAGCTATATAAACAAAGAGGAATAACAGTTTGTCCAATAATAACCATAAAAAGAAACTTCTCAATTCATGAAAGATCATATATGAGAAATAAACATACGTGCAAAATAATGCCACTTTATGCCTTCTAAACAAGTTAACATAGGCAGGTCGAGAAGCCGACGCAAGGCTTCCGCTAGCAATCCATGGATAAAATAGCACCAGCAGGAAGTATAGTCGTCAGGACACTCATCAAACAGATGCCAAAAGAATCTAGCATAGCAACAAAAGCAAATAGCTAGATATCGGTTCTCAACATCAAGAAAAGACGGTGCCTACGCAATTTTTTAAAGAGCAAAGCTGATATGGAATTCCTCACTGTTTGTTTTAGATTTCACAGAGAACTAAAAAAAGAATTCATACTCTCCTTGCTCTTCACAATTGTTAGACACTGGAAGTAGTCAGATCCTTGCATTAATGGTAATAACTACTACAACTGATATTTCACAAAATCCAACAATAAGAAGAACGTAAAACTTCAGGTCAAGTTTATGGTGTTGGCCATATGCTTCAGAAGCTATGAATCAAGAGAAGGAACTAAAGAACATTTGGATTCTTCACTATTCTGCTGCTAATACATGAATTATCTCAGTGTAGAGGAAGGACATTTGTCACGTAATAAAAAAAAAGGCATAATTCTAATTTGAGTCAGCTAACATAGGCTCTGGCATATATAAGTTAGTAATTTGACCAACAATAAGAAACACAGGTCCAACACTAAAATTTTAGTTGACTATAAGTTTTTGTTTTGCTCTTTCTGAACAATACCAAATTATCAGCAATGACTGACTTATCAAGAGATAACTATGCAGTATTCATATGAGGTTATTTCAATATGCAACCAGAGGCTTGCAAACCAGAAAAATGCAGTTACAAATATCACTACACAATACTAAAATTCTAGGATGCTATTTAAATCCTCTTTATATCTGAAACTCAGGACTATGAAACGAAAGCTCACACAACAATAATAACCAAGCATGAGACATTTGAAATTTAAATCATTACCTTTGATTTGAGATGGATGAACTCCATTTGAAGAGCTCGCGTGGATCCATCAAATGCTAATTATCAATTATGTGAGACGCATAATGTCCATTTCTTGTAACTGATAACTACATCAAGTTTTGCATCACAACAAATGCTATTTATAGTACACGCTGAATCTGATGCATGAAAACAAAACATGGAATGATATAGTTGCAAGAGTAATTTTCTTTCAACAAAGGAAAGACCCCCAACTTGCACAATGGTTCAGATTCTAAAAGGGCGCTATGGTTCAGATTCTAGAAAGGTCCAATAATTACCTTCTCAAATAGAAAGCTTTGAGACCAATCTTCTACAGAACTTGATATTATTGCTCTAGAATGCATCTAAAAAAGGTAAATCAGATGCTCAACCATAGAAGAATATATCCGCTCTAGAAATCAGCACCATCACAACCAGACCTAGCCGGCCTCTCAAGAAGCTTCTTCCTTATTGGTATCTCACCTCCTCGTGTTCCAACCCCTTAAAGAATTCCTTCGCGACAAACCATTTAGGGTATTGTTATTCAAATTGTTATTTTTGGTGCAGCCAATTTAATGAAGAAAACAACATGATTTATTTTTCTTAGGAAGAGTATATTTACTAACAATACTTGACACCAGTATGTGCACTGAGAATTACATACATACAAATAGAAGCATGGTGCAAGAAGACGATGGACATATGTAGTTCCTGCAGGTCCAAAACGAAAAGCAATTACATAATCAAAGAAGGGACAAATCAAGTTGCAAAAGAAGCCAATAAGAAAAAGGGAAAAGGGGTGATTCGTTTTGGTACCTACTGAATGTTAAGCAGGTATGCAATGGCATATCCCTCTTCTGATCTAGACAAACCAACCTTGTCAGCGTGTCCTGCCAAATGAACAGCAAAATCTTAGTGGCTAATGACCCTGCCAAGGACCACAACGAAAATGCACAGGACAATTTTATGGCCTGATTGAATAGGAAAATGCATCCTAAAATAAGTTGTACTTTATGAAGTTATGAACAAAAATAAGAAGATATGCAGAGTTAGCACGCCGTACTTCTTCAAGATACGAACAATGATGCATAAGATGGGGGAATCGGCAAAGAAGTGAGAGAACTGGTACCTTCAGAGATGGCCCGGGCATATCTCCTCGTCGGATACGGTGCAGGCTGATGATTTAAGCCACCGCAAGCTTAAGTCCAATGAAGGAAGTGATATATGTATCACCGTCTCCAGTGAGACCTCAAATGTCGGATGCAGCGGATGCAGCGTCGCTCAGCCATCCGAGCAGCCACAACCGAAGCTAGCAGAAGATTAAAAGAAGCAAAACGAAAGTATCAGATGCAATTGGAACAACAATATTCAGTAACTTCAGTGTGGCCATGCTCAAGGGTCAAAATATAGCCAAGCAGCAAAGGCCACCGTGTAGGTATGTTCTTAATAAGAGAGAACAGGGCATTAAAATACAAAAGGAAAGTGAGGTTTCTTAGTAGAAAGTGTTGCATCCTAGTTATCTATAGGTTCATCAATCAAAGCCATAGGAAAATTATATTTGTAGGTAGAATTTACCACAACTCAAGAATAAAAGTAATAATTAAACTGTACAATAAGCTCTTGGATAGTGAGTTGGAAATGATAAATGGAAATTTCTAATGCAAGGATTAACCACAATTAACCATAACAGATCAATTCTCATAACCCAAGTATTTTACACATAATGAGAAGCTAAAAAACATCTAACATAATTACACGTCATAGATTGCATGTCCTACTCCTCTCCTAGAATGAGGGGCTTCAATGATATATACTCTGCTAATGTGATTGCTAGCTAAGTTGCTCTTTCCTTATGGTTGACATTGAAGATCCATAATTATTATCAACGACAACACATCACACAACTTAAAACCCAATCAATGGATCGAAATGAATGTATTTGAGTTGGTACCATTACCAATATTTAAAAAACCCTAGGGCAGCAGAAGGGTAGTAAAGGATCCAATGTAAACTTACAGGAATACACCTATCATATAAGGCTCACATGATTTTTTGAGAATACCATTGGATATCAATCCTGGGCACAATGAATCTTATATATACAGTCAATTAAGAACACAAAAGTTAACGACATAACCATAAAATCGTTGTAGCATATTTGTATTGACTAACGATATAACTGATTATGGTAATGGATCCTAGAAAAGTGTTTCATATGCAGAAGTGTGTCACTGACGAAGCAGCCTAATTTCACATAAGAACAAAACTCAAAGAAGCCAAATAGCCATTTCCCGCGTTATACTTCTAGGCTTTAGCAAGTTTGGTCTATAGAATTTCAAAGTACCGAACAAAACTAAAAGTTGTCAATAATACGAACCAACTTTTAACCAAGCCAACTCAAATGAAAAGAAGAATCATGTTACAGAAAGTATGAGAGATCGAGATGGTGCATTTAACCAACTATATTACAAAGCCCCGAGACGTACATGTGCATGGGTGGTTTCCTAAAACCAGCAGGGAGCAACCCCCTGCAATGCTTCATGGCACTGCCAAGAGGGGGAAACGACAGTACATTTATTAGATGGAGAGGATGATAGAGAAGAAGCTGAACCATGTATGTGCAGTAGAGGATGAAATGTATTATTTATACAGCGGGCGTTCTTCCTCGCCACCATCGGCAACAAATTAATCTAAGATCCTCACTCTATTAACAAATATAAAAGCCTGAAACCATGTATGTGCAGTAGCTTTCAGGTACACTGGAGCTGAAGCGAAAGGGCTCACCGTGGCTCACTATCGTTGACCACTGCAACAATTGTTGTCGAAGCACCACCGCTTATGTTATTGTACCCTCCCATGCCATCTCTAGAAGTCAGCTCACTAAAAATCAGCGGCGCATATCCTCAAGTTGGTATCCTCGCTAGTTTGTCCGGTAAATCTGCACAAGTTCACAATACATGGAAACTACAAAACTTAGGTATTTGTTCCTACAATAGTCAAATATATATAGCTAAAACATGTAGAATGAAGCCAAAGCACAATGAGTAATTTAAACATGTAGAATAAGGGCATGAAAAGAAGAGTTGATTTATAGGTTCAGGCTACTAACTCCAAGTATCTGTGAAAAAAAGGAAAGGGGTTATGATACACAATTATGACCAAATATATATTGGAAAGGGGAATAAGGCTAGATGCCAACTCCAACAATATGTAGCAGTTCACGACAAATTAAAGACAATTGTTAAACCTGTAAAAACTAACTATATCAAATAGGAAGGAGGAGGCCATCACCAGGAGTGTTCTGAACTTCTGATCATCATCTGTATACATGAACAAACGATGGCATTAGCAAGGGAAAAAAAGGAAATGCAATCAGCTGATTAACCAGCAGACATAATCCATGGAGCAACCAATAAGAGCATGGATCCAGTGACCAATGCAGTGAACATAGCACAATCCCAACAGCAGACAGAACCGGTAAATTGCTGGACATGTCAAGTTGACTTTTCCAGGCATTGTAGTTACAAAACAAAACATTTAAATTATTTACATCTGCAGTATTTCTGAAAACATGGAGAAAAGCACCATCATAGTTCTAGAATATCTAGTAGAGAAGGATTAAGGTGTGATATTTACAGTGAATAACTATATCCAATGGAAAATCCTATTTTAAGTGATGTGTATGTTTCCTCTTTTATCATAACCACATTAATATTCTCAGTTCAGAAATCTTTTGAAGGAACATCACAGATATTTAGCCACCAACCTAAGCATTTAATAGCAAGTTTACCACCTCCTATATTTTTCAGAATAGGCAAGAAAACAGCTAGATACTTTTAAACAGCCTACTTCGGAAAAGGGATAAGGCATACTATAGTGCATGCCTCATAAATTAATTATAATGCTATTTTTTGAGAAATCTCCTCTCTCACAAGCAGCTTTTAAATTTAAGTTTGGAAGAGAAAGGACTATTTTTGTTCACCAAAATAAGAATAACCAAACATCTGAATTTTTTAACACGGTTAGAAAGCTACTCACAAGAAGTACAGATCATATATGGTTGTTCACTCATAAAATATAAAAGGTTATTAGAAAGTAGAATCTATTTTGAGGGAGCGAGGCGAGAAATCCCTGCAACAAATAGATGGATCAAGTTGGTCAGCTGGAAACCTGGTGACAGTCGTGACGGAGATATTGATGATGTGGCTGATTCCCTATTAGCTCAACATGTCAACTGGAGAGCAAATAGATATGACTTCTAAATACCTGCAGCAAGTAATAATATTTGAATGGTTCAATTATCTTTCCAAAGAGGAAACATATAATTACAAACGTCGGATCGCTGTCGCCCAGCCATCAAGCAGCCACAACCATAGCTAGCAGAAAATAAAGAAAAGAAAATCAAAGCATCAGGTGTATTTGAATTTGGACAAACCATTTTAAATACTTGTTGTGCCCAAGTTATTAGTGATTTGAAACAATGAAATAAATGCAGGATTAAATGTACATGCTCGATTTTTGTATAGTTTGGTTGTTAGTAATCAGAAACAATTAAGCGCATAAGCTCATTAGATTGTGATTGAAACACATGACCTTAAATCTTTGTTGTCATTTTGGATGTAGCAGCCATCGTGCAGCTGCAGGTCTCCCACTTTGTCGGTCCTAGTAAAGAACTCTGCAGCGCCCACCGTCGCGGTACTGCAGGAACTACAAATTAGGATCTACAGACATTATTCAACAAAGAAAAGTTGGAAGAAAATCTCAGAAACATTGGAGGACTGCAAGCGTATTTTTCTCTGAACAACGAAAGATCCCTAGCTTGCACTACAATTCAGACCTAAATTAGTTCTAACCATTACCTCTAGAACATCAAGATAGGGCCCAATCTTCTGTAGAGGATCATCTTCATCTTCCATAGCACACATGAACCAAAAAAAATAGAGATGAATCCTGCACAAATAGATCAATAGGCATGAGAACATACCATATTTCACAGCAAATTTGGCATGAACGTGGGTAATTTTACACCTATTTTACCTAGGAATTCTCTATTTTTTTGTGAAGCACATGCAAATTCAATTATCTACTTCCTGGATAGACATAAAAAAACTCGGTCAGCGTGGACCTCTTACAATTAAAGTAGTATAAGGAAATTAGCTAACAATTACTCTACCAAACAGGAGCTGCATATAAGTATATAACAATGAGGTGAAGGGCACGCTCAAACCTGTAGTTCTCATTTGATGTATAACCAATATGATGTGCAGAAAGTAAATACAACAAATCGTGTTTGAGATTAGTCCTGCAGCTTGGTATTACAGAAAAACAGTCAGGAAAGCATACAGTTTTGTTGGATATAACATTATATTATATAGTACCATGTATATTAATTGTATTATATGATACTTTTCTCTGAATAAAGAGAAAGATCCAAGCATGCACTACGATTTAGATCTGAAAATTTTATAACCATTACATGTAGAACATCAAGATTAAGGCCCAAACTTCTGTAGAACTTCATCTTTTTCTTCCATATAACCAACTGAACAAAAAAAATAGAGATGAATGACAATTCTGCAC
Organism: Poa pratensis; assembly: GCA_947311845.1. NCBI lineage: Eukaryota > Viridiplantae > Streptophyta > Magnoliopsida > Poales > Poaceae > Poa > Poa pratensis. The sequence continues at coordinate 43,105,318 of CAMZMU010000071.1, read as the reverse complement.
CCCAATAGTTCAATTGCATGAGAGCAGACCATATTTCTTAGCAGATTAGGTAGTAACCTAGGTAAAATAATTTTCCCTATTCTTCATTCATAGCACACCAAATTAAACTTAATAGCCTGACATTTTCAGATCCACACACAAAACATGAGAGCTAGGAGAGCATGCACATCACCTTGATACAAATGCGTACAGGAAAGAGTGGCTGGAAGTTCGTTCCAGGGGATGGAAGCCGGAGGACCTTAACGCGGCCAGGGACACGCCGACGATGAGATGCCACCACTGCTGGTCAACATGGAGTAAGGGACGCGCTGGTGGACGTCGAACTCCTCGCGTGCTCCGCCGCTGCGTCGTCGCCGCTGCCTGCTGAGAGAGAGAAAGAGAGAGGGCGTGAGACCGGAGACAGAAAATCAGAGGAGGACCTGGCCGTGGATGCGTACCAGATAAAAATGGAGAGAGAGATTTAGAAACCTGGGATTTGTTTGTGCTGCTGGCCGTGGATGCTCCCCCGCTTCCAGGCAGCTGTGATGCAAGCCGCCGTCCTTCCCGACGAACCGCGCAGAGTATTTGGGGCTGGTGAGCATCCATCCCCTAGGGTTTTCCACCGCGGCCGCAGGCTCCTCGTCAGCTTGTCTCCGTCCTCGATGGACCATGGACGCAGCCTGCTGCTCGGGGAGGACGTGGTGGCGCGGCGAGGCGGCCGGCGGCCGACAGCAGGGAGGAGGAGGAGGAGGAGAAGGGGCGGGAGCGGGAGGGCCCGAGGGGCAGGGTCGTCGTGACGTGGTGGCGCGGCAAGGCGGCCGACGGCGGGCCGGCGGCGGCCGGCAGCGACCGGCGGCGGCCGGCGGGAGGGAGGAGGAGGAGAAGGGGCGGGAGCGGGAGGTCGCGAGCGAGGAGAGCTGGGCGTGGCGGCTAGGGTTTTCTACTGCGTGGGGTGCAGCTTATATACCACAGGCGCGAAATGACTATTTTGCCCATAGAGTTCGACGAAATCACGGCCCCTGCCACCGCCAAGATTCCCCGTTCCGCAACGCACACGGGCACGACCCACCCCACACGCTGCCATGCGGGGCCGGAAAAAAGCTGGGGCCACAGACAGCGACACGGAGTAGCTCCAGGCGGGTAGAAATTTGCCCGCCGACTGGGGACATCTAGGGAAATGGATGGCTGGGATCGGACGGGAATCCTTATCTACGGTCCAAATTCTCAAATCGTTGAGAAGGCTCCTACCCCCATGATTATACTCTTTAGATTCCTGTGTGTACTGCTCCTGGAGTAGCATATCACCAGCGGCCTCCTCCCCTGTTCAACTGTCTCCCCTGACCCCTCCTCCTCCTCCCACAACGCAAGGCGGGCGCGGCATCCTCCAGCGCACGGCGCCATGACCTGGAGCAAGTCTCCAGCCGGAAGCGGTGGCAGCAGAGGCGGCGGCGCCACGGCCGTCGACGTCGACGGCTCCGGCGACACCGGCCAGGCCCGCCTCAACGAGCTCGGCTACAAGCAGGAGCTCAAGCGCGACCTCTCGTACGTCACCCTACGTCCCTACCAACCCCAGCAGCCGTCGCCGCCGTTGTTCCTTTTCTTGTTTCTTGGTTTCGTCGATGTTAATCGATGGTTCCTCGGTTGATCCGGCTTTCGTGCGTGCGTGTGCAGACTGCTGTCCAACTTCGCCTTCTCCTTCACCATCATCTCGGTGCTGACGGGGGTCACCACGCTGTACAACACCGGCCTCAACTACGGCGGGCCGGTCACAATGACCTTCGGCTGGTTCGTCGCCGGTGCCTTCACCATGACCGTCGGGCTCTCCATGGCCGAGATCTGCTCCTCCTTCCCCACCTCTGGCGGCCTCTACTACTGGAGCGCGCGCCTGTCCGGCACCCGATGGGCGCCCTTCGCTTCATGGATCACCGGATGGTACGTATACACCCAAATCTTTGTTACCATAGGCCTAGAGGCCAGAGCTAGAGTACATACTCGTGTTCATCTTCTTGATTCTTGAATGGCTTTGCGTTTCTTCCTTGGTTGGGATCATGTGAATGAACAACGAAAGAACAAGAGAGGGTCATGTCAGTTTCTTCCTTGAGTTGTTCAAGGAGATGGATAACATGACGGTTTTGTCTGGTGTGACATCAAAACGGTGCGTGCGAAATTTTTGCATCTTTTTTGTTTTTTTCTTTCCGTTGTGTGGAAAGAAGAGTTTATATTACTAGTTAACACAAAACCAAATTAATCTTTCTTACCAGAGGCCAGAGCTAGATTACATACTCGTGTTCATGTTCTTGAATGCCTTTGCGTTTCTTCTCTGGTTGGGATCATGTGAATGAACAACGAAAGAACAAGAGAGGGTCATGTGTTTGGGGCTGGGACTGCAATTTTCAGTTCCTTCTTTGAGTTTTTCAAGGAGATGGATAACATGACGCAGTTGAGTTCTTTTGTCTGGTTCGACATCAAAATGGTGCGTGCGAAACTTTGGCATCTTTTTTTTTCCTTCTTTCCCTTTTGTGTGGAAAGAAGAGTTTTATTAGTAAAAAAAAACGCAGTTATCGAGATGGAAAAATAGAATAATATATGATTTCACAGATCAAATAAATCAAGTGTAGACGGAATAGTTGCTCGTAATCTGTACTGTACTCTGCATTTGTCCTTGTTTAACGACATGGGCCTGGTAATGCGGCAAGCAATCTTTGTGTTTTGTTCGTGTGCTCCAGTCAGTCAACGTGCGTGCTTTGACCATATGCAGGTAAGGTAGAAGTATAGAACACTGGCCCGTGGCCGTGGGCACCACAATTCCTCATGACAAACTGCGCATCAAATCTGATTTTGATGGCGATTGAAACTGTGCTACCAGTCAGCATGGTTCTTCTAGTTCGGACGAAGGACCGTCCTTGCAATAGACACTTACCTACCCTGCTATATACGCAAGGATCATCTTTCTTAGATGCTGGAACAAGTTTCCGTCATGATCATGTGCTACTCCTACTTGTCTTCCGTTCCACATATTTCTAATGCTGTTCTCTCTGCTACATGCAGGTTTAACATCGTTGGACAGGTAAACGCACACCACAATCTCTCTCTCTCAGAACATTCAGTGGTGATCTCACTCCGGCAGTCCTGATTGAGCCTGTGGTTTGCAGTGGGCGGTGACAACCAGCGTGGACTTCTCGCTAGCGCAGCTGATCCAAGTGATCATCCTTCTTAGCACCGGCGGCAACAATGGAGGAGGTTACCTGGCGTCCAAGTACGTCGTCATCGCCTTCCACGCGGCTATCCTGCTCAGCCACGCCATCATCAACAGCCTCTCCATCTCCTGGCTCTCCTTCTTTGGGCAGTTCGCAGCTGCTTGGAACATGCTAGGTCACACCTCTCTCGCGCGCGCTAGCTTAACCTGCACGATTAATTCGGACAGATTCTCGTTGAAGCTACTCCCTCCGTTCCAAATTACTTGTCTCAACTTTGTCTAAATTTGGATGTATCTTTGGAACGGAGGGAGTAGATGATAAGAGCAAGAACCGTTCTCACAGACACATCGCATCCACTTTATTAATGAGGACATACTTGTGTGGCATCTGTTCTTTGCAGGTGTCTTTGTCTTGATGATTGCTGTGCCGACTGTTGCTACCGAGAGGGCTAGTGCCAAGTTTGTATTCACCCATTTTAACACTGACAACAGCGCCGGAATACACAGCAATCTTTACATCTTTGTCCTGGGGCTCCTGATGAGCCAGTACACACTGACAGGGTACGACGCATCAGCGCATATGGTGAGGGGGGAAAGAACAGTTTCAAGTCAAACAAATCTTCATATAATACAGTAACAATGTGCGGCCAAATCTAACAATTTGTGTTGGTTCTTTGTTCGTGCAGACAGAGGAAACGAAGAACGCAGACAGGAACGGCCCAATTGGGATCATCAGCGCGATAGGTGTATCGATCATAGTCGGCTGGGGGTACATACTAGGCATCACATTTGCAGTGAAGGACATACCCTACCTGCTGAGCCCCGACAATGAGGCTGGAGGGTACGCGATCGCTCAAGTGTTCTACCAAGCGTTCAAAAGCCGTTATGGGAGCGGCGTGGGCGGGATCGTCTGCCTGGGAATCGTTGCCGTCGCCATATACTTTTGCGGCATTAGCTCGGTGACAAGCAACTCGAGGTGATCATCCCTTGCTTGCTTGCTTCTCAATTTCTCATTAGGACGCGCTACGTCTGTACAATTACTGTCTTTTGCATGCATCACTCAGTCTCTCGTTCCGATGATTAGGATGGCTTATGCGTTCTCGAGAGACGGGGCGATGCCGCTGTCGTCCGTGTGGCACAAGGTTAACAAGCACGAGGTGCCGATCAACGCTGTCTGGCTCTCGGCGTTCATCTCCCTCTGCATGGCGTTGCCGGTAAACCACTATTTGGCACCTGAACAATTCACTGAAACTACAGAGTTTCAGGCACTCCAGTCTAATCCTGCTCTGAAAAATGGAAATTGCAGTCTCTGGGCAGCCTGGTGGCGTTCCAGGCTATGGTGTCGGTCGCGACGATCGGGCTCTACATCGCGTACGCGCTGCCCATCTTATTCCGGGTGACGCTGGCTCGCAAGCACTTCGTGCCGGGACCGTTCAACCTCGGACGGTACGGCGTCTTCGTGGGCTGGGTGGCCGTGCTCTGGGTGGTCACCATCACCGTGCTCTTCTCGCTGCCGGTGACGTACCCGGTGACCAAGGACACGCTCAACTACACTCCGGTCGCCGTCGGGGGGCTGTTCATCCTCGTCTTGACGTCGTGGATATTCAGTGCCAGGCACTGGTTCAAGGGACCCGTCACAAATTTGGGCGGGTAGTGCCGTGTTTGTGTGTGTAGACAGGGAATTGTTCTTTATATAAAAAAAAGACAGGGAATTGTTGTGACGTGATTTGGCGGTGGAATTGCTCTATGGCTGGTTGTACCTGGGATTCTCATTCTCGACAGGGGCTAACAAAATACTTCCAGATGAGTAGAGAACACATGAGTTGGAAGCGATGACATGTTGTAATTACTTTTTTCATCAAAATGTTAGTAATTGCCTTGTTCAAGGCAACTGATCGACTAAATTGTACCGCCCCTCAATCTACAAATCAGATGCGGGCCTTCACCGAGAGATCATAGTGTGGATACAACCTGGCTGACCATAGTTTATCTTTCATTGTAGTCTTAGATATCAAGTTTTGCCTTTCCAACTATCCTCGTTTTTTTTTACATTCCCTCTATCCTCGTTGGTACGACAACCGGAGTAGTCTCTATCCTCCTTACTTGCATTTTTTTAGATGGAAAGGAACTCAAGTGAAGTGGCCGGCTTTAAATTAATAAAGTCTCGTACGACCAAGTACGTGCTGAAAAACAATTTACAAAGCAACGAAATTGTTTTCTTGTTTGTAATTTCGTTGCTTAGAAGAAGCCCTTGTCCGCGAAATTGTATTTGTTTTCTTAGGTACAGCCAAATTGTTTTTTTATAGATGGAAAGGAACTCAAGTGAAGTGACCAAGTACGTGTTTGTAATTTCGTTGCTTACAAGAAAACATATTACAAACGAAATTGCTCCTCCAGTGTTTAGAAGAAGCCCTTGTCCGCGATCAGCAAACCGAAACACTGGAGGAAGCTAACTGAAGGAGGAACCGGCAGGATTGGCGTGAGTGCTCCTGGGCAACAGGCACTGCATTTTTCTGTTGGAATTTGCTAGTATTTACCCAACTAAAATTTTAAAATTCTTATTGGCCGATTGATGAATGGCAAGAGGTGGGACTAGACTTTAGTCCCACGTTGATGTTGGGAGAGAGTTGCATGGAGCTCTTCTACCACTGGTACGAGCATGAGAAGCAGAGTGCCTCCACGCGCTCCTCCTCCGGCACTCGCCACGCCACGTCTGATTTTGGGAATGGTTCGAGCCAAGGACAAAGTTATGCATGTTGTTTATATTTTTGCAGATAAGAAAATTAACGAGTCATTAATTAATTTTTAACGGCCGCGTTAAATATTCATCGGTTTCATGTGCTTTTGGATCGTGTGCCTTTAACAACTCGGAAGTGGGTTTTCTCCCCATGTCTTACCTGACCCGGGGTATTTAAACAGGAGGAGGCAAACCCTAACCGCCTGCACAACACATGAGACTTCCACATTCCAGAATATTAAGCCGCCGACCAAGTCTTCCTCATCCCGTCTTCCGGCGTGCACCACGAGACAAGCCCCCTTCTCGTAATTCTGTATGGGAGAGAGGCGATCAGCTAGCACGACGATTGGCAGCGACTACTTCCCGAACGACGACTTTTCCCCCGACATCGGCAACCTCTTCATCGACATGACTAACGACGCCAACGGTTCTGCTCCCGCTGCCCTGTACGTAATTTTATCTTCTCTGTTCGAGATCATGTTACAATTTCTATTCCTATCGTTTGTTATAGATTTGATCTGTTTGTCTACTGTACTACTCGATTACATGGTTAATTTAATACTCATTATTTTAGTCATGGATTGTTTCCTGTTTTCATGGATTAAATCAGTTGGTAAATTGCACATATATTCAACATCCGCATCCTATCCATCGCCGAATAAGGCACACTGCCTCCTTGTCATGGCTCGAAGGACGTCGTACCGTTGGCCGATGGACGTGCTTACTTTGAACTTGGATGAAAAAATTGACGCCGAAACCTAAGGAAGACAACTCCGAGCCCTCCCAACTTGCTGGCCACACACCTTTTGAGATGCCCAGAGATCGAACACGCAAGAGAAGAAGCTGTTGGGGAGACCGGAGAAGAAGGTGGGAGGAATTGCCAGCAGAAGCACCAAATGCCAAAAGGGGCTTACCAGAGGCCAAAATTGGAGTTCTGGCCCTCACCAACCCTGCAGCTTTGCTGTCACGGCAGCGGGAAAAACTTCCCGACCACTCGGACACGTCGGTGACAAGGGTCAGCCAGTAGAAACAGAACGTGCAGGAGGATCACCCAAGCAAGCCAAGGTCTGACACCATCATCGTTGAAGAAGTCGTCGCTCGCACAACCACCCATCGGACACCAGTACACGGCCACCCACATACACCCCCCCAACAGACACACGCTTCCAAGTCGTGCCTTCATGAAGGAAAGTGACGCCAACTGCGTCGTGGCGGCGGCCCACTCGAACTCAAAAAGATTAAAGCTTTCACCCCGGGAGACTAGGAGGGAGGGGGTGGAAGGAGACCAAGGCAACGCCCCAAGGGAGGAAGACCGCGCCTCCAAGGCGTCGCAACTGTCGAGACCGGCAGGCTGGTCAGGGATTTCTCCTAGTCATCTCCACCCCCCTCCCCCCCACCGGACCGAGAACCGGAGGCACCAACCGCAGATCCAGCTGGGTTGGACGCATCTAAGAGGAGGAGGGGCTGGATTTTCAGATCTGGTGCAAGTAGCCACAGAGACCCCAGGACCAAGGCCAGCACCCGCCGGCCACGCGAGTCGAGTCAACCCGCACCCACGAGCACTGGTCACCGTCGATCCGGTGTTGCCTTTTCATATGAGGCTGTCGCTTCCAAATCCCTCCATGCTAGGGGGCTGCAAAATCAATGCCGCCAGATTCCCTGGCAAGCCGACGAGCTTGCCCGAAAACTGTCTTAGGTGGCGGCGAGGTGAGGGAGGCAGGGGAGGGGGCCAGCGATGGGGTAGGGTTTGGTCGCCACCTGTGTCGCCCCAGAGGTGGAGAAGTGCCTTTTGTTGTTTCTTAGTGTTTACTCCTTACTTGCATTGTGTCCTCATTTCGCGTATTTTAACTTTAACCATGAGAAATATGTCATACAAATTATACATTATAAATTGATTTGAACTATATCATGTAACCCATATTTTGTTCGTCAAAGTTGAACCATCGAAATATGGTTGCACCTTGTTGTACATAGACAAAGGGAGTATGACATCAAAGGGTCGTACCCGAAGGTTTGGGTGTAGCAGGGTTTTGTCAAAAATTCTCAGGGTATCATTTATTTCAAGGTTCGACGAATTTTTTGTGTTTACGTTTATAATTTTTTTGTACCTTTGAAGGTACAAACTAAAAGAAACGTAGAATCCTTAACAGGAATGTTCATCTTTAATGCCACAACAATATGTCTTTATTGTGTTAGTAACTAGGTTTGGAGTTCGATTCAAGTAACCATCGTATTTTTACTTTTGTTTTATTGAGACCGAAGGAAAATTTGGTACAAAAATGGCATATGTATGGAATGGACTTACGACCAGACCACAACATGTGTTATGACCGAGACAAATTAAGGGATAGATTTTTTTTAATTGCGAAATTTTGAGCCCTCAAAATGTAGGGTCCTGTCACAGCTGCCACTGAATTCAAACCTAACATCATTTATTTGTCTAATCTAAAAGAAACAATAGAATCCATGATTTTTTCAAAAATTATCATTTGTGTCGGTGCTCAACAAATTTCTTCTAATTAAATTCTAAATGTATGGGGGTGTCGCCGCTTCACAATGATGCCACCAAGGAGGATATGACACCAGTTGGCAGGAATTTTTCCAGGAGTGCCATGACCATCGCCTTCGCTGGACTACATTAAGGACAAATTGATGTGGCTAGCACTAATGACAGTGGAGCTCCGGCCTAAGGAAACACAACCTAAGAGAAACTCTAGCAGAGTCGGCTTATCTTGGTCACCAAACCCGGTATGGAGCGCCCTGCATAATGTTTTGGAGGCTCAAAAGCAAGTGGACAAACTCATAATCATCAAATACCAGTCTACATAACTTTTTCTCATGTGGGACCTATTTGTAATTGGGTGGCAATTTTATACCAGTCAGAAACTCATAATCATCAGAAACTCTAGCACTAATACCAGTCTGCGGTCGTGATGGTTGGTCGGTCGTACGTCGGTACGTCCTGCCATGGTCTGTCAGATCGTCTGGCTCTCTCGCGCACATATGGGCCAGAAAACGCCACTGGCCCGCTAACGTTTCGCTTGACAATGAAAATAACCTCTCGAAACCCTCCTTCCTATCGTTCCCTCTATGTGCGAGCGTGGCGGCGGCGCTAGACCATATCTCACCGGTGGCTAGACCTAGCGCGACGGCTCCCCATCCCCAAGGTCTCCGGACTCCTCCTCCGCACGATCGTTCGAGCCAGGCTTCCTCCTCCGCGCGACCCCGCCGACACCGGTGTTTTCCTTCCTCTTCTGGGCGACCTGACGAGCTGGGTGTTCTCCGCGTGACCCCAACCGGCTGCTCCAGGATGAGTAGTCCGCGCGATCCCCGTGAGATCGTCCTCTTCCTCCTCTGCGCCAGAGAGTTTGAGGTCAAAGCTCGCATTTTTTTTGTGCCGGCGACGAGCTGCTGAGCGTGGAGGCGCTTGATTTGCCTGCGCCGGAGCTGGATTTCCAATCTGGAGAGGATATCTGGATGGGCGACATAGCGGCGGGTCTGGAGCGGCGCCGGAGCAGTGGAGCGGCGGATCCGAGGATGCGCGTGAAGACGGCGTCGTCTTCCTCACGGTGCCCCCACCGTTGTAACGCCGGCCCTGCCCGCCACGCCATGGTGCGACGGCTCCATGCGTCAGGTACTGCTTCGTCTCTCTTCCTTTTCCTATCTCTTCTCCGTGCAAAATTACTACGGGAAGAAAGAGCTTTTCTTGATGGTAGCAGTAGCAATTTCTTGGAGTAGCAGTAGCGGTAGCAATTTCTTGATGGCACTGATCTTGGAGTAGTAGTAGCAGTAGGATCTTGGAGTAGTAGCAAAATTATTCCGTGTGTCAGCTCCTCGATCTTGAAGTAGCAGTACCAGTAGCAACTTGGAGTAGCAGTAGCAACTTGAAGTAGCAGTAGCACTACCAATAATACTACTTTTCAGTAGCAACTTGAGTTCTTGCTTGTTTACTGAACTTGTAGTATTTCTAGGGTTTTTCAGAGTTAAATTCATTGTACTCATTGCTTCGAGCAGTAGAACTCCTTGCACAGAGTACTCTCTTAAGTGGCTATGTCTCCTGAATTTTAATGAGTTCCTTGGAACAATACTCTGTGCTTGTACTCTTGGTACTTGAATTCATTGCAAGTCTCGTGCCATGTCATGCCGTGTATTGCGAGTGTACTGTTAGCAGTATTGATTGTTTCTGAATTTTGGTTAACGTGCTTGAGCAAGTATCTGCTCGTGCATTTGCCTGAATTCGTTGTGCATTGCTTGTGCACTGGAAATTAACTGATTTCGTTGTGCATTGTTTGTGCACTGAAAATTAACTTAAATCCTTGTGCATTTGCTTGTAGCTTGAAGCTAATGTGGCACTTGCCTCTAACCTGGGAGAAGTGGTCTGGAGTGTAAAATTTGGGCGTCATTAGATTTCTGAGATTTTATGCACGAACGTACTCAAGGTATATTTAGCCTTGCATTTTGTATTTACTGAAAATAAACATACTGCTGAAAACCATCTACTCATATATTTATATCGAGAATTCGGGAGTATGTTTGTTTAGTTGTGCAAACCATGCATCGAATTTGATTTTGGGACTGGTTGTGATGGTTTCAACATTCGTGCCCCAGTGCGTGTTCGCTTGTTCTTTCCAGATTATTGATGCAATTCGTTTTCGTTTATTTTTTACCAGCCAATGATAGAAATTTGTCCTCTTCATCGAGTTTCCTTGGTAGTAAACCTGCAGCTTGCTGCACTTTCTTCGCTGCTGGTATAGTTCTTCCCTAAATTGCCAATCGATGATGATTTCAAGCTACAATGTCCGCTACTCTTACAACAATCAGTTTATGTACAGTATGTACAGAATCACAAGGGCATTGATGTATCCATGTTTCTGTTAGTTACGGACTGGTTAGTTATATGCATGTGTGCTTATGCTAGCTAGCTTGGCCCCTTGGGTATTTAAGCTTCAAGTGTAGAAAGCAGTGTTTATAAAAAAGAATTGAACAGTAGCTAGCTTTGCCCCTGTCCTTTCACTCTGCATACATTGAGATGCTCTGTAATCTGAATATGTTGTTACGTGCACTTACCAGGAGTACTTACCATGCTAAATTTTGATTGTTTCCATTTTTTTAGTACTCCATGAACTGTACTCCATGATTCAGACAAGGACTCGATTTATACTCCATGAACCATTTTGGGTTTTCAGTACGGGTGTCTTGCACATAAATACTCACATCAATGTCTTTAAATGATGCAGTGTGTACGAAATAAATTACCTAGCATCATAAGTCAGAAATAGGTATTGTGTTTCATATCTTAATATTTGGAGTACTAGCTTGTTGAATCAGAATGAATGCTATGTCCTGAATAGGTGCCATTTGGAGTAACTTGATTTATTTCGGCACAGAGGAGTTGGTGGCGAAGAGGAGCTGGGGCTCCGACGATCTTGTGCGCTGAGGATCAGCCCCGATCTCAGGCACCAGCGACGATCTCTAGCAAGGCCGAGCGCGAGACCCAGGAGCTGCCCCCAGGTTTTGCTAGCCTGATGTGGTGACGAACTAGGTGAGTAGTACTGCTCCTGCTCCTCCCTGTACTGAACTGCTGCTTCTCCTTCCTGTACTGAATGGACTGCTGCTCTTCTCTATACTGAACCAATCCTTCTGTGTGATCTTGACAGGACCTGGGCAAGGTCCAACTGGGCAAGGACCAGGACCTGGCAAGGAGATTGGGAGAGGCGACCTCGGCGAGGAGATGGGGTGAGGCGATCTGGACTTGGGTCATTGGGTGAGGCGAGGTCCTGGGCAAGGCGATGGCCCAGGTCATGGTGCTGGCGATGCAAGATATGGGCGAGCCGAGGAGGAAGATGACGCGCGATTCTGTTTCGCTGGGCAAAACGTTTCCTAGTGTGGGATGGCATTAGTTGAAATCCCTTTAACGTCATATATTTTGGAATGGAGGGAGTACTTATCTATTCGTATCAATTATGTACTTATCTTAGTGTCATGAAAGAGCTCCGAGTAGATGTTATCGCTAGACTATGCACAGTGTTTTGGCTTAGTCCATGATCTGGAGTAGCTGCTAATCATTCAGAAACAAAGCCCTGTATTTCTGTGATTGTGGAACTTCAAATTCAATCAATATGCAGTCTATCATGAACTCTGCTTGCAATTTTAAGAAAATGAACAACTACTTTACATGCATATCTGCCATTCTTGCTGTAGATATTTACTTGTGTTATTGTGAAACTGAAATCCGATCATTTTTTCACTCTATTAAGAACAACTACTTGTGAATTCAAGAAAATCAACAACTACGTCTACACGCATGACACGTCCTCCTGTTGGACGAGCATGGCAGAAATTTTCCTATAGGTGGTTAGCAGGGATTTTTGTTTGGATATACAAGGTATTTCGTCCTGCAGCTTGTATGATGGATGGCACCTCTGATGTATCACACCGTAATCTTCATTTCTCCTATGCTTTTATATTAGAACATATTTTTAATAGGTCAACAATATATCGAAAACTCCGAAGATAGCCTACATGGTTCAAAATTTAAGGAATGTACATGTCAAAGCATTTTAATGGAAATGAGTAATGTAATTATTTTGTGTAACAACAGTGTATACTAATCTTCTGTATTCTCCTCTCCCGTTTTGACAATTATTACTTATTATCTGGTAGGAACTGTGTAAATTGAAGCACTTGATGCCTTATCATAACAATAGATCGGTTCCATAACGGGTGCTTTTTAAGCAATATCCTTCTTCCGTCATCGTTTTCTAATATAACTCAATTTGTTTCATCAATGATATGATGTCCAGAAAATTTGTTATCCTGAATTGTTATAAGAAAAATTCTCAACAAGTAGCATGGTTTCCTTTTGCCAGCTTGATTTTTCTTACTAAATCAAGTGTCTATTGAAGTTCAATAAAAATCCAGAAAAATACTTCTTTAATCAAATATGTTACTTGTTCAAATGTGTGTCGACAAAATATTTCGAAGCGACCGTAGCAACGCACGGGCATTCAACTAGTTAAATTCTAAATGTATGGGGGTGTCGCCGCTTCACAATGATGCCACCAAGGAGGATATGACACCAGTTGGCAGGAATTTTTCCAGGAGTGCCATGACCATCGCCTTCGCTGGACTACATTAAGGACAATTTGATGTGGCTAGCACTAATGACAGTGGAGCTCCGGCCTAAGGAAACACAACCTAAGAGAAACTCTAGCAGAGTCGGCTTAGCTTGGTCACCAAACCCGGTATGGAGCGCCCTGCATAATGTTTTGGAGGCTCAAAAGCAAGTGGACAAACTCATAATCATCAAATACCAGTCTACATAACTTTTTCTCATGTGGGACCTATTTGTAATTGGGTGGCAATTTTACGTGCCCAATGTCCCACCCACCCACGCTAAAAATATTGGATGAAACAAGTTGAATGAAAAACATAACACATCAATATATTCAACAATGTACAAGGCTCGTCATCTCTTCCTCCCTTGTGTGCATCCTGCTCTTTCGGTGTGTCGCTCCATGTCATAGCAGAACTTCTCATTTTTGTACGATGTTAAATCCGAAAATGATCTTGAGATCTCATGGTCGTAGAACATACAAATCGAATGCACATATTTTGACTTGTAATCCATTAGCTTGTGAGGCTTAGATGAACACTCATCCAAAAATTTACACTGGTTTGCTCAAGTGACCACATTGAGGCTCATGGCTTTCCATGTGCTCAGAATAGCAATATTTCCCCATAGTGAAGTTTGTGGCATGGGTCAGCTTGTTCATTTCGTTATGTGGGGACACCGGTGGTGACATTAGATAAGTCATCTTAGTACCCAAGTGTCCACCTCGAAGCCGGCCGACTACCGTCAGGACCAACTAAGGAGCGGAAGGCGATGTGAGAAAGTCGTGGGATCCAGCTCCAAACCAGGGGCATGGGACGTGAGGGTCGTAGACGGAGTTCATGTTGTCACGAGGGAGGAAAGGACAACACTACGGGGAGGGGAGGCGGCAGTGTGTCGGAGGAGGAGCGGGAGGGGAATGTGCTTGATGACAAACCGTTTCGGGATAGAGTGTGCTCCAAATACCCTCCACAACCTCCATATATAGAGGCTCACGAGTTTGCTTATGACCTGCCTCCAATTGTTTTTGGGAATGGAGCTAGCGCGGGATAGCTACTCGATTAGACCCACTTTTTCGGTCAAAACGTCGTATAGACGGTTATTGCTGCAACATGCCATATATTCTGACTCTGCTATAGTTGCTCCAAGGGTATCAATGCGAGAGACCATAGTGCATTTTTGTGGAACGCTCTATTGCTGCTGGTGTGTTGAGCTGGTCTAAATTGGAATGTTTGTTTGGGTTGCAATTGGTAGCCTGCAGCCATTTCAGCGATCCCCATGGACATGCTCGTTGGAGCCTCTTGCGGCACTGACATGTTGGGAGTCATGTTATGCATTGCGTTTGGTCACGTGCATTGCATATCTATACAATTTAATACGTGACGTTTGGTAGCCTGCGCACGAGCATAAATGGCTCTGACGGTGCAAGCAACTTGCTTGCAACCTATGTTTGTTTCTGGTCACCATACATTCTTATAGCGGAGGCCTTACCATAATACACCATCTCACACACAATTATGATACTACGAGCAAATAAAATGGCATTTCATTAGTACACCTTAGACTACCCACAATGGGGTATCATAGATGTTATCATGCATGCCATGTTGGCAAAACGCCGACATGTCACTGCAATTAATGCTAAGAGAGGTGATAGTAGTATCATAGGTAGATAATGTAACATAACGGATTCCAATACAAGATGAGTCTACAACGTAATAAATATTATATTATATGATACCACACATATGTTACTACCCATTGTGGAGGTAGTAATATAGACTAATATCATATGCATGATACTAGTATATGATACTCCCCATTGTGGCTAGTCTTAGTTACTACGGTACATAATTAAACCCAATCCTAACTACTACAAATGACAGTTCATTAATACAATCCTAGCTACGAAACAATAGGAGTTTATAATTACAGTCTTGTGGTACATCTGGGTACTTCATCAATGATGATTAATGGAGAGAGTTCAACAACATAGAAAGAACATCATAAACTTCTTCTTATTTCTCTTCTCAAATCCTGGTTCTATCTCTCTCTGCCCACAATTTTTTGACCCACTCCATCCTCTTGGTCATCCAATTTTCCTTGTACGTTTGTTCGACGCCATGGACATAGTCAACATCATCAGCTGTCACAGTAACGTCATCCAGCCCATACTCGTCAATACCAAACCCTAAGATCTACTTGTGAACAGTTCAACATGCAATAACTCACTTAACTTAGGTCGCATAAGGGTAGAATGGTTTCTGGTTAAGTATTTGAATCTATTTTTCAATGCAGCAAATTCCCTCTCAACCGTAACTCCAAAAATAAGGGGCTCATATTGAACGATTCCATGAAATACTTAGGATAGTTCCTTGCATAGTTCTCATCGAGATGACACCTAGTTTTTATGAATGGTGGAAGAATCCCAGTCGTTCATGCAAATCCAGCATCTTCTACATAAAACTAAACATCATAGAGATTTATCCCATCAGGTCTACCCATGATGTAGCAAGAATGTTTGCACATCACTGGCTGATTTCCAAACAACTAGCAAATATGTGAACTTGGGATCGAAATCAACAACACCAAGCACATTCTGACTCGTGTAGTGCTTCCTCCCCTCTAAATGTTGCTGATTTTTATCTCGATACTCTAATAGTCACATGTGTACCATCAATAACACCACTAATCATGGCACGAAGAAACAATCATGTTTCAGACCAAAAAATTTGTGTGTTGACATGAAAAACAATAGTACTCCTCACATTGAAATATGGATACCATATTGCCCCCGTCTGTATCTTAAAATGGTGTTTGACCAGTTACGTTTGATCATCTCTTTTATGAGCTCTTCAATTGTAACTTTTTGTTTGAAATAACATGAGATTGTCAACGGATCTCCTGATTTTTTTTGTGGATCACGATAAACCTCTAGTTATGGCCATAAACATGAAAAACACATCAACTTGCTCTTACACAGACTTGTGACGCTATCTTGCAGCAATCCACTCTCTCTCTAAACCTCTGAAAAAGTGCAAAAAATGGGACTCTTATCATCAAAAGCATTTGGACATCCTCTACGTCATTCTACTTGTAAGTGTAGTTCATATTTGTAATCCTCTCCTCATCTAACTTAAGACTATATGTGATTTTAGGAACAATATTGCGTCTAACTGCTATCTTGTGAACCAGTTTGATCCATGTCTGAATCACATCTACGAGTATAGCTGCCAGGATCTTGCCCTGCCTCCCGGGTCGCTCGCGCGGGCGACTCCGGAGGCGACAACCAAACCCTAGAAAAAGCCGCCGCCCCCCTGCTTCAATGGCCGCCGCCGCCGGTGACGGCGGCGGTGGCGGCGCCCGGCTGCCACGGCGGCGTGGGTGTGTGCGTGCGTACCCTGGCGGCGCTCCTTCGCGCGGAGCAGCGACGCTTCGCGGGCTGCGCGGGTGTTCCCGGCGAGGTGGCGGGGCGGAGGTGATTCGGCGCGGTGGTGGCGATGTGGTGGAGCAGCGATGCGGCGCCGGTGATGTGCGCGGTCGACGCGCCGGCCGGAGGCGACGCTCAGGTCCGATCTGGGCTTGGCCAGGGCCGGGCGGGCCGCTGCCTTGGCCCTGCTCCCCTTCCTCCCCGACCAACCCTTCTCCCTCCTCCAACCCCCTCCCGTCCGCTGCTGGTGGAGGACGCCGCGTGGGCGTGCATGCGAGCAGCGGCCCTTTGGGTGACGGCTGCTCTGCTGTCCCGGCGGATCCCGGCGGCGGAAGCTGCGGGCTGGCGCAGCGGCGGCGACCACAGTGCATGGCGGCGCGGTGCAGGTGACTCCATGTTACCTGCCCAACGCGCTCCTGGCGGTGGCCGGCCTGCAGGCACTGCGCTGGCCGGTGCCTTCCTACCACGACGACTACGCTACCATGGCTCCCTCACTGTGTTGGCCTCCTCCAGTGACGACTTTGCCACCTCTAGTCTACCCCGATATCGATGGTCTTCGGAAGTCCTTGCTCACGGGTCGGGGAGAAACCCCCACGCGGCGACGGCCTGCGCTGTCAACGGCGACGCCCGAGGGCACCGTTACCTCCTTGGAGGCGTTGGCATGACCCTGGCCAGACTTCCTCCGCGCGTGCCGGGGGAAACCCTAGGTCCACAGACCGGACAGCGGCAGCGCCTCAGCGCTGCTCCCTTCTTGAAGGCACTGCTATGGCTGCACGTGGAGCGCCTGAGGCGGCATCATGAGGTTAGCGATGTGGCGCTCTGGCGTTGATTGCTACACAGGAGGTGGACATCAGGGGTGCAACGTATGCCTGCGCCGACTCTTCCCCGACGAGTTCTACACCAGTCCCAGCCGGTCCCTGCCTTTCACCCCGCCGACACTCTCTAGGCACTCAGGGGCGCGATGTATGTTGGACTGGGCCGTTCTGGAGCTGAAATCATCCCTGGAGACGTCTGGCTGCGGCGGTATTGCTGCCCTTTTGCTCTGAGCCTCGACACCTCGCCATTCTTGGCTGGAGGCAAGGCTGGCGAGACCTTTTGTTGCTGTAGTTTGTAGTTGAGGGCACCTCCTTACCTAGTGTAGTCGCTTGGTGAGGACGGTCATGAGTGTGTGTGTGTGTGTGTCCCTCCTCTGGAGGTTGTACCCTCGATGTCTTCTACCTTTTCAATATAATGAAGCGCAAAGTCTTTTGCGTTTCCTCTAAAAAGAGTATAGCTGCCAGATTGATAAGACTCCCCCGGTCAACCTAATGAAATCAATCTTGCATACATATTGGCTAAATGGACCCTACAGATTATGTACTAATGGTGGGGAGAGAGGGGGGAGTGGTTTACCAACGCAATGGGAGACGAGAGAGAAGCCGGTGTTGGATAAGAAGGACGGAGCCTGTGTCGGCACCGAAAACGAGGGCGCATATCCCGTGCCGGAGACAAACAAGACGAGCTGATGCAGGAGACAAGGGTGAGAATCTTGTGTCGGAGACGAAGAGGATTAGCCTATGCCGAAGATCCACGTTCACGCCGCCACGGAAAGACAAGATGTGGATATTTTCTAGACACCTATGTTTCGAGCTGACCAAAATAGAGGAGGTGAGACTAAATTTGCCGCCAAAACCGAGCTAGAAATCTTTTATTTGCCGCCATCTTGCGCTTGCAGATCAACACGTGTCGTCACTGCTTTGCTCTGCTCGGGCTGACTCCATGGAAACGACCGATTTGGTTATTCTGAGTAGCTTGACTCCAAGCTACTTTTTCACACCACGCGAATGTCCTACACATATCGAAACAACGATTTTTTGCATCCGGTGGGACTATTTGGGTTGCTGTATGATGACGTGGAACACACGTTCGTTGGGAGATCCCAAGAGGAAGGTATGAAGTAGTGCAGCAACAAATTTCCCTTGAGAATAATACCAAGGTTTATCGAACCAGTAGGAATTGGAAGAGTTTCAACACGGTGCCATAGCTACTATGGCGCTTATAGCTTCGGCGTGGACCTCCACACAACACAATCAAATTACTTTGCCCCGACGAAACAGGAAGGTGGTCAATCTCCCTCGCTTGCTAAATACAAAGGATTAAACGTATGGTGTGTAAAATAAATGTAAGTGCAATGTAAGCAAATGAGTGTAGAACGTGGTGGAAACGGTGTTTTTTATAAGTGTAAAAGAATGGACCGGGGTCCACAGTTCACTAGTGGTGTCTCTCCATAAACAGATAAACAGACATGTTGGGTAAACAAATGACAGCTGGGCAATTGACAAATGGCAAAGGCATGACAATGCATATTATGACAAGATAAAGTTCATTGTAGTATTTATTGGGCATTACAACAAGATACATAGACGGCTTGCTAGCTGCATCTATGACAATCCACCTGCGAAATAACTTCCGTGTCTCCCGCAGATATTAAGTTGCAACCAACAGATAATTGCAATAAGCAAAGTGTGTAATGTAAACAATGCAAATGACATGTAGACATAGCATATTTATTTTCTCCCTAGTGGCAACATCACGTACAGAGGCTTAATCGTTTCTGTCATTCGAGCCCAGGCTACCGGAGACATGAACCCACTATCTAGCATAAATACCCTCTCTTGGAGACACTAGCATCTACTAGCATCGGAGAGCATGCAAGAACATAAATAAAGCATATAGATAAATAGATGAACAAACTTCATCATAACTTCACAATTCATCGGATCCCAGCAAACACAACATGTATCATTATATAAAGATGATCTTGATCATGATAGGCAGATGACAAGATCTAAACATGATAGTACAAAGTGGAGAGACTACCAACTAGCTACTGCTATGAACCCGTAGTCCAATGGAGAACTACTCACGCATCAGTCTGGAGGCGGGCATGGTGGTGTAGAGCCCTCCGGTGATGATCTCCCCCTCCGGCAGAGTGCTCAGAAGAGCTTCAGAACCCTCTCAAACTAAGGTTGGCGATGGTGGCGACGGAATTTTTTATGGAATTGTGTTCGGGTGCTTAGGGTTTTCTGGACGAGGGGAATATATAGGCGAAGAGGCGGCGCTGGGGGCCACCCGAGGGCGCCAGACGACCCCTCAGCGTGGCCCCACCTTCTGCCGTGCCGAGGTGGCTTCTGGGCCCCCTAGGTCTCCTCCTCGGCTGCCATTTGGACTCCGTCTTCGTATCTTCGTAAAACTTGTCCCCGTAAAATTTCGTCCAATTCCGAGAATATTTGCCGACTAGTTTTTCTGAAACAAAAAGACAACATAAAACAAGAATTGACACTGTGGCATCTTGTTGATAGGTTAGTTGCAGAAAATGCATAGAAATAATATAATATAAATAAAACATGTAACAATTGGTATAAAACAAGAATGAAATATCAAGAATTATAGATACATTTAAAGATACGTTTAAGACGTATCACTGTACCAAACACAACCTTGGACTGCAGCTTCCACGGCTCAGAAGTTGTTGCAAGTACTCTAGGAGCCAAAACAAGTAAGGTATGCATAAATAGAAAGTCATTTTTTGGTTCGGAAAAGGAAATCCTCAAGAGAAACTATGTTCCCAAATTCAAATCCGCCCTAAAATTGGTGGTACTCGAACGACTGAGCGCCGCCTCCCTCAAAACACCAAATTATTCCCTCCGCCGCCTGATACGTCTCAAACGTATCTATAATATTTGATGTTCCATGCTGTTATTATATCAATTGCTACATGTTTTGGTTACACTTCATATCATTTTTATGCATTTTTGGGACTAACCTATTAACAAGATGCCACAGTGCCAGTTCCCTGTTTTCTGCTTTTTTGGTTTCAGAAAATCTATTAAGGAAATATTCTCGGAATTGGACGAAACAAAAGACATCGTCAATAATATCACGAGGAGATCACGGAGTCCAAAGGGGAGTCGGAGCAGACCCACCAGGGGGCACGCCACACTAGGGCGCGGCCCAGGGTGGGCCCGGCCCCCTATGGCGTGGTGGCCCCCCTCGGCCACCGACGCCGCCTCTTCGCCTATATATTCTCCGCGACGCGAAAACCCTATTACGGTCGATCATATTCCACGAAAAGTTCCGTCGCGGCCGTCATCGTCAATCTCAGATCGGAGGAGTTCTGAAGCTCTTCCCGGCACCCTGCCGGAGGGGAGATCATCACCGGAGGGCTCTACATCACCATGCCTGCCTCCGGAGTGATGCGTGAGTAGTCCACCCCTGGACTACGGGTCCATAGCAGTAGCTAGATGGTTGTCTCTCTACCTTGTGCCTCCATGTTTAGATCTTGTGAGCTGCCTAACATGATCAAGATCATCTTATTGTAATGCTAGATGTTGTGTTTGCTGGGATCCGATGAATATTGATACCATGTTTATTCAAGTTGTTTATCTATGTGCTCTTGATCTTGCATGCTCTCCGTTGCTAGTAGATGCTTTGGCCAAGTAGATGCTTGTGACTCCAAGAGGGGGTATTTATGCTCGATAGTGGGTTCAGTCTCTAGATATCTGGATCAGTGACAGAAAGGTCTAAGATGGTAGATGTGTGTTGCTACTAGGGATAAAACATTGGTGCAGTGTCCAAGGGCACTTGTATTGATTACATTACACACTTTACTTCATGCAATAATCTGTTGTTAGCAACTTAATACTGAATGGGATGCGGATGCTGCCTTGAAGGTGGATTATTTAGGCATAGATGTGTTGGAATAACGGTCTATGTACTTTGTTGTAATGCCCAACTAGATTTCATAGTAGACATCTTGGCATGTATTGCATTGTTATGCCCTCTCTATTTGTCAATTGCCCAGCTGTAATTTGTTTACCCAACATGCTAGTTATCTGTTCTGAGAGAGACACCACTAGTGAACTGTGGACCCTGGTCCAATTTCCTCATACTGTTTACACAACCTGCTGCAATCATCTGTTTCCTGTTACTTGCTGTTTTTCCTGCTGTTTTCCACACCATACGTTTAACTCTTTGTTTCTGCAAGACCGGAGAGATTGACAACCTCTCTGTTTCGTGTTGGGCAAAGTTCTGGTTTGTGTCTGTGCAGATTCCACGTTGGTGCAAGCTCCCTAGCGCCAGGGGGAGTCAACATCAACAACCTTCCGATAGATCGTCAAGTCCTACTGGATTGATAACCTTGGGTAGATTTCTCAAGGGAAAACTTCTGCTGTCTACATCATAACCTTCCTCTTGGGGTTCACCAACACGTAGCCATCAAGCTGTTTTCTGGCGCCGTTGCCGGGGACTTGGAGGCTATTGGAAAGGGGAGTCTCTCAGTTCCAATCTCTTTACTTTGTTTTTTGTCTTGTTTTATTTTTGTTTTGCTTGCTGTTAAAAATCAAAAACCAAAAAAAAAATTCCTGCATCTAGTTTTTAATTTCGAGTTGCCCTGTTGCTTGTTTTAGTCTTGCTAAAATGAGTAATCCTGATAATACTGAGTGGTCTGACTTTAACAAATTCGAGTTCACAGCTTTACCTATCTTGAAACCTGAATTTTCCATGATAAACATACAAGTAGGTAGTGGCTTGTCATAGGGGAAAACAACATTGAGCAATTTCTGAACTTTGTGAGAAAGTCTGATGACTTTAAAAAGAAATCTATAGCTGAACTTGCTCCTAATTATGAAACTGCCATAGCTTCCCTTGTTCAAATGCTAGAAGCTAGGTTTGTTAATATGCATCCTATAATGCAACACATGTTTTTAGCACTTCATGATATGAAAAATGGTGAAAAGAAAGACTTTGTGTTAGAAACTTTGCATGAAGAATTGGGAGATGTTGCTAAGGAAGCTAGAATGATATTTGCTAAGTATAAAATGTTTGATTGCTACACTGATGTTATGAAAATTCTTAGAACAAGAAGGGAAAATAGAGCTAAATATTCTAATCAACCTTTTGCTAAGAATGGTCTGAAAATTCCAATCCCCTATAAAATGATGGCATTGCATGACACTTTAGAAAATAATTTTGGATGGATTGTGCCTGAAAATCTTTTTGATGAAGAGAGTGTACCTAAGAGAAAAGAAAAAGAGAAC
Organism: Poa pratensis; assembly: GCA_947311845.1. Classification (NCBI taxonomy): domain Eukaryota; kingdom Viridiplantae; phylum Streptophyta; class Magnoliopsida; order Poales; family Poaceae; genus Poa; species Poa pratensis. The sequence continues at coordinate 43,082,788 of CAMZMU010000071.1, read as the reverse complement.
TCTGAAACTAGCATAAGTAGCATACAATGCATTGTTGATAAGACTTTTAAGCTTTCATTGTATGATCTGGATCTTGACAATACTTGATGCATCTCTTCATGCCTAGCTCAAAGGCATTAAAGAAAAGCACTTCTGGGAGATAACCCATGTTTTTATTTGCTGTTTTATTTTTGTTTTCTTGAGTCAAGGATGCTTGTTTACCTCTGTAGCAACTCCTTTGTATCTTTTATTTGCTGTTTTGTTGTGCCAAGGAGAGTTACTAATGCAAAGTTGGTTTTATTTTCGGGACTGCATTGGGACAGATTGCTGTTCGTCACCGTTTAATTCAGTAGAAAATCAGAAAAAATCGAAAAATGCTGAAATTTTTGTGCATGTTCCTGATGATGTTACGCAACTTTCATTATTTCAAAAGTTTTTCATCTGAGCATCGTAAGTGCCTCGAAAAAATTCGTCATTACAGACTGTTCTGGTTTGACAGATTCTGTCTTTTATTTTGCATTCTCTCTTTTACAAGTTTTTAAGTGGTTTCTTTTCGTGTAAAAGTGCCCACTTGAGCCTAGTAACAGTGGCTAATGTTTAAAATAGTTGGCTTGTGAGTTTTGTCTTTGCTAGAACTTTGAAGTATTATCTTTTAGTGCACTAACCTGCTAATGAGAAAAGCTGTTAAGTTTTGGTGTGAAGGAAGTTTTCAAGTGTTGATAGAGGAGAATGATATTACATGATCAAGAAGAGTGAAGAGCTTAAGCTTGGGGAGGCTTACCTCCCCAGCATATTTCAAGAAGACTCAAGCATCTAAGCTTGGGGATGCCCAAGGCATCCCCTTCTTCATCTACAAATTATCAGGTCATCTCTAATGGTGCTATATTTTTATTGCTTCATACTAGTGTACTCTTCCTTGGAGCGTCAGTGTGTTTTTGTTTTCAGTTTGTTTTGTTTTGTTTGCTGTGCTATACTTGTTGGATCCTAGCATTCATGTTTGGGAGAGAGACACGCTCCACTTTTTCATTAGAATACTCTTGTGCTTCACTTATACTTGTTGAGTATTCCTGTCTAGTTGCTGTTATTGCTGTTAGCTCTCAGTTTTTCATACATCTCTTGTTAGAGCTTTCAGTTTCTTTTGAAGAAAGTACTCTCTTGCTTCACTTATATCTGTTTGGAGAGTTGTCAAATAAGTTGATTGGTGTTTGGTTGGACCAGAAAAATGCTATGCATGTGGTAGTGGTATAAAATGCTTACATGAATCTTTTTAGATCGTTGTCTTGAGTAATTTGATGCTTGCCAATTGTTTTGAGCTGTCAAGTAATTAATGTTTAAGCTTGTGCATCATGTAAGTAATGGCTATTAATGAAGAACTACTATAAGGATTTTCTGCTATAATAATCTGTTGCATATTGGAAGTCCATAGTAGTCTAGATAATTTTTGGATGAAGGCTATGTGTTAACAAGGAAGACAGTGGGAGTCTATGGTTCGTCAAACCTTGTGTTTTATGTACACTCTTGCTATTCCAGTTGATAATGATGTTTGCTTATAATAACTTGCTAGCCTAAACTCTGTACTAAGAGGGAATGCTTCTTGTACATCCAAAACCTTGAGCCAAATCCATGCCACCTGTGTCCACCATACCTACCTATTATGTGGTGTTTTCACCATTCCAAGTAAATTTCTTCATGTGCTATCTACTAACTACTCAAAACAATTTCCTTTTTGTGTCACTACTTGAAAAGCTCATAAGGACGTAGTAGTGAGATTTGTCATCTTCCATGCTAATTAATTTACAAGGATTGGCAGCTTCATCTGCTTCTCCACCTTTTATTTTGCATTAAAGAGCTGGTTAGTCCACCCTATAAATAAATAAATAAATAGACACTCCTCCATGGTGAATGTTGGTGGGCACCCGAGGATTCGGTTAGCCATGGTTTGTGGAAAGTAAATGGTTGGGAGGAGTGTCACCAATAAGTGCTTGTTACAAGTGCAGTCCTAAAAACTCTCGGAACCGCTCTAAAAGTTAGTTAGCCATGGAAGATGACAAGTACCTGCTATTTGATTTGTTGACACCTGTATACACCATTACCTTACAAAACAATATTTTATGCTCTCTATATGCCTTCGGGAACTACAGCTCTAGCACATGATGTTAATCCCTGCTTCCCTCTGCGAAGGGCCATTCTTTTACTTTTATGTTGAGTCAGTTTTCCCACTTCTTTCTGTCTACTTAAGCAAACATCATTGTCAACTCCAGTATAACAGTTTTTACATAACTTTGTGTTTGGTTGATCATATTCTTTGCATTGACATTATCTATATGATATACATGTTGAAAGTTGAAGCAAAAGCTGAAGCTATTATCTTCCTTTGTGTTGATACAAACACTTTCATGTTGAGAATTATTGCTGCTGTGAACTAACTATTATGTTAGACTATTATATCTCTAAATGTTTTATAGTGTTATTCATGAAAGTTTGCACTTGTGTGATCACTTATGTTTACTCTTTATTTACTTGCTTGCAAACTATAGACCATTGGCTTGGATCACTTCATTCAGATCATGTGCATTACATTGTTATTTGATCAAAGATTGTGTTGGTAGCATGTCACTTCAAAAATTATCTGTTTTTATCGTTTACCTACTCGAGGACGAGCAGGAACTAAGCTTGGGGATGCTTGATACGTCTCAAACGTATCTATAATTTTTGATGTTCCATGCTGTTATTATATCAATTGCTACATGTTTTGGTTACACTTTATATCATTTTTATGCATTTTCTGGGACTAACCTATTAACAAGATGCCACAGTGCCAGTTCCCTGTTTTCTGCTGTTTTTGGTTTCAGAAAATCTATTAAGGAAATATTCTCGGAATTGGACGAAACAAAAGACATCGTCAATAATATCACGAGGAGATCACGGAGTCCAAAGGGGAGTCGGAGCAGACCCACCAGGGGGCCACGCCACACTAGGGCGCGGCCCAGGGTGGGCCCGCGCCCCCTATGGCGTGGTGGCCCCCCTCGGCCACCGACGCCGCCTCTTCGCCTATATATTCTCCGCGACGCGAAAACCCTATTACGGTCGATCATATTCCACGAAAAGTTCCGTCGCGGCCGTCATCGTCAATCTCAGATCGGAGGAGTTCTGAAGCTCTTCCCGGCACCCTGCCGGAGGGGAGATCATCACCGGAGGGCTCTACATCACCATGCCTGCCTCCGGAGTGATGCGTGAGTAGTCCACCCCTGGACTACGGGTCCATAGCAGTAGCTAGATGGTTGTCTCTCTACCTTGTGCCTCCATGTTTAGATCTTGTGAGCTGCCTAACATGATCAAGATCATCTTATTGTAATGCTAGATGTTGTGTTTGCTGGGATCCGATGAATATTGATACCATGTTTATTCAAGTTGTTTATCTATGTGCTCTTGATCTTGCATGCTCTCCGTTGCTAGTAGATGCTTTGGCCAAGTAGATGCTTGTGACTCCAAGAGGGGGTATTTATGCTCGATAGTGGGTTCAGTCTCTAGATATCTGGATCAGTGACAGAAAGGTCTAAGATGGTAGATGTGCTGTTGCTACTAGGGATAAAACATTGGTGCAGTGTCCAAGGGCACTTGTATTGATTACATTACACACTTTACTTCATGCAATAATCTGTTGTTAGCAACTTAATACTGAATGGATGCGGATGCTGCCTTGAAGGTGGATTATTTAGGCATAGATGGTTGGAATAACGGTCTATGTACTTTGTTGTAATGCCCAACTAGATTTCATAGTAGACATCTTGGCATGTATTGCATTGTTATGCCCTCTCTATTTGTCAATTGCCCAGCTGTAATTTGTTTACCCAACATGCTAGTTATCTGTTCTGAGAGAGACACCACTAGTGAACTGTGGACCCTGGTCCAATTTCCTCATACTGTTTACACAACCTGCTGCAATCATCTGTTTCCTGTTACTTGCTGTTTTCCTGCTGTTTTCCACACCATACGTTTAACTCTTTGTTTCTGCAAGACCGGAGAGATTGACAACCTCTCTGTTTCGTGTTGGGCAAAGTTCTGGTTTGTGTCTGTGCAGATTCCACGTTGGTGCAAGCTCCCTAGCGCCAGGGGGAGTCAACATCAACAACCTTCCGATAGATCGTCAAGTCCTACTGGATTGATAACCTTGGGTAGATTTCTCAAGGGAAAACTTCTGCTGTCTACATCATAACCTTCCTCTTGGGGTTCACCAACACGTAGCCATCACCGCCTCCCTCCAAAAAAGTCCCAAAACCTACCATTACTAACTATATAAAGCTGGCCGATTCCGCGGCCTCTCCGCGCTCGAGTCACTGTAGATCACTGTTCACTGCTACAGTGTTCTACAGTGCTTCGATCCCGGCCGTCGCCTGGCGATCGGACGGTCCACACAACAGAACCGTGACGCTTTTGAATAAAAACCCCTCCCAAAACAAGATACTAACCCGCAGTCCACGAAATCGCGAGGTGACAGACCCATTTGCAAATTGCGAAAAAATGACGGACTAAACTGCAAAAAAACCTCACCTCCCCCCTCTGCTTCTCCTCCCGCGCGACGCCGGAACCACCGCCGCCGACGACGCACGCAGGCGCCACTCCGCGCCTCCCCTAATGAATCCACGCGTGCAGCAAGCTTCGCCGTCGCCTCCTCTGCATCCTCGCCGACGGACGCGTGCCGGGACGCCGCACGCACGGCGGAATCGTCGCCGGCGTGAGTTTCGGCCGCCGCCGCGTTTCCACGTTGCCGGCGACGCTCCGGCCACTGGATGCGGCCGCGCCGCCACCTGCGGGTAGCCCGCGTCGAGCCACGCCCAACGTGCGCAGCCGCGCCTCCCGGCTCGCTCGGACGCGGCGGCGCCGTGGTCGTCGCCGACGCGGCAGTGGCAGGCCTGGCCACTGTGACGTCATCGCGACGTCAGCGTGTGGCCAGACTATCAGTTTTTTTGCACAGGAAAAAAATCCAGAAAATGCAAGATTTCAGACATGTGGGCCCGCCTGCCTTACACAAAATTCGGGAAATGAAAAAATATTACAAATTCACAAGAATTACACACCGCAAAAATATGAAAAAATATAACAAAATGGTCACAAAAAATAAATGTCACCTACTTATGCCATACGAACAACTTTTAAAATTGTAATAATTCAAAATTTTGAATGCATTTTGAATATGAACATTTAATAAACACAAACAAAATTCAAATATAACAAATATGTCGACATGAGCAGGAAAAAAAACCTGGCTATTTATGACGTTCGACCAAATTCTAGATTCGAATATTTCAAAATTCCAAATGCCTTCCAAATCTGAACAATCAATAAACGTCAAACTAAAAAAAGAAAACGGGAAAAGTTGTATAAAAAACAGACAGGTGGACCCCACTGCTTCACACAAAATCCAGGAAATGTAAAATATTAAAAATGCAAAAAAATTACACATCGCAAACACTCGTTGACAAAATATTTAAAATATATCAAATGCTGGGAAAAGAAATGTTAAATACTTTTTTGAAAAAAAAGATTTGACTAATTTGAATTGGCATATATTTGAATATTGTTATTGGAAAAAAACATATTGAACCATTCGAACTCAAATTACAACTTTGGATATCTCATACTTTTATATGACTTCCAAACCTCATCATTTAGTAAACACTAAAAAAAATCAAATTTTCATAAATTCCATATTGTTCAATTTTTAAAATCTATTCGACCATTTGAACTCACATTTGACACTTACATATTTCAGATTTTTCAAAAAAAATTACCAAATCTGATCATTTAGATGCAATATAAATGAATTTTCCTGAATTGTGAACTCGAATCCAAAAAAACGCATTAGCACTAACTATGTGATTAAATAAAATATTATTTAGAAAATAGAAGTATATTTTGATATTTCAAATTGCTAGAATATTAGAGATGCTACAAAATATATCTACATGCTCACAACAATAAACGATACTTATTAATGCCAAAATACGAACCTATTTAAACAATTCAAAATTATAAAAAAAATACAAACTAACACAATCGCGGCATGACGCCGCGCGAGCGAGGGCTACCTAAATGCGCGTGTTGGACGCCACTATCAATTATGACTATTCCATTGTTTTGGTTTAACAAAATGATGTACTCCACAAGAGAAAATTATTAGTAAAGGATGTTTACATAATCTGAAAATGAAATCTCTATTTAACAAAAGATGATCACTATTAGTATTATTATCATCAACATTGGATTAACTTTATGTTATAGTTTTAGCCATTCAAAACTATACACTAAAACTAAGAATTTTATCACAAAAAGATGTTACTTTACTTATTTCTTTTCAATGTGATACTTAAATGTTAAATGAACTTAAGAGTATTTGCTCTTAGTATTTGGTGATATTTCATCATTCAAATAACAATGGAACGCACTTAAGTCTTGATGATATAACAATCAAGATAATCAAATATATTTATCAAGTTCTTAAAACCTTAAGTAATCATCAATCTCAACGCACTGGCAATTTACACAACCATAACACCACGTAAAGGTGATAAAACAACAAAACCAAGTTAATACGATGTCAACGTAGCATCGCTTAAAACGGAGATTACCTGGCTAAGCTTGGGTATTTCCACTTCATTTCGTTTTTAACGAATTGGGTATATGCAAAGTCATTATCATGAATGAGAGATCAGGGAGATCATTTGAGGCAGCACACCTGGCATGGAAGACCTCAAATGGTTTATGGTTTGCTTCCATGTAGTAAATATTAGCCTCACATGTTTTCCGGTGCTAAGACTGCTCATACAATGATATATGTAACAGCAGTCGTGATACCAAACCACTATCAATCTATGTCATCCATTGAATAAAAGATATTTATAAGTGTGAAATTACGATATACTTTATTTTTCAATTATGCTATTGTAAAATGCTGCTTCTTCAGTTATACCTTATGAGGATCTCTTTTAGATCTTATAACAAAGTGTGTGTTCTAATTTTTATTGGTTTGTATCCAAAACTAGAAGCTGAACACTTATAAGATTTCTTTTAGGGAAGCACCACGATCAAGGCAACCATAGCACATGTCTATGTCGTTGATTTACGAGTAAATCTATAGGTGTTTAACGATGTATAAATTTAGTTCTACTACTTGGGATTGTTGTTCTTCTCTAGCTTTAACTGTAGATAATACAATACCTGCTTTTTTGACATCTAGAATTAGTAGTTTCTTCTCTATTGCAATGTCCCTGAAAGAGATAATTTAATTTTTGTTGTTATACTGATATTCCATAAAAGAGAGGATGAGGATTTAGTTTGTGGTTTTTTATTTGTTCATGTAAACACATTTCTGGCTTACTTTCCAATGGTACAATGATACACATGTTGAATTGTCAGCGCATTTACCCTCCTGCCTCCACTATGGTGCATTTGCTTTTCTTAGTGACATGACATAACGACGAGTAATATCTTGCTTATACAAGATTCAGAAACTCATACATGAAAAAAATAGAGATAAGCTGGAAAATAGTATCTATCTACTGATTTTGGGTACTGTTTTATCTCATATGTTTTATTTGCTAGCTACCATCCTTTCCCACGGTCGTCCTCTGTAACACATGAGTGCTAAAAACAAATGTGGTGCAGCCCTTCCATTTAGCTTCTAGAACTTCAAAATGAAAAGAAAATCATCATCGTCAGGGCCATCCATCATCACCATCACTAACACATGGAATATCGAACCAAATGGAGGTGTCATATTCAATACTTAGTAGTGTCTACAAGCTAGCTACAAATAATAGTGGCTTAAAACTTCAGTAGTTCAATGTGGAGGTGAAAACTATTGGTTTTCTTCTTTGTTTAATCCATCATTTTAATTTAGCTAATGCCAATATTAACAAAACCTTTTTATTTTCTTACTATAAGCCACAATACCTGCAAAAATAAATACATTATACAAACAACGCCACCATTTCTATTTACAAAATATGTTATATTTACAAAATATCCACCAAGGGCGCGGCGATGCCGCCGCGCCGAAATTCAAGTATTTTTTACCAAATCTGGCCGTTTTCGTGAACTAATAACGTATCTGGCCGCTCGCGGAAACTATTTTCAAATCTGGCCCCCTGAGGTCGGCGCCAACGCAAATGGAGCCGAACTTGTGCAGTTCGGAGAGCCGAACTTGTGCAGTTCGGCGAAATGGCTCCGAACTGCACAAGTTCGGCTCCATTTGCGTTGGCGCCGACCTCAGGGGCCAGATTTGCAAATTTTTGTTGGCGCCGAACTGCACAAGTTCGGCTCCATTTGCGTTGGCGCCGACCTCAGGGGCCAGATTTGCAAATAGTTTTCGAGAGCGGCCACATGCGTTATTAGTTCACGAAAACGGCCAGATCTCGCAAAAAATACGAAATTCAACTAGTCAAAGTATCAAACCAAGACCAAACGAAATCCCCAACTCTCCCACCTCTCAAATTCACCAGAGGGATACCCAAATCGCTCGGGCCGACGCCGATGGTAAGCGTTCTTACGGAGACCTAATCTCCTGGTCCCCTCGCATTCGCAGAGGAATTCCTTGATTCGTTCCTTCATTTTCGTCGGATTCGGTTCGTGTTGGCGCAGGCGGATGCGGTGAAGGTGCCGCCGACGGCGGCGGCGGACAGCGAGGAGCTTGAGCCGCTCTTCGACTACTCCCGCGTGCAGCCCACCATTAACTTCCGCTTCGACGGTACGTTTCGCGACTCACTGGCGTAGGGTTTCCGTCGAAAGTTGCTCAGGGCCTTCTCGGTTTCGATGCGCAGACTCCGACCTTGAGAAGTCGGACATCTTCGTCCACTGCAACAAGCGCCCGTTGGTCGATGCCGTTGCCGACGACGCTGCCGTGAGTACAACCGAGCTCAATTCGTTTTGATGGTTGAGGTTTCAGACTTTTGGGTGCGAAAGCTAACGTGTTTATGCCGATCTGTGTGTTCTGTAGGAGGGGGATAAGGCTAACGCCGGCGTGAAGAAGGCTGCGGTGGTGAATTTGGATGAGGAGGATTGGCTGGCTCCACCACCCCTGAAGCCTGTGGCCAGGCTGACGTATGTAAAGATACAACACTGCACCAGCCGAGGTATAGCTATGTTTTATCTGTACGTTGTGCCATTTTACGAGGTTAGCTGTTGTTGACCATGATAGTCACGGATACTACTGAGATATTGGCGTGGAGACACTGTTTGCTATAGATTAGATGATGCAATCGAGCATTTTAAGTAAGTTATGTAGCACCTTGATGTAATGTGGAACTGTCTGCTTTAGTTGGAAGTAGGCTATAATGTACGCCGCATCAGTAGCAACCCAGATTCTTACTGCGTGGTTCATTGCAGCTGAAATTTGCCAGGTAGGTCAGTAGGTCTTGTAGGCTAGTAGGGCCATGACAAGTGAAGAGCTGCCGAGGTTCTTTGTTTGTGCTTTATACTCCATCCGTTCCGAATTAGATGACACATGTTTGTCTAAATACGAATGAATCTACACACTAAAATAGGTCTAAATACATTTGTATTTGGATAAACTTGCGTCATCTAATTCGGAATGGAGGGAGTAGCTGTTTATTCAAGGAATTCTGTCTTTTACTTTTTGTTGGACAAAGTCCTGCATTTTCATTGAAAAATACTCCTCCCATTCTGAAAATTGTAAGTCATGACATTGCCTTCAGATCTCAATACTATTTAGACATATGATAGGGTCTTATGGTATATTATGCCAAATAGCGTCTTGTGGGACATTTACGCCAAATTAGAGTTAGTCCGAATTGAGTTTTCTGTTGCTTTAGAAAATGCTGCATTGACTTTGCCTGTCACATTGGTACCTATCTTGTCTACATGAAAATATGTTGGAAGGTGAACTATTTTAGTGTACCAGTAGACTACCTGTGCGTTGCACAGAGTAGGAAAAAGTAAACCCTCGTTTCTAGCAAAAGTAAACTGGGAAATGGCACCACCTGCTTCTCCTCACTCTAGAAACCATCAACTCCTTCTCCCCATCGTGCTTGTATACCTCCTCCAACCCCACCCCACAAGAGTACAACACTCATTGTGCTCATCCTTTCTTCCGTTGGCGTCCATTCCTTGGTTCTGCCATTGGGTTTTTGCTCTGCTTCTTCGTCACCCTGCTCCATTGCATGTTGCTTGGTAATCTTTTTTCAACTCCAGCATTTTCCTACTCCGGCAAAAGCAAGACTATCCTATAAGACTCATTTCAAAGAGGTGCAACGGTTAGTCAAACAACAACAACAACAACAACAACAACAACAACAACAACAACAACAACAACAACAAAGCCTTTTTTCCCAAACAAGTTGGGGTAGGCTAAAGTTGAAACCCATAAGATCTCGAAACCAGGTCATGGTTCTGGCACATGGATAGCTAACTTCCACGCAGCCCTATCCATGGCTAGTTCTTTGGTGATATTCCAATCCTTCAGATCTCTCTTAACAGACTCCTCCCATGTCAAGTTTGGCCTACCACGACCCCTCTTAACATTCTCATCCCGCTTTATCCGTCCGGTATGCAATGGCGCTTCCGGAGGCCTACGTTCTATATGACCAAACCATCTTAGACGGTGTTGGACAACCTTCTCTTCAATTGGTGCTACCCCAACTCTCTCACGTATATCATCACGAAATTCTGATAAAAAAAAGGTACTTCAGTTGTTACATGTAGGTCTTTGTTGGTGACAAGCATAACTAGGAGGGGGGGGGGGGGGGGGGGTGGTGGTGCAACAGATCTAGATGAACAGACCATAACATATCATCCACCGGAAGCAGGAAAAAACCACACATCGTTTGCACTTGGGGGAGCAGTCACATGTCTAGAAAGGATACATGTCTCAAGACTTTTTATAAGGCAAACTAAGTGATGGAGATATAAATATTGCACTGCCCAAAAGAAATGTGCTTCCATAAATCAACGGTTAATAACACAATGTTGGGACTAATGCCCCAATTCAAAGATTTCCAACACTAACCCCGCAATCACAGCTTGATTATCATGAGCAGAGGCATTCTAATCAAGCTGCAATGCTTCCTCAGTTTATCTGGCTACAAAACAAAAACAAAGGAGTGCAGAAGCTACCTTTCACAAGTCTTTAATTAGCAATATGTTCACCTGGAAAACTAAAGTTGCCAGGAATATATAATGCACTGTAAGAACCATGAACTGGGATATATACTTGTAAACATTAGGGAGAAAGTAAGCAAGGCAGCAAGATCAACACCAGACTTTAAGCCAGTTACTACTAATTTAGTAATTTAAGAATTTTTTTTTTCAGAAATCACATGTCAAGATTAAGAGATGTTGTATTCTCCCTTTCTGTTTGTATTGAACTAAAAACAGGTACTATACTATGGAGATGCGCTATTCGACTCCCCAGGGAGTAGAATAGTTATTCTACACCCACCCTGTTTCTTTGCAACCGTACATGTTTTTTACGTCGCGTAAATATTGTCTTACCCTGTAAATCGGTAAGATTGTGAGAAAATAGACATGTCTTTTTTACGCGACGCAATGTAAAATACAGTTTTGTGTTTTTATGTTGTTATGACTCGTATATTTTGTTTCTTATGACAATGTTTTTGTTGTAGGTCAGTATGAACATAATTATTTGTATTCCAAACATAAATTTTGAATGTAATAACGTAAAAAACTCTGGTGCAAAATAACATATTATGCACCCTGTGTGCTGAATAGCATGTCTATACTATTCTAATACTATACAGTATATAGTGACTGGAAGTGCCTGATTATAGTTTGAGAAAATGCTTTTGTTCTTCCTATAGTCTCATCCCCAGTCTACACTAATGCAAATATTGTGGTAAATTAGCATGGCACTTTTATAAGCATACTATTTTGTTTTAAACCTAGAACTAAAAATGGTTCCCTTCAGAATGTGACCAAGTAGCTATGACCATGCATCTGAAGTTCTGAACTATTGGTGAAACTAAAATTAAATTTCATTTATCAGCAAATTCTCACTGACAAGGGCATATCCATTGGTGATGCATGAATCACCAAAAGTATCACCAATTACTGCAAGATAGATTAGTACTGGAAGTAAATGCTGTAAGGAAACTATCTGAAATGCCCAGAAATATGTGGATAATTTATTTGCTTGTAAATCCACCTTTTAGGCACGAGTCCTCCTTTTATTTATGCAATCAAGTCATCCCTACCAACAAAATGAGCTCCTGGAGTTCCCCCTTCATCTAACTTTTCACCAGCAATTGCATCAGACAATTAATAATACAGAAGCGACAAGATTAAGCATAACAGGGTAAGGAACCAAAAGTAATAACGAAGAGACGTGAATGATTTGAAATTCCAAACCATAGTCATGAGTATCAGTGTACCATACAAATAAGTAATGAACTTTCACAAGAATGAGGAATGTGGTGCAATTACAATGCTTCCTCCAGGTTATCGATATGTATCAGTAGAACTAAAAGCTTCAGGTTCAACCCTATGCAAGCGAGTGCTTCAGAATCAGTGCTATGGAAGTCGACAAAGATATTTATTGTCGGTGGCAGCGAGGGGAACTTGAGTTGCAGCAGCTGGTTCAACCCCGTGATCTACAGAGTCCTATCCAGAGGTCGATGCGCAGGGCACCTGCTATGTCGATTTCGTCCTTGACGGCAGCAGCGATGCAGGACCTTGCCTGCCCGCAGCGGCCTTGCAGTCGTCTACCTCTTTGCCTCTGATTCCTATCTGACGCCACCGACATGCCACCAGTAGTTCCTGGATTCCTGATATGGTTGAAGAGCATACTAAGATGGAGAAAAGAATATGAGGGGAGCTGCAGGAGAAGATTGAGGAATGCTGGCGTGGAGGGTGGCTAGGTCATCACGGGACGATCTGGAGCGGGATTTAAGAGAGAGATGAGGAAGATACATTGGGAATTCAATAACGGAGCGGATGCAAAATCAGGAACTAGAACCACATGTCGGCACTGCTTCAGGGACAGAGAGCAACGTACCACCACCACCAACTCCCTTTTCTTAGTAAAGATAGATTTAACCATCATCCTCCCAAATCATGTATAATATTATTTGATCACTGATTTTAGCATGTTGGATTATCATTTTGAGCCTGCAATTGGGTTCTAGAAAAACTTTCCAGAGCAAAATGACTTGTTTTTATCTCAATGCTGCTAGAAGGTGGTCGCCTATCCCGTCTGGTTGGTGTTTAGGGTTTGGGCACCTTCCTGTTGCCTGCTTAGTGCCTCTGGGAGTACTGGTGTCATGTGATTCGCAATCCTCTGTAAATTCTATTGTAGTTCTCGTTGTGCAATTGTGTGCTAAACTTTTCCCTTGCCTCTCTGGTATGTATAGCTCTTCTGCAAGAGTACTTATCATCCTCCTGAACAAATTAGATTAGCTGAAAATCTGGTACACCTAACAACAGGTTAGGTGTTCACAAAGACCAATTATCCTTTCTGTTCTCTTTCATGGTATCAGCATTTACAGTTTCTGGAACACGCACACGCTCACAGAAAAAGGGAGAGCACCGTATCTTCATAGGCATAATGTATCTGATCTTTCTGTATTGAATAGTAACCACAACAATATTTATCTTCCGCGTTGTAAGAACGCAACCTAGATGTGGTTTCACCAAGTCTTGCTTGAAATTTTAGAAGAAAAATTGGTTCAGCCTATTTTATGGTGTTAATCAGCCTTATGGGTGTCCAGAGACATCTGGAAATGGAAATAAAACTCATGTATTTACTGTATTTCTTGCTGTTGCTGTTATATGTAGCCAGCCAAGTGCTTTGATTATCAGTTTTTTTTTACTATCAGTGGTAGTTTCTAAAAAATGTTACTGACTTGGAATGTTCCAAATTCTTCACACGACTTTCTCAGATTAGAGAAACAAGACATATCAAAACTTGCTGAAGATGCATTTCAAAAGGTTGTTGAAACTGTCAAGAAAGACATTGCAGCCAAGAAACCACCTGAAAGTGTAGTTCTTGATTCTCCAACGGAACCACAAATTAAGAAATTGAAGGAGAAGATTTGCATAATGGTTCAGGACAAGGACGGGAACCAGCAGTTCCGGTTGTCTAAGGTATGAACTTCTCATGGTGACATTACTCTTCTGTTAGAAAAATCAAATTCTCTGACTGATAGTTGAAATAATAATTGGAAACGTTTAATCAAATGATCAGTTTAGATTCAGGTTGATATAATGATTGTCCAATATGCTTTCTCATTTTCATTTTATTGTTGAACATTACCTTCTGAAATGGTATTCACATTAGTTCAATATGTATAAGCTTTGATTTTGAAATTTTGCCATCTATCAAACTTGCGAAATGTGAATTTAAACCAACTTTATATTCTAAAACCAGGATTTATGACTGCTACAGGATGATAAGTTCGAAAAGCTTTTCAAGGCATATGCTAAGAAGATCCAACTTAATCCATCAAATCTGACTTTCATATTTGATGGTGTCAAAGTAAGCCCAACAAGTACACCCCAGGATCTTGACCTGGAGGATGAGGACATGATTGAGGTGCGCCATAAGTCAAGCTGATGGCTAGGAACTTGGTTTGGGTTCTGTAATTTTGCACATCCCTCAGTGGGACGTTCTTGGGAAGTTGGCCTGTTTTGCTTTGTGTTCAGGTCAGCTCCATTTTTGTTAATGTCAGCCTCGTCTACATGTTCATGTCTATGTCCATAATAGACATACGATACGTGCAGCTGTAAGTACACATGGTTCTCGTGTCTAGCCTCCGGCTGCGCGTTCGGTTAATATGGTTAATTTGGTTCGGTTTATACGGTTTTTTTATTTGTACGGTTTCAATACTTCGGTAAATACGGTTTTGTATGAGAATATGGTTTCGGTAATAACCATTTAATTTCGGTTCGGTTTCGGTAATAACCATTTAATTTCGGTTCGGTTTCGGCAATAACCAAATTAATCTAAGTTGACATGAATTTTAAAATGACAATTTCTTTTTGTGGCCATATATTACAAAATAACGGAATAGACTATAAAATTAATAGGCATATGATCCAAAGTAACCAAATAACTCATAAAGTTAATAAATTTTATACAAGTAGCAAATCACATGCTACAAGTAACCCGCAAAGTTAATAAAAGTCAATAAAAGTAGCAAATTAATAAAAGTTAATAGGCATTTCGGTTTTTTTGGTTAACCATTCGGTTTTCGGTTATTAACCGTATTAACCGCAAGGCATATGGTTAGCTATTTTACTAACCTTAACCGGAAACCAAAATAACCAAAATTTCGGTTCGGTTTCGGTTTTTTCAGTTTGGTTTCTCGGTTTTCGGTTAACTGTGCACAGCCTTTTGCTTTGTGAGATGGCTAGAATTGTACTTCCACAAATGGCATAGCACGAAAATGTGCTGTCCCATCAAGACACTCTTGACTCTGCACAGGTTATCACCAAGATTTGAACCCAAATGAGTGGAACTTTACTCCAGCCGTACATGATATATGAAATGATATAAAATGGCAGTACCTATATTGCTTTCTGCAAAAATGATATATGCAACGATCTGAATTTGTTACCATTCGTATGAAATTTGGGAGCACATTTTGTTCTCTCTTCGTAGACATTTCCATGATCAACTTTGCAAAAACGCCTATCTGATTTTTTTTTAAATCAGATCGCTATTCATCTATATTCATGCTCTTGCTCTCCGCTTCGATGATTCAGCAACCTCTGAAGTGATCTCAACTTCTAAAGCCACGCTATTCTTATTTTGCATTGACCGCAGCTAAGGGGGCACGATGGTAGAATGAACAAAAGAACCTACCGAAATTGAAAACGGATAATCTAATCAGCAGGCAATTAGCTTATCTGTACGCTCCTTCGTCGGCAATTCTGCGCTCGGTCGAAAAAATATATTGCGCGCTGGAGGAACGAACTCAGGTCGCGCGCTACTGCTCTGCGCAGCCTATGCCGTGCTAACTATCTAGTCGGTCACCGTTTGATGATTTGTTATGGAAGGTTAGCCTATTTCACCATTTTATTTACTACTCTTTTTGCTAAAATAATTAATTTCTTTAATGGTCGGTCTAGCAGCTGAACCATCTGAACTGGCGTTGGGTCAGTAAACCGTGAACCAACAGTTTGACCGGTTTAGTTATCGGTCCGGTTTTTTAAACTAAGTTTCTCCCCCAATATCGCCGCAAGCACATGGTTGCATTTCTCTCACAAAAAAATCTCGTCTCCTTCCCACCACATCGAGCGACAGCAGAAGTTCTTGTTGGTCGAACGTGGTGGGACTGGGATGGCGGGTTGCGCGCGAGGTTGCCGGGAGAGTCATGGGCGACTGGTGATTTCGTGAGGGCGACGCCTGAGCTTAGCGCGCGCGGCCGCGGTGCTTGGGAGACGACGGTTGTGAGCACATCATTGCGAAGTCGTGTGTGAGGATGTGTCAACTCAGTTCGCGACATGCTCTCCTCATAGTTCGACGGGTGGAGAGGACCACATAGGAGTCAGAGCTCCCGTCGGGCCTATTCTTGTTGCTATCAGTGTGCTACAAGGGGTTGTGCCCGGTGCTGCTGCGAGAGTGTCCACGAAGAACCACTCGTCGGCTAATCCTTCAGTAAGAGAGTCCGGCTCTACTGTTGTTGCTCCTGGTGATACTATTAGTTGTTGTTAGATATACGTTATGCGAACTGTGTGTTATTGCAATGAACTACATGAGCCCAATTTGCCATTGTAGCTTGTTGCGTCCTCATTAGATGAGAGATTAGCCGTACCCTACTCTTTCAGTAATGATTAGCCAAGTACTTATATAGTTACCCACCTAGTACTGATAGAGTTACCTGTATGTTCAAGTTATAATTATCCACGATGAAATCGATGTAATTATCCTACTCTCACGGTAATAGTTACCCACCCAGTACCTATAGAGTTACCCACCGGTACTAATGAAGTTACCCATGTGTTCATAATGCATTTATCCAATAATCGATGTAATTACACTACTCTCTCGTCATTAGTTATCCGCCCAGTACTGCTGGAGTTACCCACCCAGTACTGATGAAGTTACCCATATGTTCATGATGCAATTATCTACCACTAAATCAATATAGTTACACTACTCTCTGAGTAACAATTATCCACCTGGTACTGATTAAGTTACCCATGTTTTCATGATGTAATTATGTAGCACAAAATTGATGTAGTTACCCTACTCTCTCGGCACTAGTTACCCACCCAGTTCTGATGGAGTTACCCACCAAATCCTGATAAAGTTACTCATTTATTCATGATGCAGTTATACACCACGAAATTGATGTAGTTATCCTACTTTCTTGATAATAGTCAATTAAACTTACCCGCCCATTACTAATGAAGTTACCCACCCATTACTTATGAAGTTATCCACCACGAAATCGTTATAATTACCAACTCTTTCGGTAATAGTTACCATCCAATACTGATGGAGTTACCCACCCAGTACTGATAAACTTATCCATGTGTTTTTATGGTGTAGTTATCCACCACGAAATAAATGTATTTACCATACTCTCTCGATAATAGTTACGCACCCAATACTGATGGAGTTACTCACACAGTACTTGTGAAGTTATCCATATGTTCATAATGTAGTTATACACCACGAAAATGTAGTTACTATGTTCTGTAAATAATAGTTACGAACACAATGCCCATCTTTTTTTATGGTGTAGTTTTCACTATGAAATCGATAGTTATCACCATAATACTTATGAATTTGTACGGTTATTTTAGTTTATTGTTACCAACTTGTGCACGATACATTTACCTTCTCAAAGTGATAACTCACTTATGAACCTAGGTGGTAACTTCAAAACTCGAAAAATAAAAAAGAACAACAAAAAACGGTTCTATTTCAACCTGAAAATTAATCGTTAATATGGTGGGTAACTTACATAGTACATGCTGGATAACTTATGTGTTAGTGGTGGGTAACTTTTGGGTAAAAAAAATGTTGTCGGAACATGTCAATATGAGATCTAGTTTCGAAGATCTCGTCGCGACTAACTCAACGGTGAAAACAGATCCTAAATCAGATAAACGGTTTGGCGTACAAAACTTTTTAAATTTTCGATTTTCACATTTAATGCGTGATGACATCATCTTTTTTAATTTTTAGTGCATGCATGCAGAGGAGAGCTATTTCTCACCGCGGGTCAACTACTGCGTACGAATTTGCTAAATCTAGGGCGCCTGCTCCCTAGTCACGTCCAATACTATGTAGCAGGCGCCTTATGATTAGCTTAACTGTACGCAGGTCAGATCGGAGGGAGAGAAACGCTCCCATGCATGCATGCACAAACAAACAAACATGCTGATGTCATCCCGCGTTAAATGCGAAATTCGAGAATTCAAAAAGATTTGTAGCCCAAACCATTTATCCGATTTAAAATCCCTTTTCACCGTTGGACTAGTCGCGACGAGATCTTCAAAAGTAGATCACATATCGATATGTTCCGACAAACTTTTTTTTACCCAGAAAGTTACCGCCCCGTAACATATAAATTACCCAGCCTTTAATACGTAAGTTACACACCATATTGACGATTAGTTTTCGGGTTGAAATATAACAATATTTTGTTGTTCTTTTAGTTTTTTATGACCTTTAAAGTTACCACATTATTTTGAGATGGTAAATTTATTGTGCATAAGTATTAGAATGATAACTGTCGATTTCATAAGTGAACTAGACATAGAAAAAATGGGCATTGTGTTCGTAACTATTATTTAGATCACATGATAATTAAAATCGATTTAGTGGTGGATAACTACATCATGAATACATGGATAACTAAATAAATACTGAGTGGGTAACTTGATCAGTATTGGGTGGGTAACTATTACCGAGAGAGTACGGTAACTACATTGATTTCATGTTGGATAACTTCACCATGAAAACACATGGGTAACTTTATCAGTACTGAGTGGATAAGTCCATCAGTATTGGGTGGTAACTATTATCGAGAGAGTAGGGTGGATAACTATAAATGAAAACACACGGGGTAACTTTACTAGTACTAGGTGATAACTATTATCGAGAGAGTAGGGTGGATAACTACACATGAAAATACACGAGGTAACATTACTAGTACTGAGTGATAACTATTATCGAGAGAGTATGGTAACTATAACGATTTTGTGGTGGATAACTACACATGAAAACACATATATAACTTTGTCAATACCGGGTGGTAACTCCATCAGTATTGGGTGGTAACTATTACCGAGAGAGTATTGTAACTACAATGATTTTGTCAACCTAAAAATTAATTGCTAATATGGTGGGTAACTTAAGTATTTAATCCTTGGTAACTTTTATGTTATGAGGGTGGTAACTTTCGGGCAAAAAATTTTATCGAAACATATAAACATGGGATCTAGTTTCGAAGATCTCGTCGCGACTACTCTAAAGGTGAAAACGGATTCTCAATCGGATAAACAGTTTGGGCTACAAAACTTTTTGAATTTTTGAGTTTTGCATTAAATGCGGGATGACATCAGCTTTTTATTTTTTGTGCATGCATGCAAAAGGACGTGTGGGCTCGGGGGTGCGTATGGTTATGCCCCTGGCAGATACGTTTAGATTTACCGTTATAAAAAAGGGAGGGAGCTAGTGAATGCATGAATCCAATCAATATTGCAAGGCTACAGAATGAAGCAATGGATGCCATCGTACACAGAGTTTACGAGTAGAATCTAGAGGCCCTATTCTCAAACAAAAAAAAGAAGGCATCGGTAGGAGCGCGACAATCTAATTGAAGCAGCCGCCAAATCCACGTGGTGTACGTTCGTGAAACCATGGCTTCTGGAGCGCCTCCTCTGCAGTAAGCCGCTTTGCCGGGTTGCTCTCCAGGAGCCCGCTGAGCACCTCGAAGCCGGCGGACGACAACTTGCTCCAGGGAAACCGGCACCGAAGGCGGCGGATGTTTTCGTCGCCCGTCAGCTTCGACCTCCACTCGTCCGCTGTCCCCGAGTACCCAGGCCACTCCTTGATCCCCTGCACGCCGACGATGGCAGACACTTTGCCCATGATCTTCTCGTCCGATTCGCCGCTGAACGTGGGCATGCCGGTGCCCGAGAGGAGTTCGCCATTATGCATCCGAGCCCCCACGAGTCCACGCGCTCGTCGTACTCGCGCGAGCGCAGGAGGAGCTCCGGCGCGCTGTACGGAGTCAGAATTATCACCTCCGGCTGCGTCGGGCCCGGCTCTTTCTTCCGGGAGATCCGAAGCCGGCGATGTTGCAGACGATGCTGTCCTCCTTGAGCTTGCCGTCTTGGATCACCCCCTCTCTGCTGGGCCTCTGTGTCCTGTCCTCCGTGTCGTCGTCGAGGATCATGTTCTCCGGCTCAATGTCCAGGTGCATGATGCCCTTGCCGTGCACGGACTTGACCCCCTCCAAGATCTGCTTCATGATCCGCCGCACCTCGGCCTCAGAGAACTTTTGACGACGACGGGCACGGTACTGCATGTAGCTGCGTAGGTTGGTGCGGCCGGCGTATTCCATGACGATGAAGGAGTCGCCCACTGCGGGGACACGACCTTCTCGCAGAGCTTCACGATCGAGGCCTCGAGGGTTTGTCTTCGCACGTCTTCAGACTTTTGCACTCCCGCAAGACCTCCGAGAGGCCGGAAAAGATGAAGCCGTCGTCGCCGGTCGCGCTCAGCCGCTTCACGGCGACGATCCTGTTGAGCTGGGTGTCCCACGCTTTGAACACCTCGCCATTGAGGCCCTCGCCCAGCTTCTCCAGCCGCTCATACCACCCCATGTAGTGAGGCCAGGCGGCCCGGTTCCCATGGGTGGAAGCCGCCATCCCAGTACGAGAGGATTCGCCCAGGTTGAATCGCCGACAAAAATAGCAAGTGTGACGAGATGAGGACCGGAGAATGTAGCTGGTGCCCCTTATGTAGACCAGAACACGCAGAGCGTGCCTGAACTCGAACTCGTACTCCGACTCGGAGTCAAAATCGACCGAATTGGTAGCGATGCGAGGGCGCTCGGCGCTCGCTCTGTTGCCCTCCGGATCGAAAACGTGGACTGCGTACCTGGAGTCGAGCTCCTACTCCGGGTCAAAACTGACCAGATATTCGATCCCCGGACTGATCCGAACGCCCGAAAACTTAGCCCTGAATTATTTTCCTGGAAATTCACGAAGTTTTTTTTTTGACAGCTAGAAATTCACGAAGTTCCCCTTTCAAAAAAAAAAATCACGAAGTTTGGTTACTGTGAAATATCTGAGCTGTGTCATAGTGTACAGACGGGCTTTGCTTGGCTCGTTTCCGAGAAAAGTCAACTGCTCAAATGCATGTTGTACGCTACATTTATTCCTGGTTTCAAATTTGTATTTGCGCAAGGTAGCACTGTTGGAACAGGGCATGAGGTGAGGTAAAGGACTAGTAACAAGTCCGGATGGCACCCGCCGGGTTCGGGGGCGGGTTTGACACCCCCATACCCGCACCCGCCCCTTCTCCCCACCCCCGCCACCCGCCCCCATACCCGCTGCCGGGTACAGATTTCCACCATACCCGCCACCCGCCGGGTTTGCGGGACCCGACGGTTACCCGCCAAGTTCTTGTTGAAGCAGCAATATGACAGGTTTTTAACAGCAATAAATAACCGCAACAAATCACAGCAATATACAAGAACAGCAACCAGCGGCGACAATCCGCCCCGCGCGGCGCCTCCCTGCATCCCTTGGAGATCGTCGGCGAAGGGCCCGTCACTCCCCACGTCCGGCTCGATGGGCTCGGACGCCATGGCCCTCGGGTAGCGGCGGCGCAGGACGGGCAACGAAGGAGTGCCGCAGGAGGGGCGGGGCGGCGCACGGAGGCGCAGGATGCCAGGAGCGGTGGTGCAGGACGGGTGGCAGAGGAGCGGCGGCGTAGGGAGGCGCATGATGGCAGGAGGCCGGAGCGGCGGCAGATGGGGACTCGGCTGGGAGGAAAAGACAAATGTGGTCGAGTGGGGAGTGTGTGCGTGCGGCGCTGGGGGCTGGGGAGTTAGGGTTTGCGTCAACTGACTGTCAGGTAGGGCCTCGTCCGCGTGGGGCTCCTCTATACTTGTTACTCAGTGACATGTGGGGTCGTTGGGTATGCGGGTTAGAGGGTACAGGTTTGGCACCCCATACCCGCCTCCGCTAGACCCGATGGGTTTTAATTTTCCCCGGTAAGCACACCCATGGGTTTTTTTCTACACCATACCCTCCCCATTTAAGGCGGGTACCCGTCAGGTTTGACACCCTCATACCCGCCTCCGCTAGACCCGACGGGTTTTAATTTTCCCCGGTAACAAGAATGTTATTTCTGATGCCATCAAAATTTTCCTACTCGATTTCTCAAAAAAAAAAAATCTCCTACTCGTGGTCAGGACCGGAGCGTTTGGTAGCCCGCAAACCTCGAGATCAGCCCGTCCGCTGCAACATCTTGGTGTTTGGATGCCTACTTGAACTCCTGGGTAAGGCCAGGCGCAACACAAAGCAGCTCACATTCACACCCGCTGGGAATGGCCAAATCGGCATTTTCCGTGGAGCCATGCTCCGATGTGCGATCTCGAGGAACGCCGCGTGCGAGCTGCTGCAGGCACCGGAAATTGCGGTGGGAGAAATTCGTTCACCGGACGCCTATTCGCCCTTCTATTTACAGCTACCGCGCTCACCGCCCAAATCCAGAACCACCATTTTTCTGTTTCGAGCTCAATGGTGATTGTGATGGCGGGACCTTTTTTAGCGACTCCAATGACGAGCACGGCGGCGGAGCTCGTCAACGGCAAGTTTTTCTCCGTGCTCTTTCCCCAATTGTTTCCTGCATGCAACGGTTGTAAGAACATCTAACCCTTGTTCATGTGACCTTATGCATGTGAGCATGTCTTAGATCTGTGGTATATTTCGATGGATCCGCTGATCTTGCTGTTTTGATGTGGTCGATTCTCCTGATTACCATTGTTCTTAAGTAGCTTGATTGGATTGATTATCTAGTGTGTGTTAACTGTTAACTAGCTTCTTTAGATTCAGGCTTACCATTGTTGTAGCTTGTGGATGGTTCATTTGTTGTTCATGGTTACAATGTCAATCTCTATTGTAGGACGTCGTTGCGTCTAGCTCTGCCGATCTGTATGCTCCCTCAGTGTTCTATGAGAGTCCCTTGATTGGGATGGTTGCTGAGAA
The DNA here is from genome assembly GCA_947311845.1 of Poa pratensis. Classification (NCBI taxonomy): domain Eukaryota; kingdom Viridiplantae; phylum Streptophyta; class Magnoliopsida; order Poales; family Poaceae; genus Poa; species Poa pratensis. The sequence goes on along the minus strand of CAMZMU010000071.1, from coordinate 43,059,598 downwards.
TCCTTCGACTGACATGGTTGCTGAGAATCTCTTGACAGACACGGTGCCGGAGAATGGAGTCCCTCTGCAAGTGCAGTCTGAGAATGCACTCCTTGACGCCTAAGAAAGTTGTCCATTTTCGTTTTGCTCGAAGGCCGCAATGTAGTAGGTATCTTCTCTGTCACTCTTCGTCTTGAATAAAGTTTGTGAGCTTGTGGAAAAGGGATCCGCTTTGATAAAGGCTTCCGAGAACATCACATTAATAAGTTTAGCAATGATGTTGACTTCCTAGGCTCACAGAAAATACTACTCATATTTACAACCACGTGAGAAAGTGGAGACAAAGGTGGATTAGGATTTCCAAGTATAAGAAAACTGAAGGAACAATGTGGTGAGAGGAGACCTCGACCATAATGATGGATTATGATAAGTTGATTGCGCACATCATGGTTATATAGCATACAACATACAACTCTGTCTTTTTTTTTGCTTGTTCATAGCCTGCGTATGAAGCACAACTAACAACTCTAACAACCGTTGGAGGTATGCCCTAGAGACAATAATATTAAATTATCATTTACTTCCAAGTTTATTATTAATGTTTATATCATTTATGCTATAACTGCATTGGCAATTGAATAGTGAGTATTCAAAGGAAAACCACCGATGCACGTGTAGAGATATAGATAAAACCAAGTGTTCCTAGTCTTGTCTCGAAGACTAGCTTATCTTGTTGTTAGATGATCACGTTTTCCTGATCATACACTTCGTATAAGTCAAACAACTATAAGAGTATATATTGTCGGAACAACAATTGTATTGGACCGACCCATTTGTATGATCTTTCTAAGAGACAAATCATCACTGATGAATTTTACAAGTGATTATCGAGTTTTCGTTAGCAGTATCCCTATACCATGAGACTATCTAGTGACCGCGCATTTGAGATTTACACTTTGATCATCATCAAATGTCTGGCCTTAATTGGGGATCAAACCGATGGCTTTGGGTGTAACCTAGAATGTGTAAAGGAACTGAGATTATTCAAGAATGAACTCCTCTAGCCGATGGAGAGATACATACTTAGGTCATCTCAGTATCACCGATGTCACCCAATCGTCTAGCCAAACACAGTGTGATTTCTCACAGGACATCAGGGATACCGAATGAGAAAAGAGAACGATATCGGTACGAGTTTATATGTGCTATGATCGAATGGTTTGATCACACAAGAGCACATTGTCGCATCTCGTGATATCGTTGGTATCGTGTAGCTAAGGGGATTAGCGTAACGAGAAACACAAAAGGTTCCATCGTTAATTCGTGAATACACAGGAGCTATGGACGTCTAGGTCCCAATCCTGGTTATTGTCCGGTAAGTACTCCGCACATGTCTGTGTGTTATCGAACCTTCCGGGTCACATGCTTAAGCTGTAGTAAATCTTTAATTGAGAGAATTATGTAGTAATAGTGGTTATGTGAAGTGGTAGGAGTCACTCTGATGTCATAGGAGGAACTCCAGTGTGAATTGGATCTTACCATGCATACGAGGTTTACTTCGAGGAGCCAGATCTATCCGGTGGAGTCGAAGGCGTTGACTACATAATTGCTTACAGAGAAGATGACGTGATGGAACAGACCGAAACTTGGATCTCAGTTATAGGAACCTGGCTGATCAATACTAGACTAGTACTACTTAGATTGTTGAGCCCCAATGGTTCTTAATTTGTTGTTTTCTATCGTTAGAAGGTTGGCACCTGTCAACATCCCCGTTCTAGTTATTCCTCCCATGTCGGAGGAAGACGTTGAAGTTTTTATGCACTTCTGACTTGTAATATTTAGCAGTGTGTAATAAAGTTGGACCCGCAATGTTTCTATTTTGCTACTCCGAGGGATGTAATATTTACAGATTATTCTTTCCGTTGGTGTTATGTCAACGACTTGTACACGACAATATGCACTGGTGTACTAGGTCACCGCAACGCCCATTAGCAGATGCTGGGTGGAATCCGTACCATACTAACCCTAGACCTCTTGGGGAGAACACACCTACCAATACTTCGACGGTATCACGGCGGGGAACTCTTACCCCAGGTAAGCGAATCCGTCCACCGCAGAGCCGCGATAAACACGCTCAAATACGAACTGCTCACGGCACACGACGCCTAGAAAACACAAATCAACACCACACTCTAGGCCTCTAGGGCCACTATGACTCTCTGGACTCGGTGAACACGGCGGCAAAACTCGAGAAAAGGATTATCGAGGCCTCCACGTCTAAAAACCCACACGTCCACAAGAGAGGACGTCATCGCAGCTACGACACCTCAGAGACCGGTTCAGAGACTAGTCTAGAGGGAACATGGCTCCGCCAGAACCCGTATGCGGAAAGAAGGCGCGGGCCGGAGCACTCACCAAACAGCCATACACGTAGGGGGGCTAGCACACCTGGAAATAGACACCCATCAAAGGAAAGAACGGAAGAAGAGCAGGTCGGGCGTGACCCAGAAAGAGGTTTATATGGAAAAGAAAACCCCAACCGCAATTGGGAGGAATGCTAGCACAGCGAGCCCCGAGATGGAGACCGAAACCTGGAGGAGGAAGTCCTACGCCAAGAGAGACGGCAGGCTCGACATGCGAGAAGGCGGGAGCGACGCTTCCATGAGGAAGAGTACACCGAGGAAGATTACCTTGCATACGAAACCAGCTTATCAACGGCTGCCGAGCTCTATCGCGAGGTCTGGCCTCGCTCTGTATCCCGCGAAACCTACGAACCAAGAATTACGAAGAATATGATGGAACACAAGACCCAGTCGCGTACTTAGAATTTTTTTCACAAGCTATGTCTATCGTGGGGGGAGGTCCGGGACACATGGCAAACCTACTCCCCACCCGCCTGAAGGGAAGGCACTAAAATGGCTAAGAAATTAGGTGCCCGGATCGATCACAACCTGGGGTGACTTCACCCAGGGACTGACACAGGCCTTTGCAACTGAAGATGTCCCTCACACCCTTCTGGAAGAATTCAAAAACATTCGACAGCTCCCAACCGAGACACTACGAGAGTTCCTTAATCAGTTCCGTGTCATGGTTAACACCACGTCAGACCTCGCCAATCGGGATATAATAAGCGCTTTCACCAACGACGTGTACAACCCAGCCTGCTCTGCGTCCGTCAGCCACGAGGACCCAAAAACCTTCGACCAACTTATGGAGGTCTTGAAAAGGGCGGTCTCGCATGACGAACAGATGATCAGGCAGCGAGAGGCCGACAAAGGGTATTACCAACAACCTAATGACGATAGAGCCAAAAGACCTCAAAGAGAAGACAATGAACGAATCTACGCAACGCAAGGGCCAGTCAAGGGCACGTGCCCTCTCACCGAGATCATATGAAGCCAACCTCAGGTTATGGTCAAAACCCAGCATCAGCAAGTATGGGTGAACCCGCCTTACGCCCGGTGGCGACCGCAAAGACCGCCATGAACAGAAACTGTGAGGCCCAGAAGAGATGGGTGCCTACAAAAGAAATGACAATGAATAATGGGTGCCTACAAAAGAAAGACCAGCGGATACACTTCAAATAGCGACGTTTGAGCCACCTGCAACGCTATCCTCAGAGGCGAATCCTATATATTGCGTACCGCGGAGCGGTATAAGCTCAGCGTACCCGATCTCGTTTCTGGGCCCAGCACAATTAACTCCGACTGTTTCTTTGATTTCTCTTCCTTTTTCTAACGTGACATGCACTGGTTCGCTGGTGCGCTAGTCCATCGCTGCTGTACATGCATCCAACCGGGAAGGATATACTCCGTACTAGATATCTCACTTTTTTTTACTTTTCGTTTTCTGCTTAAATTTTCTCGTTTGTTTATTCCTCTTTTTTCTTGCTTTATTTTTCAATCTTTTTTGTTATAATTTCTATTTGTCTTTTCATTTATTTATTTGTTTCTACCTTATTTATTATTCTTTTTTACTACCTATCCTCCTTATTTTTTCTATTCCTTTCTTGTTTTGTATTTTTCCGCTTTTTATATTTTAAAAAGTGTAAGTCGTGGAAAAAATATTAGTCGTGTTTTATTGTTCAATGATTAATGTTTTTTCTATAAAAATGTTCAAATAACATAAATTTCATATTAAATCCTTAAAACATCACCGAATTTTTGTTTCATTTTAAAAAGTTCAAAAATAATTTATGTTCATCGACCTATTGTGTTCAGTTTTCAAAATCGTTCAAAAATTGTTTTCGTTCACACGCCTTTTTCTGTTCACTTTTAAAATCGTTAAAAATATATTCCGTTCACAAGCCTTTGTCTGTTAACTTTTTAAAATCTTTCACAAATAGCTTTCAACGACCTTTTTTGTTTTCACATTACAAAAGCGCTCAAAGATAGTTTATTTTCACCTACCCTTTTTTGTTCACTTAGAATCCATTCACAAGCCTTTTTCTGTTCATTTTTCCGAATCGTTCAAACCTAGATTATGTTCAGTGGGTGTCTCAATTCGTTCAAACTCACATTATGTTCATCAGGATTTATCAAAATTGTTCAAATCTAGATTCCATTCACCGGGTTTCAAATTTGTTCAAACCTAGTTTCTGTTCACCGGATTTTCCAATCCCGTTCAAACATAGGTTCTGTTCACCGGGATATTTCCAAATGCGTTCTAACCTAGATTCTGTTCACCGGGCTTTTCAAAATCGTTCAAAAATAGGTTCTATTCACCGCCCTTTTTGTTTTATTTTTAAAATCGATCAAAGCGAATTTCTGTTCATTGACATATTTTGTTCACTTTTCAAAATCATTCAAAAATAGTATTTGTTCACAAGCCTTTTTCTGTTCTCTTCTTAAAATCGTTCAAAAATAGTTTCCATTCACAACCGCTTAATCTGTTCACTTTTTCAAAATCGTTCAAAAATAGTTTCCGTTCACAAGCCCTTTTTCTGTTCACTTTTTAAAATCGTTCAAAAATAGTTTCCGTCCACAAGCTTTTTTTGTTCACTTTTTAAATCGTTAAAAAATATTTTCTGTTCACAAGCCCTTTTTCTGTTCACTTTTTTAAAAATAATTTTCATTCACAAGTATTTTCTGTTCACTTTTTAAAACCATTCAAAAGTAGTTTCCATTCACCAGCCTTTTTGTGTTTACTTTTTAAAATCGTCCAAATAGTTTTCGTTCAACGACTTTTTTGTTTTCACATTACAAAAGCGTTCAAAGATAGTTTATGTTCACCTACCCTTTTTGTTCACTTATTTTCCATTCACAAGCCTTTTTTTTGCTCATTTTTCAACATTGTTCAAATCTAGATTCCGTTATGTGGGTGTCTCAAATTTGTTCAAACCTAGATTCCGTTCACCGGGTTTCAAATTCGTTCAAACCTAGATTCCGTTCACCAGGTTTCAAATTCGTTCAAACCAAGATTCGTTCACCGGATTTTCCAATCCCGTTCAAACATAGATTCTGTTCACCGGGATTTTTCCAAATGCGTTCTGTTCACTGGGTTTTTCAAAATCATTAAAAAAATAGGTTCTCTTCACCGCCCTTTTTGTTTCACTTTTAAAATCATTCAAAAATAATTTATGTTCATTGACCTAATCTGTTCACTTTTCAAAATCGTTCAAAAATAGTTTTTGTTCACAAGCCTTTTTTGCTCACTTTTTAAAATCTTTCAAAAATAGTTTACGTTCGCAACCCCTTTATCTGTTCACTTTTTCAAAATAGCTCGAAAATAGTTTCCGTTCACAAGCCCTTTTTCTGTTCACTTTTTAAAATCGTTCAAAAATAGTTTTCGTTAACAAAATTGTTCGAAAATAGTTTCTATTCACAAGCTCTTTTTCTGTTCACTTTTTAAAATCGTTCAAAAATAGTTTCCGTTAACAAGCCTTTTATGTTAACTTTTCAAAATTGTTTAAAAATAGTTTCCGTTCACAAGCCTTTTTTATGTTCACTACTCAAAACAATTTCCGTTCGCAAGCCCCTTTTTGTTCACTTTTTGAAATCATTCAAAAATAGTTTCCGTTCACAAGCTTTTTTTGTTTACTTTTTAAAATCGTCCAAATGGTTAATGTTTATCATTTTCATTTTTGGGTCCGTTTCAGATTTGAAAAGTGTTCCAGACTTACTTTTAAAATATTATGATAACACAAATACAGATTGGATTGTCATGCTGATGATTAATTGAACTTGGAATCAGTTCAAGCAAAGAACAATTCAAGTTCAAGAGGATTTTTAAATATGAACTGAACTTTCTTCAGTCCAATGCATGCTTTCAGTTGCAATGCCATGTTCAAGTACCTTCCAATGAACAATTTTGAAACAGTTGAACGCGACGCAAAACAGTTGAAGTAAACCTGCCATTAGGAGGGTTTGGATTTACCCAATCCATCAAGCGATTATCCATACCCATGGGAGCTTATATTTTCCCATATCCGAAAGTAATGATATTGTCCAATTATCCATGGAGAGAAAGAACAAGATTAGACGTACGGAGCAGCCAGCTACATACATCTACCTACGTTGGACGATCGATTCATGCGCGCGCGGATCGATCAGCTAGCTATGCTACGTATGTGCAGATCGACCAGCTAGCTGCTAGCTCATTAACTGTTCTAACGCGAAGGTACCGAAAAACGACCTAGGGCTTAGACAGGCGACTGTTAGGCGACTAGGGTTTTCTTCCTCCAGCGCCGGAGTTCTTACCGGAACGGAGTCCTTTTCCTCCCTGGTTACTGTTCCCTTCTCCGTGTTGGGTTGGTGATCGGGTGTTCCTAGTTCTTTTTTGTACGCCCCTGGTTCTAGGGTTTCCGTTGGTTCAGATCGCTGTTGGTTTTCGTTATGGCGCGTTCTTCTAATGCATCGAATCTGGGCAAGAAGGATGAGGCTATAGATGATATGCTGAAATGGCTCGGGATTGAGGAGGATGAAATCGATGATCTCGTGTTTGAAGATGAGGAGGCCGCTCCAAAGGTAGGCATAAAGTGGATGGCGCTCACGAGAGTTCAGTCATCAAATTTTTTAGCCCACAAACGTTTGAACGGCATATGAAGGTTGCTTGGAGTCCTATGAAGGAGGTGAAATTTCAGCATCTTGAGGAGAATCTGTTTACGGTCCAATGCTTCTGTCTTGGGGATTGGCTTAAAGTTGAACATGGATGTCCTTGGCTGTTTCGACAGAATGCAGTTTGTATAGAACCATATGATGGACTTGCGCCAGTGGAAACAATTAACCTGAATTATATTACTGCATGGATCCAAATCCATAAGCTTCCTGTGGGCTATAGGAACGAGGCGTTGATCAAAAATCTTGTGGAGAAGAAAATTGGAAAAGTGATTAAAGTGGAAACTGATGTGCATGGTGCTAGTAATTTTGTCCGAGCCAGAGTGAGAGTTGATGTAAGAAAGGTGCTGGCAAGATTTGTCACCATCTTGAGGGCTGGACAAAGAGAATTCTACTCGGTGAAGTATGAAAAATTCCCTAAGTTTTGTGGAGCCTGTGGATTCTTAGGTCATACTCATCTTGAGTGCGGATCAGGAGAATTTGAGGAGGCTAAATTAAAGTGCGGGGTGGGGGGGGGGGACTTTTTGAAGGCGGATTTGAAGACATGGCATGGTTGGGTTTTGGTGGTCTTTGTGGAGGTGGACGTGGGCATGGTGATAGAGGCTATGATCAGACAGGGAGAGGACGTGGTAGAGTACCACAGGGCCGTGGAGAGGCTCCTATTTTATGGAGACACAATGCGTTGCCATATGTGGAGGGTGATGGAATAATGGAGAAACCTGCTGGAGCTGCGGATGAGTTGGGGGAGAAGCTGCAAAATGGGATAGATAACAGTTTGTTGTGTCCACATAATGTTAATATGGATGATCATGAGGCTGGGTTGAAAAGAAGATTAATGCTTCAACAATGGGGTCTGGGAAATCATCTTGATGAGAATGGCAATTTGGCTGTGGAAGCAATGACAGTTGATGGTGTTGAAAACTCGTCGACAAATGAAGATACATAGTTAGAATTAGAACGTGCTAAGCATTCAAGGAAGGATGGAGCTATCTCCCCTTCAAATGGATCGGCAGGCTCCTTCGAGGGGTCTGTCCGGGCGCAATGAAAATCTTAAGTTTAAACTATCAGGGCTTGGGTAATGCCCCGACAGTTCGTGCACTTTGGATGTCCAAAGGCGGTGTAACCCTGAGGTGATGTTCTTGTCAGAGACACACCTTGATGATTATCCGGCTGATTGTCTGAGGAGGAGACTGAAGATGGATCTTAAAATAGTAAATCCAAGTGATGGAAGAAGTGGTGGTGTCATTCTTTTTAAAGAAGAGAGTTAACTATTGAGCAGATTTTTTGGCACCTAAATATATTGATGTGCGGGTTGTTGAAAATCCGAACAAAGTGTGGAGACTAACGGGTATTTATGGAGAACCATGGTGGGAGGATAAAAGGACAAGGATGTCGCCTAGAGGGGGGGTGAATAGGCGATTTAAAACTTTTCCGGTTTAGTCTTGATAAATGCAGAATAAAACTAGGTGTTTTAATTTAACAAGCATACAACCTAAATATACTAGGTTCACCTATGTGCACCAACAACTTATGCTAAGAAAGACAAGTAACAAGGTGATAGCAAGATATAGACTTCAAGCACGAAGGCTATCACAATGTAAATTGCATAAGTAAAGAGCTCGGGTATAGAAATAACCGAGGCACGTGGAGACGATGATGTATTCCCGAGTTCCTCCTTTTGAGGAGAGTACGTCTCGTTGGAGGGGTGTGAGTTTAAAACTCAAGACGACACAAATGGCCTCACCCTATTCTCCGATGAACCTCGCCCAAAAGCTCGGTTCACCTTCCACTATCGGAATCCTTCAAGGTGGAATCCGGAGCCTTTATAACAATCTTGAGGCACAACCCACAAAAGGATTGGGAGCTCCCAAGTGACCTCAAAAGGTCTTAAACACCACAATGGCGTCTATGGTCCAATGACCCAAGAGTAACAAGCTCACAAACTTTCAACTTTCACGAATCCTCGTGGAGAGCACAAACCGAAGCACAAGGCTATGGCAAGAGCACAAGTGCTCAAATCCTTCACTCTCAAATCTCACAAAAAGCAACTAATGCTTATGGGGAGAGAAGAGAGGAAAAAACAAAGAAGAACTCAACACATGGAACTCCAAGATCTAGATCCAAAGGGTTCCCCTCAGTTAGAGGAGAGATGGATTGGTGGAAATTTAGATCTAGATCTCCTCTCTTTTCTCTCTAATTGGAGGCAAGAATCATGGAGGAATAGAGAGAAATCCAAGCTCAAAAAGGTCAACAATGGAGGCTTTTTCATGCTTAGGAGCTCTGCTCACTTTGGGGAAGAAGGAGGCCTTTTATAGGTCCCCACGAAAAAGAGCCGTTGCAGCCAGAGAAAATAGGATTATCCGATTCAAGTTAGGATAGGATATTCCGATTGATAGGATTATCCGATTCAAGTTAGGATAGGATATTCCGATTGATAGGATTATCCGATTTCCTAGAAATATCCGCCCCAAATATCTGATAACCAATAGAGAGCCACAAAACCGGGTTGCTTAAAGTCCTTAGCCGTTTTCGCGTCGAGCGGATCGGATATTCCGGTACAAAATCAGAATATCCGGTTTTCTGAAAACTGACATAAACAGCAAAACGAAAACTGCAATAACTTTTTCATCCGGACTCTGATTTCGATGATCTTGGCTCGTTGGAATCGCAACGAAGAGCTCTTCGAGATCATGCAGAGAAACATCATAGTCCATCATGTGAGGAGGAGGCCATAAGGAAAGAGTTTGACCTCTCTTAGAAAAGACAAACCGGTAAAACCTCCAACATCAAAAACGCAACAAGATATGCACATGAACTCCGTTTTTAATGAACTAGAGCTTGGTATGGAGATGAACACAAACTCTAAATTCTCACATGGATAAAAGCCAAATAAGAACCAAGAAAGATGATATGCCAAGAATGCAAAGGTTTGAGCTCTCCACAAAGATGCGATGAAGTTATTCACTTGAGAGCCCCTCTTGATAGTACGCCGTCTATCCTATAACCCGGTCTCCCACTAACACCATGAGACCGGTAAAATAGAAACCCTATCAAGATCATACCTTTACCTTGCGCATTCCACTTGAGCTAGATGATGACGATATTGACTCTCTCAAGTTGGAACACCTTTCTTGATCGTGTTTGCTAGCACGTGCTTGATGAAGACTTCTCCAAATACTCCCCCATACACCATTACTGGAGAGCCTCGCTAAGCTTCGTCTTCATGTATCCATTGCAAGCTTCAATCAAATGATATCTTCTGAGATGGATCATATTGAACTTGCACTTCATAGTCTTCTCTCTTTTCACAAAGATGATGTCTTGAATCTTTCAAGACATACTTGCAATATGCTCAACTCTAGATGACCATTCTTTATATGAACCATTGGATAGAACCTTGGTCATCACTTTATCTTCAAGAGTCCAACATATGAACTCCAATCTTTTCCCATGGACAAGATCTATATGGATAACTCAATGCAAACATTAGTCCATAGGGATTGTCATTAATTACCAAAATCACACATGGGGAAACACATGCACTTTCAATCTCCCCCATTTTGGTAATGGTTGACAATCCCTTTTACGGGGTTTATATAATGAATTAAGCAACCATGCAACGCAAAAAAGCAAGGATGCAAGAGAACCAAACCAAATTCCCTTAAACCCTCTAAATCTCTCCCCCCCATTGGCATCCATTGCCGAAATGTGTGAAAAAATTAGAAGGCCAATATAATAAGAACTCCTCCGTAAAGTATGCATTTCTCATGCAAATGCACATTTCCAATGACGAATAGATGAAGGGAGATCAAACTATATTGAGGATCCAAATATTGCAAAAGAATATCAAAGAGAAAGATACTTCGAAGAAAGAAGCAAGCAATCAAAAGGATCCGAAAAATGTTCTAAACATCAAGAGGGAACTCCCCAAGGTACGTGCACTAAGTAGGATTTGCATTTCAATATAGTGTGCACAACATAGAATCATCACTCCCTCCTAGACAGTTTTGAACTCACACAAGTGCAAGAAAACATAGATGGAAAAGGAGAAATACAACTTGCAACAAACAAATGTTGAGCAACAAGAACAAGGAGATAAAGACTTGCTCAACCGAAAAGAGATGGGTGTGACATGGAGAGACATTTTAGGAGACTAATGCAAAGATGAGCGAAGCATCAACATAGTCTTTCAATATAAGAGGCACATAGTGCATATCATGTCTTTCCCATACACACAACCCAGAGAAGATGTAGCAAATAGGTACACAAGCTTATTGAGGGGCAAAAGGGATACCAAAGCAAAGCTTGTGCCATTTAGAAACCACCAAAGAATCAAAACCAATAAAATGATGGTCACTAAAGGATTTGAATATCAATTAAAGATGTAACTATTCTCATGTGTATAGATTTCTAAGTACACACCAATCGTGAAGATATAAGTCCACAAAGAAACATGCACACACAAAATAGGTACTAAGAAAAAGAACATGATATCCAAGAGGAAGTCATGAATATACCAATAAGATCTTTGCTTAAAAGCATAGCATAAAGCTCAAATTGATCTTAAAGAATATAGATGAACTTCCAAAAAAACTCATTATAGCATCAAAAATATCCACAAGGGATAAGGTGATAAATGGGATGCTCCGAGAAACATAACAAGTATCGTAAAAGGCAAATTATTTTTTAAAAGAAAACATCAATATTGCATATGCGAGACATAGAGTAGAAAGTGCTAGATTAACATATTTGGGATTGGTGAATCATGAAAATGATTATATATATTCCCCTTGATATGTAATCATCCCGGTTTGCCCACATTTGCAATAAAGTTGTTTTGCAAGAACGAAATGAATTGCAACAAAAGAGATTCATGCCATGAAACAACCTACACAAAGTTGAAAGCTAGAAGTGTATGCATGAGGTAGATACTTGTTACCGAGATCGCATTGTTGATGTAGAAGATAAGAGTTCACTATCATCCGAGCTTGACTCCAATAAGCACATGGTGATAACACCTTCCTTATAAATGAGACAAGCTTCCAATGCATCTCAAGTGTACCTAAAACAAATTCAAGTACAACATGGTCCCCAAACTCATTGGGTCCAAAGTAGTTAGAGCAACTACAATATATAGGACAAACTCCACATAAATAGTGCATATTGATATGAAATTGAATTTCATGCACATCTTAGCCATTTAGGATTTGATGGAGTTTATCCTATATATTGGATCAACGAAAGTAAGCATGCCATAAGAAATACATATAATAAATATGCATGCACAAGACTTTCAAGAACCAAACGAGATACAACTTGGACAAAATATCGTTTAAACCAAGAGAGCACACACAAGTGTGATAAGAAAACGAATTGCCCAAATTATATCAAAGACTTAAATCAACACATGATTTAAGGAACCAATTTGAAAACATACCAAATAAAAAAAGGATCAAGGAATAAATCAAACCCTCTACACTTTTCATGATGGCACAAAGTACCAAGACGAAAAATGTTTGTCTTCCAAAGAGACACGTCATCGGGATAAAAAGGCAATTTGAAGACAACTAATGTTCAAAAGCATATAGGATAGCTCCCCCAAGATGTGTGCATTATTTATGATCTTGCATTTGAATACAAATGCACACAAAGGGGATCATCACTTACCATATATATTATACAAACACTAGTCATGTTCAAAAAGAGCAATAAAATCAATACCAATTTAAAGAATGGTGTTCTACTCAATGTAGGATAGCTTCCCCAAGGATAGTGCATTATCTAGAAGTAAGTCTTGAAAGTAAATGCACAAGGATGGGATCATTGCTTTTCCTAACACAAGAAAGCAATTTTGAGTAGAGCAACAAGATCCACAAGAGGAGACAAAAAGCATTTAAGCAAATATGAACTTGTTTGAGCAACACGCCACATAGGAACAAGATAATTAACAATATCAATTCTAGGTGGCAAACCTCACATGTTCACATTTTCTAGGCTTGTAATATGCACAAAGCTTATTACCCCCCATAATGTGATAATCCATTTCTTTTAAACCAAGAGGCAAACAAACCAACTAGAGATAATTAATGGACATTATAGAATTTGAATTTCTCATGAGCATGACATACCACATAGAGAATAGATAATATTGATATATCATCACTAAGTGGTATTCCTCATGTACACACAATTTTAGGATTGTGAAATGCAGAAGCACATCACTTTCCAAAGTGGGATAGTCCATTAATCTCTCAAAGAGAGCCAACAAGAAGATATCAAATATAAGCAATAAGGCTCAAAAACAAGTAAGTGGTGTGCAAACCAACATACACATACTTGATTTCTCAAGATAAGTAAGTAGAGAGCACAACACATACAAACACTAGCAAGGTACAAAACCAAACACATGCAAGGGTGCAAGCAACTTTAAATGTATATATGATATAAGCACAAGTTACCGCAAGGAGGAACATTGGATATGAGATAGAACAATATAATCCAAATGACTTGGCTTGAGAGAATATGATTGATGAAGATCCCTTAATTCTTCATGATGTAGCCAAGTCTCCAATGCCCTCCAACAACACCTATTGATCAAGTTTTAGCTTGTTGGTCCCCAACCAAGTTGGGTCCTAAGAGGTTAGTCACAATAGGCTTGGCAACCCAAATGGTTCTTTTCTTGACACCACTTTGAGTACCAACATATTTGGCAAACACATTGTCAACCTTATCCTTCCTAAGAGAATAAACATTATCAATTATGATAGGGTTGGATAAGGTACCACTAGTGTATGAAGAAGCAAAGTGACCCTTCTCATGGCATAAGTAGCAACATTGACTTTTTCCCTTCTTCTTAGATGAAGTCTCGACTTGAGGAGGGGTAGCTTGATTCTTCTTGGGAAAGACCGTTCTTCAACTTGAGGAACTTGAGTTTGAACTTGAGGCTTCTTCCCATGTTGCTTCTCACTAAGAGGCTTCTTCTTCAAAGGGCAAGATCTAACATGGTGCCCTTCAACTTTGCACTTGAAGCAAACAATCTTGGCCGAATCTTTGACTTGTTCTTGGCCCTTTTTCTTCTTGTTATACTTGGACTTGTTCTGGTTATTGGAGTTGAATCCAAGTCCACTCTTGTCATTGGGGCATCTTTGAACACTCAACATATTGTCAAGTGTAGACTTCCCAACATGACGCTTTTCGAAGTCTTTCTTCAAAGAAGTGACTTGGGCCTTGAGCTCATTTAATTTCTCTACATGGTTAGTATCAACACAAACACTAGAGGAAGTAGAAGCTTCATTTAATTTCTCTACATGGTTAGTATCAACATGACGCTTTTCCAAGTCTTTCATCAAAGAAGTGACTTGGGTCTTGAGCTCATTTAATTTCTCTACATGGTTAGTATCAACACAAACACTAGAGGAAGTAGAAGCTTCATTGTTAGAGCAACAAGGTATAGAAAGTAATTCATCACAAGTTTTAGCAATAGTATGTGATGTAGAATTACTAGGACTAGCACAAGGCAATATAGCATTTTTAGTAGAAGTTGTGTCTTTGTCCACATGAGGCTCACAATATGTTACCTTTGTAGTGATAGCCTCATGAGCTACCTTTAGCCTTGCTGGGATGCTAGAAGATCCTCATTAGAGCTAGAGAGCTTTCATGACTTTCTTCCAATATCCCATACTTGCTAGTTAGCAACTCAAGTTGAGCCCTTAGATCAACATTCTCCCTTCAAAATAGATGCTTCACAAGATGTGGAGTTAGTAGCACAAGCATCATTAACATTAGAAATAGAAGAAGACAACTTAGCAAGCTCATCATTCAACCTAGCATTTTCCTCAATAATATTAGCATGATTACAAGAGGAAGTAGAAGAGCTAGGCATAACAATTTTAGATAGTTGAGTTTGGATTGATCATGAGACTTGGTAAGGAGAGAGTGTTCACTTTCCAAAGCCTTATGAGCTTTGTCAAGTCTCTCTATGTCCTCAATTAGTCTAGCATTGCCAACACCAAATTCAACGTTTTTCTTTTTAAGCACTTTGCATTTAGCAAGAGCATGATCTCTTTCCTTAATGATTTTAGCAATAATTAGATCATTTGTTTAATCAAGAGATTCAACTTTCTCCTCAAGAGACACTCGAAGCTCATGTTCTTCCTCAAGATCATTTTCTAAGGATGCTTTTTCCATAGCATCCTCTCTTTCAATCCTTCCCTTTTCTTTAATGATTTCCTTGCACTTAATAGAAAAGGTCACAATATCACACAAATAAGAGCAAGCTTTACTACCTTTAGGGAGAGCATCAAAAATAATATCACTCTTCTCTTTTAAGAAGTCAATATCATTCTCTTTTAATCCATAATAATCCTCATCCTCATCATCACAAGATGTAGAGGGTTCCAAAGGTGAAGATACCTTTGAATCCCTAGCCATAAGGCAAAAGTGAGAAATGGATGATGATGATGATGAAGAATAGCTTGAAACACCATTGAGGTCCATGTCTTGTTCCAACAAATGTTGGGATTCCTCTACATTGTTAGTCATGCAAGTACTAGACGAAATGGAAGCATTATTTTCATGACAACAAGACATAGAGAGCATATCATCATGATATTAGTTAAGCAACTATTACATGATATGCGAGGCACTGCAATAAGATAGAGATGACGTATATTCAATAGTGGATTCAATATCAACAATGCAATTTCTATCACCACTCACCATGACATTACCTTGTGACAAATCACATGTTGGTGAAGTGGAAGAATAAGTGAGCTCATCAGGCCGGAGGTGGAGGGACAACAATCATCCTCAATAATGTTGGACATTTCATATTTATCTTGAAGCTTGGTACAAAGCTCATGAGCGTTCCGGAAAGGCATGATTGAAGCAAGAACTACATCGCTCAAAACACATATAAGACCATTAGATACTTGAGTATCGAGATGAGAGTTTTCCTCATCCTCTAAAGATAATTCTTGGGAATCCTTTGTAGGATAAAAACGCACATCTACAATACTCATGATATAATTTGGACCCATGGCCCTAAAAAGATTAAGCATGCGAATTTTCCAAACATCATAATGTGTGCCATCAAATATAAAAGTGGGATCGTGCAATAATTCTCTAAACGACATATTTACTCTCTTGGCGGTAAAGCCCAATAAAGAGAGCCCTGGCTCTGATACCAATTGAAAGGACAAGGATGTCACCTAGAGTGGGGGTGAATAGGCGATTTAAAACTTTTCCGGTTTAGGCTTGATAAATGCGGAATAAAATTAGGTGTTTTAATTTAACAAGCATACAACCCAAATATACTAGGTTCACCTATGTGCACCAACAACTTATGCTAAGCAAGACAAGTAACAAGGTGATAGCAAGATATAGACTTCAAGCACGAAGACTATCACAATGTAAATTGCATAAGTAAAGAGCTCGGGTATAGAAATAACCGAGGCACGCGGAGACGATGATGTATTCCCGAGTTCCTCCTTTTGAGGGGAGTACGTCTCGTTGGAGCGGTGTGAGTTTCAAACTCAAGACGCCATAAATGGCCTCACCCTATTCTCGGATGAAGCTTGCCCAAAAGCTTGGTTCATCTTCCACTATCGGAATCCTTCAAGGCAGAATCCGGAGCCTTTACAACAATCTTGAGGCACAACCCACAAAAGGATTGGGAGCTCCCAAGTGACCACAAAAGGTCTCAAACACCACAGTCGTGTCTAGGGTCCAATGACCCAAGAGTAACAAATTCACAAACTTTCAACTTCCACGAATCCTCGTGAAGAGCACAAACCGAAGCACAAGGCTATGGCAAGAGCATAAGTGCTCAAATCCTTTACTCTCAAATCCCACCAAAAGCAACTAATGCTTATGGGGAGAGAAGAGAGGAAGAACAAAGAAGAACTCAGCACATGGAACTCCAAGATCTAGATCCAAAGGGTTCCCCTCGCTTAGAGGAGAGATGGATTGGTGGAAATGTAGATCTAGATCTCCTCTTTTTTTTTCCTCTAATTGGAGGCAAGAATCATGGAGGAATAGAGAGAAATCCAAGCTCAAGAAGTTCAACAATGGGGGGCTTTTTCGTGCTTAGGAGCTCTGCTCACCTTGGAGAAGAAGAGGGCTTTTATAGGTCCCCACGAAAAAGAGCCGTTGCAGGCAGAAAAAATAAGATTATTCGATTCAAGTTAGGATAGGATATTCCGATTGATAGGATTATCCGATCTCCTGGAAATATCCGCCCCAAATATCCGATAACCAACAGAGAGCCACAAAACTGGGTTGCTTAAAGTCGTTAGCCGTTTTCGCATCGAGTGGATCGGATATTCCGGTACAAAATCGGAATATCAGGTTTTTTGAAAACTGACAGAAACAGCAAAACGAAAACTGCAATAACTTTTTCATCCGGACTCTGATTTCGATGATCTTGGGCTCGTTGGAATCGCAACGAAGAGCTCTTGAAGATCATGTAGAGAAACATCATAGTCCATCATGTGAGGAGGAGGCCACAAGGAGAGAGTTTGACCTCTCTTGGAAAAGATAAACCGGTAAAAACTCCAACATAAAAAACGCAACAAGATATGCATATGAACTCCGTTTTTGATGAACTAGAGCTTGGTATGAAGATGAACACAAGCTCTAAATTCTCACATGGATAAAAGCCAAATAACAACCAAGAAAGATGATATGCCAAGAATGCAAAGGTTTGAGCTCTCCACAAAGATGCGATGAAGTTACTCACTTGAGAGCCCCTCTTGATAGCACGACGTCTATCCTATAACCCGGTCTCCCACTAACACCATGAGACCGATAAAATAGAAACTCTATCAAGATCATACATTTGCCTTGCGCATTCCACTTGAGCTAGATGATGACGATCTTGACTCTCTCAAGTTGGAACACCTTTCTTGATCGTGTTTGCTAGCACATGCTTGATGAAGACTTCTCCAAATACTCCCCCATACACCATTATGGGAGAGCCTCGATATGCTCCATCTTCATGTATCCATTGCAAGCTTCAATCAAATGATATCTTTCGAGATGGATCATATTGAACTTGCACTTCATAGTCTTCTCTCTTTTCACAAAGATGATGTCTTGAATCCTTCAAGACATACTTGCAATATGCTCAACTCTAGATGACCATTCTTTATATAAACCATTGGATAGAACCTTGGTCATCTCTTTATCTTCATGAGTCCAACATATAAACTCCAATCTTTTCCCATGGACAAGATCTATAAGGACAACTCAATGCAAATATTAGTCTATAGGGATTGTCATTAATTACCAAAACCACACATGGGGAAACACATGCACTTTCAGAGGACAAGTACAAAACATGGGATACGATGAGGGATCTCAAAAACAATTCTGATCTACCTTGGGTTGTTATTGGGGATTTTAATGAAATAATTTTTTCCCATGAGAAAGATGGTGGCAATCCTAGGCCTCAAGGATATATGCAGTCTTTTCGTGATGCTTTAACTGATTGTGAGCTTGAGGACTTGGGCTTCTCTGGTGATGTTTTTACATGGAAAAGAGGAAGGATAAGGGAGAGATTAGATCGTGTTGTTGTTAATGGCGCTTGGGTGACTATGCATCCAGGTGCAACGCTTCAGCATCTAGTGTATACACGGTCAGATCATCGTCCAATTTTACTTGATACTAAGTACTAGGATCCTGTACAGGGTAACTCGGGAGTAAAGTGCTTTGAAGGAAAATGGTTGCGAGATAGAGGTTTTAGGGAAGAGGTGCAACGTGCCTGGGACTTGGCTGGAAATACGGTGGATGGTGGTGTGCTTGCTAGGTTGGCGAATATGCATGAGCAGTTGCATGCATGGGATAGCAGGGTGTTGCGGAAGCCGAAGTGAAGATCCAGCTTTAGGACCAGCGTTCAAAATATCTCCATGAGGATAATACTTAGCACGAAGCACACGTGCACAAAGAGAGTTAGGATCATTAACCAGTCTCCACACCTGTTTTGTGAGCATGGCAAGATTAAACGAATGAAAGTCTCTAAAACCCATATCTCCTTCATTTTTCGGGTAACAAAGCTTCCACCATGCAAACCAATGCATTTTGTTACTATCCTCATCATCTCCCCACCAAAAACTTGCAATTGCATCCATCATTCGTTTACAAATTCCTTTTGGTATCAGAAACACCGACATAGCATACACAGGTATGGCTTGGGCCACGGCTTTTAGCAAAATTTCTTTACCACCAATTGATAATTGCTTCTCCTTCCATCCATTTATTCTCTGAATAATTCGTTCAATAAAGTGTAAGAAACAATCACTTCTATCCGCCCCGACAAGCGCCGGAAGACCAAGATATTTATCAGATAGAGCCTCCGTATCAATATGTAAAGCTTCACAAATTTCAGCCCTCACAAGAACATTGGTATTAGGAGAGAAAAATATACTTGATTTTGCTAAACTCACAAGTTGCCCCGAATTTGCACAATAAGTATCCAAAACTTGTTGCAAGGAACTTGCATTATTCATATCAGCTTTCATGATAATAAGAGAATCATCAGCAAAAAGTAAATGTGAGACTGATGGTGCATTCCTGCACACTCTTACCCCATCAACGCCACCAACTTCTTCTTCATGCAACAAAATACTAGACAGACCTTCTGCACAAATGAGAAACACATATGGAGATAGCGGATCTCCCTGGCACAATCCTCTAGTGGGAGTAAACATTTATGTATCCTCTGAATTAACCCTCACTTGATACCTTACCGAACTGACACATCTCATTATAATCGATATCCATCTATCAACAAATCCCAGTTTTCTCATCATATTTTCTAGGAACACCCACTCAACACGGTCATAAGCTTTATGCATGTCAAGCTTGACCGCACAATAACCTGTATTTCCAGACCTCTTCTTCTTTATGTAATGAACACTCTCATATGAGACCAAAACATTATCTATAATCAGACGACCCGGAACAAATGCACTTTGCATAGGGGAAATAACCTCCGGTAAAATAGCTTTCAACCTTAAAGCCAACATCTTGGAGATAATTTTATAAATGACATTACAGAGGCTAATAGGTCGGAATTGTGTAATTACCTCTGGATCATCTGTCTCAGGAATAAGAACCACTGTCGCATCATTCCATCCATCTGGGATCACACATGTATTTAACGACTGCAATATTTCCTGTGTAATCTCCTCACCGCAAACACTCCAAAACTTCTTATAAAAAATGGCATGTGACCCATCCGGGCCAGGTGCTTTGAAGTCACCAATACTGAACACAGCTTTCTTAACATCATCAGCCGAAAAAGGTGCAAGTAATTTATCATTCATATCCTGAGTTACCTTCGGTTGGACCTTTTCTAGCACTGCCGGATCCATAGCATGGACTTCAGTAGAAAACAGACTAGCAAAGTAATTTTGAATCAAAGACTTTAACAACATCGTACCTTCCACCCAAGCATCATCACTTCCTTTCAGATTTTTGATTGTATTCTTCTTTCGTTAGCCGTAGCAAAATTATGAAAGAAAGTAGTATTCCTATCACCAAACTGCAACCAATTGGCCCGAGAACGCTGCGCCCAATGGACACCGCTTCACTTGGCAGAGTGTGATTGCTGGTTTAGCAACTTTTAAAAAAGGGTTTATTTGGAGACTTGGCAATGGTGAGAGCATTAATATATGGAGCGACCCATGGATCCCATCTATCTCGGATGGAAAAACTATTTCTCCCAGGGGGAATGCGACTGTCACAAAAGTGTTTGAGCTCATTGATCCTATAACAGCAAATTGGAATATGCAATTGCTTAGCCAAACTTTTAATTATGTGGATGTTAGGAGGATTTGCCAAATACCTATTAATAGTTAGGGTTTTGATGACTTTATTGCCTGGAGGTTTACTAAGCATGGTCGGTATACTGTTCGGTCGGGGTACTATTTGCAGTGGAAGCATGAGTTCGGTCCTAGAGCTGGCCAGTTTGCCCTGCCTGCAAGTTCAGCTAATAATCCAGTGTGGAAGATGCTCTGGAAATTACGAGTACCGAGCAAAGTTAAAATATTTATTTGGAGGGCTTTACATGGGATTGTTCCCTTGAAATGCATTCTGGCCAATCGTCATATTGGTGATAGTGCAGCTTGTCCGATATGTAATCAGGGTGCGGAAGATATGTTCATTTGTTGTTTAAATGTCCAGCTGCACAAGAATTGTGGGGGGTCCTTGATCTACAAAATTTAGTCGATGAGGCATCCATTATGGACAGGTCAGGATCTACAGTTCCTGAATATATCCTTCGGTTACAAGATAATTCTATGGTTGGCTTATCATCGGTTAATTTGAAAGAAGTGGTTGCTGTTACTTGTTGGTATCTGTGGTGGCTGAGACAACTCCGTCGTATATCAAATGTAGGATGTCTATATTGGCAATTGTGGCAAATGTGGCTAAGATTCCGAACAATGAAAATATTGAATCAAATGCGACCTGGACTAGACCTCCTCCTAGACAGGTTAAAATTAATGTTGATGCATCTTTCCATGATGATGAAAATGCAGGAGCTACAGGGGCTGTCTTACGTGACTTTCAAGGAAATTTTATTGCAGCAGCAACGAAGTTCCTGCCACATGTAGTCTCGGCTTCAATGGCTGAAGCTTTGGCAATGAAGGAAGGTCTAACATTGGCGAATAGTTTGGGATTTTGTGTAATACAAGCAGAATCGGATTCCGTGGAAACAATTGAAGCGTGCAAAGGAGAAGAGGTGTGGTCAAATGAATGAGCTGCGATTTTTGCGGATTGTGTTGATCTGGTGGCTTCTATTGGTACTGTGAAGTTTAATCATTGTCCTAGGGAAGCAAACGGCGTAGCACATGAATTAGCTAGAGATAGTTTTTCTGATAAAAATTCTTGTAATTGGGTACATGATCCTCCTAGATTTTTGCTAGATAAACTCCTGGACGATGTAATTGTGCTGAATGCTTAAAGCAGCAAGTTTCAGACGCAGTCTTTTCCTTAACAGGGTACCTAAGGGGACTGGAAGGTTTTTAATGAGGCGGCTTGCTAGCTTAATATATTGATAGTTATTTTCAAAAAAAAAATTGTTCTAACGTGACGCAAAATTAGAACGCAACGTGAGACGGATGAAATTGGGCCGAGCCCAATAAGTCAGAGTGTCGCAACAGTGGAACATGGGGTTCCCCTTATGCTGCCAAAGTGGGTCCACCACCTGTGGGCCCGCCAAGAAGATGGACAAGGCCAAGTGACAAGACCGGTAGATGGGTCCGCCCATCTACCTCACGGGAACCAGGCAAGCTCGACATCGACACCCTGCGGCTAAAGACTGGAGACCCTCCGGGGTCACCTTCCACCAAGGCATCAAGTCAAGGCACCCGAGAGTCCGAGTGCCCGGCAGGAGGCCAGGTTCCCTCTCGGTTCCGTCTCCGTACAACGCCAAGGATAAGCACACGAGCACGTGCTGGAAGCTTTTAGAAGACTTGGGCACCAAGACGAAGGACGCGACCCAATGACGTCGCCATGGAGCGTGGTCGGTGGGGGAGTAAGTCCCTGTCCACCCCCACTTTCCCTAAAGGTGGACGCCTTCACCTAACCGCGGAGAACACTTGGAGGAGAAGAGGTCAGGTCGCCTCCAAAGACCAACGGGGGGTTTTCCCGCCTAAAACCCCCCACGCTCCTCGCGTGACCCATGTGGCATCCCCTTAGCCTATAAAAGGAGGACCAAGGCCACCGAAGAGAGGACGACGGATTAGATCGGAACCAAGGCAGAGCACCACCAAGATTAGCTAGGGTTGAGAGGGTAGAGCGAGAGGTGATCTCCTCCGGATAGGATCTGCTCGCCGTCTACCTCTGGCCGACACCCTGCCGGGTACACACCCGTGACCACCCTTGAAAGCTACACCATGATGAACACCTCAATCCAGACATGCAGGAGTAGGGCTTTTAGCCACCGGGCGGCTTGAACCTGGGTAAACTCTCTGTGCCCCTGTGCTGTTTGCTTGAACGTCGGATCGGAGAGCTCGACGTGGTTCACCGGGTGGGACGTCTTCCAGACTTCTTCGCGCCCCGTGCCGAACCTAAAAAGGGGGTGTCCGTCTGCCGAGACACGACACAGAGAGACAGGCGAAGCAGTACAAATAAGTACATGGGCGGAGCCGATCGGTCCCGCTTAACGCGTCATACAGGAGCTCCCGTTCTCAGAGCCAAGCCTTGCCAAGACCTCTGTGGGCCACTAAAATGATTTTAGCATACTCCGTACGAGATTTTAGTTAGAGATGCTCTAATGCAATGGGCAGGGCGGTAAGGCCCCCGTACACCAAGATACCGAAAGATTATTGTCACATCGAGAAGGTAGCTGCCTCGCTCGACGCGCGACGGGTCTGTTCTGCTTTTTGTTCGCCCGCTCGTTGGACACTTTCATTAATTCATATTATTTCTTTATGGATAGATGAGCTCCTTACAATATGGCATAGAAAACATGACACAACCTACCGTTTATAATTACTTTGCGTTCTAAGTTTAGTCAAAGTCAAACTTCATTAAGTTTGACCAAATATTTAGAAAACATATCAATATTTACAATGCAAAATATATTGTATTAGAATCGTCGTAAAATATATTTTCATATTGACTTTGACTAAACCCATAACGCAAAGTAAATAAAAACAGAGGGAGTACTTCCGAAACTTTTGATCAGCACAAACATGGCATCTTCATTGTTTTTTTTTTTTGACTTTTACATACTTATATTCATACTGGAAAGGGAGCCTTACAAATCGGAATACAAGCAAAGAAAAGGAGAAGAAACGAAGAACAGCGGCGGCGCTCTCCATCTTCAACCTCCAGGGCGCCCGGCAAGCCGTCCCTCCACCGTCGAGGACGACGAAGAAGCCAGCCTCCAGGACCACCCGCCGCGGGAGCAGACGAGCTCCTAGCCCGAGGGCGTCGACGAGCCGCAGTAGCCACCAGCTCCGTGGAGCTGGATTTGAAGACGGCGAAGCAGCATCGGCCGGGGATCATCCTCCCCAAGCAAGATCCGTCCCGGATCTGAGACCTGCGCCTTAGATCCTCCACCATCGCGCCGCAGACCCGCACCTCCACCGCCTTGAACCTCCTCCACCAACCAGCTATACACACGCCACAAACCCGCCGCCGCCGCCAGAGAAAACGACGGAGGGAAGGTGACTCACCCGCAGCTCGGCCGCGCCGCCAGAGACGACGCCGGAACGGGGAGCCGCAGAGCACCAAAATGACGACGCCGGCGACCCCCCCACGCCAGCGCCGCCCCAAGACTCCCTTCCTACCTCACCGGAACGCAGATCCGGGGATTTCCCACCCTCCCGCCGCTGGAGCGGCCGGCGGAGGGTGAGAAATCCCCGGATGCGCCGGCGGCCGCTAGGATCGCCGAGTCGCCTCCTCGATCGCCTCTGGGAACTGTAGCAGGGGAGAGGGTTCCAGAAAAAGGGTCGTGTGTTCTGGGGCATCTTCATTGTTAGAGCAGGCAAACAGTCAATTTCTATAAGGAGTTACAAACTTGACAAGCACATGGATAACAGCAGACCACTAAAACAACCACAAACGCAAACCATGTTAGTTCAGGAACGGCTTCTTGTTAGCTCGTCTTCGTCATATAGTTTGTCTAAAGCAGAAAGCCATCCTGTTCTATATTCTAACCAACAGAATGTAAGATTCAACACAGAAGACGGTCGCTATTTTACAGATCATTTCCAGAGCTTTACAAGCCTGTCATGACTTACTGAAGCAACCTTCCCGGTTGCGCTCGATGCTGCCAGGGCTGCAATTAAACCATCATGGGCATTGTTGATGGTCATGGCATTCTTCTCCCTGATGTCCCAAAGTTCCAAGGACTGCACGACAGACAATCGGAACATACACTATATAAGCATGCTGACAAAATGATTGATATGTCTGAAGAGTTAAGTGAAACTTGCCTCGTAACAACCGATGACTAGCAAGGAAGGGTAAGCTGGGTGGAAAACACATGTTTGAAACTTGTTCCCACTGCAATTCAACTCATGCATAAATTCGCCATCATGTCCAGAAGTAAACGACCATATTCTGACAGCATCTTCACTGACGGAAGCGAGATAGTCACCAGCTAGTCCCAACAAACTGATTGAATATTCTTCGTGTGACCCTGCATACACGAATCAAACTTCCAACTCAACAGTCCACCACCACCACTGGACAACAAGATACTTGCAAGTTCTTTCTCCTTTGGATGCAAGAAGTGTGCAATTAACATAATTAAGGCAGATAATAAAATTGCTAAGTACCAGTTAAATCACAATCATTGACGCGTTAGATGTATGTAGGAGATGCTTATAGCAAAGAGGACATTATTCTGAGTGTGCTTGTCAAACCTTGCAGTTTGTGTACGCTTATGGACATTACCTTGCTCAGTTTGTTCCATAGCAGGTCAGATGGAAAATCTTGGACCAAGGAACATTACAGGTTCACAAAAAAGTCTAAAAAAATCGATTTCAGAGAACCTACTGAATACTAATTGAAGTCTCTTGATCCCAAGTTACTGAAACTTGTAAACCTTATTTTTCACTGTTGTCTAGTGAACCACATGACAACTGGTATAGTTTTACTACTGGAGAAACTGAAAAACATGGCACAACATAAATTGCGCAGTTATGAGTATGAGAGGTTGTAAGTGCATCCTTAAATGCTCTCAACACATATCGGAGCTGATCTTTGCTAACGAACCTGTAATGGGCTTCTACAAGTATGTTGTGTCTCCCCGTCAAGTATGTAGATAGCCTTCTCTGATGCAGCTGCTAGATATTTTCCCTTGCGAGGTTGAAATCTCATTTGAGTAGCACCTCCCTGCGAAGATAACAATATGACAAGAAACAAAATCAAGCACCAGAAATTAATTGTTTGAGGAAAAGATTGTGTGGCAATTGGCAAATGAAAATTAGGACACATACCTTAAAGACCTTAACACAGGTCAGGCAGCTACCATTATTTATGCTCCAACTGCGGACTTCCCCATCATTATCACAGGAGCAAATAATATCTTCTTTATTCGGATGAAAATCAAGTGATATAACAGATGCTGAATGACCCGTGAAAGTACGGAGCGAGTAGTCAGTCTGCACAGAATCAAATCAGTTAGTCACCACACCCTAAGATTGGAACTTTCTAGTGCAATATCACTAAAAGAATTACATTCCTAACGAGGAAACCATGCTAAGGAGTATACATTGTCAGCATCCCAAACCCGTACGGTTTTGTCGAAGGAAGATGTAGCAAGGCGGGACATGCTTGGACTAAAACGAACATCAGTTATCAAAAACGAATGTTCTTCTAACGAAGATTTAGGCTTCAAGGAATCTGTACACCATAAAACAACCTGCAGAACAGTAGGTGTGTGATTGACGGTTTCCTAACAAAGATAAAAAATATAATTACTTCTGCATCAACAGCCACACCTTTTTATCATGACCGCCAGTGGCAAGCAATTTACCGTCAGACGAGAAGTGGCAGCAAACAACTTTATGTGCACTTGCACGTACTGTTGCAACCTCAGAGAAGCCAAACCCTGGAACAAACAGATCTTGAGATATTTATTGACGCTACCGAGATAGTTGCAATCAAGCAGAAGCTCCTTTTATATGGCCAGAACAAACAACTATCTCAAGTTTGCTAATAGAAAAGACAAAAAGTGATGCATGTTTAGGAATAGATTTAATGTCAAGACATTTCTTGTTGACAAAATTAGATAGTTCACCAAACTGGCATGGTTGTACCACAGGTCCCTAAACTTGCTAATGTTTGCAAGTTTAAAAAAAACGAGACCATCGCAGGCACTAGCACCCGATGGCATTTTAATAAGAGAATCCACATGAGCACCCGGCGAGCCCAAGGGTCGAACTAGGGTGGGCAGCATGCGCACTCGCACAGCTTGCCACCAGGTCGACGACCTGTTCTCAATGTTTGCAAGTTTGATCATGTCCCAGACCGGCAGAGCACAATGCAACCCGAAAAGAAAGGTAGGGCACATCCCAATCCTCCAGGAATACAGCACGAAGCTCTAAGGGGCCAGCACAAGCCCAGTCCCTCGACTCACTCTTGATGAGATTTAGCACAGTACTGTTGAGGCCCTTGCGCAAAGCTTACAATCACTGTTAACTATCCAGATTATACAGACAGCTTGAGGATCTAATGTGGCATACCCTCCCAGTTACTCCAGCTTCCACCTTTCCATATAGAACCAACAGAACCCTTCACATCATTAATGGCACCGTCGAATGCCATGCCTTTACCCCCACCCCACTACCCACAAAAAAACATGGAGGCAAGTCCGGTGGCAGGATGTTCATGTTGGATTGGCAGAGGAACTCGAGGGCTAGTACAGAGGGTCCCATCAATGCGAGAGAAGCAGGAGGTGCAGCCACAGGGCACAATTACTTCTGTGTAGACGTGCAGGATTCCACCAATTTACCTCACGTTGCAATTTGCGAGGATTTCTTCCAACTACAGAATACCGCCTTGCTTGCTTAGACTACTAATTGATGCTTGCGCGAAGCTGAAAAGTTCTCGCAAAATTCTTCTTGTATCAGATCCTGATGATTGATTCAGCACATCAAGATCTTGATGCGGCACAGATGAGAAGCCAGTAGGCAGCAGCAGCACGAAAAATGTACTCCCTCCGATCCGTTTTTAGTGTCGTGAGGAAACAGCGTAGCACGTATAAAACTTATACATATAAGTTGCGACAGTTTTTTGGGATCAGAGGGAGTAGCAATTACCGGTAGATGTTACTTGGGAGCAAAGCACAAGAGAGACAGGAGCATATGCCATAAGGCAGAGGCGAGATGTGCAACTTGGGGTTAGGGTTTGGCCATGGAGGAATGTTTGGGTTCCACATCAGTTGATTGCCACCTCAATATGATTACGTTTTTGTAACTAAACATGCAAATATTAGCAGATTTTAGGGAATTGGAAAGTAATTTCCAAGATCAGCAAGTCATGTAAGTGATACAAACGTGCAAGTTTAGGGAGCTGTACTGCAATTATCTCATTCTTGTTTATCTTGTAAACCGATGTAGTGAAGCATTTTCCGAAAAGAAATAAGAGAATGGCTAAAGAGCAAAAAGGAATGTGGACAATGTGCCTAAAATAGGCATAACAATGGGCTATTTAACAGACTGCATTACCTCACAGGAGTTCACACGGATTAAACTCGACGAGGACAAGGTATCAGCACGAATAAAAAGCATACCTTTACTGGCATCCATGCAGCGTCCCAAGGAATCCCTGGGATCCATGTCATCCTGTGACAGAAAAGATTCAACATTTTCATCTAAGCCTTCTTCCAGCAAACGGTCCACATCACCCTGTAATGAAGCTTTTTTGTTAGCATAATGCCAAAACAAAAAAAAAAAATCTGTCCAAAATAAATTTACAACAAAATATATGGATACCATCGGGTTTGCGGTAGATGTCAAGCTTCCAGTGCCGTCAGAGCCAAACATTCCCAAGGGTTTTGCCGAAACACCGTTCTGCTGAAGTTGTGGTACTGGCATCGGATCTCCTGTCGTATGAGTGGAAGGTGTTGAGGGTGCAGAACCGGGAGATGGGCCAGCAGTATTTGCGGTTCCTGAACTATTAGCTCTACCCGAGGACGAGCCGGGCTTCTTTCTCTTCTTCGTTGTCTGAACCACATACGGTAATATTTATGTAAATGAACCACTGAGATCTACTTTTCTATCTGAGATCTACTTTTCTATCATTTCAGTTATCCGAAGCAGTGGGAAGCAAAAATAAAAAAAGGAAATTTTTGAAAATTTACTGGAGAGAGGTTATCCCCAGTCTCTTTTTGGTATATTCCAGATTGCTATATCATCTTTACACATTTTCTTGTCAAAGTACAGTGTTTCTCTGGTGTTATATGAGCACTAATATCAAGTTTACTGCCAATTTTACGGCAGGTGGGAAGAAGCTCCATCAACAAACAAAAAATGGAAGATCAAAATGAACAGTGAGGGAGACCAGGAACAGTTATAACTCAGTTGATCTAGTGTGGAGCAAGGAATAGAATCGTATACTCTTTACATACTCTAGAAGATGGATAATGGAGCTAGGGAACCCGAAATTACAACAAAAGTGTAGGCATGGCCAGATCATGTACCACACCAAATACTTAGCTTGGTTACTGACTTCCCACTTTAAACAAAAGAAAAAAAGAGATGCACATTTCTATCTTTATTCTATTTTGAAAACACAGATTCAGGAAAGAGGAAAGCAGGAAAACCCGCAAAAAAGGAAAGCAAGAAGATTTGAAAAAAAGTTATCGACCCATTCAGATCATATGTATGATATTGCTATGAACAGTAGGATGTTAGTTTTAATGTTTAATGCAAAATGAACACAAAACGTATTGCATGTATACCACAAAACTTACTTGATCAGTGCCCCCAAAAGAATTGGCATGCCCCCATCAACAGGCATATTTCCGGCTCCTGGCTTTTCTTGTTGGAGAAGCTGGTTTGAGCTATGAGACTGCTGACTGGAGACAGCCTGATGTTGCTGATGTTGGCTATTGCTTTGCTGTTGTAATAGTTGTTGTTGCTGCTGCTGTGCATTAGCAATTTTCTTCTACTAAACAGAAAAGTCGATATAAGAACATAGCAGCGGAAAAAAAAAGAGCTAGAAGGCTAACCAGAAGGCATCCCTAGAGGCTGAATCATCAGAGGTAAATATAACATAAACTAGATCAACTTATATGCAAAAAGGAATCATGCAGATAAGATCAGAATCAAACTGAGTTAGAAGATAGAAAACTGTGAATTAGTACCTGAGAGTTAGAAATCATGGTAGTATAAATTCAGGAATTAGAAATCTGATTAATATTTTGAGTTGTCTTTGCACTACTGAAACATTGGCCTTACTATATGAAACATTACGGAGCATTAGATGTTCAAGCAGTCAGGTAAAATGGACAATATAAATAATTCAGTCATTATTTTGTGTTTACAGAAACTGCAAAAATACGATTAGTCAACAAAAATACATTACTAAGGTTGACTTGGTTCTAATAGTTTTAGCAATCATACATTACATCAGAGCACAAACCAATGTGTTGCTGCGAGGGGCAACAAAATGTTAACAGTACCTACTAAATTAACATTTCAGTATGCTCATTCGATCACACTGAGACAGAAGCGGCAAAAAATCAGTTTGAACGGATCGAGACAATCACATTGGCCAGGATATTCTATCCTCTATGATCAAACCTCTCATCTCTCATGTAACAGGAGTTGCGATGTCTCATATAGTAAGGACTTGAAACAGTTGCAAAATGATGATAAAATTTCACTTTAGAAATAAATGACACGGGTTAGTGAGGAAAATGTGAGAAAATAAGCAATCAGTTAAAAAAAAGAAAAGGCGTACCTTTATTAGCATGTCTATGTCGCCACCACTTTGACTAGGAGAACCAATATTTGGAACGATATCACCACCACTGGTTGTCTGCCCATCCCTCCCAAGAACTACATTTCTGTTGTTGAACATCATCCTCAATCTTCTGTTGTCAACATCACTCGATGTTGGGGAAGCCATATTTTGCTGCGCCTGCAACGCAAGCTGCTGTTGCTGTTGTGGAGTCAGAAACTGGATCTGCTGTTGCAATTGATGTTGATTCTGCATGAATGACTTCTGCTGTAGAATTCCAGAACGAAGTTGCTCAAGTCCCTGCTGAAATAAAGAGAGAAACGCAAGTGAAAACAGAGTTGAAATTTATCTTACATACTAGCAGATGTCAAATCACATATTTGCTATTGAAATATATAAATAGCCATTCGCTCCACAAATTTCTGGCAGTGGCATTGTTTGCGATGGCAGTACGATTCAACTGTACGCTAAACACAAAAATCACTCGAGTTAAATATGTGGGTCAGAGAGTTATAGTAAGGCCAAGGATAGGATAACATAAAGGCAAGATTGCTATGCCATTGTCAAATTTGTGCAAAAGATGGTCAATGGAAAAAAATCAAATACGATAATAATATACCAGGTGAACACAAAACAGATGCTTCCATTTGTCAGTAAAGGTACTACAAAACATGCTATCAACAAACTACATCAAGCACCTGAGCCTCAGAAAATAATAGCTAGATGTCCTCGATATATGGGATTTCAGTCTATACTGAGTGAACAGAAGGACATTAATCATAAGCGAAGTGTATGTGACCAAGGATACCTGGTGGTGGAACGTTGAGGTCCAGAAGGCTATTAAGGAGAAGAAGGACTGTTTCAGACGCCTATACCTGGACAAGAGCGCAACCAACATGGAGATATACAAGGGGGCAAAGAAGGCGGCAAAGCGAGCGGTGAGCGAGGCAAGGGGTCGGGCATATGAGGACCTCTACCAGCGTCTAAACACGAAGGAAGGCGAAAGATACATCTATAAGATGGCGAAGACGAGAGAAAGGAAGACGAGGGATGTCAACCAAGTCAAATGCATAAAGGACGGAGCGGATCAACTCCTCGTGAAGGACGAAGAGATCAAGCGTAGATGGCGAGAGTACTTCGACGACCTGTTCAATGGAGAGAATGAGAGCTCTACCATTGAGCTAGACGATTCCTCCGATGATACCAGCCGACGCTTTGTGCGGCGTATCCAGGAGGCTGAGGTTAGGGAGACTTTGAAGAGGATGAAAGGAGGCAAGGCAATGGGCCCTGATGGTATCCCCATCGAGGTGTGGAGAGGCCTTGGAGACATAGCGATAGTATGGCTAACTAAACTTTTCAACCTTATTTTTCGGTCTAACAAGATGCCCGAAGAATGGAGGCGGAGTACATTAGTGCCAATCTTCAAGAACAAGGGGATGTTCAAAGTTGCACTAATTACCGTGGAATCAAGTTGATGAGCCATACAATGAAGCTATGGGAGAGAGTCATTGAGCACCGTTTAAGAAGATTGACAAGCGTGACCAAAAATCAATTTGGTTTCATGCCTGGGAGGTCTACCATGGAAGCCATCTTCTTGGTACGACAACTTATGGAGAGATACAGGGAGAAGAAGAAGGATCTTCATATGGTGTTCATTGACTTGGAGAAGGCGTATGATAAGATACCACGGAATGTCATGTGGTGGGCCTTGGAGAAACACAAAGTCCCAACAAAGTACATTACCCTCATTAAGGATAAGTATGATAATGTTGTGACAAGTGTTCGAACAAGTGATGGCGACACCGATGACTTTCCAATTAAAATAGGACTGCACCAGGGGTCAGCTTTGAGCCCTTATCTCTTTACTTTGGTGATGGATGAGGTCACAGGGGATATACAAGGAGATATCCCATGGTGTATGCTCTTTGCGGATGATGTGGTGCTAATTGACGATAGTCGGGCGGGGGTTAATAGAAAGTTAGAGCTGTGGAGGCGGACTCTAGAATCGAAAGGTTTTAGACTTAGTAGAACCAAAACTGAGTACATGAGGTGCAGTTTCAGTACTACTAGGCACGAGGAGGAAGAGGTTAGGCTTGATGGACAGGTGGTACCTGAGAAAGACACCTTCCGATATTTGGGGTCTATGCTCCAGAAGGATGGTGATATCGATGAAGATGTGAGTCATCGAATCAAAGCTGGTTGGATGAAGTGGTGCCAAGCTTCTGGCGTCCTCTGTGATAGGAAAGTGCCACAAAAGCTAAAAGGCAAGTTCTATAGGACGGCGATTCGACCTGCGATGTTGTATGGCGCAGAATGTTGGCCGACCAAGAGACGACATATCCAACAGTTAGGTGTAGCGGAGATGCGCATGTTGAGATGGATATGTGGCCACACAAGAAAGGACCGGGTTAGGAATAATGATATACGTGAGAGAGTTGGGGTAGCACCAATTGAAGAGAAGGTTGTCCAACACCGTCTAAGATGGTTTGGTCATATAGAACGTAGGCCTCCGGAAGCGCCATTGCATACCGGACGGATAAAGCGGGATGAGAATGTTAAGAGGGGTCGTGGTAGGCCAAACTTGACATGGGAGGAGTCTGTTAAGAGAGATCTGAAGGATTGGAATATCACCAAAGAACTAGCCATGGATAGGGCTGCGTGGAAGTTAGCTATCCATGTGCCAGAACCATGACCTGGTTTCGAGATCTTATGGGTTTCAACTCTAGCCTACCCCAACTTGTTTGGGAAAAAAGGCTTTGTTGTTGTTGTTGTTGTTGAAGTGTATGTGACCAGAACCAAATTCGGACAATTGTGGTTTTTGGCTGGTTACTGGCATAACTGGAAAATGCCAACAGTTTGCCAGAGTTAAGGTTGGGTATCTTAGATTCAACAATAATCAGAGAGTGGTTTCTGGATAATTTTGACATTAACAATTAAAAAGGGATAAGTTAAATTAAGAAATTTAACAACGAACCCACTTAGGACGGAATCTCTCTCAGCAATTTTGAACCATGGACGCAAGAGTGATAAAGATGCACAAGATAACTCAATGTTTAATCGTAAATTAAACCTTACCGTGAGTGGCCACCCTTTTAGAGTCAAGTTATTTCCAGCTTGATTCGATCCTGTTAAAAATGCATCTAAATTAGCATCATAAAACTGGTTACTCAACTAAGAAAACTGGAAAAATAATAGGTTTCTCTTTTGAAGAAAAAAATGAAAAATAATTGATACAAGTAGTGAGAATAGTAATTTAAGTAAGCAGATCCAACATAATACCTTGTAAACCCATAAATGACCCCTCAGAGCCTGCAGCTCTCGGTGTCAAAATGGGATTCATCTCTGTCTTGATACTCTGCTAAAAAAACATATAAATAGTTTGAGGAACATATAAGCCAGTTTTTTCTTTCCGTATTTCTTGTCTTGAGGGTAAGTATGGTTAGAGCTGACAGATAATAGATAAATCATGACACCTCAAGAACTAACCTGAGCATGTCCAGGAATTTGCGGACTTCTGGCCTGAATTTGTTGCATAGTGCCCGACAAACCACCAATAGTACCATGCAAAAGTTGCCTGAATATGGGGAAATGTTAACAAACTAAGAGCAGAGTTACAAAAGGCTACTTGATACATAGTATTCTATATTGTCTAGCTAATACAAAAACGTTCAAGTCCTTATGGCTTAGGCTTCAACATTCCAAATACATTGAAAACCTTACAACTGATGCATGTGCAGGATCATTAACGTCTAAAGAGAAGGAATAAGGATGGCCAGCCACGCTACCAATTCTAAGTGTGGCATTCAAATGAAGATTTGTAACGTAACAAGAATAATTAACATCATCAGCTACTTCTTTGTATACAATACTGTACTTTTTTGTTAAAGAACTTCATAATTCACAAGTTCAGCAAGTACCCTGGAGACTGTCCACTTGCAGCTGCTTTCAGCAGTGATGTTTCATTTGAATCAAGTAGTTGTCCAGCATTTTCTCCATATCTTTGCTGCAACCGAAGTTTCAATGTTAGAACAAGTAATCAGAAATGAAAAACTTCTAAAGGAATCAACTAAAACAATTTAGAACAATAAATCTAGCTAACAGTAATACCTTCATTGATGCCTCTTCCAAAGAGCCTCTTTGTGAGGGCAGCTTTAACCTCTCCTCATACATTTTGGTGGCCATAACATTTGCAGTGCTTTGAGTTTGTCGCATTAAAGGGTTGTTTGCAGAAAGTCCACTAGAATTACCATTAAGAAGATGAGAACTCTCTCTACGCTGCTGCTGCTGTTGCTGCTGTTGCTGCTGCTGCTGCTGCTGCTGCTGCTGCTGCTGCTGCTGCTGCTGTTGTTGCTGCTGGTGTTGTTGTTGCTGGTGCTGCTGCTGATGTTGCTGCTGCTGTTGTTGCTGTGCGGCCCTTTGTAACAACATTTGTTGCATTTGTATATGTTGTGGTTGCTGCTGCCGCTGTTGAGGAAGCTGCTGCTGCTGTTGCTCCCGGGCTTTCATGAGTTGAGTCTGAAAAAGTGCAGCACATTGTAGATGAATTACAACTACCAATTCAGGAGAAACAATGCCCCACAGTCCCACACTCATAGCTATTGATGCAACACAAAATGATGATTATCTAAAGCAGTTAATTAGATCATTAAGTAACAAATCGCCCTTCACAAGTGAAAAAAACGGATAACAAATTAACAATAAGGCACCTTTAATATGTAAAATAAAATATATACTATGGACAGTGGAACGGTCCAGCTATAGTGGATCTAGCACATGGAGCTAGAGGTTGAAGAGTTGAATGTTACTACTTAACAGTAACAGCAAACGAATTTATTTATTGTAGTAAACCAAAAAGACCTTGCAGGCCTGGCAAAATAAAATTCGTGAGATTCCACATCAATTTACAGGTCACAATGGTTGATCATTTAAAGAGAGCAAAACAGAAGATAATCAATTTTGTAAGACTGCGGATGACTAAATTAACATGTCTGGATCATTTAAAGTTCTTCCATGGAAAAATAATCAAATGTTGAAAACACTTACCTCAATATATGACGCAGCAACATCTGAATGCTTCTCATTGGTTCTTGCTATGAATATATCCCAAAAGACTGACCACCACTCAAAAAGAAACCCACCGGGTGCATCAATTGCTGCAAAGAAGCACAGCCTAGAAAGTAAGCAATAGTCTTTACGAAGAAAATATATAAACGAAAGGTGTTGCAAAAACCATGACAGTAACTACAAGTTGCTTACAAATACATACCAACTGGATCTGAAGAGACCTTCCCTTCTGCTTGGAAGGCCTTTGCAGTTTCCTGTAAATTTCTCTTCATAAAATAGTCGTATATGTAAACATCTAGCCTGTTTCAGCAAGCAATTAAACATTTAGTCCTCAGGACGATGGTTACACGAATTAAGACATACAACTCTTCAACCACAACTACCACACCGCTCAAACGATGCGCAAGCAGTTTGTGCATAAAACGGTAAGGCTTTAATGGCAAAATTGTGCTACGTCAATTTATATTCATTTCATCTCTTCGCCTCTATTTTGTCACTAGCAAATCATCACCTTGAGTTATCCTGAATGCCACTTTTCAGCTTTCTACATATTTTCATGCACTTCTACCCTATGCACAAGAAATGCTTACGTTCACTAGTTGATTTCCACAAAACTCCGTGCATATCATGAGAGCATTAGTAGCTCTAGCTCCCAGTAGCAGAATAAGATATTTCACCTACTTACTCATATAAATCATGTTGAAACTCGAACGTGAGCTCACATATATCCATCTATGTCTACAAGGAATCGAGTAATTCGCTGACACTCCCTTCCATACAAAATCCTCCAGTATCAGCAAATAAAAGGCTGAATGGCTCCTCCAGTTCCTGAAGAACCATCATTTCCCACCCGGTGAACCAAATCGACATCCCTTGTCTTATATCAATATCAACTGATACTACCGGTATTTCAAATCGCATCAACGGGTTATGCCGGTGTGCTCAAATCCCCGAATAAGTCCTCTGATATTTGGGAGATCGCGACAACAAATTATCACTGAAGTGTTATAACATCCACAACGCTAAGCCACCAAGTAAAAACAGTAGGTTCTAGCACTAGAGAAACAAAGCTCGAACCAAACCCGTGGAAGAAATAAGCTCCCGCGAAACCCTAGCGGCCAAATACGCCACCACGGCTCTCCCCTCAACTAGTTCAGTTCAAACTTCGGAGCCCCTCCCGTGATCCTTGCTCAAATAATCGCCACCCAGACGACGCAACGGCCAAGCGAAACTCCGCCCAGCCAAAACATGCCTCGAATCGACAAAATGGAATATAAAGGAAATCAAATCCTCACATCTTATCGGCCTCCCAGTTCGTCTGCGACATGGCTACCGTCGGCGCCTCGCCCGGCCTCCCTTCCTCTGACGGGCCCAAACGCCGCCCGCGAGAACAGGTAGCTCCGGCTACGCCTAGGCCGCCCTGGGCACCAACGCCCACGCAGCCACGGCCGGGCGGTGGATGGACAGGCGAGTTGCGCGAGACGAGGAGAGGCGGAGGGGAGGAACCCGAGGCCAAATCCTAGAGGCGGCTCAGTTTGAGGGGCGGCGGCGGCGAGAGAGATGTGCGATGAGCAGGTGAATGGAGTTCGCAGTTGCAGCGGCGCGAGGTGTGCAGTGCAGGGGAGAAAGGCAGCGGAAGAGGAGAAGAAACGCGACGGGGGGCCACGGATACAATAGGAATGATATTTGCTGCTGCGGCGGTAGTACTGTACCATTACTCCTTGCGAATTAGCTGGAAAAACATAAGTATATGGGTGACTTCTTTTGGGCTTATAATTGTGCATAAGCTTGCTTATAGATTTCGGTGGGCAGAAACTACAGAAACTTCATATGAGACTTCTTTTGAGCTTATACTGTTTTGGCTTATTTTCCTTGTTAAGTTATGAAATGTCTATACCGCCCCTCTATTTGATCAATTTGATATATGCACTAAATAAAACCGCAATTTTATAGCATAATAACAACCGTCACACTTCACACATATAGCACAAAATTAAATTATCATCTTATGTCCAAGATATGAAAAATTGGTAGCACAAACATCACATGAACTATTTCTATCCACAACTAACCACACATGAAAATTAATTCAAAACATCACATGAACTACACTTCTGCCCACAACTGACCGAGCTACCGTCGGTGAGGACGATCTCGAGTTCGACGAGCTACTGGAGCAGCCGGAGTTGACACGGTCGTGGGTGCCGCTGCTGCGGGTGGTGAAGCCGACGGCGGCCGACCGGGCTGGAGCAGCTCCTGCTGGACGGGGAAGGAGGCGGAGCAGCGGGAGACGGACCAGTCGTGGCTGCTCTGGACAGCGGGGGAAGATGCGGGCTGGCGGGTGGAGGAGCTGGGAGCGGCGACGGTCGAAGGAACCGCGGACGGCGGCTTGGAGCAGCACCGGGCGACAGGGGCACGGGGCGGAGCAGAGCGTTGGCAGCGGAAGCTGGAGGCGGAAATCGGCCCGGGCGGCTGGGATTCGGCAGCGGAGGGAGGAGATCCGGCGGTGGCGGCCGTGGGAGAGCGGCGGCGGGGCTTGGGGAGCAGGGGCCGGGAGGGTCGACGGAGGTGGAGGTCAGGGCGAGAGCAGGGAGCTGGGGGTTGGGGACTTGGGGTGGGTTTGTTCCTTTTTTTTCTTCTACCGTTTCGTTGACGGGAGGGTGGGGGCTGGCCAGCGGGTGGCATTCTGGGGTAATTTTCTTCAACCATATGTCCCCTTTCGCGTAACGGTTCGACAGCCGAGCGGAGAAGCTCGAGAAACAGGTCTCCACCAGTTTCTCCCCACTGCACTGAATTCGGCTTCTGGGGAGTTTTACGGTGGGGAGAATCTGTAGACTTCTTTTAGGCTTGTGTGATTTGGTACCCATAAGCAAGGTGAGAAGCCTAAAAGAAGTCAGCCTATGTGCATCACCTGGAGTTCATGGATTGATCCGTTGGTACATTTGCGAGAAATTCCTTTCGACTCCCAAGGTACGGTGATTTATTTATTTAAAAATAGAAAATCATCTTTACAAGTTTAAAAAATGCTAGATGTAATCAATGATGAATCCTACAACCATGCTTGTAATGGTAAATTCTCTAAACTCTCGGCTACACAAAAATGAAAATCTTCTGAATTTTGTAGTTTTGGAAATATGCACCGCGCAAGCAGCGAGGGATGCTGGCCCATGGATCTGAACCCTAACTCGCAGCACAGGGGGAGATAGACGAGCAAGAGTTTACCGTTGGGGGAGGATCGTGGAGCATGTCACCGTCTTTGTCCAAAGTAGCTGCCACCGCCATTAGTGGCCGCCACCGCAGATGCACTCCGCCTTCATAGCAGAGGATGGGAGAGGGGTGGATGGGGGCAGGGCCAGAGGTGGGTGAGACGAGGATAAGGCCATGTCCCCAAGCCTCATATGGTCAGGGGAGTGGAGGTCTCTGGTGCCAGCTGGTGTTGTTGGTGGACGAGGAACCCATTGTGGGAGGAGGAGGCGGTGGTGGTGGAAGAGGGTGGGGAGAGGAGAGGACCGGGGATGAAACGTATGGGGGAGGTCATAACTAGGCGAAGGAAGCACGCCACATCATTTACTTTCCTTCCTGCTATTTTTTCCTCCACCGAATTTCCTTTTTTCTCCCCGTCCAGCCCGGTCTGGCGGTCTCCCCACGTGGCTAGTGCGCGATGGCTTGCTAGGGGGTCGTAAATACTTGTTATAAATGCTTGCATCCTCCCCGGTCTCATCTTTGGCACCAACATGTGAGTGAAGCCTCTTTTCATATGCCCTATGTTTCTCGGTTAAATATGTGCATGGTGACAATGGTGTGGCAATGAGAGAAGAGGATGGATTTAGGAAGATGATGAGATATTGTCCAAGGTGCCAAGGGACTATGTCAAGGTCGATTATTGCAGGCACTATGTTAGAGATGGTTTTGGAAAGTGTTTGGAAAAATCATATATAGTGCACAAAGTTTTAATGTCTTCAGAGATTTAGACTCACTTTTGATATTTTTAAGGTAATTTTATGTGCCTCTAATAATCTACCATGATGTAGTGAGGTGTCATTGTCAAGATTTTAGACTTTGACGATTAGCATGGAGCCGGAATTTTGCCTTTTACATCGACATGGCGGTCACACAACTGTGTAATAGGGTCCATGTACTCATCAAAAAGCTCGAGGATGACAATCCAACGTGGGTGCTTGAGGTTAAGATTTGCCTACTTGTGCTTCTTTACCAAAAAAAATTAGAAAGTGAATAATGTTAAGGCGTTGAGCACCGAAAAAATTGTGCAGAACACATATACCTAACATACAGGAAAAATGCAATGTTCAACCAATCTTTTTCAGCGGTGTAATTTCAGCATTATCCTTTGTTAGTGGACAAATATGAGCGTACTGTTTGCGTAAATTTTTGTAGGAATAGAGCTCTTTTTTCAAAAAGCTGTAGTGATCTATTAATTATCATTAGCGGCGGTATAAAGAAGCCAAAGTAATAAAAATCACAAATAATTCCCTTGAGTACCTACGGGTGGCTACAAGCATTGGAGTAATACGATGATGCGCTATCGTCCTCGCCCCTCCATCACTAGAATTGGGCACTCTTGTCGTAGTAGAGGTTGTTTTACTAGACAGACGACAAGTTTCCCTGCTAAAACCACAAAGTAGTGCATCGGAGCAATAACTGACACTAATGATGAGAACCGTAGATCGAAAAAGACTTCCTTTGATGCTAGGCGCACCATGATGACGTGGATCACACGTTCACGGGGAATCCCAAGAGGAAGGTATGATGTAGTGTAGCAACAGTTTTCGCTTGATTACAAAACCATGGTTATCGAACCAGTAGGATTTGGAGAAGGCTTCGGCTAGGTGACAATGGCAATGGCGCCGAAAAGAGCTGTTGACGTGGACCAGCGCACACACGAACAAACTATTTTGTCCCAACGAAACAGAGAGGGTGTCAATCTCTCCGGCTTGTTGAACACAAAGGATTAAACATATGGTGGAAAATATTATGAGAGCAAAAATGACCAGCGAGCAAATGACTAGGAAAAGCTTTTAAAACAGTCGTAAGCAATGTAGGAAAATAGGACCGGGGTCCACAGTTCACTAGTGCTGTCTCTCCAAAAGATAAACGTGTTGGGTGAACAAATTACAGCGGGGCAATTGACAAACATGGGCACAACACAATACTATCGTGACACAAAGTTCACCGTTTCATTTAATATGGGCATTACGTCAAAATACATAGACCGTTATCCAATTGCATCTATGACTAATAATCCACCCGGGATCGCTATCCAGCAAGTCTTCCGAAAGTATTTGCAAGCAACAGATAATTGCAATAAGCATGGTGCGTAATGTAAGCAATAAGTACAACATAAAGCAATAAACACTGATGTTTTATCCCTAATAGCAACAGTACATCTCAAGTCCTAATCGTTTCTGTCAACTCGAGCTCGGACAAGAGAGGCATGAACCCACTATCTAGTATAAATACTCTCTCTACTGACACAAGTAATTATTTCGGCCAAAGTATACATAAGCATTGGAGAGCATGCAAGATCATAAATAAAACATATCATATATAAACTGAACAATAATGTCATGACTCCATAATTCATCAGATCCCCGCAAACACAACACATAACATTACATAAAGATGATCTTAATCATGTATGCAGCTCATAATATCTAAACAATGGAGCACAAGGAAGAGAGACAACCATCTACCTATTGCCATGGACCCGTAGTGACGATCTCCCCCTCCGGCAGGGTGCCGGGAAGAGCTTCAGAATCTCCCGATCTAGGGTTGGCGACAGCGGCGGCCTCAGAACTTTTCTAAAAAATATGATCGGGTATCGAGGGTTTACAGGACGAAGGCAATTTATAGGCGAAAGGGCAACTCGAGGGGGTCTCGGAGTCGCCCATGTGGGGCCCAGGCGTGGTCCACCCTTAATCGTGCCTGGGAGGCGTCTGGGGCCTGTGGGGCCCCCTGCAGGCGCCCTCCTAGCTCCGTCTTTGTTTCTTCGTAAAAATAATTCTTGTAAATTGGCAGCTTATTTCGAGAATATTCCCCGACTAGCTTTTCTGAAACAAAAAGATAGCAAAAACAGGAACTGGCACTAGGTATCTTGTTAATAGGTTAGTTCCATAAAATGTGCCAAAATGATATAAAAATATTATAAGAGCATGTGGCAATGATATATATTATGCATGAAACATACAAAAAGTATAGATACGTTTGAGACGTATCACACCACCAGAGCCGGGATAGGGCGAAGTGGACCTTATTCTCAGATGTAGTTGTTGTCTCACCATTCTCACCATTCTAAAGAAGGCACTGAAATTCCAAAAAAAAGAACACAACAAAGACCCCGAACCATGGTCTGCCCCCACCTATATGGCCCCAAGAGTCAATTCCCCGGCCGACGGACGATCTCTGCCTTCAGATCCAGCTCTACGGAGTTGGTGGTCGATGCGGCTCTTCTACGCCTCCGGGCTTGGAGCTCTTCCGCTCCAGGGTGCAGGTCTCCGGCTAGCTGCTTTCTTCGTCGTCTCCGGCGGTGGAGATCGAGCTGGCTAGGGTTCCTCGAGGTGGAAGACGGCGTGTCGCAGCAGTGATGCTCTCTGTATCCTCCTTGTTTTTCCTTTGCTTGTATCTGGCCTTGTAATGTTTTCCTCTACGTATGAATACAAGTATGAAAAATTCAAAAAAAAGAGTCAATTTGGCAATGGGGACCCATTTCCCGATACCCGGTGGTTAATTCACCTATTAGGGGA
This sequence comes from Poa pratensis, assembly GCA_947311845.1. NCBI lineage: Eukaryota > Viridiplantae > Streptophyta > Magnoliopsida > Poales > Poaceae > Poa > Poa pratensis. The sequence goes on along the minus strand of CAMZMU010000071.1, from coordinate 43,017,312 downwards.
GGGTGATGATAAACATTTAATCCCCGTGGGGAAGTTATCACGGGCAAACTTGTCCCCATCGGGGCAGCCGGTGCCGGGCATGACTGAGCACTCCCCGTGAGGCAAATAACTGCTACCCGATATCACAAATGAGATGTGAGACCAATGTAGTAGACAAGTATATATAAGGCTAAACCCTAAAATCCCACCTCATTCCCTTCTCAATATCCCGCCGCCAACCCTAGTTCTCAATCCCTCACTCGGTCACTCCCTCTCCTAGTATTTATGTCCTCCCGAACTCCCCAAGTCCAGATCGAGCGGCCGCACGCCGTCGCCAACTCGCCATTCTCCTCCCAGCCGCACTCCATCTGATCCACGCCTCCACCGCTTCCCTGCCGCCGCTATCTTCCAGCCACCGAAATCCTTCATCCCCCCCCCCCCCCCCCCACACACACACCGCATCAGTTGTTCGCCGCTATCAGCATCTTCTCATGTATCTGTGTGCCTTTGGGAACTACCCATTTATGTGATGTAGTGGCTAAACTTAATATGTGTTGAACATTTGAACTTGTTCTAATTGTGGCGGTGTGCCAATTTGAATCAATATTATGTGTGGTTGTGTGCCCATTTGAACATAGATTATCTTTTGTCGTGTGTGATCATTTGAGCAGTTAGTGTATATTATTTGTGGTTGTGTGCATTTTTTTATTTATAGTGCTGTCATTTATTTACCTAAGGTGACGTCCAAATTTTGTAGACTCAATATTGTTGGCTAAGTTGGGATCTTGGGGGTGGTTATCCGTTGGTTATTTGCTAACCCGATGGGGATGGGGATGGTAGAAGAATTTTCCTCGTGGCAGTTAATGTGGATGGGGACTGGAAAAAAAATATTGCATGGGAATGGTTATGGTTAAACCAGTGGTTAGTGTCCCCGTTGCCATATTGACCCAAAAGCCGCCGGAGGCAGACCGGCCGGAGGTGTCACTGGGAAAATGGAAAAACTAGATCACTTCCTGTCTCTACCAGCTGGGCTTAGCGGGGTTGGGCCACAAGTTGTATTTACCACGACAACAAGCACAAGTAGCCTTGACTATTTACTTGTATTTCGGTAATTTTATGCGTTTGTGAGGAATATTGTTTTGTAGCAGCCGTGATTTTCAGAAGAAATGACTTATTGGTTCTTTGAGACAAATCAATTTATTATAGATCAGTCATGTCGCAACCATTTCAACATTATTTTATTGGCACCCGAACGGAAGAACACATCGAGGGAGCACCTGAATGGTCACACCACACGCAACTTTTGACAGCAGAAGGCCACATTTGATTTCAGAGGATTTGGGGCACAAAAGGGGAAATGAGGAGAAAAAAAACAGAATTAACAAATATGTATTTAGTCAGCAAAATACATCAAAGGTCACTGTGCCTGTGATTAATCCATGATAACGTTCTAGAGTTTGCGCAGGCCACTACAGAGTATTGTACATTCCAGAAGGATGGTTACAAAACCTATCCAAGAGCACATGCAGCAACTGAGACAACAACAAATTGGGTTAGTTCTTGAACACATATAGCTGGAGATATTTCCTTAGCTGCCTTTCGTCATGTTTATCCTCAGCAGAAAACCGCCCTGATCCTTCATCATATAACGTTGGCTGCAGCTGGACGACGCATGCCCACAAGGAACAACATGCAAATTGTGATGCCGAGGAAGGTTTGCTGCCTGATCTCATTTCCAGAGCTTGACAAGCTTATCATGGCTTACAGAGGCGACCAACCCTGACGCATTTGATGCGGCTAGGGCTGCAATTAAGCCCTCGTGAGCGTTGCTGATGGTCACAGTATTCTTCTCCCTTATATCCCAAAGTTCCATGGACTGCAAGATATCAATGATACACACAATAAAATGAGATGTTAAAAAAAGAGACTTGGGCCTGATAAGTCATAAGATCATAAAATACAGGAGAACTTACCTCATAACAACCAATTACAAGCAATGATGGATAATTTGGGTGAAAAACACAAGAATTAAACTTGTTTCCGCTGCAATTCAACTCATGCACACGTTCGCCATGATTTCCTGAAGTAAATGACCACACCTTGACAGAATCTTCACTTACAGAGGCGAGATAGTCACCCGCAGCATCCCAACAAATCGACAGAATATTCTGTGTGTGTCCCTACACATGAACAGAAGTTCCTATTACAGCGAGAGCGACACTGAAAAACACAACGTTAATTGCAATACCATCCGACAACATTAAGCTGTGCTGGACATTTTGGATTGTAAACCTATAGGCGAAACCCAAGAACTAAGCATTGCAAATTTACAATAAGAATTTCTCAAGATGGTTTCAATGGAATTTACTAAATTACTACAAGACAATGTCACATTACTAAACGTCACTCTAGTGAACACATGTCAAAAACCTCTGGCAACTAACCTGTAAAGAACTCCTACAAACTTGAAGTGTTTCTGCATCCAATATTGATACCGTCTTCTCCGAGGCAGCTGCAATATATTTCCCTTGACGAGGTTGGAATCTTAACTGAGTTGCACCTCCCTGGTAGATAAGATAAGATAAGAAGTGGTAATAGGAGAAAGTTTCAGCGTGTTATCAACATAATAATATTGACAAATAACAAACAAATAATGTTTTGAGAAAAACAGAGGTGCATACATTGAAAACCCTGACACATGTCACACAGCTACCATTATTTATGCTCCAACAGCGCACTTCCCCATCACTATCACAGGAGCAGATGATGTCTTCTTTATTTGAATGAAAATCAAGTGACTTAACGGAAGCTGAATGACCCGTGAAAGTACGGAGTGAATAATCTGGCTGCATACAGTCAATCACTTAGTTAGTGCATTTGAAGGTACATGACTTCTTCTGAAGCAACACTGCTATAAGAGAGACAATGATAAGAAATAGGTATGTATATACATTATCAGCATCCCAAACCCGTACGGTTTTGTCAAAGGAAGATGTTGCAAGGCGGGTCATGCTTGGGCTAAATCGAACATCTGTAATTAGCATCGAATGCTCTTCTAATGTAGATTTAGGATTTAGGGCATCTGTAAACCATATAACAGCCTGAAAAAACATACAAATCAGGTATAAGCATGTGTTTCTTTAGCACCAGCATATTCACAGTTACTTCACCTTCTTATCATGGCCTCCCGTGGCAAGTAGTTTCCCATCTGACGAGAAATGGCAACAAATAACCTTGTTTGTACTTGCACGGGCTTTTGCAACCTCAGAAAAACTAGACCCTGCGGTAGAGACACTGAGCCATGTATTCACCCCATCCAAATAATTGCAATCAAGTAGAATGAAGCATAAGTCCATGGCACCCCATGGCATCTAAAATCATTTATAATTACCAGCCTATTACTCATGTAGCAAACATGAATTCCAAAGCAAGCACATCCACATTTGTTCTTCGGTAAATATGCTATCCTCCTATTTGGCCCATGTACTAAGCTAAAAAAAACATTCAGTCCCAAATTACATCACATGTTAGGGGACACCCAATCACTTCCTGCCACCTTCACCCAAGATGCACACATGACATTCCAAAAGAAAAGGAGTTGGAAATACGACGATATTTATATGTAAGTGAATTCATTTGTTCAGCGGAAGAGTCAAGCTCAAGAAAAAGAAAAACAAGGTATCAGACGGACAAAGAAATATACCTTTACTAGCATCCATACAGCGTCCCATGGTTTCCCGAGGATCCAAGTCCTCCTGTGATAAAAAGGAGTCTACATTTTCATCCAAGGAGCCATCTTCCAGCAAACGGTCCACATCACCCTGAAATTTAAGAACTTGTGTCATCTCGCAGACAAAAACAATGTGATAATAGCACTTCTGAAAGAGAATGTCAGATTCACGATATAAATACCAATGGGTTTACTGGAGAAGTTAAGTTTCCTGTGCCATCGGAACCAAACATCATTAATGGTTTCGATGAACCACCATTACGCAGCAGCTGTGGCATGGACATTGCATCTCCTGGGGTGTGAGTGGAAGGTGTCGAAGGTGCAGAACTTGGAGATGGCCCAGCAGTATTTGCTGTTCCTGAACTATTAGCTCTACCCGAGGACGACACAGGTTTCTTTCTCTTCTTTGATGTCTGAACCACAAAGCGACATCAAGTGTTTAAAACACTGAAATCTAGTCATTGTCAAAATTAAATTAAAGCAACTGGAAATGGTTGTGAGACTTATTTGTAACAAATGATAGAACCGAGTATACTACCCGCAGAACAAGGAAAAGCTAAAACTCCATAGAACATTATGTACTAATTTGCTAAACATCAGAGTAGTGCTTAAGCAAGTGGCAAGGTAGCGTATCGACTAGCAGTTCAAATATTCTTTACAGAATCTGAGAGTTGCTAGTGTGTTTTCACAAAGAACTCTTATAGTCTGTTAAAACCAATGTGTATGTGCACAGAATACCATCTAAAACTTGAGATTCTGACACTTATGAAGCACTCGGCTCCGTTATGTTGGCAAATTTTAGAAGTGCAACTGAAGTGAGATGCATGCTTCAATGTATGATTTATTTATTTATTGTTAATATCTCAAAAAAAAGGGGCAGACAAAGGTGCATCTACAAACATTAAGGCCATCAACCTCCCCATTGCGGCATAGAATAAACGGTAGTATGTTTGATCTAAAACATCAATATAAGAATCAACATAGAATCATCGTATTTGTATAACAGTAACATACTTGGTCAGTTACTACAAAAGAGTTTGCTATGCTTTCATCAATAGGCATGCATCCGGTTCCAGACTTTTCCTGTTGTTGGAGAAGCTGGTTTGAGCTCTGCGACTGCTGACTGGAGACTGTAGATTGCTGAAGCTGCTGCTGGTGTTGCTGTTGGCTGTGACTTTGCTGCTGCAACTGTTGTAAATGAGCAATTTTCTTCTACTACATGGAAACACCCATATAAGGAAAGAAAAGGAATAGTTAAAAGAATTACTGAAAACAATAATTGTGTACAGATAAGATGATGAGTGAAGTGGGAGACCATTAACACTGTAACCTAATATCACAGAAGTGCATCTCAGATCTCACCGCACTCCTGAACAGCAGGTATGTGATAAATGACAAATAGGGTTGCTGATCTTCACGGTGTAAGACTTCAGATAACTATACGAACTTGGCAACCAACACATTCAGCACTTCACCGACTACTAGAGCCCTTACTGAGTACTGACCCATATAAAATCAATAACGCAAGAATCAAGGTTTTAAAGGCGGTAAGGTGTCATAAGGCGATCAAGCTCTGCCTTGATGGCTAAGCGATGCCCAAGCGCCTAAGGTGGGCAAAATGCTAAGACGCTGCCAGGGCACCTTACCGCCTAAGCGTGCATAAGGCGGCACCTTAAAAACCCTGGCAAGAATCCAATTTGCACAAAATCTGGGCTGAGATCCAAGATCTAAGATAAGTTGAAAACTGAATGATGACCAGAAATTACGGTAGACAAAGACCAAAGCATACGTAGGTTACACTAAATAATTCGTAACTACATTATGGAAAATGCATTTTGAAATGTCAAAAATTCCGAACAAAAATTTCGAGCATACATCAGGACATTCTATGTTCGCAACCGAAGTTTCACGAAAAAAGAAATTGTGGCATGTGTAAAAAAAGACAAAAAAAAAGTCTAGTTAAAAGTCATTTTGGAGCACCAGAATTTGTCTGACCATAGAAAATATCATTTTTTCGCGAAACTTTGTGTGTGAACATAGAATGTCCAGATGTACACCCGAAATTTTTATTTGGAAATTTTGAAATGTTGTTTTTCGGTAGTGGGTGCACCTACACCTATGAGCCAAAGCAGATTCCCCGATATACAGCCCCTATACAGTAAGAAGCTCAGAACACCATACGCATTAATATGACTTCCAACTAGGTACACATAATACTTCATAGAGATAATTAGTTTGGCAAGGTAGGAAGTTACACAACATACCTTTATTAGCATGTCTATATCAGTACGTGATCCACCACTTTGGCTAGGAGAACCAATATTTGGAATAATATCCCCACCACTATTTGTCTGCCCATCCTGCCCAATGACCATGTTTCTGTTATTAAGAAGCATCCTTAACCTTCTGGTGTCAACATCACTAGTTGTCGGCGAAGCCATGCTTTGCTGCGCTTGCATCAAAAGCTGCTGTTGCTGTTGTGGATTGAGAAATTGGAGCTGTTGAAATTGTTGTTGCGGAGATTGCATAAATGACTTTTGCTGCAGAATACCAGATCGAAGCTGGTCGAGTCCCTAATAAGATATAAAGAGTTATATATTACAACAGAATTTGCGACATAGCACCCATGTTCGCATAATGAATGTCCATCGCGCGATTTACAATATACTAGAGAATTACACAATGTTTCTTGCTTCCGCAATTGCTGACTGCACATGTACTTTGCATAACATCTCAAAGAATTCAAAGTGCATGGAACTGCCAAATTTTGCTTGTCAAGGAACGGAACAAGAATTGGCGACATGAGGATAACATGCAATGTACAAGGGCATGTCAGTAGGCCAAACAATGCAGGCTTCCATAAGTAATGCAACCATTAAGGTATGTGGAGACGTTCGCATTTTTGTTCAGGATGGCCTCCAAGGCCACCCATCTGTGGTTCCACTACTGCCAAGAAAAAACAGAATCTCATGTGAGTTGCTGAGTTGAAGTTCATGAGCGCTAGGTTTCAGTATGTTTTACTGTAGCTATCAATATGATACAGCAGGCATCCCTTGGTTCCCTCGATGTTGCAAGCATCCACAAGGGATTTTTCAGGTCCAGGTACACATCATCTACTAGACAGCTAGAGTATTAACACGAAAGAAATAAAATTTATTGATGCTAGAAAGATAAATGCTTCCTGGAGGGGTCTACGACTTGCCGGGGGTATATCTTTGATTGTCGAAAAAAAGGAGGGTCTACATTGCAGTTCTATGGAAATCAACTTTTCAGTTAAATAAATCTATCCATGCCATATGCAATGGTGCTGAGCATGTTGCTCGACCTCCTCTAAACAGCTATACATACAACAAGAGTAAAGTATGTTGCCAGCCTTCAATTTACAGTGGACAGTGGTAGTCTGAATAAAAGCCTAACTTTTCAATCCATGAAATCAACACCCTGACCTCGCTAATCCCGGTCAATTTTAACCTTCGACCTGGTTGGCACATTGTTGAAATGATATTCCTAACCAGGATTGCATTTTTTATTTCTCATTACTCCATGACATTGCTGGCCCACTTGTCATACCTATCTTCCTTCATCCCCTGGTTCTTGGAGGAGGTTAGCACCAATTAGCACCATGTATGAGCAGAAGCGGTTAGGAGTAGCACCAATTAGTCTGTGAGGCAGCATGAGACTAGAACCAATTAGCACCATGTATGAGTAGAAGCGGTTCATGGAACGGTGCATTGTAATACCCTATACCATGAAATCACACAGATTCAGATAATTTCAGACTTGGGGTGACAAATTCAAAGAAGTGGATGAGAGAACAGAGAAAGAGATGAGAGCAACGAGCCAACTGGCGGCGGCCGTAGGGTTCTATTACTCAGGAATATTTGGAATGAGTTTTATGTTTACAGTCCAGTGCTTAAGTAGCTCCGATGCAACAGAAATCAAGCGACACTTCAGGCAAGGAAAGAAGACGACGTTGGCGCAAAAGGTTGATGGCGCCGTTGGATCTGTTACAGTATATGTGGATTGCCCACCTTCTTTACATCAGTTCGGACTTTTGGTTTTACTAGTTGGTGCATGAAACTTGACATGGTATCAGAGCAGAGGTCTTGGGTTCAAGTCTCGGCTTTCGCAATTTAATAAAAAATTGCTCGAGTCATATGTGAGATCATCAAGTCAAGCGTGAGAGGGGGTTTTACAGTATATGTGTATTGCCCACCTTCTTTCCATTAGTTTGGTCTTTTGTTTCTACTGATTGGTGCATAACACTTGACAGGATCTTCATAAGAACGATCCGTATCAGGAATATAGGACCGTCCAATAACTGAAATGTTAACATAAAAAAGAACTGAAATGTTAGAGGTGTCGATTTCTTCAGAGTTCTTTTATGACAGGCATGTAGGAGTTGAGCAGGATGTCATCCCTGCTGCTGCGGAAGCTACTCCCACTACCGTCGTCAACCCACTGCCTTGCGGACCCCCTCTCCTCTGTTCTCCTTGCCATTCTCCTGTTCGGCTTGCAATTCAGATGCCAATCGCCTGGCCGGCTTCTCAAGGGGCTCATGCTCACCTTTTTCCTTTGCCCGGCGTCACCACACCGCCAGCCATGTTGACCAGATCGGTGAGCGCTTTGCTGTGAGTTTTGTTAGGCTGAAAGGATCTCATCAAGACAGAGAGAACTGTGATAGAAGAGGATGAAGATAGATAAGACATCTGGATCAAGCATTTCAACGAGAGCAGTGTAGGGATCGGCTTTTTCCCGGTGTGACAAACAGCTTCAAGGTTCGGATTGACCGGGATTAGCAAGTTCAACGTATCGATTTTAAGGATTGGAAGATATGGTTCGGTTCCAACTAATACTATATGTTCAAGGTTCAAAACAAACTTTATTCTACAAACAAGCAAAACTGAATCCACAATAGGAGCATAAATCATTAAAGGAACACATGCAAGATGAGCAGTAAATTGTAATCATAAGATATAGCGTACCGTGAGCGGCCAACCTTTCAGAGTCAAATTGTTTCCACCTTGATTAGATCCTGTTAAAAATGACATCTAGTTAAGATTTAGAAAACCAACCACTAAAAACAGTAAAATCTCCTTTAGAAATTCTGGATAAATAAAACTCGCTGTCTGAGAGTAGAAAATAGTATATGTTAAATATGAATAGTCAACTGAGGCAACAGCAATGGCAGGCAATAAGCTGGACAAATATTACCTTGGACACCAATGAATGATCCCTCAGGACCTGCAGTTCTTGGCGTCAAAACTGGACCCATCTCAGATTTGATATTCTATAAAGAATAAAATATGATCATATATCAGAAAGAAAATTTTATGACGCCAATTATTTTCTGTCTTATTTTGGCTGTGGGCATCGTTACAAGTGCGAAGCAGTAGGAAAGATATATGTAACCTGTTCTTGCATAGCCAATTGTGAGCTTCTTGCCTGAACTTGTTGAAGAGCACCTGACAACCACCAGCAGTACCATGCAGAATTTGTCTATCAAGGTAAAATGTCAAATTCTATTTGAAAGCAAATGTACCACATATTAGTTGCTAGTTGCTATGGCATGAGCCGACATCAACATTTAATACTTATGGCGTGATTATTTTCTTACTTTATGGCAGGTCAGGGTAATTCCACTATCCTGAACAAAATAACATACCTTCTACACAGTCAAAAAACTGTAAACTTACAACGCTACAGACTACGACAGATTTCAGCCGTTTATCACACAGTATTGCAATTTGCAAAGCACTAAATCTTAAACATAACCTCTAGCAGTTATGTGCAGAAAACTGTTGATGTGAACAGTTGTGTGTATTGTGGAAACGAAAGGATATGTATCCTCAGAATCAAATATCAAGGTACAAGAAATCAACGGAAAAACAATCAGGATAAGAATAAGGTTCAAAATTCTAAATACGAAAGGGTCTACAGTGATCTGAGCTTGAACAAGGAAAGATACACAAAATTCCCATAGAACAATCTAGCAAAAAAGGGTAAATTCTTGAATGCAACTTATGATTGATGTTTCATGTGCCGATTTGATCATATGGGTGTCTGTTATGCTACAAAAAGAAGTTAAAAGGAAAGGGACTAACTCTAGACCAAAACATGATGCAAACCAGAGTTTTCTCAGTTCCATGATCTACCATCTGATACAATTTTGTCATATAACTTAGAAGTTCAAAAAATACCCTGAAGATTGTCCGCTTGCACCTGCTTTCAACAATGTTTGGTTTGGATCAAGTACTTGGCCAGCATTTTCCCCATATCTTTGCTGCACCTGGAATCGTCATACAACACATAAACATTTTACTGATTTTCAATGTTCTATAAGGTGTGCGCCTAATCCACCTAGGTTGTGTCTAGGAACTAGAGGCACCATCCTCCTGCCGCCTAAGAGGCCGGCTAACTCAACTGGTCCGTGACTAGGCACTAGGCGCCACTTAGTGCTTACCCCCATTTTCAACTACTGTTAGTTTTTGGATAAATCAACCAAAACATAACAAACAAGATGTAGCAGGAATAATACCTTCACTGATGCCTCATCCAGAGAATCTCGCTGAGAAGAGAGCTTTAACCTCTCCTCGTACATTTTCGCTGCCATAGCATTGGCAGTAGCTGGGTTCTGTCGCATTAAAGGATCACTTCCAGAAAACCCACTTGCAGTGTCATTAAGAAGATGAGAACCATCTCTGCGCTGTTGCTGCTGCTGCTGTGCAGCTCTCTGTAATAACATTTGTTGCATTTGTATTTGTTGTTGCTGCTGCTGCTGCTGTTGAGATTGTTGATGTTGCTGCTGCTGCTGCTGCTGCTGCTGCTGAGATTGTTGTTGTTGCTGCTGTTGCTGAGATTGTTGTTGGTGCTGGTGCTGTTGTTGCTGCTGTTGCTGAGATTGTTGTTGGTGCTGGTGCTGTTGTTGCCGTTGTTGTTGTTGCTGTTGTTGATGCTGCTGCTGCTGCTGCTGCTGCTGCTGCTGCTGCTGAGATTGTTGTTGTTGCTGCTGCTGCTGAGATTGTTGTTGTTGTTGCTGCTGCTGCTGAGATTGTTGTTGTTGCTGCTGCTGAGATTGTTGTTGTTGTTGCTGCTGGTGTTGATGTTCCCGTGCTTTCACTAACTGAGTCTGAAAGGGTACAATAAATTATAGCTGATTTTTTTTTTGAACCTCTACAGATTCTTCGAGAATTTACTTGAATGTTTTTTTAATTTTATATTATATTCATAATTTTCCTTTTCCATGTTTTATGGCATTTTTTACTAAATGGGATGTTATGCTTGGTAGGCCCGCTCATGAAATCCACCACCTACCATTGTGAGGCCCACATAATTGGGTGCAATGTATGCCCACCGCGAACATACCTACTTGCATCCGTCTAGAAGAGGAGGCCTCAAATTTCTTAAACATTAACAATAGTTGAAGCCTACTCGACCAGTCGACATGTTTTAAAACAGAAACAAATGACCAATCAGCATATGAAAAACAAGAAGAAAACTGCGTATGAAAAACAATAAGCTTTGGAACCAGAGGGATCAACATTGGCAGGTCTATAGCTGGACACATTAAACTAACAGGAGATATGCAATCCTAAAATTTGGGGTATACTGGTGGTATAAAACCAAAACGATGTATTTAGGTGGTATTTTCCTTGAGTCATGGCAACTTGGTGGTATAGAACCAACTTTTTCAAAGATTTAACCATGAAAAAAATATTACAAAAGAAATAGCATAGATACATACCTGAATATATGATGCTGCAATATCTGAGTGCTTTTCATTTGTTCGTGCTATGAATATATCCCAAAATACCGACCACCATTCGAAAAGGAAGCCACCAGGAGCATCAATTGCTGCAAGAAAGATAACGGAATAAACTAAACAGTAGCACTCAGACATTTGTAGCACCAAAAAGCCTGGTTAAATAGCTTCAAGGCAACTTGCTGGGAGGTACATACCAACTGGATCCGGTGAGACCTTCCCTTCCGTTTGGAATGCTTTTGCAGTTTCCTGCAAATTTCTCTTCACAAATAGTCATATATGTAGACATCCAACCTGTTTTATTAGACAATCAATCATTTAGTCTTCTAAGATTGATGTTGAGCCTAAGTTTCGATTCATAAGTACAATGACATTACAAATGGAGGAATGCTACTGCATTTCCTTCATTGTATTTTCTTGCATTCTCAGTAACAAATTAACCATCAGCTAGAAGGATAAAAATTAAGTTTTAATATGCTCTATACTAGTGCTTAAAGATTTGTGATCTTTTCATATTACTATTCACAAAAGTAGTTAGGTAGAGTAACATACTATGCTGCAAATATTTTTTCAAAAAACTATGGACCACAAACAATTGCCACAATCAGTAGTAGTCTTGTGAAAGTGTAATTTTATGAAATAAAATAAGCTATTTCGTCTTTAAAAATGCAGACCATGTGTAAATACTAGAAGTACTACAAGTGTTCGATTTCACTAGATAGTTGACAAAAATCACAAACCCTGACGTCAAAACCGAAGTTTCCACTTCAAATTAACTTGTATGCCACTTCAAATTAACTTGCATGCCACTAAAATTACTATTACAAACTTATACAGGCACTCTAGTCGGGAAGTGAAACTGACGGCGTGAACAAGATCTAGATTGTTGACTCGCTAAGGTTGAGCGTGAACAAGACCTAGATTGTTGACTCGCTAAGGTTGAGCCTACTAGACAGAAGAGCTAAAAGCAAACCAGAGCTCCTACGAAACCATGTTCGCCTTTCACTCGCAAGCACCACGACGTCAGATACACCTTTTAGTTGGAAGTTGCAGACGTCCTGGAATTATCCCCCAAAAAAATGTACACTACTGAAAGTCTGACACGCGGCGAACAGCAGCGGGCCAAACGCCGCCGAGGAAGCAAATCAACACATGGAAGCAAGCAATGGGCCAAACTATTTCAAATCCTCACATCTTATCGGCCTCCCAGTTGGTCTGGGACTGGGACTGGGACTGGGACTGGGACTGCGACTGCGACATGGCTCCGCGCGCGGCGCACCAACCGAGCCCTTCCTCACGAATCCAGGGATGCCCGGGAGAAAGGAGCCGGCCAGGGCTGTTCCCCCGCCGACACGCCGCTCCGCCTCCGCCTTTACAACGGCCGAGGGTCCAGCGACGCGTTCGCTCCTCGCGGCCGCTGGGCAGTGTGCGCAGTATCTCGAGGCGTGGTGGAGCGGGAGGCGGGAAGAGAACCTAGGGTAGAAGTGGCCGAGTGGGAGTGGGGGAAGCGGAGGCGAGGCGAGAGAAGAAGCTCGGGGCGGGGGCGATAGAGGGCGGGATGGATGCGGCTGCAACGGCGAGAGGAGAGAGGGGAGCGTCGCGGAGGGGTGGGAGAGAAATGGAGAGGAAAACAAAACGAGAGGGAGGAGGAGCTGCTGCGTGCACGACAGACCTTTGGTAAGAAACTGACGAGGATGCGCCTGACGCGTGGGATCGAAGAGATTAAAATCTTAGGTGGGCCACTTGTCAGTATGGGTACTCGGTTCGCCAGGAAAGCCGTGCGTACGCTTAGCGAGGTTTTTACAGCACGCACCGAGGCTAGTGGGACCCGAGGGATTATGCAGATATTCTTCCGAAATAGTATTGCACTGCAACCTACGCACATCGCTTGCACGCGTGCTCTCGTAGTCGGGCCGGCCCATTTTAGGTACTCACCATAAGACCGAAAGAACAGCGAAACAGAAGGCAAAAACGACACCTTAAACCATTTTGGAAGTTTAGCCGGATCATTTTAGTACCGCTTAAAATATTGGCGGTAGACGGCACAAGGTACCACCGCAGTCAAAGACTATAGGGGGTCCTAGTCCACGGCGCTCGCCTCTTGGTTGATTGCGCTGACGTGACAATACAGCCGGCTATAGGCGTGGTAGACTTGAAGGGATACACCACTCACCTGGCGGTACAGTGAGTCACTTACCGCTGGCAGTGGTGGCGGTAGCTACTGAGAGAGTTAAGTGGTTGTGGGGCCATGCCCTCACACCCCCAGCCTCCTATTCTTCCTCCTCCCGACCAGACTCCCCCCTCTCCCCTCCTCACTCAAATCCCTCTAAAATCTCTCCAAACCGGAGGGCATTGGTTGGAGTCGTGTCATTTTGTGGCATTGGTTAGTTTTGGCTAAACCCTAGTTTTGTTGATTTCTCCCAAATCCATTGTTTAGTTGGTGCACTGCCAGTTATATGGTGTTTGTGCCGTGCAGAAATCATTGGGGTTAGTCATATTCATATGTTTTTTACCTAGAATTAGGTTAGGTCTAGGGTTAGAGGTAGTGGTTAGAACACATGCCCAATTTAAGTAATTGTGGTGTGTTTGATATTACACATTCATGTGATACATTGTGTTTGTTGTCATTTAATTTTAAGATGGCAAGAATCGTGAAGACGACTTGCTTGAGCGCGCGCGCACGGACGGAATCTGGCGCGCGAGCGAGCCCAGCGCAGGAGGCCCTCCTACCTTCCACGTGGCAAGCGAGCACGAAACGGTCCCGTACGCGACGTGCACGAAACGGTGATGTACGCGACGTGCACGCCTGTCTGCTGTGTCACAGCTAGTTACGTACGCGACGAGCGCGCGTGTGTGCTGGTGGCAAGCGAGCCAGGCTGGGAGCCAGCTGAATCGATCCACCTACCTGCTTGCCTGTTTAGCTTGTACGTAGTTATTTTCAGTTATTTTCTTTTTTCAACGATGATTTTGTAAAATCTACTCAGTGTATCAAAAAAATACAAAATATTTTCATGAAACATTTTGTTGGGTGCACTATCCACCTGAGGCAGTGCACTGTAAAACAGGCAGTGCACCGCAAAAGACAAAGCAATGCACCACAAAAAAGGCAGTGCACTGCCCCGCCCAAGGCAGTGCACCGCCACCGCTCAGGCAGTGCACCATAAAAAAAGGCAGTGCACTGCCCGTTCAAGGCAGTGCACGCAAAAAGAGAAGACAGTGCACCACAAAAAAGGCAGTGCACCACAAAAAAAAATGGCAGTGCACTGCCCCGTCCAAGGCAGTGCACCACAAAAGATAAGGCAGTGCACTGCCTCATCCGAGGCGGTGCACTGCAAAAGAGAAGGCAGTGCACTACTCTATCTGAGGCAGTGCATCGCAAAAAGAGAAGGCAGTGCACTGCAAAAGAGAAGGCAGTGCACTATCCTATCTGAGGTAGTGTGTCGCAAAAAGAGAAGGCAGTGCACTGCACCATCCGAGTCAGTGCACCGTAACAGAGAAGGCAGTGCACTGCCACCACGAGACAATGCACACTAAAAGAGAATGATTTGCACTGCACCCCAGAAAACATAAAGGCAGTGCAACTACACACTTTGGGCAGTGCACAAAAAAATTTGTCGAAACATATCAATATGGGATCTAATTTTGTAGATCTCGACGCGACTAATCCATTCCCAAAAACGGATTATAATTTGGACACTCGGTTTAAAAGATATATTGTTTTTAGTGTTCAGATTAGAAAAGTAAAAGAAAAAGAGTAATGCACTGAGCCTACCAGCGAACCGATCATACCAGCTAGCCACCCTGCACGAGGACCCAGCCAGTGATCGCCACGTGGTGAGCAGGGAAGGAAAAGCAGGCAAGATTGGAGGCGTCACCGTGCGTCCACGTGCAGCGCGGATGAGGTACTTCGACCGTGCGTTCCGAGAGCGCGTGCTTTTCCTAGTAATTTCGAAGAATCATGAATGTCCATTATATTGACAAACAAGCATTTTTTAGTAACAATGGAGAGTTTGTTGACGATGGGGAAAAGTTATGGTTTTTGCCAAGAGTCCGATGTATGCCGAGGTTGTTGCAAAAGTAAGGGAGGTTTTGAAATGGATGGATCCGAGGGAGAAAGTTGAATTAGATGGAAGGTATTTTGTTGGGAAAGAAAAAAAACCTATCACGTGCGAGTTAGATTGGGGGGCGTACAAACAGGATGTGGCGGCTTCGGAAGACAAGTCTGAAAGGACATGCGTCTCCTAATCTAATTTTGTGTGTTTGTTAACAACATAAGTGATGATCTTACCATGTGCTAAAGTACTACAGGTACAATTGACGAAAAGTACATGGCCATGTTTGACCCTCAAAAAGGAGAAAAAGATCGAAGTCGGTGGCCCGAAGATTTAATTTATTGAGTCGTAGGGTAGCCGTACTATCAAGAGGGGTTACTCTTTGGAAAGCTTGGGGAAATCGTTAATCATGCTCACAAACCATATTTGCACTCCACAGCCTTCCTACAACCTTGGTGCAATTTGTCGGAAATAGATTTGCTGAAAAACAAGCCAAACTGGACGAAATCCGGATGGTCCGGATTTGGTCCGGAATTCCGACCCACTCGGAAAATTCCGGATGGATTCCGAACTGATTCCGAGCTGATTTTTCGGTACTGTACTCAGTCCGGATTCGGTTTGGTTTTCATCCGGATTATTCCGAATCAACCGGAATTCTGGATTAATTCCGAACCAATTCCGGATTGCACGAATCTGTGCAATAAACGGCTAGTTTTTCAGTGGACCTATTTAAGTCGCCTCTTCTTCTCCAAGAGAGGTACCACGACCAGAAATATCTCACCCACCATTGTTGCAAGCTTGAAACTCCTAGATCTCTCTCTCTACCCACTCAAACACCTTGTCCTTCTAGGACTTGGGAGAGTTGACCTAGACATACACTTCCACCAAAGCGATTTGATTTCCCCATCCATTCCTTTGAGAAACTTGTTGCTCTTGGGTTCTTTGGAACCCTAGACGGTCGTTGGTCGTTCTTGTGGCTTTGGGAGCCGCGGGGACTAGCCGGGAGCCTCCAATTGAGTTGTGCAGTCGTGCCCGGCCTTGTGATTCTTGTGGCTTTGGGAGCCGTGGGAATTTGGTGAGAGCCTTGATACGTCTCAAACGTATCTATAATTTTTGATGTTCCATGCTTGTTTTATAGCAATTGCTACATGTTTTGCATCTACTTTATATCACTTTTATACATTTTTTGGGACTAACCTATTAACAAGATGCCGAAGTGCCAGTTCCTGTTTTCTGCTGTTTTTGTATTCCAGAAAAGCTAGTCTGGAAATATTCTCGGAATTGGACGAAACTACACGGGGGTGCCTATTTTTCCAGAACACGCCTGACGGAGCGAAGGAGCAGCAGAGGAGGGCCACCAGGAGGCCACACGCACCAGGGCACGGGCCCCCTTCTGCCGCGCCCTGGGGTGGTGTGGGCCCCTCGGGGGTCCGCAGCCGCCGCCCTTTCGCCTACTTATTCCCCCGACGCGAAAACCCTAAGTACCTGAGCAAATATCCACGAAAAGATCCAGAGACGCCGCCGTCGTCAACCCTAGCTCGGGAGGGTTCAGAACCTCTTCCCGGCACCCTGCCGGAGAGGGGAATCGTCACCGGAGGCTTCTACATCGCCATGCCTGCCTCCGGAGTGATGCGTGAGTAGTTCATCCTTGGACTACGGGTCCATAGCAGTAGCTAGATGGTTGTCTCTCCACTTTGTGCCATCATGTTTAGATCTTGTGAGCTGCCCTACATGATCAAGATCATATTATTGTAATGCTACATGTTGTGTTTGCTGGGATCCGATGAATATTGAATATTATGTCAAGTTGATTATCAATCTATCTTATATGTTATTTAAGATCTTGCATGCTTTCCGTTACTCGTAGATGCTTTGGCCAAGTAGATGCTTGTAACTCCAAGAGAGAGTATTTATGCTAGATAGTGGGTTCATGTCTCCGTTTAACCTGGGACAGTGACAGAAAGTTCTAAGGTTGTGGATGTGCTGTTGCCACTAGGGATAACCTAACGATGCTATGTCCACGGGCATATGTGTTTGTTTACATTACGCACTTTACTTAATGCAATTATCCGTTGCTTGCAACTTAATACCAACGGGGGACTCGGATGACAACCCGGCGGTGGATTATTAGTCATAGATGCTGTTGGATAACGATCTATGTATTATGTCGTAATGCCCAATTAAATATCATAGTAGTCAACATGTCATGTATATGCATTGTCATGCGCTCACTATTCGTCAATTGCCCAGCTGTAATTTGTTCACCCAACATGTTAGTTATCTTTTATGGAGAGACACCACTAGTGAACTGTGGACCCCGGTCCATTCTTTTACACTGATTAAACAACCACAAACTGCAAACTGTTCCTTTTTCATTCTCTGCAATTTAATACTCATTTTCCACACCATACGTTTAATCCTTTGTTTTCAGCAAGCCAGTGAGATTGACAACCTCACTGTTTCGTTGGGGCAAAGTAGTTTGATTGTGTTGTGTGCAGATTCCACGTCAACAGTCCAGACTCCCTGCGACAGCTATTTTTCTGGCGCCGTTGACAACCTTCTGAAGAGTTGCTGCTCCTACTGGTTCGATAACCTTGGTTTCTTTCTGAGGGAAAACTTGCTGCTGACTACATCATACCTTCCTCTTGGGGTCTCCCAACGAACGTGTGTTTCACGTCATCAAGCTATTTTTCTGGCGCCGTTGCCGGGGAGACAGCAGTCTTCTGCAAGGGGAGTTTCACGCTTCCAATCTCTTTACTTTGTTTTTGTCTTGCTTAGTTTATTTTATTTTATCTTGTTTGCTTTCAATTATCAAAAACACAAAAAAATTAGTTACTTGCATTTAGTTTATTTTCAGTTTTGTTTCTGTTAGTTATTATGTCTAGCTCTTTACTTGCTATCAATGGTTACTTTCCTTGAAACTAGTCCTATGGCTGAAAACAACATGAGAGAGCTTTATGAAATTTATCTTGAGTTGGGACATGAAGTGTTTGAAGAGAAAATTAAAAAGCCTATGGAACTTTATTTGCATAACAATCATGATAGTAGCAATGTTATTAGCATACATTCTTTGAACACCATTATTGCTAATGCCATGGAAAGCTCTAAGCTTGGGGAAGCTGGTTTTGATAAAAATGTTATTTTTAGTCCCCTAGCTTGGAGGAGGAAGAATGCTATATTGTCGAATGTGATGATTCTATTGAAATATCTCTTTTGATAAATTTGAAGTAAACACTCCTTGACTCAGTAAAGGAAATTGCAGAAAGTAAAAATGTGCTCCCTAATGTTATATATGATAATGCTCTTGATGATGGTCCTATATTGCCTAATGATATTAATTATACTACTATTGTCAAAAGTGGGTTTGATAACCCCACTATTTTGAGCTTAATAAAAATTATGCGTTTGTAGATCATGAAAAGCATGCTTTATGTGATAGTTATATTGTTGAGTTTGTTCATGATGCTACTGAAAATTATTTTGAGAGAGGAAAATATGGTTATAGAAATCTTCATGTTATTAAATTTCCTCTCTTTATGATGAAAGTTTTGAGCTTTCTCTTGTGTTGCTTCTATATGATTTTTGCTTTAAGACCTAATGGTCCGTTGAAAGTTTTGAAGTTGCACTTGTTTTGCCTTCCTATGCTAGTCACTTTGTGCTTAATTGACTTGTTTTCTTATAAGACTCCTATGCATAGGAAGAGTGTTAGATTTAAACATGTTTTATATATGCTCTTGATGCTCTCTTTTATGTTTCAACTCTCATCTTTATGTGAGCATCATAAAAATCACTATGCCTAGCTAAAAGGCATTAAAGAAAGCGCTTTTGGGAGGCAACCCATTATCTTTTATTTTCAGTATTAGTCAAGGTTTGTTTACTTCTGTAGCAACTCCTTTGTATCTTTATTTTCTCGCATTGTTGTGCCAAGAGTAGCCTCTAATGATAAGATGATGCTTAATTTTGATTGCTGCGCAGAAACAGATTTTTGCTGTTCACTGTACGAAATTCCTAAAATCACCAGATTGTTAATTAAATCTGAAATTTTTGTGCGTAATCTTTATGAATGTCTGAAACTTTCATTAGTTCAGAGTTTCTCGATCTGAGCGTCGTAAGTGCCTCGAAAAAATTCGTCTTTGCGGACTGTTCTGTTTTAGACAGATTATGCCTTTTTATTTTTGCATTCTCTCTTTTACTAGTGTTGAGTGAAATTCTTTTTTGGGTGGAAGAGCTTCACATAACATCAGTGGCTGTAGCTAATGTTTAAAGTAACAAATCATATTGCGTCTTTACAGAACATGTGAATTTTTGATTATGCACTAACCCTCTAATGAGATCTACTTTGAGTTTGGTGTGACGGAAGTTTTCAAGGGTCAAGAGAGAAGGATGATATAATAGGATCAAGAAGAGTGAAGAGCTTAAGCTTGGGGAGGCTCCCATGGATCTCCCCAGCATATTTCAAGAAGACTCAAGCGTCTAAGCTTGGGGATGCCCAAGGCATCCCCTTCTTCATCGTCAAAATTATCAGGTCATCTCTAGTGAAACTATATTTTAATTCTTTCACATCATATGTGCTTTTCTTGGAGCGTCTGTGTGCTTTTATTTTCAGTATTGCATTTTATTTTCAATAAAGCTTGACTGGACCCTAGCATTCTTGATTGGGAGAGAGACACGCTCCGCTTTTTCATGAGAATACTCCTATTCTTCACTTATATTTGTTGAGTATTCATATCTAGCGCTGTTCAGCTTTTAGCTCTTGTTTTCATGTATCTCTTGTCAGAGCTATTAGCTTTCTTTTGTAGAAAGTACTCTCTTGCTTCACTTATATTTGTTTGGAGAGTTGATGAAATAAATTGATTGGTGTTTGGTTGGTTCAGAAAATGTTGCATGTGGTAATTGGTATAAGGAAAAACTTGCTTAATCTTGTAGATCACTAAAATGGATAACTTGATGCTTGTCAATTGTTTTGAGTTAACAAGTAGATCATGATTAAATTGTGCATCACATGAGTTAAGCCTATTAGTGAAGAACTACCGTAAAGCTTGTTGAAAATTTGGTTTGCATCGGTGGTACCTCTAAGGTCTAGATATTTTCTAATAACAGGGTTTGGTTAACAAGGAAGACGGTATGAAGTCTTATAACGTTTGCAATATGTTTGTCATATAAAACTTGGTGTACGGGTTGATATTCTTGTTTGCTTACATAACCTTGCTAGCCTAAACTCTGTACTGAGAGGGAATGCTTCTCGTGCATCCAAATCCTTGAGCCAAAATCCATGCCATTTGTGTCCACCATAACTACCTATATGTGGTATTTCCTTGCCACTCCAAGTAAATTTTTCATGTGCTACCTTTAAATTATTCAAAATGTTATTATTCCCTTTTTGTGTCAATGTTTACTAGCTCATGAGGAATTAGTGTGGTTATTCTTTATTCTATTTGTCGAGTGGACTTTTACACCTGGACTAGTGGCATATACATCCGCTTATCCAATAACTTGCAAAAAGAGCTGGCAACGGGGTGCCCAGTCCCAATTAATTACAACTTTAACCAATTAATTCTCTTCACACTTTTGCCCTGATTCATCAGTAAGCAATGACAAACAGTGAAATACCTGAATGTGTGTAAACCAAAGAGAAAGAGGGATGATCTGCCTTGCTGGTAGAAATAACGTCCTTCATGGGAGCCGCTCTTAAAAGTCCGTTCGACAGGTAGAATACTGTTCTCACCCGCTACCATTCGTTGACAATTAACAAACACCTCTCAAAAATAGATACTCCTCCATGGTATGTGATTGATGGAAGGCACCCGAGGATTCGGTTAGCCATGGCTTGTGTTAGCAAGGTTGGGAGGAGTATCAAATATTTTATGCAATCTCTATATGCTTTCAAAAACCTAAAAGCTCTAGCACATGATTTAATCCCTGCTTCCCTCTGCGAAGGGCCTTTCTTTTACTTTTATGTTGAGTCAGTTTTCCTATTCTTTCTGTCTTCCACAAGCAAACACTAGTGTCAACTTTGTTACAACATGCGTTATATGCAATGTATTGGACTTGTTATACTACTTTGTGTTGACAATATCCATGAGATAAATATGTTGAAAGTTGAAGCAAATGCTGAAACTAAATTCTTCCTTTGTGTTGATTAAATACCTTTTGTTAGAAACTATTGCTTTATGAGTTAACACTTATGCAAAACTGTTTGATGCTTGTCTCGAAAGTACTATTCATGAAAACGTTTAGCTTGTGTGATTCATTGTTTACTCATTATCTATTTGGTAGCAAATTATAGACCATTGACTTGGATCACTTCATTCATTTACATGTGCCTTGCAATATTATATGATCAAGATTATGATAGTAGCATGTCACCTCAAAAATTATTTGTTTTTATCGTTTACCTACTCGAGGACGAGTAGGAACTAAGCTTGGGGATGCTGATACGTCTCAAACGTATCTATAATTTTTGATGTTCCATGCTTGTTTTATACCAATTGCTACATGTTTTGCATCTACTTTATATCACTTTTATACATTTTTTGGGACTAACCTATTAACAAGATGCCGAAGTGCCAGTTCCTGTTTTCTGCTGTTTTTGTATTCCAGAAAAGCTAGTCTGGAAATATTCTCGGAATTGGACGAAACTACACGGGGGTGCCTATTTTTCCAGAACACGCCTGACGGAGCGAAGGAGCAGCAGAGGAGGGCCACCAGGAGGCCACACGCACCAGGGCGCGGGCCCCCTCTGCCGCGCCCTGGGTGGTGTGGGCCCCTCGGGGGTCCGCAGCCGCCGCCCTTTCGCCTACTTATTCCCCCCGACGCGAAAACCCTAAGTACCTGAGCAAATATCCACGAAAAGTTCCAGAGACGCCGCCGTCGTCAACCCTAGCTCGGGAGGGTTCAGAACCTCTTCCCGGCACCCTGCCGGAGAGGGGAATCGTCACCGGAGGCTTCTACATCGCCATGCCTGCCTCCGGAGTGATGCGTGAGTAGTTCATCCTTGGACTACGGGTCCATAGCAGTAGCTAGATGGTTGTCTCTCCACTTTGTGCCATCATGTTTAGATCTTGTGAGCTGCCCTACATGATCAAGATCATATTATTGTAATGCTACATGTTGTGTTTGCTGGGATCCGATGAATATTGAATATTATGTCAAGTTGATTATCAATCTATCTTATATGTTATTTAAGATCTTGCATGCTTTCCGTTACTCGTAGATGCTTTGGCCAAGTAGATGCTTGTAACTCCAAGAGAGAGT
Organism: Poa pratensis; assembly: GCA_947311845.1. Classification (NCBI taxonomy): domain Eukaryota; kingdom Viridiplantae; phylum Streptophyta; class Magnoliopsida; order Poales; family Poaceae; genus Poa; species Poa pratensis. The sequence goes on along the minus strand of CAMZMU010000071.1, from coordinate 42,994,535 downwards.
ATTTATGCTAGATAGTGGGTTCATGTCTCCGTTTAACCTGGGACAGTGACAGAAAGTTCTAAGGTTGTGGATGTGCTGTTGCCACTAGGGATAACCTAACGATGCTATGTCCACGGGCATATGTGTTTGTTTACATTACGCACTTTACTTAATGCAATTATCCGTTGCTTGCAACTTAATACCAACGGGGGACTCGGATGACAACCCGGCGGTGGATTATTAGTCATAGATGCTGTTGGATAACGATCTATGTATTATGTCGTAATGCCCAATTAAATATCATAGTAGTCAACATGTCATGTATATGCATTGTCATGCGCTCACTATTCGTCAATTGCCCAGCTGTAATTTGTTCACCCAACATGTTAGTTATCTTTTATGGAGAGACACCACTAGTGAACTGTGGACCCCGGTCCATTCTTTTACACTGATTAAACAACCACAAACTGCAAATTTTTCATTCTCTGCAATTTAATACTCATTTTCCACACCATACGTTTAATCCTTTGTTTTCAGCAAGCCAGTGAGATTGACAACCTCACTGTTTCGTTGGGGCAAAGTAGTTTGATTGTGTTGTGTGCAGATTCCACGTCAACAGTCCAGACTCCCTGCGACAGCTATTTTTCTGGCGCCGTTGACAACCTTCTGAAGAGTTGCTGCTCCTACTGGTTCGATAACCTTGGTTTCTTTCTGAGGGAAAACTTGCTGCTGACTACATCATACCTTCCTCTTGGGGTCTCCCAACGAACGTGTGTTTCACGTCATCAAGCCTCCAATTCGGTTGTGTAGTGTGCCTCATCCTTATAAAGGTTTGTTGCCGACCTCGAGGGCATCATATAGTGACTCGTGGAACTCCTCATTGGAGGATAACACGAGGGAGATACGGTGTGCCATATCAAGGCTATTCGGGGCTCACTTATGACCCCGCACCGCTCCAACAAAGACGTAGCTTCCATTGGGAAGTGAACTTCGAGAATCATCTCCGCGTCACCGTGTGGTTATCTCTTAACCATCCTTTACTTGTATTGCTAGCTTATCTTGTGTAGAATATCTTGCTAGCTTGTTTATTGCTCATCATATAGGATTATTCACCTAGTTGCATATCTAGAGAACTTATATTTGAGCAATTCCCAAATTTGTATTAAAAGAAAAGGAAAATTTGTAGTTGCCTATTCACCCCCTCTAGTCAACCTACTCGATCCTTTCAAAGTCCCTCGAGTTATTTGCTACCAAGGCTGGCGGTGATCGGTTGCATATTGACTTGAACCGGTGTGCCTCCCTCGCACATGATACAATGACCCCCACTCGGAATGTGTCACTTGATGATGCGGTCGAATTGAATAATATGAGACAACCCCCTTTGAGCCAACAAATTGACTTGGAGATGAATGAGAGCGACCAAGTCGATGAACAAGAAGAGTATGTCATTGTGGAACACGGTTATGGCTTTGGCATTGAGGATGAAGATAGGGAGGATGAAGGCATGGGGGTGATGTGTCCGAGCGGGAGGATGAGTACCATGACACTTACATTGGTGAAGCAGAGACACATGTCGATGAAGATGCCATGGACCGTGACATCTTTATCGACGTTGTTATGCCTCCGACTCGGAGGACGAGGGCCCGGAGGAATTGGAGAAGATGGGTTCACGGCAAGAGAAGCCCAAACCTTTTTAAAAGTGGTAGGCCGGGATCACCAAATACCATTTTTTCGTGATCTCACGCCCGCCGATAAGGCTATAGTGGATGGTGGCGAGTTTAAAGATCTCGAAGCAACACCAAGCATAACTCAAGACGATGATGACAACAAGTCTCGCATAAAGAAGGTTTGAAGTTTCCGGACTTGGTAGAATTGCAAATGTGGCTTAGGGAATATGCGGTGAAGCACCACATAGGCCATTCATAGTGAAGCAATCCGACAAGAAGAATCGTTACACAGTGATTTGTGACAAAGAGGATGCCCATGGGTTGTCCGTGCAAGACCAACTCCCCACGGGTAATGGAAGATAACAAGTTGTGAAGCCCATCACATGTGCCAGAAGCGGGGCCGGAATCCATCCACAAAGCACCGTCAACTCACCTCCGATTTCATCACATACATATTCATCAATAATATAAAGAATGAACAAACCATAAAACCGAAGCTCTTTGATGGATATTGTAAAAGAGTTATTTGGATACACCATCCAATATGGGAAGGCATGGAAGGCCAATCATGCTGCATTTAAGATGTTGTATGGATGATGGAAAGAAGCGCACAACCGCCTCCCAGGTTGTTGGGAGGGATGGCCCATAGAAACTCGGTCATGTATGCGACCATGGGTAACCGCCATTCATCACCATCAAGATCATAATCTCATGGAGTTGGTGTGAGTTTGTGAGGACGTCCAACCAGAATTCGCTCCCACATCCAAATCGTGAGGGGGCGGGCATCACCGTTAAACGAGGCTCCCTTTCCCTTCTTACAACATGCCATGTCCAGCTGCACAATAACAGTAATGTCAAATGCCAAATGAAAGTTGCATACACATGAAAGGTATGCAAGTAAATTACCTGTCGGTAAACAAAGGCTAGACCGCCGACCCCCAACTGTACTTGACATTTCAGTCACGCAAGGGGTCAATCCACATCAAGAGGCCGTGTCCCCTGACCCGAAAGATCACCCGGCTAACACATACCACATGTATGCCCGGGCATACTGCTGCACCACCGACGCATCGGCACCCGCCAGGCATGGCCCCGTTTGTCAAAGCCACATATACAAGACACCTGAAGACCGAGTATCTTTCACTCCTTCCGGCAGCACCGGACTAGTCTGTCGGTGAGACCAAGAACCCGCTGGCTCCACCCGATATTATCCACCTCTCAGTGAGAGCGGTTCCGTCGATCGGAAGGGGCGTGACCATGGCAAATTCTCAAGAGTGACCGTCATCTCTCCACACGGCATGTGGAAACTGTGTGTCTCGGACCTCCAACGATCGATAAGGGCGGTAATGGCCGTGTGGTTGAATGCCGACGGCTTATGCTTGACAAATGGGAGAAGATTGCCATCTCAAAGTATGGCTCGTACCAAACATAGTACGACATGTCGTCCGCATTGTGACCCTCGTACACATAGGACCGATAGGCTGCAAAAGGTAAAAACAAAATGTGGTTTTCTATCTTGTAATTGCAGACAAAAATGGAGAACACTCTTTGCCTTACCTCAACTTCCTCCACATCTCCCCTCTCGATAAACCGGGCACGATGGTTCTTGTCGTACACCAAACGAAGCCCGGGGTAGTAACGTTCTGGCGGGTTCATCCATCCTAATGTAAAACATTCTTGTAAATGCCCATACAAATGTTTAGACACAAATACATGTTAACTTCCATACACACTTAGCCTTCCATGAACACATATGCATCATACGTATCCATACACATTGAAATCCATGATCTAGAGACTAAAAAAACTGCTCACGAGTCTAGATCAAATAAGTATGAGGCAAACACATATGCCACAAAACATTAGGCATCCATCCAAACATTAGTGCACACAAACAACTAAAAATACTAGCAAATTCATAGAACATAGACCAAATAGCTAGCATCTAGTGTTTGAATAAATCATCTAGATTCGGCTAAGTTTATGGATGAAATTGAGAGGGATGAGTGAGGCTTGCCTTAGGGTGGAGGGGACGAAATTCCCCCTAAAAATCGAAGGATTCGTGAGCAAATGCGATGGAGAGGGGAGAGAGAGCTCGCTACCGCCGCCGCTTCTCTGTGTGTGCCACCGTTAGAGAGATAGAAAAAATGCAGGCTAGGTAGGCCGCGAGCAAAACTTAACGTCCGAAGTCTGAACGCTGCTGCCGGTGGAGCAGGCGGTAGAGCGCTAAATGTGCCGCCGTTGACCTCGATGATAGTACTCCATGTCAACACACTTCAACGGCCCGGGCGACCGTGGACCAGGATGTCTACCGCCAGCGACCTCGGCGGTGCCGCACAGATCCTACCGCTAATATGTCGAGTGGTAATAAAAGTGTTAGATGCGGCTAAACTTTCAAACAGGGTTCGTTTTCGGACTGAAGTTTCGCGTCAGAGTAATTAGTCGTTTTCGCCGAAACAGAACAGCTAGCCCATTCATTGAGGCCCATTAGTCCGTGAAACATCGACCTCACGGCCCTTACCATCTTATCTTCCGCTTCTGAACTCCATGGCGCGGCACCGCCATGGCTGCGCTCCCTCTCCCCTTCCCGCCACTTCGCACCTACCCAAGCTCCACGCCACACTCGCCTCCCTCTCTCAACACGGCGGCGACCACGGAGCCTCCGGGACGCCTTCGCGCTCGTCTCCCACGCCGAGCGCCACTCCAGTCCCGCCGTCGCAGTCGCCGTCGGCCCGGAGGTGTACGCGTCCCTCCTGCAGTGCTGCGTCTCCGCGGTGTCCCTCCGCGCGGGGAGACAGGTGCACGCCGCTTCCATCAAGCGTGGGCCTTACTACTGCCGCCACGCCTACATCGGCACCAAGCTCGCCGTCTTCTACGCCCGCTGCGGCGCGCTCGCCGACGCCGAGCGCGTGTTCGAATCACTCCCCAAAAAGAACGCTTTCGCGTGGGCGGCCGTCATCGGGCTATGGAGCCGCGCCGGGTTGCACGCCAGGGCCCTTGCCGGATACGTCGACATGCTCGAGGCCGGCGTCCCCGCGGACAACTTCGTCGTGCCCAACGTGCTAAAGGCGTGCGCGGGGATCGGGATGCTCGCGGCCGGGAGGGCGTTGCACGGGTACGCATGGAAGGCGGGGTTTGGGGAGTGCGTGTACGTGCTGAGCAGCCTGGTGGACTTCTACGGGAAGTGCGGCGAGGTGGACGATGCGAGGGAGGTGTTTGATGCAATGCCGGAGACGACCGTGGTCACCTGGAACTCGATGTTGATGGGGTATATAAACAATGGGAGAATTGATGATGCTGTAGAGCTGTTCTATCAAATGAGGGTTGAGGGCGTGCTGCCGACGAGGGTGAGCGTTCTTAGCTTTCTGTCTGCGTCGGTGGATTTTGAAGCTCCTGATTGGGGAAGGCAGGGCCATGCCGTGGCTGTATCCAGCGGATTAGAGATGGATGTGATTTTGGGGACTTCGATCATCAACTTTTATTGTAAGGTTGGGTTAGTGGAGGCTGCAGAGGCGGTGTTTGAGCAGATGGTCGAAAGAGATACTGTTACATGGAATTTGATGATTGCTGGGTATTTGCAGGATGGACTGATCGACAGGGCTTTTATCACTTGTCGGAGAATGCTGCTGTCTGACCTTCGGTTTGATTGTGTGACGTTGGCTTCTCTTATCATGGCTTGTGTGAAATCCAGCAGCCGGGAGATGGGCAGAGCTGCTCATGGCTATGCAGTTAGAAACAATCTTGAATCAGATACAACAGTTGCCTGTGGCCTGATAGAGTTGTACATGAGTACTGAAAGAACTGAACATGCACGCCGGGTATTCGATGTCATGAGTTGTAGAGACATGGTCATGTGCAAAGCCATGATTTCTGCTTATGCAGATCGTGGCATGAGTTCTGAGGCTCTGAAGCTTTTATATCAGATGGAACTTGAGGGCATTTCTCCTACTGCAGCTTGCTGGGATTCAGTTATTTCAGTTTTAATGAAGAATGAGCAGATTGATAAGGCCCTAGAGATCTTTTACGAGATGCTATTAACAAAAACACGCCCCAATCTGCGCACTTGGAGCCTTTTAATAAGTGGCTTGTCTCGAAATGGTATGCACTTTGAGGTAATGAATCTGTGCTGCAAGATGCAGGAAGCAGAGCCTGCACCAAGTCCAACAATATTTTCCGCAGCACTTCTTGCTATGAAAAGTGCAGCTTCAGTAGAATATGGGAAGGCAATGCATGCGTGCATTGTAAAAAAGGGCCTATTGTTGTCCAAATCAGTGATACAATCCCTGCTAAGCATGTATGGTAGTTTCAGTGACAATGGCACAGTGGAAAGTTTGCTACGATGGCTTGCTGCTGTACATAGTTACATAGCATTTGCACATACGGATTTGCTCGTATTCATCATCAGATGGCTATTCTTTTGAAATGAAGTGCGCATCCAATCATTCTGGTTGGTGAAGTAGATACATATTCCGTTGTAGCTTAGAGACAGCTTTATGCACAACTAGAGACTTCTCTGTTATGGTACGGCAATACAGCATCTGAATCTGATTGAGAGGTATTTTCACACGAGAGCAGAAGGTTCCAATCAGTGAATGAGCAATGTCACAGAGTAGTAAATAGTTGTGCTGTTGGCACAGAGCTCTCTCTGAAGCTTGCAGCTACAGAAGGTTGAATTATTTGCCGAAAAAGTGAACTACAGTTTAGCTTTTGTAATTAGTGATGCCTCCCTAGTTTGCTCTTTTTTGTATTTGAACATGTACTCTGCGCTGGCCCTTTTTGGGGATTGTCAGAAGACACGATATGGTCTACATGTGATGGACGAATTATTGTTTAGTTGTTGTTACAGTCAAAACAATAGAGCAAACTGTACACCCATACCGCAAACTGTAATTTTTTGGTTGCAAATACATGCTTCTTCAGAGTTGCAGAATTACTGCGTGAAATGGCAAATGTTTCTGCAGCATCCGTTTACTTTTACTGAAGAACCTATAGATGTAGACCTTCGACACTCATCTGGTAAACATCATTTATCCATGGTAGCTTCTTACTCGATCGGACCCATGAATCCATAATCCTCCCGACGAAGTGCTTGATTCAAGGCGCGGCCATGGCGGAAAAGCAGCCTCGACCTGATAGCTAGGCATCCACGTGAGAAGTGGGCACGCTAGCGCAACGAATGATGGATGGAGGCATGGAGCCCCCAACCGAGTGCACCCCCACCCCCCACCATGTGTATTCACCAAGAAAAGGCGCTTGAGGTGCATCTCCCGCCTTGTTTCCTTCATTTCCCTACCTATCTTGGCCGACTGCTCTCTGCTTTGATTAGATTCTGTTCTGTTTTGCTGGGGAAATAGTGAGTAGATCGATCAGATCTTCCATGATTTTGCCCTTCTTGATGTGCTGTGAGGGCCAGCCGTACATGGGCCACGGTCCTTGATCGTGCGATTCTCGTAAGAAACGGCGTGTCATGACATCCCTTGTCCGAGCACAAGCAAGGGTACATGCGATCTGGGATCCTCGGTGTCGCACCTGAATAATTCATGGCATCATAACATGCATGGTCCATCCATTCCGTCAAGAGATCAGGATCGGTGTTCACCGGAGCACATTCCCTGAGACCTCTCTACAGGAGCGCAGTGCAGATCCTGGTGTATGGCATGTACTCTCTCCGTTCCCAAATATAAGATGTTTTAGACTTTATCCAAATACACATGTACATAAATGCATCTAGACACATTTCATGTGTATGTTCACTCATATGTTCATGTATCTAGACAACATGTGTAATATCTACTCGTAAAACATCTTAAATTTAGAAACGGAGGGAGTAGTAGCTTAAAGGGCACAGCTCAATCCGTGTATGCTTCACCGGTACCTCCCTTGTTTGTTTCTATCATCTTCAACGAATGTTTTTGTTTCAGAGACAGCAGAAAACTACCTTCAACTGCTTTTAAAAAATAATTAAAGTTTTTCTTATAATAAATGTATTAATGGTTTTGCTTTGGCTTAGTTGATTTGATTTCTTGGAACAAGAACGGCTAAGTTTTTATGCGGAATCAATTGATCCTGTAATTTGCTCAACATTTGCACATTTAATCTATACTCCCTCCGTCCCAAAATAAGTGTCTCAAGTTTGTCCAAAAGTGGATGTATCTAGACATGTTTCATGTATAGATACATCCATTTTTTGGGAAACTTGAGACACTTATTTTTGGACGGAGGGAGTATGAATTATACACTTTTCTAATATGTGCAACTGGCCTAATTTTTATGTGCAGCTGTATTCGCCTTTTTTTACTTTACACTTGATATCTATTTGTAAAATCAGCGATTATTGTATTTGATCTTTGGTTGCACTTTCAATCTACACCTGTTGCACTTTTAGAAATGTGAAACTATTTAGAAATGACTCATTTTTTAGTTTCATTCGGTTGATCTGTTTGCAAATTTTAAGTTGACTAAGACCATTTTAGTAAAGCTCCAGGCTAAAAAATAAACCCAGCCTTTGTAACAACATGACAACAAAGCATAGAAGACGCACACAAGACACAACCAACACACTAACACAAAGCCAAGAACAACGCATATTGTCGATGTCTTAAAGAAACCACTACCTAGATCCTCTTAGCTTCATGACAAAGCTAAGTATTCCTTAACCAATAGGAAGAAGGAATGCCAAGCGACACTATGTTGCGAATCATTCCCCTAAATATCAAAGACCTAAGTCAAAACATATAAATTATAGGTCTCGCAAAGTTAATCCAAGTTGACCACCAGATGGCGAAGGGAAAAGCAAACGGTATGTCAAACTCAGAAATAGTCACTCGCCGCCAACAAGTCTGTGAGGTGCCCAAACTCTGAAAGGACACTGAGCATCTACTACCCTCCTAATGGATTTTGGATGATTTATCACGCACAGATTAAGCGACTTATAAATATACTGAGTCTACACAAGTGCTTAATCCCATGCATGAAATTGGTTTAACCGTAGGAAATTCGACCCTCGGAATTAATGAAGTATGACACCAAAATAAAGAGCAAAAGCGCATTCGAAAAGGCTGAAGACTTAGAGTAGTTCTTCGGTAGTTTGAGTTCTCCAGAGTCATAGAAAAGCCGTACTATAATGAGGGGTATGATCTCTTGAGTAAGAAAGTGAAACTTGATTGTGTGCTCCATTATGATCATTCTTATTTAAAAAATCCATTGAAAATCTCTGAGAAATTGTTGTGCAGAAAGACATGAAGAACTGGGTTAAACACGTGGTATAACCGCCTCAGGCTTCAGTAGAAGCCATGATGATGATAATGCTTCATTGTGTTAAAACTGTCATTCTAAAGAGTTAGAGCTTCCTATCCTTGAGTGGAGCTCTAGGTGAATGCCTCTTCCACGAAAAACATTTTTGATGAACCACCAGTACTGAACGTTGTAAATGCTTCATGTGAAAGAGCATATTCCACCTACAGTTATTTTCTGTGTGCGCCTATAAATTTTAGATATGACCTAAATTGTATCCGCTCTTTCCCCACGAGTTGGTTGATTATTTAAGTTCAATCCTAGATTTGATATCCACTTTCTTTGTCTTGCAAAGTTTCCCTATTATGTTCTTGAACAATCGTACGGGGAGGGTTGGCTCGGTCCACTGCATGTTCGGGGCGGCGGAGTACGAAGGGGCAACGCGGGCGAGGAAAATTGGAGGAAGAGGGAGTCGGCGAGAGATTGGTCCGATTTGGTGTGATTTGGGGTCGGTCCGGCCTCTCGGATCCGATATGGCGGGCGTATCTGTCTGGACAATTTTCAGGCTGTCTGATCGAACATATAGGAGGGGAGCGGGCTCCGGTTGCAGATGCTCTTATTTTCCCAGCAGCCCAGTCGATTTGTTCTAGAAAACAAAATCATGTGAACGCAATGTAGCTCTGCTTGCGTCGCCGTGTAGTGTCTCTACTCCTATAAAAACCACAGTTGGTGAAGATGGTGTGCCTGCCATCTTTCATCCAGGATCGTTCGATATATATCTAACGAACAGGAACACCCACGTGACACATTTGCAGATAACCCCTTGTGTTCCTATCTCTCCCACACCCCCATCAGGAAAAAAGGGACAAGCCTCCGTGAGAACCAGCAGACCACCCGCCAGCAGCGTCGGGGAAGATATGACGTGATGACGTGAAAGCACACGTTCGTTGGGAGACCCCAAGAGGAAGGTATAATGTAGTGCAGTAGCAATTTTCCCTTGTAATTCTACCAAGGTTATCGAACCCGTAGGAATCAAGAGAGCTTCAGAAGGTGTCAGCAGCACACAATATGGCACGGTCCAATGAGCAGGATTGTGATGGCTGACGTGGAACCTGCACACAACACAATCAAATTACTTTGCCCCAACGAAACAGGAAGATTGTCAGTCTCCCCGGCTTGCTGAAAATAAAGGATTAAACGTATGGTGTGGAAAACAGTATTAATTGTAGAAAGTAAAAGAGAACAGATGATTGCAGTTGGTGGTTTTATCAGTGTAAAGAAATGGACCGGGGACCACAGTTCACTAGTGGTGTCTCTCCATAAAAGATAATTAACATGCTTGTCGGAGACTAGTCCCAGGAACTAGGGGTGTGTCTCACAGATGCCAGGAATCGAGTAAGGGGCTGAACACGCAATCAAACAATCCTCAACAATCTCGGCGACGGTGCTCGTCGAGCTCAGTGAGGAACATCACGACAGAGAATGAACACGAGCCCTACCCAGGTTCAGGCTCACCGTGAGGTGTAAAGACCCTACGTCCTGCTAAGATGAATTGCACTGCTTGGAGAGGTTCACAGTACAGTGTGCTTGCCGAGGGCACTGCTATGGCTACGGTGGACTATGGTGGAATCAGCTCCGTCTTCTTCCTTGCGACGTAGCTGGAGGAGTGTTGAATGAGTTGGCGAATGCGGGATCCCCCTCCTTGGTCGTACACTGGCTCCTTATATACAGGCCTCGGTCCTCTTCCCCGAAATCCTCAGGCGGGAAGGGATACCACATGGCCGCCAAGCTGGAGCACAGCGCACGGCCTCGGGGCAGTCCATGGACGCGGTCCATGGCAGGAGCCAACGTCTCCAAAGCTGATAAAGCCACCATCCATCTAGGACGATAAGCTGGCGCCGCAGAGCCTCGGGCGTGTCCCATGGTGACGTCGCGCTTGGAGCGTAGCGGCGGCCGGCCGCTTTATCACCAAAATGGCAACTCTTGGAGTCCGCTTTGCTTGCCCCAGCTTTGTTAATTGCTTTATACACGAGAATGGCAACTGCGGCGTCGTCGTCATCGCGCGCAGGCGCGCGTGTCACTCTGCGGCGGGCGCAGAGGCCATGTGCACTCTGCTGCGGGTGCAGAGCTTGCTTCCACTTGAAGGAACCCCGCGAGGGCCTGGAGCCTCGCCGAGGTGCTGATGGACTTGACGCCTCGCGAGGGAGGCCTCACGAGGGGCGCGAACACGCGCCAGGACTTGGTGATTTCCTGGGTAGGAGAGGCCCTCCCGAGGGAAAAGTCCCTCTCGAGGCCCATTAGGCCGAGCGTCTGGTCCTTAGCAGAAACGCTCAGTAGGGCGAAGAAACCCTCGCGAGGAAAAAAATCCTCGCGAGGCTTGCCAGGCCAAACGTCTGGTCCTTAGCAGAATTTCCGCGTAGCGTCAAGGGCTGTGGCAGGCCGGCCCATGGTACCCTGGTTTCCATTGGGCCGACAGTAGCCCCCGGGCCCGCGATGGGCACGCGGGAGCTTCACAGGCGGAGGTGAATCGTCGTGGGCCCAAAGAAGCCTGCTCAGCCCGAGACACGTGGAGAGCCACGGCCGGACACGATCCCACGATCTCTGCGGCTACTGGCGTAGTGGCGGGACCCACCACGCCCTGGTAACGGCTCGATGAGCCGATAAAAAGCGGAGAACTCGGCGCAGACGACCACTGCTTCCTCCGTTCCCCTTTCGTTTTCTTCCTCCCAGCGCAAAATCTCCAAACCTTCCCTCGCAATCTCGCTGCGATGGCGCCCAAGAAGGCCGCGGGCTCCAAGAAAGGCAAGGAGCTGGCGCAGGCAAGCGAGCCCACCGCGATGCAGCAAGATGGTGACCTCAAGCCGGCTCTGGTCGGTTACCGCATCTGCAAGGAGTGGCAGCTGGATGAGGTGCGCCACATGGCGGCCTCCAAGACCAACGAGCACGGCACCACGGTGCTCAAACCAGCGAACAACCCCAGCGGCAGGCTCTACCCCATCTTCAGGCACACCTTCTTCACCGGGCTCGTGCCTCCCTTCTCCGACTTCTTCTTGGCGGTTCTGGAGCGCTACCAGATCCAGCTTCTTCATCTCCACCCCAACTCCATCCTCATCCTCGCCATCTTCGCCTACCTCTGCGAGGCGTACATTGGCATTCCGCCCTCGGTGGACCTCTTCCGCAGCTTCTACGCGCTCCGGTTCACGGTGAACAACGAGCGGTCGGGGTGCGTGTCCTTTCGCATCACGTGGGCCGGCGAGAACATCGTGACCAGCGTGACGAAGAAGGTGGAGGACTTCCGCAAGCGGTGGCTCCTTGTGGACATCGGGGGTCAGAGCCCCTTCTTCGAGCTGCCTGAAGCGCCTCCGATGAAGAGGGCAAGCTGGTCCTCCAAGACACTCACGGGCATAGTGCTCGGCCCCGTGGTGAAACCCCTGAAGGATCTCCGCGAGGCGGGCCTCACCGGGCAGATGGTGGCCCGAGATTTCGTGAAGCGTCGCATTGCGCCTCTCCAGAGGCACGCGGATGCGATGTGGCTGTACACGAATCAGAGAGACAAGATGCGCCTGAGCGCTACCCTCTTCACGCAGGAGGAGGTGGACAACATCATGGAGGTTCTCTTCATGTCTCCGTCCATCCCCACGTCTACCAACAAGACCACCCCGCTCCACAGGTTTGAGCTGGGGTCTCGCGCCACGTACGTGGAGTTGCTGCCGGAGTTCGACTAGTGGGGCCTGGTGCCTGAGGGGCAAGTTGGGCCTCGTGAGGACCCGGAGTCAGCAGCGCAGGCGGCGCCGGCCGATGGCTGGGAGGAGACGACGGAGACGCCTGTGGAGTCCGACGCAGGCGCGGCTGGCGCCTCGGGAGGCGCTCATTCCTCGGCGGGGAGCTCAGGCTCCTCGAGAGGCGCGGCGCCTGAGGCTGAGATCCACGAGATTTCCTCGGGCAGCGGCGGCCAGTTCATGGTCGCCCCCTTGCAGCGCGTCGAGGGAAAGGAGGACAGCGACGACGACGATGCCTCGTCTGGCCGCTGCGAGCCCCGCTCCAAGGCTATCCACGACAGGAATGCCGGAGCTCGGGAGGAGGCGGAGGCCAGTGACAAGGTGGGCCAAGACAGGCCTGCCGAGGCTCGGAAGAGTGCGGAGCCCAGTGCTCCGCCTGCGCGGCGGGCGACAAAGAGGAAATGGGTCGACACCGCAGCGTAAGTCTCGCTCTTTCTCTCTCTTCACTGTCGTTCTTGTGTGATCCTCTCGAGGGATTTCTAACTTTTCTTCTCCAGGCGCCCCGAGGAGCCGAGGCGACGGAGGCTCCGTAAGATTGGAGAGGTCTCCAGTGCCGCATCAGCGTCTGCAGCGCCTACACCCGATGCGGTGTCTCACGAGGCCACTGCTTCTTCCCCTGAGGTGGCCGCTCCACCTCCCGAGACAGAGGAGCGCCACGAGGAGGAAGAAACTGAGGCAACGGCACCGCTGACCACGCGGCCTGACGCCTCTCCTGCGTGGCAGGAGAAGGTGACGGATGAAGATGCGGCGAAGACCGCGTCACCAGCGAAAGAGCGCGCGGCGGAGGCAGCAACATCGGCGGAGACGCGCGCTGATGTTGAGATGGAGGAGGCCACTGTGCCGCCTCCTCCACCAAGCGCGAGCCCTGAGGTGCCGGTGGTGGATACTGAGGCTGCAGCGGGAGCGGCCTCAGCGGAGAAGGCCGATCCTGCCCCTGGGGAGGAGGAAGTTGCGCCCCAGGGACAGAAAGATAGCAGGGCTGAAGGCGAGGGTGCTCCGAGCCCCCAGACAGCCCCCAGCGTGGATGAAGAGGGAGGCTCTCTCCAGAGCCCTCAGGCGCGTCTCGAGGCTACTCCGAGCCACAGGCGTGATGTTCCGGAGTCCTCGGCAGGCGCCGGCGCCTCCAGGCCTCCTGGCGATGCGTGGACCTTGGTTCTGCGGGGTCGGCGCTCGGTTGCGGCTCGCCGAGATGTTGTCCTTCGCTCGGCGAGGGAGGTGCTCGATGGGCTCGAGGCCCAGCTCGCCGAGGAAGACCGCGCCAGAGCGGAGGAGGACGCCGAGCTTGCACGGGGCTGGAACTGCCTCCAGGAGGTTGTTGAGCGCTGCCGCCGGAGGGACGAGGCGGCCCAGGTGCAGCGAGAGGAGGCGCTGCGCTTTGCTGAGGAGACCCGCGCCAACGTGGTTGCCGAAGCCGAAGCAACTCTCGCAGGCTTGAGCGCCCGACGCGAGGCTCTCGGGGCGGCGACTGAGGCCAAGCACCAGGAGTTGGCGGCGCGCGAGGCGGCAGTCACCGCCAAGCACCAAGAGCTTGTGGATTGTGAGGCGGGCATCATCGCTGAGTCGGAGACGGTGCGACAGAGCTTGGAGAAGTTCCGCGAGGACCTGCGCATCCGCGAAGGGCTGATTGTGAGGCGCAGCGAAGAGCTCGACTCCCGCAAGCACGAGCTGCACAAGCGCGAGGAGCAAGTCGAGCAGATCGAGAGAGATCAAGCCGCGCAGCGGGAACACCTTGAGTCTTGCAAGAGCACATGACGAGGAGTTCTACAAGAAGCGCCTCGTGCAGACCAACGAGAACCTCCGCAAGTAGGAGGAGCAGATGAAGGAGGAGTCTGCAACCAAGGAGAAACTCTTCCACGACAACTGCTCCAAGGAGTTCACGAAGAAGGCCCAGATGCAGGAGTCGCGCTTCACAAAGAAGCGCGACGAGCTCAATGCTCGCATCAGGGAGCTCGAGCAGCAGACGAAGCGATTTGACTCCCGACTCCAGGCTACTGTGGAGGCCTGGAAGCGCGCAGAGCAGGATCTTGCCTCCTTGATGCAAGACATGGGCGAAATGCAGCAGCAGGTGGGGCCTGTTGTAGAGCTTGTCGAGGAGGCCCGGCAGGGTCCTATCGCAGCAGCGGGAACTTTTCGTGGAATAGTGCTCGGGTCTTTAGGGTTTTCGGGACCGAAGGAATATATAGGCGAAAGGGCGGCGTCGGGAGGCAACCAAGAGGCCCACACCACCCCTCGGCGCCGCAGGCAGGAGGGCCGCGCCCTAGGGTGGTGTGGAGCCTCCCTGGCGCTTCTTCATTCCCCCTTTGGACTCTGTGGACGTGTCGGTGAAATATTGATGTCCGTTGATTTTTGTCCAATTCCGAGAATATTTCCCGACTAGCTTTTCTGAAAAAGAAAAACAGCAGAAAACAGGAACTGGCACTGTGGCATCTTGTTAGTAGGTTAATCCCTAAAAATGCATAAAAATGCTATGAAGTGTAAATAAAACATGTAGCAACTGGCATAAAATCAACATGGAACATCAAAAATTATAGATACGTTTGAGACGTATCAGCATCCCCAAGCTTAGTTCCTAAACGATAAAACAATATAATATTTGAAGTGACATGCTACCAACACAATCTTGATCAAAAAATAGTGTAAAGCACATGGACTGAATGAAGTGATCTAAGACAATGGTCTATAGTTTGCTAACAAGTAAACAAGGAGTAAACAAACTGAATCATATGAGCAAAACTTTTTCATGAATAGTACATTGGAGACATTGGAGCTATAAGAATTTGCATAATAGTTAGCTCACAAAGCAATAGTTTCAAAGTAAAAGTGTTTGACCAACATAGAGAAAGATTTTAGTTTCAGTAATTACTTCAACCTCAACATATTTATCTCATGGATATTGTCAATACAAAGCAGTATAATAAGTCAAATATGCCAGCATATACCAATTATCATACCAAAGTTGACACTAGTGTTTGCTTGTGGAGATAGAAAGAAGTAGGAAAACTGACACAACATAAAAGTAAAAGAATGGCCCTTCGCAGAGGGAAGCAGAGATTAAATCATGTGCTAGAGCTTTTTAGTTTTTGAAATCATATAAAGAGTAAAAATATATTTTGAGAGGTGTGTGTTAATGGTCAACGAATCAGCAATAGACAATACAGTATGACCCATGCCAACCAGACTTTACAAGAGCGGCTCCCATGAATGACGTTATTTCTACCAAGCGGGCAGATCATCCCTCGTTCTCTTTTGTTTACACATTGTAGGAATTGCTTGACTGATTTCTCAGGGGCAAAATATGAAGAGAATTAGCAGTTAAAGTTGTAATTAATTGGGACTGGGCGCCCCTTTGTCAGCTCTTTTTGCAAAATTATGGATAAGCGGATGTAAGCCACTAGTTCGATGTAAAGCCTGATTGACAAGTGAAATAAAGACCACCTACCACGTCCTCATGAGCTTGGTAAACAGTGACACAAAAAGGAGTAGTAACAATTTTGAATAGTTTAAAGGTAGCACATGAAAATTTTACTTGAAATGGCAGGAAAATACCATATATAGGTAGTTATGGTGGACACAGACGGCATGGATTTTGGCTGAAGGATTTAGATGCACAAGTAGCATTCCCGCTTAGTACAGAGTTTAGGCTAGCAAGATTATTTAAGCAAACACAGACTGTCAACCGGTACAACAAGAACATATATGATAAACATATGGGAAAGATTATAAGACTCCACACTGTCTTCCTTGTTAACCAAAACCTTTTACTAGAAAATATCTAGACTTTGGAATTACCACTTATACAAACCGAATATCAACATGCTTTACGGTAGTTCTCCACTAATGGGTTTTACTTACATGATGCATAAGTTTAAACATTACTTACTTGGTAACTCAAAACAATTGTCAAGTATCAAATTACTCAAGATAGTGATCTACAAGAATATGTAAGCATTTCCATTATACCATTATCACATGCATAACATTTTCTGTTCCAACCAAACACCAATCAACTTATTTAAACAACTCTCCAAACAAATATAAGTGAAGCAAGAGAGTACTTTCTTCAAAAGAACTAATAGCTCTGAACAAGAGATACACGAAAACAAGAGCTAAAAGCTTAATAGCGCTAGACAAGAATACTCAACAAGTATAAGTGAAGAATATGAGTATTCTAATGAAAAAGCGGAGCGTGTCTCTGTAACATCCCAAAATTATTATTCCAAAAATGAGGGGCAACAAAAACTTTTGTTAAAATTATATGTGTTGGTGGCATATTGTTGCTTGTGATAGATAATTCTTGTTGCTTGTAATGTGTTTGCTCTAAATAAAAACTTGGAGAAAAGAAGAGAAATAAAACAAAAGTGAAAATAATAAAAATCGTGTGACAAGTGTCACACCAAAATTCTCCAAGTGTGAAATTGATTTTTTCGTCAAACAAAAATTCAGAGGAGTGATGGTAATCACTCTCATTTTATTCTCACCACTTTTCCCTGCCAAATATTAATTTTAAAAATCTAAATTTAAATTCAAAACATTTCTTTATCACATTCAAATTGCAAAATGTGCTATGATGCACTTGGCAAATAAATGGTTAAACAACACAACAAATCCTTATAAATATGTAAGAAGCAAATTATGAAAACAAATTGCAAAAATTCAAATTTGAATTTGGGTGAGGACACTGTCGAACACTTGGTGGCAGAGCACTGTTCTTCCTCAAATTCGATCCAAATCCGTGATCGATTTGATCGATTTCGATCAAATTGATGCTTGCCACTGCCACCATTCGCTTGCTCTCCTCTCACCGCGTCCGTGGAGCCGAAGAAATCGAGGAGGGATCCCGTGTGCCATGGTCACCGCCAGGGGACAGCTGCCCGTGCGCCGTGCGCCATGGTCGGCACTGTGGCCGCGGAGGTGGCGACCGTGGTAAGCTTGGCACCGTGCCCCCTCTCTCCCTTACTCCTCTGCTCCCTCTCAGTGCAGCAGAACGTCCGGCAGGAACCCGCACCCGAAGGGACAGCGCCGCACCATTCACGTCAAGCGCCGCCCAGAGCACGCCATGGCCGTCCCCCACACGAGCAAGCTCGGCTTGCCGCCACGCCACCAAACTTGCTCCCCTGCACCTTGACACCGTGGCCGCACCTCACCGCCCCTATGGCGAGCCCTAGCACCCCCTGGACCTCTCCTGCACCCAGGCCACCATGGATCGAGCTCGGTGGTTAAATAGCCACCCGAGCCCTCTCGTTTTCTCCACGCCACACCACCCTCCCCTTGCTCCACCTTCTCTCGTGCACCACCAGGAGGGCGGAGCCGTTGCTGCAGCGTGCTGCTGCTGCCCGTGCCATCTCCGAGCTCGGCCGTGCCGAGGTTGAAGGTGAACACGGCCACGCCGCACTGCTCTCTCTTTCTCTCCTCTCTGGCCCTCACTCGCATCACCATTGGCACCGCACTCACCCGCCGCATTTTCCCTCTGTTTCGTGCACAGAAGCGACGCATGGAGCTCGCCGGAGTTGGAGCACGACCGCGGAGGAGCAGCCGCTCGTCGCCGCCAGGAACCTCCCCAGCAAGCACGAGTCCGCCCACGAGTTCCCCAAGCCTCCACGGTCGTTCTGCATCATCCCCACCATCCCTGAGCCACCCTAGGTGAGCTATCCCATCACCTCGCCGTCGCCGGAGCCACGGCGCCGCCCAAATAAGGTCGTCGCCGTTCGTCGCCGATGTGGGCGAACGTGGGCCGTTAGATCTGTGATCTACGGTAGCGTACCGCTTCGGGTTAGAATAGCCACTGACGAGCGGGCCCCGCTCGTCAGATTTTTAAACATTTCCATACGCACGTTGAGTCACTGACGAGTGGACCCCACCCGTTAGCAATCTCAACATTATCCAGAACAGAACAATTTTCTAATTTAGTTTTCTCTGAAAAATCAGTACTGGCATCAACTTCAAAATTCAATATCTCTAGATTTACAAATCCAAATAAATCAAATCCAAATGTTCTGGAAAGCTTATGAAATTGTTTAACCAACCCAAGTGGTTTCATTTCATTTAGATAAATAATAAAAATGTATTATTAAAAATACCACAGAAGGTTTAAAATCTAAACTTGTTTGTTTCTGATACTCTGTTAAGCCAAATAATTCCAAACCAATTTTGTTAGCTTGGTACTGTGATCTATTAGCTTCCCTAATTTTGGTAGAATTAATTGTGCAGTGATAATTGTTTAGTTTAAAGATGAAGTTAGAGAACCCTTCTGCACTAAAACAATTAAAGATGTTTAATGGTTAACCCAAATGAATTAGGACCAATTTTGTTAGTACACAATTAGTCATGTTTAGTTACCTCTAAAAGGATTTAATTTTAGGATCATCAGAACTTAATTGGTAGCTAAAACTTGATTATTAAGTTACTGGATTAAAACAATTGTTTAGGGAGTTTGGTAACTCCAATTAATCCAAACTAAATTGTGTTATCTTCTACACATCAGTAGCTTCTGTAGAAATTTAGTTTGTATTTTTGTGACCAACAGAACTCAAGTTGTGTAATTAAACATGTTCAACAAGTTTCTGCCATATTTAAGACATAAATAAATAATGTTTAATTCAATTAATTTGAAACCAAAGTGTGTTGTTTGATGTGTGCAGTGGCTATTTATAGCATTGTAAGATTGTAATGTTGTGATGTTGATTGAGTAGGTTAGTGATTGTTTGTATTTGCTTGTTTATTAATTAGACGAGAACGATGTCGGATTTATCGAGGAAGGGGAATTTGTTGAACCTGAAGATCAAGACCAAGGTCACTTTGTCGAGCAAGGCAAGCTACCCTCTGAGCTTGCAACCCAAATATATGCATCTACTTTGATAACATGATTTACTCTTGAAGCAAAGATTTTCTAAAACCTTTTCAAGTATATGGAAATTATTTTGCCACCCTATGTAGAAGTATCAGGTAGTTGATATAAAATTATAGGATGGGAAAAATAAATATTGTTTATTCAAAACTCCTTTGAAAATACTTGTGTGGTTATGAAATGCCGAGATGTCGGTATTGAAGTGGAGAAATGGAGAATGGTGATGTTTATGAAAAATGCACAGTGTGTCCTAGTACTATGACGACCAATCTTACCCTGTGCGCATTTACCCACATATGGGAAAAGGGCTTAGTCATATAATTTGCTCATATTAGTATGGGATGCCTCATCGACGGAGATGACTCCGTTATGCATGAGGGGATGGTTTGGTGACCTACCCCTGACCTGGGTCCTCGCTCAAACTCTATGGAAAGATAAGGAGGAGGATAGAAGGATGTCCCCTATACACCGCCAGGCAAAACTATGAGTCCTCACACTTAGATTCCGATGGGCTGGGTTAAGTGTTGATGGAAAGTGTCATATGGGAAAGATCCTATACTAGCATGAGCAAAGGACAGGCTATGGTCGGTGACTCAACTTCGCATACACCTTGTATGGCGGGACGTGGCTGACACGATGAGTTGCCGGATGGATGTGGGAAAAGCGTGCTACCTCTGCAGAGTGTACAACTATTCGAATAGCCGAGTCCTCGGATATGGACAGTTGGAAGGCTGTCCTAAGACCATGTGCAAGTTTTGAAAAGAGTTGAGTTTTAAAAGAAAAATGAAGTGGAGAATGTTTTATACACTTATACCAACGGATCGGTATGAGGTTGTTGGAGACAAGTGGACCATGACGGGCTATGGTCGGAAAAAGGAGGAGTTTTGGAGAAACTACTAAAATGGTAATTCTATTTAAAATAGTTGTAAAATCCTTCTTACCTTTTTCAATAAAGATATAGAGATGTTTTAAATAAATAAAAGTTTGCAATTAAAATAAAACTGGTGCATACTCATGTTGGGGTAGTTGCGAGTACAATCAAATGTACTCATATTGGTTTCGTCCCTGGCTATTGTCTTAGCCAGACTTCGAGGAGCACTACGCCGAGGAGGAGTATGGCGACTTCTATGCGAACTAGGGATCTCCATAAGTCAGCTGCCTGTCGGGTCGTCGTTAGGATTTGATGTCTACTACGCCGTTGCTTCCGCTGATTATTTTGGTTTGGCCCATGAAGGCACCTATGTAAGACTTGGTCTAGATGACCATTTATGTAAGACTTTAATTCGGTACTGTAATGGATGTAAACTTTGGTATTCAGTTCGGATTATGTGCAACGACAGACTGATCACGGGATCGTTGTGTTAAGCATAATCGGGTATTTCGGACGGCTAGTCCGGGGTCCCCACAGTCTCTCTCCCAAATAAGAGTGCTAGGATCCAACTAGTTATGACAAGAGAACAAAACATAAACAAACTGAAAGTAAAAGCACACAGACGCTCCAAGAACAACACATATAATGTGAAGAAATAAAAATATAGTCTCACTAGAGATGACCTGATAATTTGTTGATGAAGAAGGGGATGCCTTGGGCATCCCCAAGCTTAGATGCTTGAGTCTTCTTAAAATATGTTGGGGAGATCCATGGGAGCCTCCCCAAGCCTAATCTCTTCACTCTTCTTGATCTTATTATATCATCATTCTCTCTTAATACTTGAAAACTTCCTTCACATCAAACTCAACATAATTCTCATTAGAGGGTTAGTGCATCAAATCAAAACTTACTTGGTTCTGTAAAGACACAAACATGACCATCATCTTAAACATTAGCTACTGTTACTAGCCTTACGTAAAGCTCTTCCACCCTTAAAGAATTCCACTTAACACTTGTAAAAGAGAGAATGCAAAACAAAAATAGAATCTGTCAAAACCTAAACAGTCCGTAAAGACGAATTTTTTCAAGGCACTTACGACGCTCAGATCGAAAAACGTTGAACTAAGGAAAGATGCGTAAATATATCAGGAGTATGCACAAAAATTTGCAGATTTAAAACACGTTCCGTTGATGTTAGGAATTTCGTACAGTGAATAACAAAAATTTGTTCCTACGCAGTAATCCAAATTTTAGCACCATCTTGCCATTAGAGACTTTTCTTGGCACAACAAAACGAAAAACAAAGATACAAAGGAGTTGTTACAGAAGTAAACAAACTCCTTGACTAATAAAAACTGAAAACAAAAGATAATGGGTTGCCTCCCAAAAGCGCTTTCTTTAATGCCTTTTAGCTAGGCTAGAAGATTTTAATGATACTCTCATACGAATAAGAGTTGAGAAACAAAAGAGAGCATCGAGAAGCAAATATCAAACACATTTAAGTCTAACCCACTTCCTATGCAAAGGAATCTTGTAATAAAATAAATTATTGAAACATAAAGCAACTAGCATAAGAAGATGAAACAAATGCAACTTCAAAACTTTCAACATAAAGAGAGGTGTTTTAGTGACTTGAAAACTTTTACAACCATATTTTCCTCTCTCATAATAACTTTCAGTAGCATCATGAACAAACTCAACAATATAACTATCACATAGAGCATGGTTTTCATGATCTACAAACACATAATTTTTATTAAGCTAAAAAACAGTGGGGTCATTAAACCCACTTTTGACAATAGTAGTCTAATTAATATCATCTGGCAATGTAGGACCATCATCAAGAGCATTATCATATATAATAGTAGGGAGCACCATTTTATTTCCTATTATTTCCTCTTTTTGTTGAGTCAAGGAATTTCCTTCTTCAAATTTATCAAACAGAGATATTTCAATAGAATCATGACATTCAACAATATATTATTCTTCCTCCTTAGGTAGGCATGGAGGGTAATCATATAATGTAAGAGTTAAAGAGTTACTATCTTTAGGAGGTAGATCCTCCTTTTTTTCCTTCACTCTCCTCCTCTTTTTCATCCAATGAGCTCACAGTTTCAGCAATTTCTTCTTCCACAGGTTTCTGAAAGTCAGGCTGGGCGTTCGGATTACCTGAAAAATTCGGGTCGGGTATTTCGGGTTTTTAGAATTTTGGGTTTCCAAAACTAACACCCGAAAAACGCCCAAAAAAAGAGAAACCCGAAAATTCGGGTACCCGATAATTCGGGTCCGGGTTCGGGTAATCCCGAATTCCCCGAATTAGTGCCTCGCCTAACAAGATGTCCCCCGAGCAGGCGGCGGCCGACGGGATAATGAGACGGCTGACGCGGTGCTGCCCTGGCGCGTACGATCGCCGCCGGTCCCCCTTATCCAGAAGCGCTGCAGGTGCAGACTTCAGACCAAGCAGTCGCCGCCCGCCGGCGCCGGACAAAGGATGCAGCGTGCACGATGCCACCATGGAGGCGTGGCCTAGGAGGCTGGACGCGAGCTTGCTGGTCTCGCCGTTGTGGCTGCCAGACTGCGACCTTGCGGATGAGTCTGCCGCGTCCCCATCTAGATCTCCATAGCAGTAGCGCTGGGCCGCTGGTGGCTGGAGGCCTGGAGCCGTGGAGGTGGAGCCTGGGTGAGAACGAGATGGGGAATTGGGGATGGGGTCGGGAGGAGGATGAGGTTGTTGACTCGTTGGATCAGATCGAGACGTGGGAACTTGGAAGCTATGTGATGCCATATTGGGCCTTGCCAAAGCGAGGGATTTCTTTACTGGGCTTTGATTAATTTGGGTAGTTCGGGCAATTCGGGTGCCGTGGGTTCAAACCCGGATTTTCTAAATAAAATTCGGGTTTCCAAAACTGATACCCGACGTAGTCTTCGGGTTTTTCGGGTTCGGGCTATTCGGGTTCGGGCTCGGGTATTTCGGGTTCGGGTTTCGGGTTTTATGCCCACCGTGACCTGAAAGACAACAAGTTATTCTTGAGAATAAGTTTTCTCAAGATATTCAGTAATATAAGGATTATCATTGTAATATTCAAGGCAATAACCAAGTATAGCAAAATTCTCAGATTTATAAGGAGCATCATCTCTATTTTTAAGCAAAGCAGCAATTTCATAAGCTCCCATAAAAACAACAAATTCTTCCATTTGTTCAAGATTATCCAAGTCGTAGTTTCCTTTAACATAAGCAGTCAAGATTTCATTATCATTATAATCACATTGAAAAGGGAGGTGTTTATGCCTTCTACAACAAAAACATTCATTAAAGCACCAGGATTCATCATAAGTAGAGCACAAGTTTCTAGCAAAACAATTCAATTTATTTATTTGTACCCATAAGTGTACCCCTTTTTGAGACATGCGATATTCTTTATAATAATTTTGTTGTTCCTCCGTGAACCCACCGTGTCAATAATATTTTGTTTTAAAGAGAGAAGCCATTGATAGCAAGTAAACAACTAGACATAATAACAAACCAAAATAAACTAGATGCAGGAATTTAATTTTTTTGTGTTTTTGATATTTAAAAGCAAACAAGATAAAATAAAATAAACTAAGCAAGACAAAAACAAAGTAATGAGATTGGAAGTGTGCGACTCCCCTTGCTGGAACTTCCTGAATTCCCCGGCAACGGCGCCAGAAAATATGCTTGATGACTTGAAAGCACACGTTCGTTGGGAGACCCCAAGAGAAAGGTATGATGTAGTGCAGCAGCAATTTTCCCTTGTAATTCTACCAAGGTTATCGAACCCGTAGGAATCAGGAGAGTTTCAGAAGGTATCAGCAGCACACAATATGGCACGGCTCAATGACATGGATTGTGATGGCTGACGTGGAACCTGCACACAACACAATCAAACTACTTTGGCCCAACGAAACAAGAAGATTGTCAGTCTCCCGGCTTGCTGAAAAGAAAGGATTAAACATATGGTGTAGAAAACAGTATTAATTGCAGAAAGTAAAAGAGAACAGATGATTGCAGTTGGTGGTTTTATCAGTGTAAAGGAATGGACCGGGGTCCACAGTTCACTAGTGGTGTCTCTCCATAAAAGATAATTAACATGCTGGGTAAACAAATTACAGCTGGGCAATTGAAAAATAATGAGGGCATGACAATGCAGTATATGACAAGATGATTACTATGAGATTTATTTGGGCATTACATCAAAATAGACAGACCGCTATCCAGCTGTATCTATGACTAATAATCCACCGCCAGGTAAACATCCGTGTCCCCCGTTGGTATTAAGTTGCAAGCAACAGATAATTGCATTAAGCAAAGTGTGTAATGTAAACAATGCAAATGACACGTAGACATAGCATCATTGCTTTATCCCTAGTGGCAACAGCACATCCACAAACTTAGTCGTTTCTGTCATTCGAGCCCAGATTACTGGAGGCATGAACCCACTATCTAACATAAATACTCCCTCTTGGAGTTACAAGCATCTACTTGGCCGGAGCATCTACGAGTAACGGAGAGCATGCAAGATCATAAATAACATATATAGATAGATTGATAAACAACTTGATCATAGTATCAATATTCATCGGATCCCAGCAAGCACAACATGTAGTATTACAATAAGATGATATTGATCATGATAGGCATCTCACAAGATCTAAACATGATAGCACAAAGTGGAGAGACAACCATCTAGCTACTGCTATGGACCCGTAGTCCAAGGATGAACTACTCACGCATCACTCCGGAAGCAGGCATGGCGATGTAGAGCCTCCGGTGATGATCTCCCCTCCGACAGAGTGCCGGGAAGAGCTTCAGAACCCTCCCAAACTAGGGTTGACGACGATGGCGGCGACGGAACTTTTCGTGGAATAATGCTCGGGTCTTTAGGGTTTTCAGGACCGAAGAAATATATAGGTGAAAGGGCGGCATCGGGAGGCAACCGAGGGGCCCACACCACCTCTTGGTGCCGCAGGTAGGAGGGCCGCGCCCTAGGGTGGTGTGTCGCCTCCCTGGCGCTTCTCCGTTCCCCCTTTGGACTCCGTGGACATGTCAGTGAAATATTGATGTCCATTGATTTTCGTCCAATTCCGAGAATATTTCCCGACTAGCTTTTCTGAAACGGAAAAATAGCAGAAAACATGAACTGACACTGTGGCATCTTGTTAGTAGGTTAGTCCCAGAAAATGCATAAAAATGTTTTGAAGTGTAAATAAAACATGTAGCAATTGGCATAAAATCAACATGGAACATCAAAAATTATAGATACGTTTGAGACGTATCATGACGCGGTGGCCGAGGCCGGTGCCGTCCTCCTCCGGAGCCTCTTGATGACTCCCTCAGATCCACCGCCCACCAGAGCCTCCCACCTCGCCGCCCCTTCCCCATCTCCTCCATTGCCGACCTCGGCAGGCACACCGCCGACGTTGTCCCTCTGCCGGTGCCTCTCCCACCTCCGTCTCTTCCAAAGCAGTGCCGCCGCACAGCACCACCATCACTTCCCCCTCCTCCTCGCCATCCCCTCCGCCCCCTCCCCTATCTCCTCCCACGCTGGGCTCGACAGGCACGCCGGTGGCGCTGTCCCTCCACCGGCTCATCTCCTGACTCACCAAGCATCACCACCACCCCCTCCTCCTCGCGATCCCCTCCGCCCCAGCCCCCGTCTCTTCTGATGCCGACCTCCGTAGGCACTCCGGCGGCGCCGTCCGCACCCAAGGCTTCTTCTGCCTTCTCCCTTTCGTGTTGCAGAATCCTACCCGTCCAACAGAACCTACTGCTATTTATCCTTCCAACCGATGCGCTCCAGGAATGTTCTGGTGCTATGCTCGGCAACCGCCTCTCCTTCTCAAACCTCATCATTCCCACCATTGCCGCCTCCCAAATTCAAATTTTTGTCTCCAGATTCCGTGCCTAGGTCAAACTGTCTAGAAACCACTCTTGTAGCCCAATATAAATACAAGTGAGCAGGCAGATGAGACTCGTGCTACTCAAACTACATCCCAAGAAGCAACACGGTGGTCACTCTCTCATATCTTCAGATCGAACAAAGTGTGAGGAGGTGGATTTACTGCCCTTCGCCTTCTGATCTGCTTCTCCAAGGACAAAGGTATGTTCTGTTATGCAATCCAAAACTTTACTAATGATTGCAATGTATTAGTATTTGCACATACTACTGTTAGACGTTGATGTTTTTGGTGAATTTGCCATCAAAATGAAAAGTTACAGGTCACTGTATGGTTCTATAGCATGTTTTTTTGTGCATACTGATCGTTGGGTAGTTCGAACTCCAAGCTGGTGTGTTACATGTTAAAAGATTTAAAAGATCTGCATCTTAGGTCTAGGTGGATCATCTTGTTTTAGAGGAGTTGGGAAACTCCCCATGCTAGGTTTGTTGCATTTCCATTTATACAAAATCACATGACTTAGGCATATGCACATAGATACTCAGTTCAGTTCCAACTACAATTGGATTTGGTTCTCACCAAGCAAATCACTGAATTTTTTTTAAAACGATGATTGATATATCAGGTCCAAAGGATATTTGATAAGCTTTAGAACTTCCTGGAGAAACACTTTGGTTTAGGTGTAAATCCGAAGCATTAAAAGGTCAGTACCAATTGGCGAAAATTTCATACTTGATTGGTGGAATTCAGGTTCACCCGTATTCTATTATGTTTTAGTTTGTACATTTTGGCTGCCACACCTGTGCATTTCATTTATTTTTGTTCATGTTGCTTACCTAATGTTGATCAAGTTCATCCAATGTGCAATTTCGGATTTAAGATGATCAACTGCCATTCGGTTAAGGAATATTTCTTTGACTTTTGGCAAAAATGCAACTTGGATACTTGCTTTAGTGTTCATGATATTATTTTGTAAATGACAGAAACCTGAATGACCAGGCAAATTTGATGAATTTGACCTTTTTTCAAATCATTTCACAAAATGGACCCAAATTCAAAACATTTCACGATCTGACCCTTTTCCACGGAGCCCGCCCCCGGGGCGCCGTGCTCAGCTCTACAACGCCGCGACCCAGGGCGCCGTAGACCCTGCCACGTCGGCGTTGCGGGACCCATAGGTCGTAAGTACGGCGCCCCAGGCCAGGGCGCCATGCTGCTGACCTCGGCGCCCCGGACCAGGGCGCCGTACAACTTCAAAAGGCCAGCCCGAGCTGCCGTCCTCCCCTCACCCTTTCCTATGTTCCTTCTCCAGCCCGAAGCCCTATCTCTCTCTCCCTCACTGCTCCTACTCCATTTCCACTCAAATCCCACTGAATCGGAGGGATTAATCCGTGCAATTCGTGTCCTCTGCATTCTCCACGGTAAACTACTTTGTTCCCCTCAATTTTGGCCAACCTAAATTTTAGTATTTTGATGTATTGTGCAAATTCATGGAAAACCTAGAAATTAAGGTGGGGAGCAAAATCTTTAGCTCGGTGTTGATATTTTGGCCATAGGCTTTAGGATTTGTATGCCATGGTTATGGGTTATGATTTGTATGCCATGGCTAGGGATTTTTTAGGGCCAAACCCTAACCCTAGAAAATGTAATGCCATGGTTATGGTTTCTAGGAAAAGTGGTATGCGTAGTTCAGAATTGCGGTAATATAATTGTCATTGTGATGGCCTTTTTTGTTTTGTTTATATCTAGATGTCGAGAATCATGAATGTTCATCATGTGGACTTCGCGGCTTTTTCGAAGTGAGTGATCGTGTTTGACACTCCTAGTCCTACCCTAGCCGATGTTGTGGATAAGGTCCGAAGTGAGTTGAATTGGATGGACAAAAATGAAGGTGTTCATTTGAAAGGAAGATACAATGTTGGGTTTGATCATTACATTCGTTGGAAGTTGATGACTCTCGACTCCGAGATTCGTTGGCAAGCTTATATGGAGGCTGTCTTCGCCTCACAAGACAAATCTCTAGAGTTATTTGCCATGAAGTGTGGCGCCCCGACCCGACTGCTATACAGTGATGATGTGTGTCACCGGTTAAGCGATACAACCGGAGGTTACGGGTTTACCAATCCCCGGCCAAAACCTTTGGCAGGCGTTGCTCGGAATGGATCCTCGGCAACGCAACACCCCGATTGATGCCTTAACGCAGGCACAACCCTCAATGCATAATAGAGAGATCAAGACTTGTGGAACAACTGACACATCACAGACTCTACGACACAAATCATTATAGTTCAACTCTTATAATAGAGAAAGATAGCAAATTACAACCAGAGGTCACAGACCCAACATTACAACATGCGGAAGCGAATTAAGTTGTTCTAAACAACAAGAACCAGATTATGGCCTAAGAGGCCTACAAATAAACATTCAAGCGCCAGCTGCTCCGGGACGTCCCAAGCTGCCACCTGGGAACCCCAGACTACTCGTCGACGTCCACAAAGAACCCACCTTCGAGGTCGGTGTAGTCCTCCTCTGAAACAAAACAAACGACGTTGAGTTCAACGAACTCGCAAGATTATATATAGAGCTTTAGCTCGATGAGGCTTTCAAAGTTGTATGGCTATTTTGCATAAAGCTGATTTTATTTATAAAACATAACTCCATGGCATCGACTAATCAGAGTATTTGTAAAAAGGGGTAAGAAGTAAATCTTTTCTTCTGATCACCTTTTTCATCATCAACCACCATCAATCACTGTACCTGTTCTACAAAGGCACCTCCCTGAATCACCCTCGAGGAAGCTAACCTTGCATTCTTGAGTAGTACCTCTAGTACTCAGGTTTTAATCATTCCGTTCAAGTTATTCTATGATCTTATCGTCCTTTCCCAAGTCGTCCATAACCGCGGACACGGCTTTTCGAAAAGATTTACCCTGCAGGGGTGTACAATGTTTGCCACACGTATCGTCCGGCCCATTGCCTAGCTCTTAGCTCTCTTCCGGGGAAACCCGGCTGGGTGGGAGCGGTGACGACTTCTCCCTCGCTTGAGACTTTCCAGGATCATCAGTGGCGGTAGGACAGGTTAAGTGCCCCCAACACCCTGCCCCACGGCCACTTATTTTCCTAACACCACAATCCTCATCCCATTCTCAACCACCATCATCACGCACGCGCAAATGGAAGCTCGAACTAGAGGACCCTGGCCAGCCCCTCACAAGTTATTTAGTCGAATAAGGGTTCCTGCAATTGCATAGGCCTCACGCATGGTTGCACGCTCAGTCTTGGTTCAAGAGGTAAAGAACTCGCACCTAGGCGGCGAGAACGAGACAAAGCACCACAACCACAGTGGCCTCTCATCCCCACCTTTAAGCATTTTATTACCTGTCACCACAATTTCTCCACCATCATCCGAACATTTAAGCACCTGTTCTCAACATAAAACATCCATCAGACGAATAACATTTAACTAAGCATGGCTAAGCATCGACATAGCATAGTTAAGTATCTCAGGCCAACAATACAAACCTATGGATAATAGGAGGGAAACAGGTAATGGCATCGGAAACTTAATGCAACTATAGGATACTCTAATCCAAATCAAATTGACATTTGGAACCGCATGCAATATTATAGTGGAGAAAATATTTGCGGAAAATAGGATAGGACATGCTCAGAGGGGGATTACGCTTGCCTTGTTGATACGGCTGGTAATAGGGATCGTCACGATACGGTGGTGGCACTTCAACTCCTTGATCTACCGATGCACAAACAACACCGGAAAGAAACAAATAAATAGCACGGACACAAAGGTGCAATGCACAAACATGATGACATGACAATTTAAGGTGATGAACCTTTTATAAGCTTTCTAGCAATTTTAAATGGGGTGCGAGAATAATTACTTCAACCAAAATAGGACAGCACCCCATATTTAGCTTAGTGATTCTAATATTACTAAAAGTACAACATTTTAATTGTGATCAAATATGCATGAGGATGATGATTTTAGGTAGTTCATGTTTTTCTGAGCACTTTGGTATCACACACACAATTTCCTGACGAACCGATAAAAAGTTATTATCTTTATAATTCCTCTTTAATTTATGTCCTTTTACAATTTATGTTTAGACAACAATTAACATTAGTTGTCCAGAGTTGGGAAAAAGGTGGGAAATGAAGTAATTTAATTACAGAATTACTTCGGAATATCCGATTTTATTTTGATTCGGAATATCCGATGGACTAAGAAGAGGAAAAAATTTGGTACTGAAGAAACTCGGAAATTCCGATTTTGGGCTACTCGGAAAATCCGATGTCCCCCGATGGGCCGAAATCCACTAAGGACTCAGAGCATCGACGCACTGGGGTTGCTCGGATATTCCGAGTGTGCTCGTGTCGGAATATCCGGGCGGAGGTCAACGGCGGCGAGCTACGGCGATTCGACGAACTAGCGAGAGAGGGAGGGAACAGAGGCAGTGGGGAGGTTCGTGTGCTCACCCTAAGCACGTAGGAGACGATGGCGAGGTCGGAGGTGGACAAGAACGGCGGGAATCGCCCGGCGATGCGGCGGCTGTGGTCGGTGAAGAACGGGCTCGTGCGCGACAATGCGGGCGAACAGGCTCGATTCTTCTGGCGAGGCGGGGGAGGACGTCGAGGCGGAGCTGCTGGTGGTGCTTGATTTGCTCCTTGGGCGCTCAAACGACAGCGACGAACACGGCGGCCATGGCTGCCATGGTTCTCTCATGGGGAGAGAAAGGGGAAACGAGGGCAAAGGAGCAAGAAGTGAGGGATGGGGAGCAGCACGCGGTGGGGGCCTCCTCATCTCCTCGACGCGGCAGGAGGGCGCGGGGCGCCTGGGCGCGGTCCACGGCGATGAGCGGGCGCGGCTCGAGCAGCTCGCTCGGTCGCTACAGAGAAGAAGACGCAAATTTTGCAGAAACCCCCTTGCAAACTTTTGACCATCACGGATAGGTCCTTTTCTGTTTTAATTTTTAAAACAGTGGCTTTTAGTGATTTAATTAAGGCACTTAGACATTTTATAAAAATGTGAAAAAATTCTTGTAGCCTCCCAACAACATGTAGAAGCACCACAAAAATTGGGGTTGCAAAATAAAATAGTTTGGACAACATTCGTTCATAGGGTTCGATTATGGCATTTTTCTAAATTCCCCAAATTATAAACCTTTAGGAATTTTAGAGCAAAACTAAAATAGTATTTTGAACTCTTGGAACTTCCTTGACAAATATGAGAGGTCAAAGTATTTGTGTTTTGCAAGTTCGAGTGCTTTCATTAATTTTGAAGTTGGTTAAAGCAAGTTTGGCAATGTGTTTTCAAATGGTGCCAAACCAACACAATTCCTTAACCCAAGACAATTCCCTAGCAACAATTCCCTAGCACAACATTGATGCATGGATGCCATGATGCAATGAAATACAAAAGCAAAAATTTTACTCTGGTTTTTAGGTTCTCAAACTTTGGGCTGTTACATGAAGAAGGTAGGAACTCAATTGCACATTGACTTGAATCGGCCTAGCGGTGGTAGTAGCCCGGTTCAACATGAAGAACAACATGAGCCCCATGAGCCCGATTTGTATGAAACCACAATGCGCCAACCTTTGAGGCCGGAAGTATGCCAACAATTAGAGCAACATTGGCAAGCTCGTAAGAAGGAGGCCTTGGATGATGATGCCGAGAATGATGAGACCGCGTGTGACGAAACGGAAGGTGACGAGGCCGAGGGTGATGATGAGGAAGGTTATCTTAAAAATCATGATATTAGAGATATCGAGCAAATTGCTATGAAGAGGACATGGATCCGACTATTCCATATGGTCGATCTTATGCATTGAACTCCGACGACGAAGGCCCGGATGAAGAGATTGACGAGGATGGGTTGACGGCTATGGAAGCCAAAGCATTTATGAGCGCATATGGCCGGGATCATCGGACATCGCTATTTCGTGATCTAAGCCTCACGGATGACGCTATTGTTGATGGTGGCACACCAAAAATACTAGGCCCAAGGCCATATTCCCAAAAGGATATTGACCTACACATGCACGGGGTTAGCAGTGGAATCATATTCCAATGCTTAGAAGAACTTCAAACTTGGCTTAAGGAGTATGCAGTGAAGCACCATCAGCCATTTGTTGTGAGGCACTCAAACATGAAGGTTCGCTACACGGTTAGATGTGAGGACTTTAATAAATGTCCATGGATTGTCCGCGCAAGACCGATCAAAGGAGGGGACCAATGGAAGATTACAAATAGTGTGTTTATGCACACATGTGGTGGCAAGGATGTAGACAAGAAAAAAGTTAAAAACGATCACCGTCAATTGACCTCAGAGTTCATCGCTCAAAAAATTACGGGCACTGTGAAGATCTTACCGACAGAACCTATTAAGGCCGTGATCGAGTATGTGAAGAAGCTATTCCATTACGCGGTAAAGTATGGGAAGGCATGGAAGGCCAAGCAAGCCGCCTTTAGGATATTGTATGGTGATTGGGAAGAGTCATACAACCGCATTGGCATGGAGTTGGGAGCCATGGCGGCAATAAAATGGGGAATGTATTATGTGGTTGAGCCGAAAGGCACGCATACTAGGACATACGAAGGTCAAACCGTCCAGATTTTTGGGCGTGCATTCTGGACATTCGAGCCGTGCATTAGGGCATTTCAACATTGTAGACCGGTTTTGTCCGTGGATGGGACATTCCTCACCGGCAAGTTTAGGGGCACAATCATGGTCACTATAGCGCATGATGGTGGGGACAGATTGGTGCCTTTGGTATTTGCTTTGGTGTCCGCGGAGAACAATGACAACTGGGAGTGGTTCCTAGGTCTAGTGAGGACCAAGGTTGTTGGACCAGAAAAAGATATTTGCATAATCTCGGACCACCACCAAGGGATACTAAATGCGGTGGAGATTGAAATTCCAGGATATTGTCGTGTGCACCATCGGTGGTGCATGAGACATTTTGTCTTAAACTTCTACAGGGCATGTGGAAGTAAGGAATTATATGATGAGCTCAAAGATTGTTGTCTAGCCTTCACCGCTCGTCATTTCAAGAAATTGTATGACAAAATATTCCGCCTTGCAACTCCCGGGGGCAAAGAGTTCCTAAATAGGAACTTGAAGGATAGAAACAAGTGGTCGCGTGCTTATGACTCTCAAGGCATGAGGTACGGTGACATGACAAGCAACATGGCCGAATGTTTTAACAAAGTGCTGAAGGGTGTGCGTGCGTTGCCAGTGTCAGCAATTCTCGAATATACCTTCATAAAGACAAATGAATACGTTTTGAAATGGAGTGAGGTCACGGCTAAGCAAATAGCCGGGCATAACAAAACAAACAAGAAATATGACTATCCACCGAAGATCGACAAGTGGATGGTATATCAGAAAAGGAAGGCTGACATGCTAGAGGTACAAGAATTTGAAAACACAGAGTTGGTTTATGAAGTCCACGAGCCTCGAGGAATCACTCAAGGCGGTGTCCAATATGGAGGTTGCTCATTCAAGGTTAATTTGACACAAGGCGAGTGTTCATGCGCGAGACCAACCATGTACCATCTCCCTTGTTCACTCATGTTGGCAGCAGGACGAGTTAGGAAAGTGGGTTACAAGAAAGTGGGTTACAAAATGTCAAGTAATATTAGGATGCATGAGCATACTATTGAGGCCGTTAAGGCCACATGGGCATCGAGGTTCCAACCCTTTCTAGACCCACCAGTTTGGCCGGTTTATGAAGGTCTTGCTCTATACCCCGATCTGACTACAAAGGTGGATAAACCTGGAAGACGGCATACAAAGCGTTTCAAGAATGACATGGACGATTGGGGTGGTGGTTACAATCGTGAATGGGGCAACCAACATTTTGTAGAGCCTACACAAGAACAGTACGGGAGTGGTAGTAGTAGAAGAAAGAAAGCAAAGGGAAATGATGGTGGAAGTACAAGTCAGCCAGTTGGAGACGCAAGCCAATGAGGTTGTGGTAGCAATGGGAGCGGGCATGGTCGTGGTGTAACAAGTTGTGGTGCCATACCAAGTGGTGGTCGCAATGGTAGGGGCCATGGTCGTGGTGTAGCAAGTGGCATACCAAATGTTGGCAATGTAAGCGGGCATGGTTGTGGCATACCAAATGTTGGCAATGTAAGCGGTCATGGTCGTGGCATACCAAATGTTGGCAATGTAAGCGGTCATGGTCGTGGTGTACCAAGTGGCAATGAGAGGGGGCATGGTGGTGACATACCAACTGGTGTACCAAGTGGTGGTGGTGGAGAACATGCTGAGGCTAGTGTTGGTGGTTACCGACGTGGTGGCATGCCATATTGGTTAGGATTTCCACCAAGTCGTAGAGGTGGTTTTAGAGGTAGAGGTAGGGCGTAAATAAGGTACTAGCTTGCATCTACTACTTGCATTTACTTTTAAGTTGAGTTTCTTATTTCAAAATAATGTCCTTTTTTCTCCCAACTGAATTTGTGATCCCAAACAGCAAACAAATGAAGCCACATAAAAGGGGAGTTCCTCCCACTACTCTCCACAAATAGAACCCGGCTGATAACTTACCACATGTATGCCCGGGCATGCTGCTCAACCCCTTCAGAATACTCGTCCAACTCAGGTGGGCACACTGCAAAATTCTTGGCAATCCAAGAAAAGGGGGCACCGCCGGCTGCACCTTTCTTTGGCTCCAGCACCTTACCGAGTAAGCAAGTCATAATCCATTCCCAACTAGCAGTAAAGGTGCTCCGGCACACGGGATCCCCACTGATGGGAAGTGTCAGGATCATTGAAACATCCTGCAAAGTGACGGTCATCTGCCTGCATGACAAGTGAAATGTATGTGTCTCGGGACGCCACCGGTCAACTAGTGCGGTGAGAGCACACGGGTTCATCTTCGGCACCCCACGAGAAACGATCTGTACGAAAGGGAGAAACCCGGTCTTCCAGATGTACTTCGTGTATCTCTCGTCATACTGCATCTTCGGGAGCTTCACACTCACCGGACCGTCAACTCGAGAGTTTCGCAAGTGCAGGTGGGGGTAAAGCACTCCTTCCTCCGCCAGAGCATAGGCACGGTGCTTCTTGTCATATGCATCTTGTAGAAGAGAATACCCCGACATCCTGCAAAAGAAATAAATAAATATAAGAGCATTGTGAGAACAATATCCAACCAGTACACTAACTATACTACTGGATAAATAAATTAGAACATAGGACTCAAAAAATTATTACTAGTAACAAATTCCCACCAATATTATGTCTAGAACACAGTACCAACTTATGTTAGTACCACCAAATGCTATATATTTAGGATACCACTACTATTAGATCAAATATTGAAACTAGATCTAATCGAACAAATTCCCACCAATATTACTTGTAACAAATTGCCAAAAGCACAACAACTTCAACATAACCTATCACAAAATTGCTAGTTTCATTACCAACATTTTCCTATCTAAGTAAAAATCCAATCCTAGGCATATGCAAATCCACATCGATACAACATTTGTATCTATCTAAATAAGTGCATCATTATTATCCCTAGACATGCATCATACAAACAATAATTGTAAAACCTAATAGAACATTGATAGAACAAAAATCACCTTCAACGGAGGGAGGAGACCACGGCAGCGGAGGCAGACCCAGGGGCGGCGGCGACCAGAGGGAGGAGGAATAAGGCGACCATGACGACCAGAGGGAGGAGCGGCGATAGTGGCAGTCTGAGCGGCGGTAACGACAGCCCGTCACCCGACCTCCACCGCGACCATGGTGAGCAGAGGGAGGAGCAGCGACGGCGGCAGTCCTAGCGGCGATCGCGGCAGCCCGTTACCAGACCGCCATGGCGACCATGGTGACTAGAGAGACGGGGAGCAGGGGGAGGAGGAGCACGGCGATAGAGGCAGAGCGGGTGGAGGTGGCCGTCGAGCGGAGACAAAGGGGCTGCGGCGGTTGAGGATTTGGTCGACCCGATCCACGGGCACGAGGCCTAACCCTAAGTCAGGACATGACGCCCTGGCCTAGGGTGCCATGGTCAGTGGAATGGCGCCCTCGCCTGGGGCTCCATACTTACAACCTGTAGGCCCCGCAACGCCTACGTGGCAGGGTCAACGGCGCCCTGGACCGCGGCGTTGTAGAACTGAGCACAGCGCCCTGGGGGCGGGCGCCGTGGAAAAGGGTCAGATCGTGAAATGTTTTGAATTTGGGTCCATTTTGTGAGATGATTTGAAAAAAGGGTCAAATCCATCAAATTTGCCGAATGACCACGACAGTCCCAAAATGTGAGGTCACTGTTAAACATGGTCATTGATAATTTTGCTATTAAACAGTGCTTGCTGGAGATGAAAAGTCAAAGAGATCACCCCCGTTGGTAGAGGTGAGTAGACTTGAGGGGTGTGGTGCATTGAGAAGGCAAAGCAGAGGATGAACGTTAGACTGATTTTATGTGCTTCACGAGCTGCTTTGTAACAAAGTTAAATACTCAGCTTATTTATTACAGTCAGGGAGATACTCTATTTTTCACATGGAAGATACTCGCTTTGTGGCAGGATGATGGGGGGATACCCAACCGGGTAGGCCCAGAACCACGAGTCGGACTACAAGACCGGGTGGCCCAGAGCCCACTCGGTGGTCATCTTCCAGGATACCGGGTTCCCAAAGAACTCGGCAGGCCGGCTCGGGGAAGGCGGGAAGTAGATCTCCGAATCAGATAACGATCCGCGTATCCCGAAGAGTGCGCTCCACGAAGCCGCACTTGTAGCAGAATAGCTAGCGCCGCCAAGGGCACCCGTCATTTCCCTGTAAACCCTAGTCGACTCCCTATATAAAGTCGTCAGGGCGCAACCCTAGAGGGAGACTCATCTCATTCCATCGCCTCTAGAAGCAACTGCAAGCTCTGGTGCGCACACCATTGTACACCCCATCAAGATCAAATACATATAAGCAGGAGTAGGTCTTTACCTCATACAGAGGGGCTGAACCTGGGTAAACTCTGCGTGTGCTACCTCTCTGTGATCCCTACGTCGCCTGGTTCACACCCGAGTTAAGCCACCCCCATGGCATCTGCCGTGACTTCCCCACGACAGTTGGCACCACCGTGGGGCCAGCGATTGCTGGGATTTACTTCACGGAGAGTCCATTACCCGGCACCGGCGTCGAGTTTGGACCGGTAGTGCTTGGCCGTGACAACATCGTCAGCGGCACCTACTTCGAGCATGAAGGGGTCCGCTATGTCGCCGACCCGCACACTTGGGGCGCACCTATATACGCCCCGATCACCCACTCGATGGTTATCCCTTTCAGGACGGTTGTCACCATCTACGTCGGCTTCTGCGGTTCTGCGGAAGAAGGCGTTGCTGACGACTGCAGCGACAACGGCGCCATCCCCTGGCCCGAGGCGGCTGACGACGCCACCATCGATGTCGCGCTCGCGGATCCAGCCGCGAGCCCGACAAACACCATCCAGATCTCGGACGACGCCGGGTCGATCTTGCCTGTCCTCGACTACGAGTCAGAGGGCTCGACCGATCTGGCCTCGTAAAGCTCGGCAACCCCGGCCTTCGTCTACAGGACTGGCGGAGTGACCAACGCTAACGCCAGCTACTCTGACGCGCAGAATCAGGCGCGTGAGAAAGCGCAGCGTGAGCAGGCGCAACGCGGCAAGGCGCACCACGATTAGGAGGCGCGCGACTCCCTCACCGCGCTAAGAGGCCAAGCAGGCCAGCCCAATGACCCGCTCAAAGTCCCGATCACTCCGGTGAACGTTGTCAACCAGGCGCCTCAGCTCGAGGAGCTGCGCCGGAAGATGGCCCGCCAGAAGGAGGAGATCCGCAAGAAGGAGTAGGCTATCGACGCCCAGACCACAACTCTTTCTGCGGTCACCAACTACCACAAGAGTCGCAAGTCGCGACTCCCGACTAGTGCAGAAACTCGCGCGCCCGACGACGACTTCACGCGCGAAACTGAACTACTGAGGCAGCGTGATGAGAGCCACAGGTCTCAACCTGGCGGCTCAAACCCACCGCCTCCACAGCAGCAGCGGCCGACGATGCCGCCACCCACTCCTCGTCCCTCACCTCCACCACGGACGCAGCCATCACCACAGCCGTGTCAACAGGCGGGGAATGAGGATGAGAGCGACCTCGCAATCTTTGGCACACCCATCGACTGCATGACCGCTGCGGCTTCTCTCTTCAAGAGGCTGCAA
Source organism: Poa pratensis (assembly GCA_947311845.1). Taxonomy (NCBI): domain Eukaryota; kingdom Viridiplantae; phylum Streptophyta; class Magnoliopsida; order Poales; family Poaceae; genus Poa; species Poa pratensis. Next base: position 42,956,031 of record CAMZMU010000071.1, on the reverse strand, counting down.
GTCAAGGACAACCCCTTCTGGAACAAGGGCGCAGGCTGGTGGAGAAGGCGCTGGAGCTCCAGGAGAACATGTCGCAATCCGACGGCAAGCTCTACTCTAGGCAACCCGCCTCGGCTCGCCCGCAACGACGCTCGGCACACCATCGTCAACAACCAGGCTCAGGTGTGCTCCACCTTTTCGCGCCAGATCTACGCCTCCACCTCAATGACAAGCGCGCCGAGATGGCGCGAAACGACGATGACGACGTCGGCCCGAGGTGCTTCGGACCCGCCATCCGTGGCAATCGTTTCCCTAGTAGCTTCAAAGGGCCGAGGGAGGCGCCCAAGTACAACGCCACCATGAACCCGGAGACCTGGGTCCAGGATTACTTGGCCGCCATGAGCATCCAGAGTTCCTCCTCGCTCTGTTGTGCGCGCTACTTCCTTCTTATACTGGAGGGGACGGCTCGCACATGGCTGAACAACCTCCCCAGGAACAGCATCAATTCCTGGGGCGAGTTAAAGAGGCTCTTCATCACCAACTTCGAAGGAACATGCAAGCGCCCGATTACGGTTGAGGACCTCAAGCGTTGCGTCCAGAAGGAGGGCGAGTCCACTAGAAAGTGGTACCGCCAAGTCGCTGACCTCATCAACTCGGCAAAACACCTCAGCATCGACACAGTGCATTCTCACCTCGAGGATAACACCACGTTCGAGTCGCTGAAGCAGAAGCTGAGGCGCTCTCACAAGAGGGACATGACGATGGGCCAACTACTCGCCATCGTGCACAAGTACACCAAGTCCGATGTCACCAAGGATGACTCTGATGAGGAGGACGACGACAAGAAAGGTGGCAAGAATAAGGGCAAGGCCAACAAGCACTTCAGCGCCCAAAAGCGCAAAGGAGACGGCGGCTCCGATCTCGTAGCCTCCACATCCACGGGAGGTCGCGGCTTCAAAAGCGAACGCGACAACTTCCCGTGGAAGAAGCTCACCGCCATGGAGATCCTAGCGATGCCGTGTAGGTACCACAGCCTACCCGGCAAGCATGCCGCACACACGACCGATGAGTGCAGCTGGACCGCCAAGATCATCAAGGCGAAAACTGGTGCCAAGAAGAGGGCCCCAGATGGAGGCGACGACGATGAATAGTCAGGCATGCCCCCAACTGCTGGCTTCATGGGCCACACCTTCGTCGGCCTCGACTCCAAACGGGAGGAGAAAAGCATCAGACGCGCCGTCCACGTGACCCTACCGGATGTACCCCAGTGGCTCAACTGGTCCGAGCAGCCGATCACGTGGAGCCGCGATGACCACCCACCCCGAGTCGACTACCTGGGCAAGTTCACCCTGGTCGTCGCACCCCAGGTAAAGGGCTACGTCCTGACCAAGACCCTGATGGATGGAGGATCAAGCATCAACATCCTATACTACGAGACATTCTAGCGCGTGAAGCTGCGCGACGAATAGTTGGTTCCCACCGATACCACCTTCCACGGCATCATCCCGGGGAAGAAGGCCTACCCACCAGGCAAGATCACGCTCGACGTCGTCTTCGGCAATGCCAAGAACTTCTGGTTCGAGAAAATCTGGTTCGAGGTCGTGAACTTCCGCAGTTCATACCACACGATCCTGGGGCGACCCGCCTTCACCAAGTTCATGGCCAGGCCCTGCTACGCCTACTTGAAGCTGAAGCTGCCGAGTCCAAAGGGCATCATCATCGTGCATGGCAACGTCGACTGTGCCATTGAGTGTGAAAAGGGCAACGCTGTCTTCGCCGAGTCCGTCATCACCACCGAGCAGCTGGAGCAGCTCAAGCTGCAAGTCGACCCCAATGACATGACCATCGTCAAGAAGCCGACCCTGGACGCTCGCGACAAGTTCTAGTCGGCACAAGAGATCAAGCGCATCCCGCTGGTCGAGGGCGACTCCTCCAAGGCGGCGGTGATCGGCTCGCACATGGACATCGCATAGGAAAGCGCGCTCTGCGACTTCCTCTGTGAGAATCGGGACATCTTCGCGTGGAAACCTTCTAACATGCCAGGCGTCCCGAGGGAGCTCGCAGAGCACAAGCTCAACGTTGACCCCAAGATGAAACCAGTGAAGCAGTTCCTGCGACGCTTCACCGGCGAGAGACACAAGGCTATCGGCGAAGAGATAGCCCGACTCTTAGTTGTCGGGTTCATCGCCGAGGTCATGCACCCGGAATGGCTTGCCAACCCGGTGCTCGTTCTGAAGAAGAACGGAACATGGCGGATGTGCATCGACTACACATGCCTGAACAAGGCCTGTCCCAAAGATCCATTCGCGTTGCCTCGGATCGATCAGCTGATCGACTCGACGGCAGGGTGCGAGGCGTTATGCTTCCTTGACACCTACTTTGGGTACCACCAGATCAAGATGGCGCCCGAAGACCAGGAGAAGACGTCCTTTATCACGCCTAACGGCGCGTTTTGCTACGTCTCCATGCCCTTCGGCTTGAAAAACACTGGAGCGACTTACCAGTGGTGCATCCAGAACTGCTTACACGAGCAGATCGGCCGCAATGTCCACGCCTATGTGGACGACATCGTCGTCAAGTCCAAACTGAAGACGAACCTGATTGCCGACCTGACGGAGACGTTCAACAACCTCCGCAGGTACAGGATCAAGCTCAACCCAGAAAAGTGCGTCTTTGGCGTACCCGCGGGCAAGCTCCTGGGCTTCATCGTCTCCGAGTGAGGCATTGAAGCCAATCCAGAGAAGATCAAGGCGATCAAAGCACTAAAGAAGCCAGAGAACCTCAGGGACGTGCATCGACTCACCAGCTGTGTCGCTGCCCTGAGCCGCTTCATATCGCGGCTTGGCGAAAGGCCATGCCCTTGTACCGGCTCCTGAAGAAATCGGACACGTTCACCTGGAACGACGAGGCAGATGCCGCCTTGGCGGCTCTCAAGAAGACGCTAGCCGAGGCACCCATCCCGGCCTCCCCCTTAGAGAAGGAGCTGATGCTCCTGTACATCGCCGCGACCAACCGAGTCATCAGCGCGGCGGTCGTCATCGAGCGCAAGGAGGAGGGCCACGAGCAGCTGGTCCAGCGACCAGTGTAACTTGTATACTGGATGGAGACACAGCTGTCGGCTCTGACCTACGAGGCCGGCCGGTGGACCCTGTTCTTTGACGGGTCCAAGATGTACGAGGGCTCGTGGGCTGAAGTCGTCCTCACCTCTCCGCAAGGCGACCAGATGCGCTACGCGCTGCAGATACACTTTACCTGCAGCAACAACGTCGCCGAATACGAAGCTCTCCTACACGGCCTTCGTGTGGCCAAGGAAATGGGGGTCAGCCGCATCAAATGCTACGGCGACTCCGACCTCGTCGTCCAGCTGACGATGGGAACTTGGGACGCAAACGACCCCAACATGGTGGCTTACAGTTGACTTGTCGACCAAGTCAGCGGCCACTTCGCAGGCATGGAGCTCAAGCACGTGGACAGGCGGAAGAACGAGGCATCCGACGCGCTCGCTCGTTTCGGCTCCAAATGCGACCGAGTCCCGCCAGGCGTCTTCCTCGACCACCTCCACAACCCGTCGATCAGGCCACCGGCCGAAGTCGACGTCGCCAACCCGCCATCACCAGATACGACTCTGGTGGCGGCTGTCTCCAGCATCACCGACTGGAGGGAGCCCTACATCGAGTATCTGGCAACCAAAAAATTGCCAGCCAATGAGGTCCAGGCACAACAAATGGTGCGTCGTGCCTCGGCCTACGCCATCATCAACAACGAGCTCTACAAACGCAGCACCACGAGAGTTTTCCTCCGCTGCGTCCTACCCGACGAAGGGATACGCATCCTGCACGAGATCCACTCCGGCGACTGCGGTCACCACGTCGGTGCCCGCAACCTCGTCGTAAAGGCGTTCCGGCACGGCTTCTTTTGGCTGACGGCTCACCAAGACGCAGTCGACATCGTTCATCGATGCGTCAGGTGCCAGAAGTACGCTCGCCAGGACCACTTACCTATGGCGGCCCTGAAGACCATCCCCTCACCTGGCCATTTGTGGTCTGGGGGTAGATATGGTGGGCAAATTCAAGACGGCTCGTGGCGGCATGACGCACCTACTCGTCATGGTCGACAAATTCACCAAGTGGGTGGAGGTCAAGCCGATCAAGACGCTCGACGGCAAGACCGCCACCAAGTTCCTCCAGGAACTCATCTTCCGCTAGGCTACCCGCATAGCATCATCACCGACAACGGCACAAATTTCGCCGAGGGAGAGATGAAGGCGTTCTGCAAGGAAAAAGGCATCTGCCTTGACCTGGCATCAGTCGCTCACCGCAGTCAAACGGACAGGCGGAGAGGATGAACCAGACAGTGCTAGACGGGATCAAGCCGCGGCTTCAAGTACCTTTGGAAAGGACACCAGGGTGCTGGCTGGACGAGCTACCAGCAGTACTCTGGGGCATTAGAATGACTCCCAACCGTTCCACCGGCTACATGCCATTCTTCATGGTGTACGGGGCGGAAGCCGTCATGCCCACAGACCTTGAGCACGACTCGCCGCGAGTCGCCCTCTACGACGAGGAGGAAAACGAGGAAGCCCGCTCAGTCGGCGTCGACCTCCTGGAAGAAGCTCGTGAACTCGCACTCTCCAGGACAACGATCTATCAGCAAGGTCTGCGTCGCTATCACAGTCGCCGGGTCAAGAGTCATTCCTTCCAGTAAGGCGACTTGGTTCTTCAGCTCATCCAAAAGTCGAAAGGGATGCACAAGCTCTCGGCACCGTGGGAAGGACCGTTCGTCGTTAGCAAAGCGATAGGCAATGGCTCCTACCACCTCGTCGACTTGCGTGAGCCTAACAAAAGCTCCAAGTCGAAAGAGGAGACCAAGTGTCCATGGAACATCAGCCTGCTTCGCCCCTACTATACATAGTATCCATTGTAATGTTGTGTAATCAATCAAGGAAATAAAGCCGGTACGCACCCGACACGCTCGGGGGCTACCGTTTCGTCTCAAACATGCTTTCGAGTCTTTACTTTCCTACTCACACATTATATGATTGATGGGTCGTCAAAGAGAGCCGAACGCCACGATGCGCGACTCACCACTGGACTCCCTGCTCATGCAGCAGAATCTCAAAAAATGTTTCGTTTTCCCCCAAGTTGTCGGCAACTCGCAAAAGTGAACAAGTAGTGCAGTCGGTTCAAACCTAACTTGACAATGAAGCCGGCATCGGACTTTGCCACCGTGGGTACCGCGCGCATCACGAAAATGCATCACGCGATGGCACACTTGGCAGGGTCACACGATCGACTAGCTTCAATACAAGCGAAAAACAAACAAGTGACAAAAAGCGCACAACTCAGAACATAATCAAACAGTGCCGGCTTCAAAATAAATAAAGCCGCGGAGGCGCATATGCAAGCACGACCCCACACTTAGCATCCTTGTTCATTACAAAATATCGCACACATGCGAACAAACCTAACTACTTATAAATAACCCCTCTTTGAGAGCAGGGGAACAAGATCAAGACCGGGGAGCCGCTCGCCCTGCAGACGTCGACGCATCAGACCTCGGAGCCGGCGGTGGAAGAGTCGCAGCTCTCTCGAAGAGATACTCCGATGCGGGCTCCTTGTCAGCCGCCTCATCCAGGTCATTGCCAGGCAGCACCACGTCGAAGATGAAGTCTTCGTGGTCCACCATCTTGGCGGCTCGGCAGGCGTAAGGGGCGACGAACTCGCACACCGGCGCCAGGTCGATCTCCCGACCGCTATCGTCAGTCGGGATGCTTGCCGTGATCTTGTCGACGTTCGTCTGCTTACAACGGCCACGAACGAGTCCAAGCGCCATGGAGGCACCACTCCGGGCGGATGACTCCCGCACCCAGGTGATCACCTGGGGCATCAGCTGGAGAACCCGCAGGACCCGGCTGATAGGCGCAGGGATGCACTCCTTGGGCGACAGCATCCGGACGACGGCGTCAGCCAGGGAGCGCACATCGCGGCAGAAGACGCCTACCCGGTGGACATGCTCCAACACGGTCAGGCCACCCGCATCCTCCCTGACAAGAATCAACACAAGCATCAGCAAGACACAGCGCAAAGCGGCACAAAAGCGCAGACTGGAAGATGGATGAACTTACCCCAGATGCTGACTGCAAGGCCGACGAGCGGCTCGGTCAGCTCCTTCATCTCGCGCTCGGCGCCCGCGGCTTTGCTATCGAGTTTCTCGAGATCATCGCCGTAGCCATTAGTCGCAAGGGTGAGGGTTGCGTCAGCCTGCTCCTTCTCCTTGCTGAGCCGCACGCAGGAGGCCTGCACCGCTTCAAACGGCTCGGTGTGCTGGCGCTCCTACACATCCAGAAACCGCTAATGCTCGGCAGTGGATATGAAGCCCTCGCGCGCCTTCTCCAACTCGGCGCGGAGGCGCTGGGTCTCCTGCTGCTCGGCCTCGAGAAGACAGGTCAGCTCCTGCGACAAACACAACCACAGGTTACTCAAAATCACCAAGGAACATGGGGGCTACGCTACGGGTAGCCTATACATCGACTTCAGGCGAACCCGGGGGCTAGCCCCAAAACAAAACAACATATACGCCGAGTTAAGAACTCGGGGGCTGCGCCTCGGTTCGCCTCTACCTCAACACAATGGCAACCCGGGGGCTACGCCGCTACCTCTACCGCATCCAATAAAACTATGAAGACCCAAGCCGCCCTCTGCGAAAGCGACTCGGTCCTTGGGGGCTACATACACGCTAAAGGAGGCACAAGGAAAAAGAAAAAAATTCACATACCTGGTGCGCATCCACCGCGATCTGGATGGCGGTCCAGAAGTCTGGCCTGGCCGCGCCCGCACCCGCGACAGAGCTCAGGGGCTGGGCGGCTGGCGCAGCAGATGAAGTCACCACCGTGGCGGCGTGGGTCGACGCGGCCACCAGTGCCGTCTCGGACGCCGCCGCGGCTTCCGCCGTGTCAGCCGGCACGGTCTCTTCAGTAGCGACCTCCGGTCGGGGAAGCACAAGAGCTTCACCAGCGCCACCAGACGGAGGTGGCGGAGGCGGTGGAGTCGGTGCCCTCACGGCAGAGTCAACCCGCACGACGGGCTCCGTCAGCAGGGTGTCGTCGCCCAATGCTTCCTCCAAGTAGCTGAGGGAGGCATCCTCCGCCCTGCGACAGTCGCAAGGATCAAACTCAAGATAACGACGCCAATGAAACCTCGGGCGACTAAGCGGAACAGACCTGTCACGCGCAGGCAGGGTCAAGATCCAGACTCCCCTCGAGCGAGTCGCGGGAGGCGAAGCGGCTCGAGCAATCGCGGGTATATCCCGCAGAGCCTTCTGTCGGCGCTCCGCGGCGACGGTGCGTTGCACACCCGCTGATCGCTCCACAGGCGGCGGCTACCTAGCCGCAGGCCTCGAGCGCTTGGCCCCAGACTTCACGGTCTCGGACCCCGGCTTGCGCTTCCTCCTCTTGATGCGGAGGGGCTCGTCGTCTTCATCACCATCAAACGCCAGGTTCATAGACCCGGCGCCTTCTTCTCTTCTTTCTTCTCCTTCCCCTTCGTCTCCAGAAGGGATGAGGATCAGTGGGGAGGAGAAGTCGGTATCACGAACATCGGCGGTGGCGTCGGCCTCGTCGGAGTCACGCTCGACGATGTCGTTTGGCCCGGCGGGCACCGCAGGAGCGTCACCACGGATCGGGGGCATCCCGATGAGCGTCCAGAACTCCTATGCCCAACAAGCAGAGGAAATCGGTATAAAAAGACCAAGAAACAAAAGGCGACTCGACAAATCACGGACAAGGACTCACCTGAGAAGTCGGGCGCCTGGAGGAGTGGGCCTTGAGGCCTCCAACCTCCCACTCGGGAGCCGGGTGCGTGGTGATCCGCTTCATCCGGAGCGTAAACTGCTCCGTCGACTCGAACAGCTCCGGATCGTGGCGCTGCGGGTCCTTCATGCCCGTGTACTCTCATATCAGCTTGGGCCGGGCCTGGAGCGGTGCGATTTTCCTCTTCACCCAGGTGGCGATGAGGTTCAGGTCCATCAATCCTTCATCCTTCAGCTCTTGGAGCCGCTTCATCAGCCGGTCCACCATCGGCATGTCGGTGGCTTGCGGCAGCTCCTGAAGATTGCGGGGCCGGCTCAGCGACCCGGAGAAGGGAAGAATCCCGATCTCACCGTCGGGCATTGGTTCCCGCATGTAGAAACCCGTCTTTCTCTAGTACATCTTGGTGGGGAAGCCGAGGTCCAGGTAGTCGACATCGCCGCGCACCTGGAAGTTGAGGCCGCCGCAAGGCGGCATATCGCCGCCTCTCCCCAGCTTGCCGTGGAAAATCCACAGCCACAGCGGGAAGAAGGCCACGCAGCCGAAATATCCCTCGCACAGCGTGACGAAGCATGCGAGGTGCAGAATCGAGTTGGGCGTCAGATCATGGATTTGAAGCCCATAGAAGTCAAGGAAACGTCGGAAGAACTCCGACGTGGGAAAACCTAACCCGCGCTCGAGGAAGGCGACGAACTCACCGGCCTTCGGACGCGGGCGCGGTTCCGCGGTGGCGATGCACCACAGATTCTCCGTCGCCGGAGGCAGCAACCCTTTGGCGGCAGCTTGCTCCAGCGCACGAGTGGTCACCGATGACCGCTCCCACTGCGACTTCGGCGCTACCATTGTCGCCGAAGAAGAGAACGATGAGCTCGAGTGCCCGATGGCGGCGGCGAAAGAGCGGCAAGAGGCGCGGCGAAGAACTGCTCTGTGGAAAAAAGAGCACTGGCCACGAGGAAGGAGAAGAGACAAAAAAATCACGGTCTAAAAAAAGGAAGGAGAAGAGTGGAGCAATGTCCTCACTCGGCTGCTCTCCTCCCCTTAAATAGGCACAGCGAACGCTGCGGTTACCGCAGTAAATGGCGCCACCCACAACCTCCACGTCGTGCGACGCCTCGGGTCCCGCGCGGGCGTGCCGGAAATTGCGGCCTCGATCAAGCCACGTCGCCCCGCAACGTTTTTCCCGACCGTTGGATCAAACGCGTGCGGGTCGCAGCATCATCATTACCTCTGCTCCATCCCGAGGCGGAGGCAGTCGAAGCGCCGTCAAGTCCAATCAGTCGACTCGGCGTCAGACTGACAAACACTACCAGACAAACGGTCAAAGATGTCGTGATGTCATCCAGAGAATACGAGGAGACAACTCGGCAGGGAGGCGAGTCGGCATGGCAAGGCGTCCCAACGGGCACGAGCCGGTATCAAACAAAAAACTTGAGTTAGACGGACGCTAGCGCCTCTAATCCACCACTCCATGTTCTTTGTTTTCTCTCTCTGTTTCAGGAGTTCGCTCAATGACATGACCTGGCAGCTCGCAAGACGAAGGCCAAGCCGGAGACGAGTCCCTGGCGAACTCGGGGGCTAATGATGGAAGGATGCCCAACCGGGTAGGCCCAGAACCACGAGTCGGACTACAAGACCGGGTGGCCCAGAGCCCACTTGGTGGTCATCTTCCAGGATACCGGGTTCCCGAAGATCCCGGCAGGCCGGCTCGGGGAAGGCGGCAAGCAGATCTCTGAATCAGATAATGATCCGCGTATCTCGAAGAGTGCGCTCCACGAAGCCGCACTTGTAGCAGATTAGCTAGCGCCGCCAAGGGCACCCGTCATTTCCCTGTAAACCCTAGTCGACTCCCTATATAAAGTCGACTAGGCGCAACCCTAGAGGCAGACTCATCTCATTCCATCGCCTCCAGAAGCAACCGCAAGCTCTGGTGCGCACACCATTGTACACCCCATCAAGATCTAAATACATATAAGTAGGAGTAGGTCTTTACCTCATACAGAGGGGTCAAATCTGGGTAAACTCTGCGTGTGCTACCTCTCTGAGATCCCTACGTCGCCTGGCTCACACCCGAGTTAAGGCACCCCCCATGGCATCTGCCGTGACTTCCCCACGACACAGGGAGAGATATCGTGTGTTACTTCTGTCCTACTCTTGTACATCTAAGTTTAATAACAATTGCAGTTCTGCTACTATTGGCTAATTGAAGTTCAGATTTGTGCATCACTTTCTTTTCTTGATGTAATTTAACTGAAGTTCAGAGTTCTGTATCTCTTCCAATGTTGCCGGCAAAACGAATTTCAGAGTTTTGTATCACATTTTTTTCTTGATGTAGAGATGCCAATGGTGGACGATGGCAAGGTGAGGATTTACGCAGAGTTGGGCATCCCCCGAACGAGCAGAACTGTCGTGAGGAGACATGCTTGACGGCCAGCCCCTGTGCCCAGAGATCTGTGATGCAGGCACACTCCAGCTGCACCTCCGACCTCCCGGTGTTGGCCAGTGATATGTATGCCAAAAGTCACGTGATGAATTCTTGATTAAAGTTGATCGTCGAATTTTTTTGAATCATGATATTATAATAGGAGACGATCTGCATTATGAATAAGCAAGTACGCAACTTGAGCAGTATACTATCACTGTTGGTGCATGTGGGTGGCAATCTGATGCACTGAGTAGTATAAGAAGCTTAAACTTCTGGATATTTATAACTGGAAGCTTAAACTGCATTAGACCATCTGCCTTTCATTTCTATTTGTGAAAATTCTAGGTAGTTTATCCTTCCTACTTATGCATGGCTGCTTCACTACAGTAACCTAATTATTTCTTGCTAATCGTTACATGAATTTCTGCACAAAAAGTTAAATAGTCTGATGTCGTTTGTTTGGCCACTTGGTTATGTCGATGAAGGAGAAGGGCAGTTGTTGCCTTGTTGGTTAAAGAATTGAATGAACAAATGGGTGGTCTGTTTTGCTTCTTATTTTTTAAGTTGGTACGTAATTATATGATTCAGCATAGTCAAGCGAAACAACTCGAAAAGGTGACTTAGCATGTGAGATGACATTCGTGCTACTACTGAGATTTACTAGATTATTATCTCTATCTTGAGTTATATTCCGATTATTTTCTTGATCCCAGTGTTTGAAATGATTTGTCAGAGAAGAAGCATCATAACTTCAATACAAATATATTGTTTAAGCTTCTAGTTATAACTCCTTTGCATATATCATAATGGCTACGGGCTAATTCCTTTTTGATGAACAAAGGCAATGTCTAGCACCAAGCATAGACAAGGATGCCATTGTCAATGGTTTGCAAGCGTTGACCCGGAAAAGGGTGACATATGCAAAAAAAATCTTATCACGTAAAACAAAAAAACTCGATTAAATCTACATTGTCCCCGGTAGAAATATTAATAAACGTGATGAATAATGGTACCTTTGCTTTATTTAAGATTGTCGTAAGGGTGAAAATAAAGAATGAGGCATTCAACTAGGTTAAAAGGAAGAGGTGCATACATGCAGCCTCGACCAAGGAGCAGCAACCACCATCCTATTGAAGCTGGAACTGTAAATTGATTATTTTTGGAGTTCTTTTGCTCCCGGCACAACACGAGAGTCACTCAAGAACGAATGGAAGGATGGGAGAACATCAATCAAAAGGTTACGGATTAGAAGGCGAAAGGCAGAAGAAACAATACATTTACCTGCAAGAATGAAGCCTGTGAGAAGGGGGGAAAATACAATTTATCCGAGAAAACAATGGCAAGGAAAAGAAAGGTGAAAAAAAAATAGTCAAAGAACAAGACAACATGACATACGGGCACCACGAAGCTATGCAATTTAATATTTACTCTGCCGGCGTCACGGCGTCGGGACGGCCGGAGGCGTGCCTCGCGACCGCTCCTCCTCCGAAGTCCCCCTAGCGCTCTCCTCGGTTGTTGTCTGGCCGTGGCCGCCCCCGATCTCCTCGATCATCCTGACAACGTCAGGGGCGTCCGGCCGCGCATCCGGCACGGTGGCCACGCACGCCATGGCCACCTGAAGCAGCGCCACCATCTCCTCCTCGGCGCTCGCGCCAAGTCGCACCAGCTCGACGTCGAACACCTCCGCAGTCCACTCCTCGCGGACCACCGACTGCACCCACCGCGGAAGGTCTAGCGTGCCGTCGCCCTCGAGGGACGCATGCGTGGGGGACTTGCCGGTGAGGAGCTCCAGCAGGAGCACGCCGAGGGAGTAGACGTCAGCCTTGAACGTGGGCCGGCGCGTGTCCACGACCTCCGGCGCACGGTAGCCGCCGGAGCCGACACGGGTGGACGTCGAGGCGAAGATCGGGTGGAGGCAGAAGTCGGAGAGCGCGGCGGCCTCGTAGTCTGGCCGGAGGAGCACGTTGGAGGACTTGACGTTGCCGTGCGGGAGGTTGTGCGCGGAGTGTAAGTGAGCGAGCCCGCGAGATGCGGACAGCGCCGAGCGCATGCGGGCGTCCCAGTCCATCGGTGTCCGGCCGGAGCCCGGCTCCCTGCATGTGCATGGAAATTTCCAGGTGAGAAAACTTGGCAGAGTGACATTAGGGCAATATTAAAATGCAAGAACCATCACGAGCATTTCATGGTGTTTCCCACGCCATGAAATCAATAAGATTTGAACTAACAACTTAAAGTAATGCTTCTATATAAATACCTGTCAATCTAAAGATACGTACTTTCAACGTCACAATCATGAAAGATCAAAGAATCAATCATCTTTGTTTTATAAAAAAGGGAACATTCGGAAGATAGAAGAATCAATCATCTTGAACAGCTCCATAATGAGGTTGGTCACTCTCTACGGAATTAGAGATGCACACACAACCATCTTCTAAACAAAATGTGGCAACTTGCATACAGAGAACTTATTGCAGACTGCCAACTTATTTTAAGAGGACGACACGTCTCCGTTGGTCAAGCACCGTTGGACAGCAACAGCACGCACAGAAGCAATCAATCAGCTGCCGTAGTAGGTTAATTATCGGTTTTGCTAAAATTCTCAGTCGCCTGAGAATTAACTTAGTGCTCAGTCAACTCCCTAACCATTTGATCGTGCGTTGAGATTCGTGCGTCAGTTGCAAGGCTATGGACTATTTGATATGCTTCATGATTCGTGCTAATCATGACTTGCAACTGTGATTGCTGACAGCTTAATTCTCAGTCGAATGAGCCCTAGAGAGACCCGTTAATTATTAGGACCGAAACTAAGTTGGTCCTCCTAAATAGTCGCATATCTTTATTAGGGCACTAAATAATCGCATCTTGTGGATATATTCTAGACCAGTACATCATAGACCTGCAGACACACCGGATAAGTATGTAAAAAACAGTCCCTGATCAGTAATCATACTTTAACGCAAACAATCGTCAGCTTCATTTTAAAACAGAAGCGAACAATGCCCATCAATGTACAGTAGGTTTATGTTAACAGATAAACAGAACCGATGAGCAAAGGGGCACGTAAAACAGCCACACGCATGTGCAGTAAAATGGGAGCAGGCTCCATGATGGATAAACGTGCAACCACCTGACTGTTCATTCGTCTCTCATCATCTTCATCATCAGGGCGGTTGAGGCTTTGATCGCAAGCAATTAAGATGGCCCGCGAGCACAGACACGGCGTGAATGCCCGCCTGCCGTATTGCTAGCTCCTGTGGCGGCATATCAACTGCCTGCCCAAACTGCCAACACTGTCTACGGTCACGGCGCCATGAGTGAGTTGCACGCGCAGTCGGGCACGAGGAGCACTTTTGGGTTTAGGGACCGGATCATGGCGAGGCGACAACTCACACACCGCATCATTATTCTACTCCTACTTGGAAGCCAGCCTCTCAATCTTGTATGTTGCCAGATTGGAGATGCATGAATAATACGATGTGAGCAGATTAGGGCATCTTCAGTCGTGGCGCCTCTCAGGCCGAAATACGGCGCTATTTTGGGCCGCTCGGGGGCATCGGCGCTAATTTTCGCCCCCGGTCGCCGATTTCCAGTCGCGACCCCCAGGCCGCCCTAGCCGGCGAATTTCGCCTCAAATTCACACACAAATCACACAAACATGATTTTGTACACATAGTTCAATATATAAATCGACACGCAAATAGTTAAACATACAAATTCACACATAAATAGTTCAACATATAAATTCATACAAATAGTTCAACAATACAACCAAATAGAACACATCAAACTAGGCGTTGACGTTTCCTTTGCGCACCCACAAGTGATTCACCAGATCATTTTGCAGCCGCGAATGGGTTACTGGGTCTCGAATTTCCTACCGCATAGCGAGGAAGGCTGCCCATGATGCCGACACCTGGTGATCTATATCTGCAAGAGGATCCTGCCGATAATATTCTTCAGTGTCGTGCACCGGATCATCCCGCTCGCTCTCAATAATCATATTGTGCAAGATCACACAATAGTTGATCACTTCCCACATATTGGCTTTCAACCAAGTCAGAGCAGGGTACCGGACAACAGCAAATCGAGACTGCAGCGCACCAAATGCCCGCTCGACATCCTCTTCCTGCAAGCCTCCTGAGAAAACCAAGTTGCCGCGCTTCCTGGCATAGGGTTGGAGATGGTCTTCACAAATGTAGACCACTTGGGATAGATGCCATCTGCAAGGTAGTAGCCCTTTGTGTACTGGTGCCCATTGATCTCGTAGTTCACCGGGGGAGCATGGCCTTCAACAAGCTTGCCAAAGACATTCGAGCACTGCAAAACATTGATGTCATTTTGAGATCCTGGAATGCCGAAAAACGCATGCCAAATTCAAAGGTCCTGTGAAGCCACTGCCTCAAGTACCACACTGCAAGATCCTTTGTGGCCTTTGTACATCCCTGCCAAGAAAATAGACAGTTCTTCCACGACCAATGCATGCAGTCGATACTTCCAAGCATCCCAGGGAAGCCTCTTGCTTCATTCGTGGATAGGATCCGAGCAGTGTCTCCCTCATAGGGTGATCGCTAGTAGGTTGTCCCAAACACTGCAACCACTGCCCGGTAGAACCTGTTCAAGCAATCAATGGTTGTGGACTCGGACATGCGCAGATAATCATCTTGCGAATCAGCGGGAACACCATATGCAAGCAGTCTCATCGCCACTGTGCACTTCTGAAGTGAGGTGAAGCCTGCGGTGCCAACACAACCCCTCTTGCATTTGAAGTAGGTGTCAAACTCCCGGATGGCATGCATAATGTCGAGGAAGAGCTTCCGTTTCATCCTGAAACGGCGCCGAAACAACGTCTCGTCTTGCACCGGATTGTCGGTGAAGTAGTCGGAGTAGAGGATGCAGTAGCCTTCCATCCGCTGCCTCGGCTTGCTCTTGCGGCGCCGCCTCGGTTGCGAGTAGGCTGGCAAGACAGCGGAGGATGAGCATGTGCTCTTCATCATCAACGGCGGCCTAGGCTTCCTTGTCCAGCAAATCGGCGATCAGCTGCTCATCGTCGGAGTCCATGGCTGGGCGGACAAAACGCCGAACACCTCGCGGGCAAGGTGGGCGCAAATCTTCCTGAGACTGTTCCTTGCGGCTAGATCACGGCGGAGGAGGTGGGTGGCGCCGACGACGTGGAGGGGTGGGGGTGGTGGCCTTCCAGGGTGTTTGTGCGCGGCGGAGGGGGGATAGGTGGTGCCGGCGGCGAAAAGGGCGGCGAGGGGAATGGATAGAGAAGGGACGCGTCCGGTGGGGAAATGCGCTGTCTCGCCGACAACGCTGGCCCACGCGCACCTTCTCCGCCGACGACGTGGAGGTGTGGGGGTGGTGGCCTTCCTGGGTGTTTGTGCGCGGCGGAGGGGGAGAGGTGTGCCGGCGGCGAAAAGGGCAACGAGGGGAATGGATAGAGAAGGGACGCGTCCGGTGGGGAAATGCACTGTCTCGCCGACAACGCTGGCCCACGCGCGTTTTCACTTCCGTCACCTCCCCTAGGCGGAACCCAGTGGGCTGGGTTTGACCTGAGTGCGCCGGCGCTAATTTCGGCCGAAACAGCGCAATTTGGGCTCCTAGTGATCGACTGGGAGAAAAACGGCGCTATTTAGGCCTCCTTTGGAGGGCGCAGGGGCAACTTTCATTTTAATCAAAATATTAAACAGGAAAAAGAGAACGTACATTCCTTCGGTTGCTTTCATCACTAGCCATGCCAAAACCGTTTCGGCATGGCCGGTTTCGACATGGCCCATGACGAAACTACTGGTTTCGGCACGGCCCATGACGACAACGCGCTATTTTCCGATTTTTTTGAAAAAGCGTGCTACTTTTCAAATAAAAGTTTAAAATAATATTATTTAAAAAAAATCGAATGGAGATGCCCTTAGACAGTACTACTACTAGCTTCATTGTTCATTTGTGCTGCCATGGCACGATTTTGACTTTAGGTTGCTATGGGGCAAACACTTGGCGCATGGCAGGACTTTAGGGCACCTCCAACGGTGCTCCGCATATGGACAGGCCTTGTCCGAATTTGTCCGAACGGACAAGTCAGGCCCTCCAACGACGGCCCGCATATGGACACTTGTCCGGGCGGACACCCAGACTGGACCAAACTCGGCCCAAATTTGGTCCAGGTTTGGGGAGGCGAGGACACAGCGCGTGTCCTCTCGTTGTCCGCCCCTGGCCCACGCGCCAGCGAGCGTGGCCGCTTCAGCTGGTCGTTTTAAATGCGGTGGGTGGACGGCCATCGCTATCCAGTCCACTCCACACTCTCCGCATCGCCGGCCGCGAACCCTAGCCGTCGCGCCACCACCACCACCGCCACCACCCCGTGCCTCCAGTGCCACGCGACGGCCGTGAGCGCACGGAGGAGATCCTCCGCCGCCGAGCCCTGCTTCCCCTCGACCTCCTCCACGACCCGGCGTACGCTATGAATAGCGAGCTCTGGGACCGGTGGTTCGAGCTCGAGCACAACCACCGGCGCCGGCTCGCGTTCGCGGCGACGCTGCCGGTGGACTACAACGAGCCGGAGGAGGAGTCCGAGGACGGCGGCGTCGACCCTCCCATGAAGATGGAGGTCGAGGAGGACGAGGACGAGCAGCTCAAGAAGGCCATGGAGGACTCCGAGCTGGAGGAGCTCGGGCGCTGGCCCAACCTGGCGGCTGCTCTCCGTGCGTCCGCCGAGGATGCGGCCAACCGCGCCCGCATGGAGGAGGAACGCGCACGCTGGCAGGTGTCCTGGTCACCGTGGCCAGAGCACGGCGAGGGCCAGGCGTACGTGCCCCCACCGGCATGGCCACAGGCACCCGTGGCGCCGGCCACGCCTCCACCCGCGGCGCCACCGGCGTGGCTCTACGCCGCGCCTCCATACATCATCCTCGACCCCTCCGACGACGAGGATGAGTAGGACGCCAGCAACGCCAACAGGCTGGAGCCGCCGCCGCCCATTTTGCTCCTCCGACGACGCCGGCGCCGCCCTGTCCCGACCTAGAGCCGTAGTATAGGCTCGTTTTTTTGTTGTTGTCCTTCTGTCTCACTGGCCACTGGGCCCTATCGAACTATTAATGTAGTATTATTTTTATTTGTGTTGTCCCTTTTTTTGCGCCAGACCGTTGGGGGTACTTCCTCCGCAAAGAGGACAGAGGCCCAAAATTTATCCACGGACAGCCCAAAACGGACAGAATCAGTCCGCTTTGGCTGTCCATATCGTTGGAGGTGCCCTTACACTCACTCACTGAGGGCAGGCGGTGAGCTGGATGGGTTGGAGCATTTGCGCACCGCTTTACTCCCAGTCCCAGTGCAGCACGGGTACTGTACACACTAGCAGCGGATATTTCCCTTTCAAAACTGTAAAACTGGGCCCCAAAGGGGTATTCTCTCAAAATCCCACCGATACCGAACGTACGCTAGTAACAGTACAGTATATGATAATGACAGATATGGCGCCAAGAGCAAGCACAGAAGCGCCACATTACGCGTGACAAAGTTCCCACATCCCCTTCCTCTCTTCGCCACTGTAGCGAGAGGAGGCGATTTTTGGACACTACTCCGCCAGATCCACCGGTGCGGCCGCTGAGCCGCGAGATTCGCCTCCACCGCCGGCCGCTTCGGCGGCGGGTGGGTGGTGGATCCCCGGCTCCGGTCTGTATATAGGTAGGGTAGGGGGGAGAGGTTGCCGGCGGCGCTCAGGAGGAGGGGCGGCTGGTGTGGTGTTTGGTGACGGCGCGGGCTTCTCCGGCGAGGCTGCCCCTACGGGAGCGGCGTCTCCGCGCGCGTCTTGCGGGAGCTCGGGGCCCGGCGCGGCGCTCGAGTTCTCCGTCTTTGCCGCTGGATCCGCGCTGGCGGCGGATCTGGCGGGCGGATCCTGGAGCTCGTCGAGGTCTTTTCTTTCTCCGGCGTCGGCGACGATGGCGGCCGAGGCAAGGAGGTGTGCTGGGACAGGGGGGCGCTCGCCCGGGTCGTTCATCGACGAAAGCTCCGCCGCGACGCGGCGGACGGGCACGGCGGCGTCTCTCATAGGGCTAAGCTTTCCCTGACAGCGGCAAGACGGCGGCTGGCCATCCTCGTCTCTGGCGACGGCGACGTTGAAGATCTAGGAGATTCTGGATCCTTTTCCTCTACGTATGTTATTTCTGTATTTGTACTATGTACGCTGTACGTGGTTTTCGTTTGAATATACGTGGAAAAATGCAAAAAAAAAAAAAAAAAAAAAGCGCCACATTCATACTGCTACCCGCCATATTCAATGTACTACCCGAGTCCCAAACTGCGTTTGCGTTTTTTTTTTTTTTGGATCGTGGGATTCTTCCACGATGCCGCTCAAAACACTATAGTAAGCGTGAGCGTGAGGACCATCATCACTTTACAGCCCAAACCTCGCAGGAGCCCGGTCGACCACACTCGAGCAGCAAAGAAAAGCCATGACCAAAGGAAAAAAAAAAGGAAGAACAGCGCGAAAAAAGCGAAAGCAGGGGGAAAAAGCGCGAACGAGCGAGAACCACCGGCTGTCCACGTCACATTTTACGTATGCCGTCACATCGAGTTCTCTCTTTTTCCGCGATGGGGAAAGGAATTTGCGGAGTTAATCGCCGCGCATCTACCAACCTCTGATTCTGATTGCGATCGGCCATCATCAATGCCGTCACAATTCCGGCAGAATCTGCGCACCGCACGGCGCCGGCCAGGGTGTCCTCGTCGGAAGCGTAATAAAACGATGGAATTTCTAGCGCGATGGCGGCATGAACTTCGGAATGCGGCCGATTCCCGACAATCCCGATGATCGCTGACAATGCCTATCATCCTAGAGCAAGTTGGAGTAGCGAGTGCGACCGCGACCGCGACAATCTCTCCTCTTTCTGGCAAACGGCGGCCGGCGTGATAAGGAAAGAACGGTGATGCAATTTCCGCAAATTTAGGGGGATACTGACCGTGGAGCATGGCGGAGAGGCTGCCGTTGGGGAGGTAGTCGTAGACGAGGAGCTTCTCGTCCTTGGAGAAGTAGTAGGCCCGCACCGGGAGCAGGTTCCGGTGCTCCACCCTGCCGAGCTGCTCCATGTGCGCGTCGAACTCGCGCCGCGCCACAGCCACGTCCTTGAGCCGCTTCACCACCACCGTCGTCCCCTCCTCCAGCACCGCCTTGTACGACGTCCCCACGCTGCCTTTCCCCAGCACCTCCGCCGACGCGCGAAGCAGGTCCTCCAGGTCGAAGCTGTACCCGGCGCCCTTGCCCAGGAACACCAGCCGGCTCGCCTCCCCCGTGCCGGCGCCCGCAGCCACCGCCGCCGCGGCGGCCGACCCTGACGTGCCTGTGCCGCCGCCGCCCATGTCGTCCTTCGACGAGGACGTCATGCCGGACACAGGCGGGTCCACGCTTCTTGTTTGCCCCACCGCCGCCGCTGCGCCCTTGGGTCCTTCGCGAGCCGCGCCGCTCCGTCGACGGGACCTCTTGCAGCAGAAATAGATGGCGGCCAGCAGGAGCAGCGCTAGTACCACGGCACCCACTACGATGCCAACGATTGCCGCGCCGGAGAGCTTCCGCTTCTTGTTAGACCCTGCACCCCCGGGCAAGTCGCTCGGGCTCATGCCGGGCGCCGGCGACGGGGAAGGGAAGAAGGGGCTGCAGGGCGGCAGCGGCGTGCCGCACAGCTGGAGGTTCCCGGCGAAGGAGTCCGCCGGGAAGCGCGCGAGGGTCTGCGGGATGGAGCCATTGAGGGTGTTGTCGGAGACGTTGAAGGCGGTGAGGCCCGCGATGCTGAGGCTGGGGATCTTGCCGGAGAGTTTGTTGCCCTCGAGCCGCAGGGCGCGCAGGGAGGTGAGGTTGTTGAGCGCGAAGGGGATGGGGCCCGACAGGTTGTTGTGGGCGAGGGCTAGCCGCTGGAGGGCGCCGAGCTTGGCGAGCCCCGCCGGGATGGCGCCGGAGATGTCGTTGTTTTGGAGGAAGATTGAGCGGAGGCTGGACAGCTGGAGCAGGTCGTCGGGGATGGTGCCTGTGATGCGGTTGGAGCGGAGCGAGAGCACCTGGAGGTTCGGGAGCCGGCCGATGGTGGATGGCGGGATGGGGCCGAGGAGGCCGATCCCGGGAGGCGCAGGGAGATGACGGTGGAGCCGGCGGCGTCGCAGGTGACCCCGACCCAGCCGCAGGCCGGCGTGGAGGTGTTCCAGCCGAGCTTCCGCTCGTGCGGCGTGGCCGTGAGGAACGCCAGCAGCGCCGACCGCTCGCTCGCCGGTGGCTCCGCCGACGCGAGGAAGGCGAGCGACGCGACGACTAGCAGCAGCACCGCCGCGGACGCGCGGAACGCGACGGCAGGCATTGGTACGGGCGCGTCGTCTAGGAACAAGGCATTGGGGAGGTAGCTGAAGCTGCAGCTGGTTTCTCCGGGGTTGGGAAATTTTGGGGAGGAAGAAGTGGGAATGTGCGCGCCGTGGAGTGTTTTATGTGTGGGTTGGTGACTGACTGGTGAGTAGAGTAGCTGGCAATCTGGCATCGACACTATCTCCACTGGCGCGTCCGTGACGACGTCTGGTTCTCTTCTCGGGTGTGTGCCTAGTGATCTGTGGATGCCGCGTCGCCGGCCAGCAGAGAGCCACGTCACGCTCCTCGGCCAGCAGAGTAATCGAGTATACTACGGTTGCCCGCGGGATATACGCTATGGTCGGTCGATACACACTCACCAGCCACCAGTACGGGAGGCGCTCCAAATACTGCTGCGTACCGTTTTTTTTTTTTTTTGAAACGTCTCTGGATTAATTGGCAGAATTACAACGATTACACTGGATAAATCCAGAAACGGGACAGCTGTTCCCTTTTGCAGAAAACACCCTAGAAAAACAAAAAATGACGCACACAACCCTGGGTCAATCTGCATCACCATTTCCGCCGCCGTCTGCAACCTCGCCGTCGCACCGCCGCAGAGAAGGACGAGGAGGATCTCAAAGGCAGCTGAGTCGCCTGCACAAGACGATAGGGAATCGAATCCCGTTGAGGTCGCCGCATGTACCGCTCGCCAAACGGCGAGACCTCGGCGTCGAGGATGGCTCTTCGGCGGGGGGCACGCCCCGACTTGCGCAGGAGGTCGAGCCGGGCTCAGCGCAGCACGCCGGCCCCGCAACTCGCAAGGAGTCCACCAGAGGGGAATAGCAGGCAGAATCTCTCCATCTCCACCTTCTCCTTCTCCACCGCGGAGATATGAGGAAGCAAGATGCAGAGGAAGATACCCATCGAGCTTATTGAAGGGAGACACCAGATCTGCCCACTCCGGCCACACGTAGCACCACACCACCATCGCCGGAATAAGCCTCACCGCTAACCACAAGCCACCGCTCGGAGGCGCTCGCAGTATGCTCCAGACCGGCATAGCGCCAATCGCCATAGAGGCAAACTCAACTCCTAAATCTACTGCTACTATATGCAAGAGGAGCCAACCACCGAATCCAACTCCTCGCCGGCCGGCAAACCCGCCGGAGAGCAAGAAGGAGCGGGGCGGCGACTGGGCACGAGAGTCGACTCTCAACGGAGAGGATAAGGTCGTCCCGCAGTACGTGGTGTTCTGCTGCGTACCGTACTCCCTGCAGGAATTACTCCGCATTTGCAGATCCCCATTTAGAATACAGATCACCTCCATCGAGACTATGTTTCCCGGTTGAACGCGCGTGAGCCTTGGTGCTTTCACAAGCGCCATCGATGTTACCGTGACTTCTCGCTGTATTTCGCATCTCATGTCTATCGGGCTTAGAGCATCTTCACTGGCACCAGAGTGCCATCGTGAATTGAAGACACCCCTCCTTTTTTTTCTCTCGCTGGCGATTCACACAATCGCCACCACTCTCGTTGTCGCCTGCTTGATTCGCACCTCGGGAGCCAAGTCGCAGCGCTCACGCAGGCCTGCTTGCCGCCGCTCCCCGCCAGTCTCCGACCTCGTCTTGCGCCGGCGCAGCCAATTCAGCCCGGTACGCCTCTTCCTCCCTCCCGCCCCGCACACAAGTTGTTCGACCATTTGTTGATAGGCTGATTTTATTGATTGGTCATTTGTGGCCTTGTTTCATTGCTTTGTTTCGTCCAATAGGCTATGGACAATGACGACGAGTTCATGTTTTTTTCCAAATGATGGCGGAGGATGACGACGAGAATGAGATGGTCATGGCCGCTATCCTAGATGCGACAGTCGTGGCAGAGGCCGTGCCGAAGCGTGGAGGATCGGCGAAGGGGTGGATGGACAACAAGAATCGTCATAGTGCAACGGGGCGCATGCTCTTGTACACCGACTACTTTGCCGAGCAGCCGGTGAACTTTCCTCACGAATTTCGCCCGCGCTTTAGGATGAGCTGGGACGTATTCAGGAGGATCGTGCATGGCGTTCGGGATTATGACGACTACTTAGAGCTGAAGAGAGATTGCACCGGCCTCCTTGGGTTTTCATCTCTTCAGAAATGCACGGCTGCCATACGGTGCCTTGCCTATGGATTTCCCGCCGATTCATTGGATGACTATCTCCGTATGTCTTGAGTCCATCGTCGTCGAAGCCATCTACAGGTTTTGCCGGGCAATTGTGAAAGTGTTTGGAGTGGAATATCTGAGATCACCAAAAGAGGCCGACACAACTCGTCTCTTGGCACAAGGCGAAGCGAGTGGATTTCCGGGGATGCTTGGAAACATCGATTAAATGCATTGGAATTGGAAGACCTGTCCATTTCGCTTGGCAGGGGATGTACAAGTCAGGACATCATGTATCGTGCAGTGTCATACTTGAGGCCATGGCACATTACGATATTTGGATTTAGCATGCATTTTTTGGCACGGCCGGTGACCACAATGACATCAATGTGCTCCAACGCTTCCGGTGTTTTAGAAACTTTGTCAAGGCCTAACTCCACCATGCAACTATGTGATCAATGACCATGAATACAACAACGGGTACTACCTTGCCGACGGCATCAATCCTACTTGGTCGATATTTATGAAGACTATCCATAACCCTGTCGGCGAGGCAGATTGTCATTTTGCAAAGAGGCAAGAGGTTGTCCGCAAAGATGTGGAGCGGTCATTTGGTGTGCTCCAGGCCAGGTTTGCCGTCATCCACTACCCTTGTCTTTCATGGTCGCTAGATCAAATGTGTGATCATGAGTGCTTGCGTTATCATGCACAACATGATCATTAAGAGCGAGCGTGATTTGAGAAAGCCATTGATCAACAAGGTGGTTGAGAGCTTGATGGCGTGGATCACACGTTCGCTAGGAACCCCAAAAGGAAGATATGATGTAGCGTAGCAGCAATTTCCCCTTGATTACAAAACCAAGGTTATCGAACTAGTAGGACTTGGAGAAGGCTTCGACTAGGTGACAATGGCAAAGGCACCAGAAAAGAGGCGTTGGCGTGGACCTGCGCACACTCGAACAAACTAATTTGCCCCAACAAAACAGAGAGGGTGTCAATCTCTCCGGCTTGCTGAACACAAAGGATTAAACGTATGGTGGAAAATATTATGAGAGAAAAAATGACCAACGAGCAAATGACTAGGAAAAGCTATTAAAACGGTTGTAAGCAAGCATCGGAGAGCCCATATTAAATGCCCATATTAAATGAAATGGTGAACTTTGTGTCATGATAGTATTATCTAGCATAAATACTCCCTCTACTGACACAAGTAATTACTTCGGACAAAGCATACACAAGCATCGGAGAGCATGCAAGATCATAAATAAAACATATCATAGATAAAATGAACAATAATGTCATGACTCCATAATTCATCGGATCTCCACAAACACAACATATTGTATTACATAAAGATGATCTTAATCATGCAGGCAGCTCATAAGATCTAAACAATGGAGTACAAGAGAGAAGAGACAACCATCTAGCTACTGCCATGGTCCCGTAGTCCCGTGGTGGACTACTCACGCATCACTCCGGAGGCAGCATGGTGGTGTAGATGCCTCTGGTGACGATCTCCCCCTCCAGCAGGGTGCCAGTAAGAGCTTCAGAACCCTCCCGATCTAGGGTTGGCGACGGCGGCGGCCTCGGATGTTTTCTGGAAAATATGATCGGGTACCGAGGGTTTTCGGGAGGAACTGAATTTATAGGCGAAAGGGCGGCGTCGGAAGGTTCTCGAGACGCCCAAGTGGGGCCCAAGCGCGGTCCAAGGTGGGCCACACCTAGGGGTCGTATGGCCCCTGTGGGGTGATGACCCACAAGTATAGGGGGTGTATCGTAGTACTTTCGATAAATAAGAGTGTCGAACCCAACGAGGAGCAGAAGGTGTTGACAAGCGGTTTTGATGAAGGATTCACTGTAAATGCTCACAGACAAGTTTTTAGGAGTTTTTGATATGACAGATAAATAAAGTACAAGTAAATAAAATGCAGTAATAATAGTTGCAGCGAGTGGCCCAATCCTTTCTACAGCAAAGGACAAGCCGGTTGTTGTACTTATAATGACCAAACGTTCTTGAGGACACACGGGAATATTGTCAAGTGCTTTCGCTTCATATAGTTGATTAATCTTCATTGTTCTGATAAGTGTTGTGTGGGTGAACCTATGCTAATGCACCGCCCTTCCTAGGACTAATACATACTTGTGATTATACCCCTTGCAAGCATCCGCAAATACAAGAAAGTAATTAAGATAAACTAACCACGGCCTTAAACTTTGAGATCCTGCTATCCCTCATGCATCGATATACCAACGGTGTTCAGGTTTCTGTCACTCCGGCAACCCCACAATTGGCAAACGAATACACAATGCATTCCCCTAGGCCCATAAAGGTGAAGTATCATGTAGTCGACGTTCACATGACACCACTAGAAGAATAACACCACAATTTAAGCATCAAACCATTAAATATTACTCAACATAGTTCACTACTAACATCAAGACTTCTCCCATGTCCTCAAGAACTAAACGAACTACTCACAAGACATCATACGGAACATGATCAGAGGTGATATGATGATGAATAAAAATCTGAACATAAACCTTAGTCCAATGGTTTCACCCAATAGCATCAATAACAAGAGTAATCAACACCGGGAGAGTTTCCCCTATGAAATAGACAAGATTCAGCCCTAGATGTTACAACGGAGACGGGATGCAGCGGCGGTGATGATGGTGTTGGCGGTGGAGATGATGATGATGATCCCGATGAAGTCCAGCTCGATGATGGTGATGATGGCGATGATTTCCCCCTCCGGGAGGGAATTTCCCCCGGCAGATTTTGTAACATCCCAAATCTATAATAAGAGTAAATAAGACCCAAAATTCAGAACCAACAAAAACTTTTTGAATTATCTCACAAATGATTGTGTTTCCTTTTAAAATTGTTCTGTTTGACCTTGTGTGACTTGAATGCTTGTGATTGTTTGACTAGTAAATGTCAACCTAAGAACTCAACCTAAGTAAAAATATATTTTCAACACTGGTGACCATGTTATGACAAGAAAATATTCCATATGCCTTTCCCATTCTTATGATTGCCAAAAGTTTATTTCAAAAATGACTTGGTTCTAGCAACAAATAAAATGCCCTTTATTTTGAGACAGTAAAAGTATTTTCAACACTTTCATGTTTATAAAATATGGAGAACTCTCTGTGATCTCCTATCCTTTCCTCAACCTTGACTTTTCAAAATTCCAATCTTTATGAACCCCAAGGTTTCAACTCTGTTTAAAAGAAATTCTAGTGGGAAATATATTACCCCACATATTTCCATTCTCAAATCTTTTGAAAAACTATTCAATTATGAGTTGAGCCATTTCCTAAACTTCATCTTGTCATAATTAAGTATGATCATTTTTAAGGTAGTATTATTGATCATGAAAAGTGTGGCATGATTAATTTGTATGAATTGAGTTGTGTGGTTGATATTGTGTGTTGTTAATGTTGTTGTGATGCTGATCTTGGTTTGGTTGTTTGCTTGTGAGGATGATTCCTCAGGTAACCCTCAAATCAAATCTTGGTTACAAGAAATGATCCTATTAAAAATTTCCTCTCTATCTATTCCTCTATTCTCTGAAAACAATTATATTTTCTTTATCAAAATTCCAGGAGTGAGGTGAACTAATAATCATCCCCACTTCATATCACTCTCTCCTCTAGTAAGCCTACTTGTTGATTTAAAACAAACCCCTCCTTTATTTTATTAAAAAGAAATGAAGGTCATGGGTTAAAATGATCTTCATAAATAATTTTCCCTCCCAATTCCTCTATTTCCTCAAAACAAATGTTATCTCTATGAACATAAAACTTATTTGAAGATATCATATTTGTCAAGAAAGCTCCAACGGTTCTACAAACTATTTTACCACTGGTTTTAAATATTAAAGGAGTCTCAAATTATTAATTTCCAAAAATGGTTTATTTAAATCCTATGAACAAAAATGGAGCAAAACATTTTATTTTGCAAAACCAATTTTTGTGAAGCTTCTACACGTATATAGGAGACTCCATGAATTTTCTCAGAATATTTGAAAATGGTTAAATGCCCCAACTAAAATCCCTAAAACCTACTGGTTTTAAAAGAAATAAAAGAAATAGACAAAGGACTTAGTTGTAAGAAAGAAAAAGAATCTAGGGGGCGTTTTGCAATTTGTGCATTGACTTCCTGTGGCGGCAGAGCAACACGCCACCGACGCCGTGCTCCCTCGCCGAGCTCGCCGTGCTCCCCTTGCCTCGCCCCTGACGCACGCCTCGCCCTGGAGGAGAAGACAAGACCACTCCACTGCCTCGTCTGCCCTCCCTTGTCCCCCATCTTCCCTGTTGCAGCTGTACGGCACGGCACAGGCGCCGTGTTCCTCACCCCGTCGTCGCCGTGTCTCCCCGCGTAATGTCGACACCACCTGGACCCCGCTCCTCTCTGCTGCCCTGCGAGGCGATAAGAAGCACCACACCGCCTCCTTTGCTTCCCTGCTCACTCACTCTCTCGCACTCTCCCCCTCTCCATTTTTTTCCACGGACACGAACCACGGCCGCCGCTACCGACGCGCCTCACCGGCGATAGAGACCTTCCCGTCCAAATCCAAGCCCACCAAAAGCCTTACCGCGTCGCCCTCTTACACCCCGTGCAAGGAATCGAGAAGAGACGCCCGGGATCGCCGTCGTCGTCCTCAACTTCGTCCTCCCCGGCCGCTGCTTGTCGATCAAGCTCGCGATGGCCACCGTCCACCATTCGTCGTCATTGTTGTGCCATCGAGCTCCCCTCATCGCTCTCTCTCTTACGGGCATCTCCTTTTCTTTTTAGGAGCCCGGAACCGCCGATGCCATCCTCGCCGTGATTCCCCGCCGTCCCATGCCGTGCTCGCGTCGAGGAAGAAGACGCAGGCCCGGTACCCCTTCGCCAGCGCACATGGGCCGCG
This sequence comes from Poa pratensis, assembly GCA_947311845.1. NCBI lineage: Eukaryota > Viridiplantae > Streptophyta > Magnoliopsida > Poales > Poaceae > Poa > Poa pratensis. The sequence continues at coordinate 42,928,453 of CAMZMU010000071.1, read as the reverse complement.
AGATGGGCCTCTCCCTGCGCCGTGCATCTGATCCAGCCCGTTAATCTTTTTTTTCTAAGGTTGTTTAGTTATTTCCTTATAGATCTGTTTCTGGCAGTGTAGGTTTAAATCATTTGTGGTGGATCTAGGATAGATAATTGAGTGATTCAAATTTTGTTGAGTTCCTATGAGTTTTCTTAGACATGCAGAACTGGTTGCTTGCCAAAATACATTTTTACTTGTTGTGTAGATTAAATCTTGTAGAAAGTATATTTTCCACTAAATATTCAATAACTAGAGTTTTATAACTCCAAATATTGCAAACTAAAATTCCCTGGAATGCTTGAAGTGATACCTTTCTAGATCTGTTGGTCTTGTATGCAAATGAATCCTAAAACAAAAGTTCTATTCATTCTTGTAAACACACCAGTAGCACTTTAGTGATTTTTGTAGATTTTTGTGAAATGAATTTTGGAGTAAATCCAATTGGATTGTCTTCTGTATGCTTAGGGGTACCTAATCCTAGCTTGGTGTGATTTTTAGAGCTATGTATTATTTTTGGTGTGCATAACTAGTTTTAATGCTCTTTCTGTTAATTCTTGTTTATAGTTTATTTAATTTTGTGGAATGCATTAGTGTCTTATTTGTGATTTCTAGCATGCGTAGGTGCTGTACTCTCTGTTATGAGTGTGTTAACTCTTGTTTATAGCATGTTAGGAAAAGTTTAGTGTTGCTTGTGTTCATTAGGGAATACTATCACTAGTATGGAGATTCCCTAGAATTTCCTAGTATTTAGGATTTGTTTGGGTATAAAATCCATTATGTGGCATGATTTTAGAAAGTGTTGTTTGAGCATCAGTAGCCCTTCATATCTACTGATATTGTAGCCTGTCATCCCTTGTTACCTATTATTTGGTCCTTAGCAAGGCATGTCTAGTGGGGGAATAGTTATAATTATTTAGGACTCACCAGCATGAGTAGCCTTATGTTGTGTTGTTGTTTTAGTAAGTTTCCTATTATAGCCAGAGGATATTTAACCTCTTAATGCCTTGTTATGGTAGTGGAACACCCACTGATTCCATTGCATATTGATTGAAGAATAAGTTTCTCAATCATAAGCATAGTTCCGATAGCCTTTTATCTACTGGGTGTGAGTGGTGGTTTTCTCTGTTAAAAATTGAGTGGTTGTGTTGTAGTGAAGTATTTCCTGTTTAGATAAAATGCTTGCTGTTCACCCTTGCTTGAGATAGCTTTGTGATCTAGGCACCTAGCATGCACTAGTCTAAGGCCCTTATAAGCTTAGATCCTAGTTTGTTGCTTGAATAATTGGTTTGATGCTTGTGGTTGTTATCTGTCTGTGCACCACTTGTGATTCTGTTTGGTGTATTGATTATTGTTTATTTCCCTGTTTGCGACGCTAGATAATAACGCTACCGGAGTGGTTTTCGGAGAGATTTGATCGAGGAAGGATTGGATTTTTATTATATTGATCAACGAAGAGAAGTCCAGGGACATTTTGCTGAAACCAGGCAAGCTACTTCACTGAGCTTGCATCTATATACATCTATTTTGATTTACCTGTTTTACTTATAAAGAGCATAAATGATTTCTGTGGTGTCTGCCACGAAAGCGATGATTTTGAAAACCCTTTTCCAAAATTACAAGTATATTGTTGTGGCACCCGATATAGAGGTGTTAGCGGTATACAATGATTTCTAAATGAACTTGTTTTACTCAAAAGCCTCTATGAAAATCCTTTTGGTGGGATTACAAACCACCCTAGTTTTGATTAAAAGTATTTTGCGATGAAAATTGGAAATGATTGTGAAAACCTTTTTAAAAGTTTATGAAAAACTATGTTGCCACCCTATGTAGAAAAATAAGGTAGTTATCTACAACTATAGGATGGGAAAATCATTGTTTATTCAAAACTCTTTTAAAAAAAAAAAAATACTTGGATGGAGTTGAAGTACCGAAAGGTCGGTATGAAGGTGAAGAAGCAGAGTCCGGTGTTGTTTGGAAGGAAAAATGCACATTGTGTCCTGGTACTTACTGAACAACCAATAATCTGTGCGACCACATTTACCCCCATATGGGAAAGGGCGTAGTCATATAATTTGCCTGTGTTAGTACTGGATGCCTCAATAACGAGGATAACCTCGTTCCATGAGGGGATGGTCTGAGGACCTACCCCCTGACCTGGGTCCTCTTCATTGTTGTCTACCGGAAGCCGGTATGGATGTGTCGGAGGAAGAGGATTGAAGGGCTCCCTTGGGTCCGCCGGGCAGAACTACGAGTCCCCACACTTAGTTTCTGAGGATTTGAGTGTCGGTGGAAAGTGTCGTAGCGGCAGGGTCCTATACTAGCATGAGCAAAGGACAGGCTATGGCCGGGAACTCAACTTCGCATACCTCCGGTATGGCGGGACGTGGCTGACACGATGAGTGACCGGATGGGTGTGGGAAAAGCGTACTACCTCTGCAGAGGGTAAAAACTATTCGAATAGCCGAGTCCTCGGATATGGACAGTTGGGAAGAACTGCTAAGGCCATGTGCAAAGTTTTGGAAACTCTGGATTGTGTTGAGGAAATTGACTTGGAAAGGGTATTTCCCACCGGTACCAATGAGTTGGTACGAGGTGGTGAGGGTTTGGAACCATAACCAGTTATGGTTGGATACCGGAGGAGCTCCGGAGAAACAGCTAAAATGGTGTTTTCTTAAGGATAGTTATAAACTTCTTCACACCCCCTTTCTATAAAAAGGTTTTTGAAGTTTTTCAAATAAAAGTTTTTAAGAGATAAAAACTAGTGCCTACTCAAGTTGGGGTAGTTTGCGAGTACAATCAAATGTACTCATATTGGTTTCGTCCCTGGCTATTGTCTTAGCCAGATCCCAGAGAAGAGCAGTTCGACGAAGAGGAGTTCACTGACGTCTTTGCGAACTAGGGCGCTTCCCAGTCAGCTGCCTGTAGGGTAAAGGCGAATGACTTGGGCTCCACGTTGATTTGGTGATTCCGCTGCAAGTACCTTATTGAAGCTGATCACTTCAAGCACGTAAGTATAATTATTCGGTATTTGTGGGTGTTCTGTGATACCAACTCAAGTTATGTGCAACAGCACACTGATCATGGGACTGTTGCAGGAAACATAACGAGTATCTCGGATAATTAATCCGGGGTCCTCACAGACTTGGTATCAGAGCCATCCTGACTGTAACAGACCTTAGTTAGCATGGACGTTAGTTAGGAAGAGAATATTTTGTTAAAAATATGTTAACACCAAAAATATATCCTTATTTAGGGAAGTCCAAAAATGACTCCCGCTCTTCTCGCCTTCTCAATTAATTTCTGAGACTTACCTTTCTATTTTAAAATTTACCAAGGATTTCTCTACTCCCTCTTACCTGTTCAAAATACTTGACGATGTCCAATGGAGACCTAATTAGCTAGCACCTACAAGAAGAAGCTTCCATCGCAAATACTCAACATTCAACATCAAGGTGGTTGATATGCAAATGCCAAGATCGTCGACACCAACAAAGCAAGAGACCTCCGAAGACCTCAGCTCAGCCTCAGCAATTCTACTCAAGTTGCTACTTCGACAATCTCAGTTTTTCCAGCTGAAGACTAAGGCGACGAAATGAGGATTTCAGCACCCCTGTTTAACCAAGACCCATAGGAAAAACATATGATAGGAACCTTGGTTGTTTCACCCCTATTACCACGCGTACTAGACATCCGTTGGTACTAGACGTACCTTGTGTGCACCTTGCTTGTGTGTACTCTGCTTGTGTGTTGTTTGTGAGGTGGAAAAACGTAGTTTTACAAAAAGGAAAAGTTTAGTTTCCTTTTTGCCACCTAAGTGCACCTTGTTACGGATGTAAACCCGCCAAGGAAAAGCTTTCTAAAATATTCTTCCCTCTTATCTAAATCATCTCCCAAACAGAACTGACAGTTCCTCAAGATACCAAAAGACCCCCGATCTTTAACCAAATAGCCTGAGGTTTTGTATCCTTTCAAAAGTCCGACCTAGAAAACCCTCCAGAAAATTTTGACCTAGTAAGAGGAACAAGATACCGAATACTCTCTACTTCAACCTTGAGGCCCAAGACTCTACGACCTTCTGCAAGACGGATAGCGGCCTTCATACGTCGTTTTGAGCAACCACATCAAGCTATCGAGAAGGATGAAGATTCAAGACCCGACGTTCGATGACACTAGTTGGATTCTGTCAGACTAACAAAAGATTATGAAAGCTAACATAACTAACATAATTTATCTAACTTTAAATCTCTCATCTAACCAAGTTTTGCAAAGCTACTAACTGCTTTTTCTAGACAAAGGAAATAGGTGCCATAGGACGACTCAAAACTATTTGGTAGAAAGGAGAACTTTAGGGGATATACAAGTGTTGAACTATGAGATTATTAGTTAAAAGGGTCCCTTAAGAATCTAGTTGAGGAGATCAGAACTTGTTGGATGATATTGGTAATATCAAAAAAAAAAAATTTGGGGTTTAGAATAGAAGTGAAAACTTGGAGTGGATCGATAAATTAATTGGATTTGGACAAATGATATATCTGAATTATGCTTTGGGGCTAACCAGTTGTGGTCCCCAACCATTGGTGGTTATCTGGAGCTAGAAGATGTGACCCTTGATTTAAGGTTTAGAAATAAAGGTGAAAGTTCTTGGATTTTTAGGAAGCACTTGCTGATAAAAGGATAATTGGATTGGTTAGAAGCAAGTAGATTAAGAAAAATACTCCGGTGTGGAAATGTCTAGGGTGATTCTTGGCGCAAATGACCCTTGCAATAAACTCTTATGGAATTATGGGAAGTGATCAAGGATGAGTTAGCCAATGAGTAGATCGTTGTATGCAAGAAATAATTAGTGGAGGATAAATGAATGCTTATCGGATTCTAGGAGTCAATATGACTTGGTCTAGTAGCCAGACATTCTAGGTGCCAGAAGTTTTCAGAGCTTGTCACGCTCTGTTTGGATTGTTTTTGGAAAGATCATTTATTAAGAGATCAAGGCCCAAAAGTGTTGAGATAAAATCTGAATTTGGTTAGAAAGTGGGTCAATTCAGGATGATATGATCACATGATTGTTGGATGTTTTATGTAGCTTTGATGATATGGTCGTGGGAAAATGACCATCTGAAGGAGTCAGATATTATGAGGTATGCCTATCTGGAGAGAAAAATCAATAAGGAAATAATGGGTGGAGCATAATGATTTTGTGATAAAAAGGCAATGGGAAGAATATGCCTAAAAGGATTTGATGGGTACCCGATAGATTGAGATATACCATGATAAAGAGTTTATGCCCAAAGAAGATGAGGGCGGATTAATAATTTAAACTTGGGCAGGACCATGTTTCAAATTATTTGGTTGGTAGTAGTTGCCTTACCAGAGATATTGGAATGGTATTTTGAAGAAATCGAGAGTTAGAGACCTATGTAAAGTTGGTCGTTTAAAGATCTTAGGTATAATAGGTGTGATGTTTAGGGTATGGCACCCAACTCCCTTGAAAACTAACATGAGCCCTCAACCACAAAGTTTTCCCGGAGGCCCTAACCTTTCCGGTGCACTCTGACTTATGTGTGAAGCCACCTTCGAAGCTGTATGAAGACCCCTGCGAAGCTGTGTGAAGACCCGGAACCAAAGAAGAAGTGTACCAGACTATCATTGAGTATTTGGAGACTCCTATATCAGAACCTACTATTCTTAACCTCTCTAGAAATGGTGTGATCCTCCAATGTTCGGGTTATATAGAAGTAATTGGTAACAAGCCTCATGAACTTGTTAGCGACTCACTTTTGTATGCTCAAATAATGGAGTGTCATACACAAACAATCGGAACATCAGATAATTCAGTACATCTCAGCCTCTGGAGTATGAAAAGTGATTTGGTGACAAGACTAGCTACCTTGTTACCAAATTCTTCTTGTGTGACTAAGGCAATTTGATGTCAAAGAAGACACCCACATTCTTATACAACCAACCAATAGGAGGCCTCGCAACATCGAGTTGTTAAGATCTCACTTAGCGACCTTATTGAAAGAAGAACGACCTCGGAAGAATCTTCAGCCCAAAACCCGTGCCCTCATACTCCCCGTACCCCCGGGCAAATCTCGAGGACGAGATTTATTTTAAGGGGGGAAGGATCTGTAACATCCCAAATCTATAATAAGAGTAAATAAGACCCAAAATTCAGAACCAACAAAAACTTTTTGAATTATCTCACAAATGATTGTGTTTCCTTTTAAAATTGTTCTGTTTGACCTTGTGTGACTTGAATGCTTGTGATTGTTTGACTAGTAAATGTCAACCTAAGAACTCAACCTAAGTAAAAATATATTTTCAACACTGGTGACCATGTTATGACAAGAAAATATTCCATATGCCTTTCCCATTCTTATGATTGCCAAAAGTTTATTTCAAAAATGACTTGGTTCTAGCAACAAATAAAATGCCCTTTATTTTGAGACAGTAAAAGTATTTTCAACACTTTCATGTTTATAAAATATGGAGAACTCTCTGTGATCTCCTATCCTTTCCTCAACCTTGACTTTTCAAAATTCCAATCTTTATGAACCCCAAGGTTTCAACTCTGTTTAAAAGAAATTCTAGTGGGAAATATATTACCCCACATATTTCCATTCTCAAATCTTTTGAAAAACTATTCAATTATGAGTTGAGCCATTTCCTAAACTTCATCTTGTCATAATTAAGTATGATCATTTTTAAGGTAGTATTATTGATCATGAAAAGTGTGGCATGATTAATTTGTATGAATTGAGTTGTGTGGTTGATATTGTGTGTTGTTAATGTTGTTGTGATGCTGATCTTGGTTTGGTTGTTTGCTTGTGAGGATGATTCCTCAGGTAACCCTCAAATCAAATCTTGGTTACAAGAAATGATCCTATTAAAAATTTCCTCTCTATCTATTCCTCTATTCTCTGAAAACAATTATATTTTCTTTATCAAAATTCCAGGAGTGAGGTGAACTAATAATCATCCCCACTTCATATCACTCTCTCCTCTAGTAAGCCTACTTGTTGATTTAAAACAAACCCCTCCTTTATTTTATTAAAAAGAAATGAAGGTCATGGTTAAAATGATCTTCATAAATAATTTTCCCTCCCAATTCCTCTATTTCCTCAAAACAAATGTTATCTCTATGAACATAAAACTTATTTGAAGATATCATATTTGTCAAGAAAGCTCCAACGGTTCTACAAACTATTTTACCACTGGTTTTAAATATTAAAGGAGTCTCAAATTATTAATTTCCAAAAATGGTTTATTTAAATCCTATGAACAAAAATGGAGCAAAACATTTTATTTTGCAAAACCAATTTTTGTGAAGCTTCTACACGTATATAGGAGACTCCATGAATTTTCTCAGAATATTTGAAAATGGTTAAATGCCCCAACTAAAATCCCTAAAACCTACTGGTTTTAAAAGAAATAAAAGAAATAGACAAAGGACTTAGTTGTAAGAAAGAAAAAGAATCTAGGGGGCGTTTTGCAATTTGTGCATTGACTTCCTGTGGCGGCAGAGCAACACGCCACCGACGCCGTGCTCCCTCGCCGAGCTCGCCGTGCTCCCCTTGCCTCGCCCCTGACGCACGCCTCGCCCTGGAGGAGAAGACAAGACCACTCCACTGCCTCGTCTGCCCTCCCTTGTCCCCCATCTTCCCTGTTGCAGCTGTACGGCACGGCACAGGCGCCGTGTTCCTCACCCCGTCGTCGCCGTGTCTCCCCGCGTAATGTCGACACCACCTGGACCCCGCTCCTCTCTGCTGCCCTGCGAGGCGATAAGAAGCACCACACCGCCTCCTTTGCTTCCCTGCTCACTCACTCTCTCGCACTCTCCCCCTCTCCATTTTTTTCCACGGACACGAACCACGGCCGCCGCTACCGACGCGCCTCACCGGCGATAGAGACCTTCCCGTCCAAATCCAAGCCCACCAAAAGCCTTACCGCGTCGCCCTCTTACACCCCGTGCAAGGAATCGAGAAGAGACGCCCGGGATCGCCGTCGTCGTCCTCAACTTCGTCCTCCCCGGCCGCTGCTTGTCGATCAAGCTCGCGATGGCCACCGTCCACCATTCGTCGTCATTGTTGTGCCATCGAGCTCCCCTCATCGCTCTCTCTCTTACGGGCATCTCCTTTTCTTTTTAGGAGCCCGGAACCGCCGATGCCATCCTCGCCGTGATTCCCCGCCGTCCCATGCCGTGCTCGCGTCGAGGAAGAAGACGCAGGCCCGGTACCCCTTCGCCAGCGCACATGGGCCGCGAGATGGGCCTCTCCCTGCGCCGTGCATCTGATCCAGCCCGTTAATCTTTTTTTTCTAAGGTTGTTTAGTTATTTCCTTATAGATCTGTTTCTGGCAGTGTAGGTTTAAATCATTTGTGGTGGATCTAGGATAGATAATTGAGTGATTCAAATTTTGTTGAGTTCCTATGAGTTTTCTTAGACATGCAGAACTGGTTGCTTGCCAAAATACATTTTTACTTGTTGTGTAGATTAAATCTTGTAGAAAGTATATTTTCCACTAAATATTCAATAACTAGAGTTTTATAACTCCAAATATTGCAAACTAAAATTCCCTGGAATGCTTGAAGTGATACCTTTCTAGATCTGTTGGTCTTGTATGCAAATGAATCCTAAAACAAAAGTTCTATTCATTCTTGTAAACACACCAGTAGCACTTTAGTGATTTTTGTAGATTTTTGTGAAATGAATTTTGGAGTAAATCCAATTGGATTGTCTTCTGTATGCTTAGGGGTACCTAATCCTAGCTTGGTGTGATTTTTAGAGCTATGTATTATTTTTGGTGTGCATAACTAGTTTTAATGCTCTTTCTGTTAATTCTTGTTTATAGTTTATTTAATTTTGTGGAATGCATTAGTGTCTTATTTGTGATTTCTAGCATGCGTAGGTGCTGTACTCTCTGTTATGAGTGTGTTAACTCTTGTTTATAGCATGTTAGGAAAAGTTTAGTGTTGCTTGTGTTCATTAGGGAATACTATCACTAGTATGGAGATTCCCTAGAATTTCCTAGTATTTAGGATTTGTTTGGGTATAAAATCCATTATGTGGCATGATTTTAGAAAGTGTTGTTTGAGCATCAGTAGCCCTTCATATCTACTGATATTGTAGCCTGTCATCCCTTGTTACCTATTATTTGGTCCTTAGCAAGGCATGTCTAGTGGGGGAATAGTTATAATTATTTAGGACTCACCAGCATGAGTAGCCTTATGTTGTGTTGTTGTTTTAGTAAGTTTCCTATTATAGCCAGAGGATATTTAACCTCTTAATGCCTTGTTATGGTAGTGGAACACCCACTGATTCCATTGCATATTGATTGAAGAATAAGTTTCTCAATCATAAGCATAGTTCCGATAGCCTTTTATCTACTGGGTGTGAGTGGTGGTTTTCTCTGTTAAAAATTGAGTGGTTGTGTTGTAGTGAAGTATTTCCTGTTTAGATAAAATGCTTGCTGTTCACCCTTGCTTGAGATAGCTTTGTGATCTAGGCACCTAGCATGCACTAGTCTAAGGCCCTTATAAGCTTAGATCCTAGTTTGTTGCTTGAATAATTGGTTTGATGCTTGTGGTTGTTATCTGTCTGTGCACCACTTGTGATTCTGTTTGGTGTATTGATTATTGTTTATTTCCCTGTTTGCGACGCTAGATAATAACGCTACCGGAGTGGTTTTCGGAGAGATTTGATCGAGGAAGGATTGGATTTTTATTATATTGATCAACGAAGAGAAGTCCAGGGACATTTTGCTGAAACCAGGCAAGCTACTTCACTGAGCTTGCATCTATATACATCTATTTTGATTTACCTGTTTTACTTATAAAGAGCATAGATGATTTCTGTGGTGTCTGCCACGAAAGCGATGATTTTGAAAACCCTTTTCCAAAATTACAAGTATATTGTTGTGGCACCCGATATAGAGGTGTTAGCGGTATACAATGATTTCTAAATGAACTTGTTTTACTCAAAAGCCTCCTATGAAAATCCTTTTGGCGGGATTACAAACCACCCTAGTTTTGATTAAAAGTATTTTGCGATGAAAATTGGAAATGATTGTGAAAACCTTTTTAAAAGTTTATGAAAAACTATGTTGCCACCCTATGTAGAAAAATAAGGTAGTTATCTACAACTATAGGATGGGAAAATCATTGTTTATTCAAAACTCTTTTAAAAAAAAAAAAAAAAATACTTGGATGGAGTTGAAGTACCGAAAGGTCGGTATGAAGGTGAAGAAGCAGAGTCCGGTGTTGTTTGGAAGGAAAAATGCACATTGTGTCCTGGTACTTACTGAACAACCAATAATCTGTGCGACCACATTTACCCCCATATGGGAAAGGGCGTAGTCATATAATTTGCCTGTGTTAGTACTGGATGCCTCAATAACGAGGATAACCTCGTTCCATGAGGGGATGGTCTGAGGACCTACCCCCTGACCTGGGTCCTCTTCATTGTTGTCTACCGGAAGCCGGTATGGATGTGTCGGAGGAAGAGGATTGAAGGGCTCCCTTGGGTCCGCCGGGCAGAACTACGAGTCCCCACACTTAGTTTCTGAGGATTTGAGTGTCGGTGGAAAGTGTCGTAGCGGCAGGGTCCTATACTAGCATGAGCAAAGGACAGGCTATGGCCGGGAACTCAACTTCGCATACCTCCGGTATGGCGGGACGTGGCTGACACGATGAGTGACCGGATGGGTGTGGGAAAAGCGTACTACCTCTGCAGAGGGTAAAAACTATTCGAATAGCCGAGTCCTCGGATATGGACAGTTGGGAAGAACTGCTAAGGCCATGTGCAAAGTTTTGGAAACTCTGGATTGTGTTGAGGAAATTGACTTGGAAAGGGTATTTCCCACCGGTACCAATGAGTTGGTACGAGGTGGTGAGGGGTTTGGAACCATAACCAGGTTATGGTTGGATACCGGAGGAGCTCCGGAGAAACAGCTAAAATGGTGTTTTCTTAAAGGATAGGTTATAAACTTCTTCACACCCCCTTTCTATTAAAAAGGTTTTTAAAGTTTTTTCAAATAAAAGTTTTTAAGAGATAAAAATCTAGTGCCTACTCAAGTTGGGGTAGTTTGCGAGTACAATCAAATGTACTCATATTGGTTTCGTCCCTGGCTATTGTCTTAGCCAGATCCCAGAGAAGAGCAGTTCGACGAAGAGGAGTTCACTGACGTCTTGGCGAACTAGGGCGCTTCCCAGTCAGCTGCCTGTAGGGTAAAGGCGAATGACTTGGGCTCCACGTTGATTTGGTGATTCCGCTGCAAGTACCTTATTGAAGCTGATCACTTCAAGCACGTAAGTATAATTATTCGGTATTTGTGGGTGTTCTGTGATACCAACTCAAGTTATGTGCAACAGCACACTGATCATGGGACTGTTGCAGGAAACATAACGAGTATCTCGGATAATTAATCCGGGGTCCTCACAGATTTCTTCCTACAGGGGAGCTTTTCGCTCTCTGGTGTTTTCCGCCTCGTGGAGGCGGCGGAATATTTCGATGGCCGTCCTCTGTGTGTTAGGGTTCCGAGGGGGTCAAGTACGCGAAGGGGGAACGGCTGAGGTGGGCCAGGGCCCCCAAACCACCTGGCGGCGCGGCTGGTGGGCCCGCCGCGCCAGCAGGTGAGGAGGGCCCACCTTGGCCCTTCTCAGCCTCCCCTTTTGGCCTCCTCCATCTTCTGGTAAAATAGGAACTTCCATATGTCTCCTTCGATTTATTGATCTTCAGAAATAGTGCATCTCGACGGTGCTTTTTCCAGCAGAATCCTGACTCCGGTGTCCAATTCTCCATTATTCATCAAACATGCAAAATAGGTAAAATAACATAAGTAACACTTCTAAATATGAAATATATCGATGAATAGCAGTAAATTATGATATAAAATAGTGATGCAAAATGGACGTATCAACCCCCCCAAGCTTAGACCTCGCTTGTCCCCAAGCGAAAACTGAGCTCAGTAAACATGACCACAAGTTTATGGAGCAAAGTGTCGATAAATAAAATACGGACAAGAAGCATCACATTCATTGATACACAAGTCATTCTAGACAGCAACTTCCCTTCATATAATCTAACTTGAAATAAGTAAAGGGAACCACGATGAAGTGCATAAAGAGAACCATGATTGGTGAAGGCAAACTTAAACTCTTGGTCAGAGAACAATTAACAGATCATACTTATCTTTCGAGAAGAGTCTTTATATCAGAGCTTATATAGCAGAACTTACATGCCTTAATCATAACAGTCTCCTTACAGTCATTGATAACTTTCAAAGTTATATTCATTCGGATAAAAGCTATTGTGCGAAACAAGGAAATGAGAGATATGATTAGAAGTATCAACACATATAACTAATTGGATCTCAACAACTCAAATGCTTGCTTGAGATAGAGAGGAATGGGTTTACTGACTCAACAATAATGTAAAAGATAGGCCCTTCGCAGAGGGAAGCAGGGATTAAATCATGTGCTAGAGCTTTTAAGTTTTGCAAAGCATATAGAGAGTATGAAAATAGTTGTTTGAGCTATGTATGTCGTTGTCAACGAATCGTAGTAAAGTGAACACTAACCCCTTGTCAACCAGACTTTCAAGAGCGGCTCCCATGAAGGACGTTATCTCTACCAGCAAGGTAGATCATCCCTCTTCTCTTTTGTTTACACATGTATTTTAGTTTCTTTATAGTTGACACTCCTCCCAACCTTTTGCTTACACAAGCCATGGCTAACCGAATCCTCGGGTGCCTTCCAACATTCACATACCATGGAGGAGTGTCTATTTGCAAATTAAGTTGCTTACTGATAAATCAGGGCAAAACATGTGAAGAGAATTATTAATGAAAGTTGTAGTTAATTGGGACTGGGCACCCCATTTGCCAGCTCTTTTTGCAAATTGTTGGATAAGCGGTGTATATGCCACTAGTCCATTGGTGAAAGTCTGTTTGACAAAAGTGCTAGAGAAACTCTACAGAACCCTCATGAGCTAATAAACAGTGACACAAAACTAGGAGTAATAAGTTTTGAATAATTTAAAGGTAGCACATGAAGTATTTACTTGGAATGGCGCAAAATACCATATAGTAGGAAGTTATGGTGGACTCGAATGGCAATGGTTTGGCTCAAGGTTTGGATGTATGAGAAGCATTCCCTCTCGATACAGGTCTTTGGCTAGCAAGGTTATGTAGCAAGCATAAGAGTTGAGGGATACAAACAATTATACAAGTGATAAGAATAATCATGCAATCTTCCTTAGAAGCACAAATAGTTTAACTTAAGAATACTAAGCTTATGAGCTACAAAGAAAGAAAGATCATGGAATAATATATTTGCATGCACTCCCTCTCTCTACTTAAGTCTCAAAGTATTGTCTACTACTGACCAATGCTAAGTTTGCCAAAACCAAAAAGATTAACTTGGTGCTCTAAAAAGTGATCCCTATACTAACAACAAGGTTATCAATATGAAAGAGAATTGCAAGCTAAAATAAAGTATGCAGAAAGTAAATGATAAAACTTCTCATTAATATTTCATAACGGCAACTCACACCAAGGGATACATAGATAACCAACTAAAAGAGAGATACTTCCACATTGCAAACCATCATATAAGATAACTTCCCTACTCACGATATGACTTTATGGAAAAGTAAAAGGTAAAGATAATGATGTGATACCGCGGCACTCCCCCAAGCTTGGAACAAACCAAGGGGATGCCAATACTTATGATGAATTACTCCTTCGGTGGTGGTGGTGAATTGTTGATAAGCTTATCAACCAGCTCCTTCAGTTCATCAATCTTGTAGGTGAGGGCGCGAATCAGCTCAGAGTTGTGTTCGATGCGATTCATAAACTTGTCAGACTGCGAGTCCCAACTCTTGGAGTTGTTTCCCCACTCCTCAGCAGCAGAATCCCTCTTTCCTGTATTGTTAGAACGATCTATATTCCAACCACTAGGCAATTCAGCCTCCGGGATCCTCTCAATTTGATGCTTATGGATAAGAGTATGGAAGGGGTTATTTATGCCTGGGGAAGATGTCCTGGGAGCCAAGAAGCGTCGTGGAACCTTCCCTCCGGTGCTCATCCGCGCCCTTGCCTGGGCTTGAATGGATTTGCCACCACTCCGATGCTTGCAACGGTAGCGCGCGGGTATTCGCGCGGGTCTTCCTCCACTTCTCCTTCATCTTCGCTCTTGACTTCCTCCTTCAGCTTGGGGTCTTGAGTCTCGTCTTCCAAAGGCTCCTTGCCCTTGTTGTTGTTGTTGGAGACCATGGCGCTTCTAAATCTGAAAACAATATCTGGACAGAAACAGCTCGAAACGAAACACGATGAAAAGGCGAGATACGAACCTCGGGGGTTCGGGTGAGTATATAGCAAAAAGTTTTACAACATAAGGAAGGTACAGGAGGAAACCTGATCGGAGACGAGCTCCGGGGTGCTCAAACCACCAGGCGGCGCGGCTGGGGGCCCACCGCGCCGACCTATGGTTTGGGCACCACGGGTGCCGTCTCCCATCCGGTTCGGTCTCTTATTTTTCCATATTTAATAAAAACGACGAAAATATCTTCTAGAAAGTTATTCGCGAAACTTTTCTTACCGAAACTGTTACCTATTCGAATCGAATTCTGCAGTCCCAGAAAAATGTTCTTCAATGAAAGTTTCCGGAGTCACCACTTTAATTGTATCAACCTCTTCATTAATAGAATCTCCAGAAATATAATGCTTGAGTCTTTGACCATTTACCACTTGTGTAGAGTTATCTTTCAATGAAGCAATTTTTATTGCACCTGAACGATACACCTCCACAATAACAAATGGTCCTTCCCATTTTGAGAGTAACTTTCCTGCAAAAAATCTGAGACGAGACCTATACAATAGAACTTTCTCACCAACATTAAATTCTCTTTTAAGAATTCTCCTATCATGCCATCTCTTAACTTTTTCTTTAAAGAGTCTAGCATTTTCATAAGCCTCACTTCTCCATTCATCTAAAGAACTTAAGTGCAACAACCTTTTCTCACCGGCAAGTTTAAAATCTCTATTAAGTTCTCTCACTGCCCAATAAGCTTTGTGTTCTAATTCTAAAGGCAAGTGACAAGCTTTACCATAAACCATTTTATAAGGAGACATGCCCATGGGGTTCTTATAAGCAGTTCTATAAGCCCATAAAGCATCATTTAACTTACTAGCCCAATTTTTTCTAGATTTATTAACAGTCTTTTGCAAGATAGATTTAATCTCCCTATTTGACAATTCTACTTGTCCACTAGTTTGAGGATGATAGGCTGAAGCAATTCTATGATTAACACCATATTTAGCAAGAGTCTTTCTAAAACCACCATGGATAAAATGAGAACCTCCATCAGTCATAAGATATCTAGGTACACCAAACCTAGGAAAAATGACATCTTGAAGCATTTTTAAAGAGGTCTCACCATCAGCACTTTTAGTAGGTATAGCTTCTACCCATTTAGTGACATAATCAACAGCAACAAGTATATGAGTATTACCTTGTGAAGAAGGAAAAGGACCCATGAAGTCGAATCCCCAACAATCAAATGGTTCAATAACAAGAGAATAACTCATAGGCATTTCATTGCGTCTAGAGATATTACCAACCCTTTGACATTCATCACAAGATAAAATAAACTTTCTTGCATCCTTAAAGAGGGTAGGCCAATAAAAACCTGATTGTAGAACTTTCTGCGCAGTTCTATCTCCAGCGTGATGCCCTCCATAAGCACTTCCATGGCATTTCCTCAGTATTTCCTGTTGTTCATATTCAGGAACACATCTTCGCATAATACCATCGACTCCTTCTTTATATAAGTGTGGGTCATCCCAAAAGTAATGCCGCAAGTCATAAAAGAATTTCCTTCTTTGCTGAGCTGAAAAGGTTGGAGGCAAGTACTTGGAAACAATAAAGTTAGCATAATCAGCATACCAAGGACTATCTCGCGAACTTACACTTATTGCAGCCAATTGTTCATTTGGAAAGCTATCATTAACAGGAATAGGATCATAAGGAATGCTTTCCAATCTAGACAAATTATCAGCAACAGGATTTTCAGCACCTTTTCTATCTATGATATGCAAATCAAATTCTTGCAAAAGAAGTACCCATCTAATAAGCCTTGGCTTAGCATCTTTCTTTTCCATAAGGTATCTAATTGCAGCATGATCAGTATGAATAGTGACTTTCGAATCAACTATGTAGGGTCGAAATTTGTCACAAGCAAAAACTACAGCTAGAAATTCTTTTTCAGTAGTGGCATAATTCTTTTGAGCAGAATCAAGAGTTTTACTAGCATAATGAATAACATTTAACTTTTTATCTACTCGCTGCCCAAGAACAGCGCCTACAGCATAATCACTAGCATCACACATAATTTCAAAAGGTAAATTCCAATCAGGTGGTTCAACTACAGGAGCGGTGATTAAAGCCTTTTTCAAAGTTTCAAAAGCTTCCTTACAATCATCATCAAAAACAAAGGTACATCTTTTTGAAGAAGATTAGTAAGAGGCTTGGAAATTTTAGAGAAATCTTTAATAAACCTCCTATAAAAACCAGCATGACCAAGAATACTACGAATACCTTTAACATCTTTGGGACAAGGCATCTTTTCAATTGCCTCCACTTTAGCTCGATCAACTTCAATACCTCTTTCAGAAATTTTATGTCCAAGAACAATTCCTTCATTAACCATAAAGTGGCATTTCTCCCAATTAAGAACAAGGCTAGTTTCTTCACATCTCTGCAAAACTTTGTCAAGGTTGTGCAAACAATTATCAAAGGAAGTTCCATAGACGGAGAAATCGTCCATGAAGACTTCCACAATTTCCTCACAAAAGCCATGAAAAATAGCAGACATGCATCTTTGAAAAGTAGCAGGAGCATTACATAAACCAAAAGGCATACGTCTATAAGCATAAGTTCCATAAGGACAAGTAAAAGTAGTTTTCTCTTGATCTTGCGCTCTCACAGCAATTTGAGAAAACCCAGAATACCCATCAAGGAAACAAAAGTGAGTTTTCTTGGACAACCTCTCAAGCATTTGATCAATAAAAGGCAAAGGATAATGATCTTTCTTAGTTACTTTGTTAACCTTTCTAAAATCAATGCACATCCTATAACCAACTACTACTCTTTGAGGAATTAGTTCATCATTTTCATTAGGAACAACGGTAATTCCTCCTTTCTTAGGAACACAATGCACAGGACTTACCCATCTACTATCAGCAATAGGATAAATAATACCAGCTTCAAGAAGTTTTAATACCTCATTTCTTACCACTTCTTTCATCTTGGGTATTAAACGACGCTGATGCTCAACAACAGGCTTTGCATCAGGTTCCATGTTGATGGCGTGCTGACATATAGTAGGAGAAATTCCCTTCAGGTCATCAAGAGTATATCCCATAGCTCCGCGGTGTTTCTCAACACTCCCAATAACCTTTCCTCCTCTGTACCTGAAAGTTTAGAGCTGATAATAACAGGATATATTTTCTTATCATCAATATAAGCATATTTAAGATTATCAGGCAGAGGTTTCAAATCAAAAACAGGATCCTCCTTGGGTGTAGGGATGTAAACGAGCCGAGCTCGAGCGAATACATCCAGGCTGGGTTCGAGCTCGTTTCACCTATCGAGCTAAAATATTTGTTTGAGCTCGGCTCGCGAGCTTCGAACTGGGTTTGAGCTCGGCTCGCCGAACACTCGCGAGCTTAAAATGCTCGTTATTTCTTCTTTGCTAGTCTACTAGCTTGCTTTTATAGGTGACGCTCCTCCTTCACTTTCCTACCGCGAGCGAGGTGGTACTAAATGAAATGAAGTCTACCGTGTGTTGCTCTAGATTTGAAGGAGGGCCGTGTCATCAAATACTATCATGGGCCATTGCGGTCCAGATCGCACACGATCAACCATGGGCATCGTAGTTTTTTTTGGGCTGCAGCTCGTGACTTGATGTCCACTTTCGCTAGGCATATCAGGCCACCACATAGTGGATCAGATAATAAAACAATTCTGGCTTGCCGTGTTGGGCGCCCAGTCTCAACCAAATTGTTCGCGGTATGTAACGTGGGGTGTACGTGCACCATACATGACGAGCTTTAGCGAACTGTTGCGAGCTCGAGCTTTAAAGCTCGCGAGCATTATATCAGGCTTGAGTTCGGCTTGTGTAGCTCTCGAGCCAAACTCGAATCGAGCTGATAGCGAACCAAGCTCAAACAGTTTGTCGAGCCCGAATATTTTTGACAGCCCTACTTGGGTGGCATTGTGGTACCCAAATCTTCCACAGGTAAATTGTGTTTGAGCATAGGCTGACGAAGGAATACTTCATCAAGCTCATTCCTTTCTTCCCTGAAGTTCTCGCTTTCATGATTCTCCATATGTTGCTGCAAAGCATTGTTAGGAGCAAGAACAATAGATGCAAGTTGAGCAATTTCAAAATCCTCACTAGGCAATTCAGTTTCATAAGGTGCGTTAGCAAATTTAGAGAAATTGAATTCATAAGATTCACCAGCAAATTTAGTAAAGATTTTCTCTTTCTTACAGTCTATAACAGCACCACAAGTATTCAGAAAAGGTCTACCAAAAATAATAGGACAACTATCATTGGCAGCCAACCCAAGTACAAGAAAATCAGCAGGGTATTTAGTCTTATCACAAAGGACTTCGACATCTCTAATGATACCAATTGGAGAGATAGTTTCCTATTAGCAAGCTGAATAACCACATCATCTCTTCAAGTTTACAAGGAGCAATTTCGTGCATAATTTCCCTGTAAAGCTCATAAGGAATAGCACTAGAACTTGCACCAATATCACATAAACCATAATAGCAATGATCACCTATCCTAACAGAAAGCACAGGAACACTAGACTTCCTAGAGCTTTTAGGATGTGAGACAATATTAGAAGCATCCTCACAAAAGATAATGTGTCTATCTTCTAAATTTTCAGTGACAAGATCTTTAACCAATGCTACAACAGGTTCAACAGTTATTTGCTCATCAGGTTTGGTAGTTTTCTTATTACTTTTACTAACAACACCAGTTATGATAGTATGTTCCTTAATCTTATTAGGAAAAGGAACTTTTTCAATATAAGGTTCTGGAATAATGCGATCAACAACATTAACCTCAACACCTTTAGATACATGAGAAACAGATTCATCTTTATATGGTTCATGATAATTTTTAAAACCCTCCTTCGGCAAACCGAAATAGGAAGCAAAGGCTTTATAAAAGTTTGCAACAATTTGAGAGTCAAGACCATAAGTAGTGCTAATTTTGCGATAATCATCAGTATCCATAAATTTTTTAACACACTCAAAGTCATAGCTTATACCTGACTCCCTACCTTTGTCATTCTCCCATCCTTTAGTGTTCTCCTGAATCCGATCAAGAAGGTCCCACTTAAACTCTTCTTTATTACGAGTGAATGATCCAGCACAAGTGGTATCCAATAGAGTTTTATCTTGAAAGGAGAGTCTTGCATAAAAGTTATCAATAACAATATTACCAGGAAGCTCATGAATGGGACATTTGAGCATTAATGCCTTCAATCTCCCCCACGCTTGAGCGATACTCTCTCCATCATAGGGCCAGAAGTTATATATGAGGTTCCGATCCTTATGAATCTCACTTGGAGGATAGAATTTGGAGTAAAAGAGAGGTACAATTTCCTCCCATCCAAGAGAATACCCATTCTTCAGCAGTTTATACCAATGTGCAGCTTTACCAGATAGTGATAGAGAGAATAATTTCTTCTTAACTTCTCCCATCGAGATACCTGCACACTTAAATAACTCGCACAATTCATGCAGAAATAACAAATGATCTCCAGGATGGACAGTTCCATCTCCTGCATAGCGGTTATTTGTGACACGTTCAACAATTTTCATAGGAATTTTGAACGGCATTACCTGCAGTGGTAGTTGTTTTCCCAAATAGGAATTCAAGAGAAGACCCCTCCATAATGAGATATAGCAGCAGGCAAAAATAAAAACAGCACGTACAATAAATGTTTCCCTTACCAATTCCACTTACCAATAGCGCTACACTCCCCGGCAACGGCGCCAGAAAATAGTCTTGATGACCCACAAGTATAGGGGGTGTATCGTAGTACTTTCGATAAATAAGAGTGTCGAACCCAACGAGGAGCAGAAGGTGTTGACAAGCGGTTTTTGATGAAGGATTCACTGTAAATGCTCACAGACAAGTTTTTAGGAGTTTTTGATATGACAGATAAATAAAGTACAAGTAAATAAAATGCAGTAATACTAGTTGCAGCGAGTGGCCCAATCCTTTCTACAGCAAAGGACAAGCCGGTTGTTGTACTTATAATGACCAAACGTTCTTGAGGACACACGGGAATATTGTCAAGTGCTTTCGCTTCATATAGTTGATTAATCTTCATTGTTCTGATAAGTGTTGTGTGGGTGAACCTATGCTAATGCACCGCCCTTCCTAGGACTAATACATACTTGTGATTATACCCCTTGCAAGCATCCGCAAATACAAGAAAGTAATTAAGATAAACTAACCACAACCTTAAACTTTGAGATCCTGCTATCCCTCATGCATCGATATACCAACGGGTGTTCAGGTTTCTGTCACTCCGGCAACCCCACAATTGGCAAACGAATACACAATGCATTCCACTAGGCCCATAAAGGTGAAGTATCATGTAGTCGACGTTCACATGACACCACTAGAAGAAGAATAACACCACAATTTAAGCATCAAACCATTAAATATTACTCAACATAGTTCACTACTAACATCAAGACTTCTCCTATGTCCTCAAGAACTAAACGAACTATTCACAAGACATCATACGGAACATGATCAGAGGTGATATGATGATGAATAACAATCTGAACATAAACCTTAGTCCAATGGTTTCACCCAATAGCATCAATAACAAGAGTAATCAACACCGGGAGAGTTCCCCCTATGAAATAGACAAGATTCAGCCCTAGATGTTACAACGGAGACGGGATGCAGCGGCGGTGATGATGGTGTTGGCGGTGGAGATGATGATGATGATGATCCCGATGAAGTCCAGCTCGATGACGGTGATGATGGCGACGATTTCCCCCTCCGGGAGGGAATTTCCTCCGGCAGATTTCTTCCTGCAGGGGAGCTTTTCGCTCTCTGGTGTTTTCCGCCTCGTGGAGGCGGCGGAATATTTCGATGGCCGTCCTCTGTGTGTTAGGGTTCCCAGGGGGGTCAAGTACGCGAAGGGGGAACGGCTGAGGTGGGCCAGGGCCCCCAAACCACCTGGCGGCGCGGCTGGTGGGCCCGCCGCGCCAGCAGGTGAGGAGGGCCCACCTTGGCCCTTCTCAGCCTCCCCTTTTGGCCTCCTCCATCTTCTGGTAAAATAGGAACTTCCATATGTCTCTTTCGATTTATTGATCTTCAGGAATAGTGCATCTCGACGGTGCTTTTTCCAGCAGAATCCTGACTCCGGTGTCCAATTCTCCATTATTCATCAAACATGCAAAATCGGTAAAATAACATAAGTAACACTTCTAAATATGAAATATATCGATGAATAGAAGTAAATTATGATATAAAATAGTGATGCAAAATGGACATATCATGGGCCCCCCCTGCAGGTGTCCTCCTGGCGCAGTCTTTTTTTCCATGTAAAAATAATTCCCGTAAATTGGCAGCTTATTGCGAGAAAATTCCCCGACTAGCTTTTCTGAAACAAAAAGACAGCAAAAACAGAAACTGGCACTGAGCATCTTGTTAATAGGCTAGTTCCATAAAATGTGCCAAAATGATAAAAAATATTATAAAAGCATGTGGAAATGATATATAAAATGCATGGAACATACAAAAATTATAGATACGTTTGAGACGTATCAGCATCCCTAAGATTAATTCCTGCTCGTCCTGGAGTAGCTAAATGACAACAAAATAATTTTTGGTACTGACATGCTATCAACACGATTATGATCAAGTAATGTAAAGCATATGAACTGAATGAAGTGATCCAAACCAATGGCCTATAGTTGATATAAAGCAAATAATGATTAACCATGTGTAACATCTAAGCAAGAATTTTTCATGAATAGTACTTTGGAGACATGAAAATTATAAGCCTTGTCATGCTTGATAGTTCACAAATCAATAAACTTTCGGCAAAGGTATTCAACCAACACAAAGAAAGATTTAAGTTTTCAGCAAGAAGCTTCAACTTGTAACTTATTTATCTTAAGATAATGTCAATATAAAGTTTTCACTGTTAAACATAAAGATAACATGTAGTAGACTTGTACTGCAATTGATACTATGCGTTTGCTTGAGAGATAAAGGTTGGAAAGGAAAACTGACTCAACATAAAAATAAATGAAAGGCCCTTCGCAGAGGGGAGCAGAGATTAATCGTGTGCTAGAGCTTTTTAGTTTTTGAAAGCATATAGAGACATAAAAATATATTTTTGAGAGATGCATACTATGGTCAACGAATGATAGTGAACAATACATTACTATATTTGCTAGACATATTTTTAAGAGCGGCTCCCATGAGGAACGTTATTTCTGCAGCAAGCAGATCATTCCTCTTTATCTCCTTTGTTTACACATGCAGATGTTTGACTGAATTCACAGGAACAAAATGTGAGTAGAGTTTTTGGTGAAAGTTGTAATTTATCTTTTATGGGGCTGTGCATCCTGTTGCCAGCTCTTTTTGCAAAATTAGTAGACAAGTAGATGAAGCATACAAGTCCTGAAATAAGTCTATCCAACAAATGCAATAAAGACCACCCACTACTTCCTCATGAGCTTAGTAGTAGAGACACAAAAGGAAGTAATAACATTTTGTTTAATGAAAAAGCGGAGCGTGTCTCTCTCCCACACAAGAATGTAAGGATCCATTTATTGAAATGTAAGAGCAAACAAAACAAAACGTGTTGGATCTGGGCTGTTGCAGCGTGACGGCGGGCTTCACGGGCCCGATCTGGGCTCGGCCGGACTCTATTAGGATTGGTGTGCCCCTGCGGGGCTTTACGGACCCGCTGGGTCCGGTCGAACCTAACGGGGACTGGTGTGCTCCGCGGCCGCGTCTGGTCGACTACCATCTTCGGCGGTGGAGGTAGTTCCCTCCCACGCGGCCGCGGTACTGCTGACCCTGGTACAATCTACTCTTAGCCTCTGTCTTGCTGGCCTCGTGACGGTGGCTTCGGTGAGACGACGATGGTGGCATCGCATCCGTGGTGGTGTTTATTGGTGGGTGGTGAGTCTGATGGTGACGAGGCTCGTCCTCGCAGTTCCTGTGCTACGGATCGTCCAGGATCGCGGATATGGTTTTTTCGGGAGAAATCCTTGTCGGTTCGTCCGACACCGATGCGGTGCCGCCTTCGGGTTGCATCTTTCCTTCCTGAAGGGTGTCGTGGCTACCCTTCATCCGCTTCCCTCTGTGCCGGGGGAAACCCTAGAACCAATGTGCTGGTCCGTCAGCATGCTTTCCTTCTTGGCGGTGTTGTTTGGTGCTCGTTGATTCGGTGGTAGGAGCGTGGTGGTACATCATCGGAGAGGGCGCAACGGTTACGGGTCATCGTCGTTTAGTCAATCCTCTTATATCGTATTTTTCTTCTTTGAGTGGTTGTTGGCTGTCGCCCGGCCGTGTCTTGTATAGGTTGATCTAGAGCCTGACCAGAGGGTCAGATGGTTAGCTGAGCGTGGAGTGCGCTCGCTAGCCTAACGACCCGGGTTCGAGTCTCGAACACCGCAAGTTGTTGCTCATAGCTCTCCTAGCTCCCCTTCTATAAAAATATGGCTGGGTGCTTACCCATGGATAGCATTTTTTTAATAGGTTGATCTATATTAATATAGCGCGGTACGGCCCTATTTCGTTGTCGACGAAAGAAAGAATGTTGTCGACAGGAAAACAGCAGCTAGCAACCAAAGACGACCGGAATCTTCAGTAGCTTGGCGGTGCAGTAAAGTGGAAATGCCGGCCAGACAGAAGGTCCCATCTCACTCGACCACCACGTACGCTGAGCGAGAAAAAAAAAATGAAACGAAACAAGCGGCAGGCAGATGGATAGGCCTGGATAGACAGCGACCTGCACACGCAGCACGCGACATCCGGCGATCGATCTGCAGCCACCCACGCCCTACGTACGTCGTCGACGGTTAACCGTTGGCTACGCCAAGAGAGGGAGGTCGCCGGTCGCCGTCCGAAGCCCATATTGATTAAGGCGTTTCTCTATTGATTAGGGGAACAACCGGGAGCACGTTAACGATCAAACCACTATACCTAGCTACTCGCGCATGCACGCACACAGCTGCAAGCCATTATCGACGGCTACGAGCTAAACTATACGTTGCTGTCAAAACGTTTTTTGTTGGCGTCCTGTCTCCCGATCAAAGCACTTGGTATCGTCGTCCTCGGCTCGCCTCTTTAATCCCCTGGATGCTGGTTGATTGTACATGGCCCTGACAGCGAGATCAGGCTGGGTTTAGCGTCTACCTAACGCCTCCAACTGGATTTATAGCAGATATAGAGGCTAATCAGCTCATCTGATAGCGGACAGGCCATCATCGTCATATTTAACCCCCGCAGCTCCAGTCAATCGATCGATCTTCACACCGTGGGGATTTTCAGAAGTATTGGGGATCGCCCCTTGAAGATTTGGCACGTTTGACTTCCTTGTGAGGGTGGTCTCACTCTTCTCTAGTGGGACTTCTCACACCTTCAACCTTATCCGCTCTCGCTCTCCTCCTCTCCTTTCCAGTCTCTTCCTTGAGCGTCTGCCGCCGGCGGCCAGGCTGACCTGGCGCCCTCTCCGCCGGAATAGCCGGCTGCGGATGGGCAAGGGGAGGTACCGGAGGTAGGTTAGCCTTTATATATAGTAGTTCCTGGCGGCGCTCTGCCGCGGCTCGGCGTTATGCCGGTGTTGGGCGTCGGGATCCCTGGGCCGGGACCTCGCGCTAGTCGGTTGCTCACCTGCCCCTTGCGGCGCTCCGGTGGTCGGAGCCGAGGATCAAGGGTGGGGGTGGCTGCCTCCTAAATAAAGGGCCCCTTAGGAGCCTTCTTCAGATGCGGGCGGGCGACGCCGCTCTGCTCCTCCTGTCCGGCCATGGTGGCGAGGGGGAGGGGCGTGGTGGCGAGGATCGATGTGCGGCTCTTCTTTCCCCGGCCGACCGTGGAGGCGAGGGGGGGGGATTCAGGGCGATGCTTCGTTCCAGTTCTCTGTATCACGAAGTTGGTGCTGTAATTTGTTCTGCTGGATTCGAGGCTGCTGCAATCTTCTACTCATGTCTCCTCTGATCTGTGGCAGGCACCGGAGTCTTGATGGCGGGACGGCTATCTTCGGCTGGCGGCGTCGATTCCTTGCCGCTCCGGTCGCCTTCTTTTGCTGCGCTCCTGCTTGTCCTGCTAGTCGCCATGGTGGTGACAGCGGGATGTGCTGCCGTAGCAGATGGTGACTTGTGGTGGCTTTGGAGTGACGAAGTCTTCAGTTTCTCGAGCTCATCTTCGTCGGTCCATTGTGACCTCAAGAAATTGCTGGTGTGCTCCAGCGTTTATGCAACCTCTGATGTGAGGCCCTTTTCCAAGTCTGCTGTTGTTGTGGTTTCCGTCGGCATCGAAGCAAGTGGTGTAGTCCCCGCGACAGTGTTCGGCGACGTCAAGCGTGACTTCTTGCTTTGCTCGACGGTGGGGAAAGAGAAGGACTTGATTGATTTTCTGTATCTTTCAGTAGGGTCCTTTCTGCATTTGTCAGGGATCTATGTGTTTTTTGCCGTTTGTCATGGGGTCCTCTGTAATATGTTTGTACACCCACGGTATGGAATAGAAATATAGAATGAGGCTTCTTTTGCCCCTTCGGGGGCCCTCCGTTCAAAAAAAAAACTTCCTTGTGAGATTCTAGCACGCACAATATGTCTGAAGATCCGAACATTTTGCCATGTTATATGTACGCGCAGACAAATGGGGCATCACATGGGAGAAAATCCGCTGGAGCAAACGCACGATTTGCTTTCAGCGCTTGACTGCTGAGACCTGCATGGCTGAGCTTGTAGACGTGTCCCCACTTTTTTTAATACAATGCACGACTTGCGGACTTGTGGGACGGCGAGGGATGTTGTATACCTTCCGTGCGCGTGTCACGTGCGCTTCTCGTATTTTGTGCTTTTCACTAATCTGATTGGATTAGTTGTCCGAGCTAATCGTCGTGCTTTGCACTAACGGATGTTTATGATTCATAAAAAAATGGATCAAGAACAATGTAATACTCCCTCCATCTCATAATAATATAGGAGTGTATTGGTTAGTAAAATCTTACATTATGGGATGGAGTGATACACATTTACTCTCCAAGTTAGTGTTAACTTTTCGCTCGCGAGGCGTTTCGGCGACTCACGAGGCGAAACTTTTTTCCTACCCTAGCGCCGTCATCGCCGCAGGCCACCGACGCCACCGCCGGCGCAGGCCACCGCGGAAGAGCTGGGCCCCTCTCCTTCCGCTTGCCGCTCCGGCGGAAGGAGGGAGGGGGACCCCGTTTTTGCATGGTAATTAGGGTTAGGAGTTCCTTGGCATGGTGCGTCGTTGGGGTGGTGGGAGCGGCGCCCGGGCAAATAAATCTGCCTCAACTCTTCTCCCACACCGGCGTTGTTCTTCATGGCGGCGTCTCGGAGTTGGTGGCGTTGTGTGCTTGCCGATCTTTCAGATCGGTGGCTGTAGGGTTCATGGATGGTGTCGGCGAGGCGGCGGCGGCGACTCCATCAGATGGTTTTTTCCTCCTGCTCTGTCCCCGTTGCCGCGGCGTTGTCTCCGGCGCCATGGTGGAGCAGAGAGGACAGGAGTACGTGCAGACGGTGGTCTGCACTGGTGACAGCTGGAAGATGGTGCACCTTGTGGTGGGTTCGTGGTTGAAGCCTGACGGTTTTGGTTCCCTACTCCGACATCGTCGTGCGTGGGTGCCAGTGCTGAAGTTCGATGGCGTGTCCGGGGACATGCTGCCCCGGTTTGATTCTTTCAACGACAATGGTTTGTCTTATGGCAAACTACTTTGGAGGTCCGAAAAGCTGATGATCAGCGATGGAGCCGCGTCGAGCTCGGGTGAAGAGGTGATCTGTCTATTTTTTCCTTGGTGGCTGCTACGGTGGTGCCGAAGAAGATGGATAGGCGTTGGTTTGTCACATAGGTTTATCCTTTTTTCCAGATCTGTAATATCGGTGTATACGTACTTTGTATCTCGTCTTTTATTTATCAATGAGAATCGTATTACCATGCAAAAAAAAATTTACTCACCAAGTTAGTACGAATACAGTACGTTCTGGACATTTTCGATGCAGAAAACGACTGAATGGACATATCCACCTCTCGCTAAATTTGAATCTCATTGGAAAATTCTGCTGCGTTGCCCACCATCACGTTATAGTTCCTCCGCAGCGCCGCCCCCGAAGTGATGTACCACATAGTCTCTGGCCAAGCAACTCGCTGTGACCCACGGGTGTCCTCCGGCCCAGCAACACGCAGTGATCCACTGCATAGCCTCCGGCCAAGAACCTAGTGGTGACACCGCGCATCTCCTCTGCTCCAGCAACACGCACTGATCCACCACATCGCGTCGTCCAACCAAGCACCTGCGAATGAACATGTGCATCTCCTCCACACCAGCAACATGCGGTGATCCACCACATCGCCTTCGGCCAAGCACCTCGTCGTGACCTCGCGCATCTCCTCCGTCCTAGCAACACGTGGTGATACACCACATCGCTTGTGATTCTGCACAACTCTTCCACCCCGGCAACACGCGGTGAACCACCGCGTCGCCTCTGGCCAAGCACCTAGCCATGATCATGCGCATCTCCTCCACCCCATCAACATGCGATGATCCACCACATCGCCTCCGGCCAAGCATCTCATCGTGATCCTGCGCATCTCCACCGTACCACGCGGTGATACACTGCATCGCCTCTGACCTTGCACCACGCCATAATCCCACGCATCTCCTCCGCCCCAGCGACACACGGTGATCCACCGCATTGCCTCTGCATCATCAGGGAACGATTTGAAATAGCAAGTGAGGTTCTCCATCTTATCTCAAACATTGATACAGTAACCCCGGACCTCAGGGGCACTCCACCCGAAGAAGAGGACGGAGCCCTACCTGGAGGAGGCCATATCGATTATCATGACGGAGGCATCGATCCGAGCCAAGATGCAGACAGTGTTGTTAGAGGTGTAATGTCTATTCCCAGTAAATAGCTTGTGAGTTTCTTGTCAAATTTTGCTCGCAACAAGAAAGAATCTAAAAAAATGACACGCAAAAAACACAACATCGAGATATCTGGGCAAGCACTTCTTAACTAAATCCGTACTATAAAAATGAATACATTTCAATGTAAAAACCATGTATATAAAAGAATGAAAAGGTGTTTTCGTTCTTGTGGAATAAGAAGCCCTCATACCTTAAGGAAAATCGTATTTTTTTAGGTATTTGACCAAATAGGATTGTCTAGTTCCTATAGAACCTATCACTAAAATACCCGATAGGGCTATACCTGCAACGAGGTTTGGAACTTGGCACTCTCTAGGTGTACTCCTAGCTTGTTTTTGTCCTTCAATATTTTTGCAAGCCAATATTAATCTATAGCATAGCCAAAAATTAGCAAGGATAGTTTAGGAATAATTATGCACACGTTCAACAAGTTCAAATAATAAATTTTAGGAAGAATTCAACATCTATCTATCTTTCCTATTCTTGCCCCTGTAGGTGTTCAACAACCACAAAGGAAGCTAAAAGAATCACTCAGAGATAAACTGAGATACAATGCTAATATTTCACTATATGGATTGAGTGGGGGTGGGAAATTGAAAAAATAAAACAAAAGGATGTGGCTGCAATTTTTCATGCGTATATCCAAATTATTTAGAGGATATGGAGAGTAGCAAAGAAACAAATAGATCTTGGTCCGGATCAACAAAAAGAAGGGTAGAAGGGCATATGTGGCCGCAAACCATCCAAATGTGATCTCTCCCACATCCCCTTTCTCGCATATCCATAACCCCCTCAAACAGAAGGTCAACTGTCAGATCGCTCGCATGGTCATTGGAAGTGAGCACTACAATATTGTATAGGAAATTTAAAGTGGGTAAGATAAGGCACAACTCAAATAGCTTGACGCCATCATTGAAAGAATATTACATGAGAAACATACTGAATTTTGCATCTCATTGCTAGTTGAGATAACAAGAGGAGATGTCTTGCGTAGCTAATGAAAATGGTTTAGTATGACCAAAAGAAAGAAGAACTACTAGCTTCTACCAGAGGAAGAAGACCTATATGTTGTGTTCAGAACATTAACTCAATCGGAAAAATCATGTTCTCACAGCTGTGGCTAGAATTGTGTTTGATGTTCAAGAGCATATCGTGACAATCTCATGAGAAATTGCTGTGTGGCTCTGAAAGAAGTCTCGACAGGGAAAGGAGCGAGATTAGAGAAAGATGTACCTTGAAAACCAAGTCAACTATAGTGTACAGAGAGGTGATGAGGCAATATGTAATAGGAAAAGAAATTATAGTCTTACAATCAATGTGGCCGAAGAGAATGTTGGATAGATCATTTTCATCTAGCAATATAATGCCAGAACACACGTTTTTCGAAATGATCAACCTTCCATCAAGTTATGGATGATACTGGCCTGGACATTATACCGAGGCAACAACCAGCGAACTCACCAGACATGAACGTTGTTGACCTTGTTTTTTCAATTCCATACAGTCATTAACAAACTGCAGAAGTTGCATAAACTATTGAAGACAAATTTGTAGGTGTGCATGTTGAGTTCGATGCGTATGATTTCAAAGTTGAACATAATATTCTTAACATTACACTCATGCATGTAGAAGTTACGAAAATTGGATGAGAAATTGGATACAAGATCACACACATGGACAAACAAGGCCGTGGATCAGTTCCATCTCCAACTGCAGGTAAAGAATCAGAACATATCACATTGCTTTAGAATTCTTCCATCGATGTGCTGCTTGCAGAATCTTCAGGTGTTTGGCTTCAGAAACTTCATCAGCGAGTGGTCTCTTCCTCTTTCCTATTCTTGGTGTGTTGCGTTCACGGTCTATACCGCTGAAGCCAGCTGAAGCATCAAACTCAGTCAAGTCCTTCAAAAGAAATTCTGGCATATCTAGCGCTGGCTGAGCAATAGCAAGCTCATAAATCGACCGAGCGCGATCGGTCTCTCCAAGTCCCCTTTCCAATTCGGCATACTTCCTCCAAGCATAGCAGTTGGACGGAGACCACTCGATGTACTTCTCGTATAGTATCCTGCAACGATCAACATTGCCCAGACGCATCTCCATCTCGATGTACTTCTTGAAGATCTTGCCCTTGGGAGCCATCCCGATCGCGTTACCCAGGAGCCGGCGCGCGGCGGTGAGATCCTTCCGCCTGATCTCAAGCTGGGCCGCCATGATCCACACCTTGGCGAAGGTGAACTTCTTGTGCGGGATCAGCTTCAGGCACTCCCGGTAGACCTCCCTGGCACGCCCCATGTCCTGCGCGTCGAGCTCCTCGTACATGGCGTAGTTTATCCAGAGGTAGATGTACCTCTGCCAGTACCTCTTCTCCTCCGCAGGGGGCACGTTGGCGATGGCCCTCACGTACACGTCCCTGACGCTCTCCTTGCTCCCGACGCTCTCCTCGTGCGCGAGGTAGTCGAACCACGCGTCGTAGTTGAGCGGGTTCTTGCGCACCGCGTCCTCGTACGGGGATATCATCGTGTTGGTCGGGATGGCGGCGTCCACCTCTGGGTCCTTGCCATTGCCGGCAAGGAGCAGTTCGTCGGCGCGCTGGTACAGCCTGTACACACGCTCTGCCTCTCCATGCTTCTCCTCGAACCTGACGTAGCGCCTGAACGTGTGCGGCGATGGGTGATCGGCGACGAGACGCTCGTAGAGCGCTCTGGTGCGCTCGACCTCGCCGTACAGGCTCTCGAACCTGATGTACGCGTCCCAGCCGGCGGTGCCTGGGTGCCACGCCATACAGCGCTCGAACACCTGGCGGGCGTTGGCGTAGGCGCCGAGCAGCTCCTCCATGTGCGCGTACTTTTGCCACAGCTGGTCGACCCGCGGGAGGAGCGCGACGGCGCGGTCCCAGACGTTCCGGGCGTGGCCGACGGACCGGTTGCGCATCTCGAACTCGGCGTACTTGACCCACAGCGTGTGGTCGCGGTGCTGGGCAGCGGCGCAGAGAGCGCGCTCGTAGACTGAGCGAGCGCGGGCGAGGTCCCCCTGCTGCTCCTCCCAGCGCGCGTATCTGACCCACGCCGACACGCCGCAGTCTTCCCGACGAACTCGCTCCTCGAACCGGTGGCGCTCGCCGAGGCGGTACTCGGAGAGCTCGTCGGAGTCGGCGATCTTCTCCCAGCTGCGCGGGTTGATCGATGGGTCCTGGCCCTCCTGGGCATCGCGGAGGATTTGCGCGGCTGTGATCTGGACCGGCGACGGAGCCTTGTTTTTAACCCGCATCGCGCGGGACAGCCTCACCTCGGTGTCGCGCTCGGTGAGGTAGCCGGGAGTCGGGCGAGTGGGGGCGATCGCCATGGCTGTTCCTGTGGTCGATCTATGTAGGATTTATCCCTAGACTAGAATCAGCGGCGACTTGATCGAAAACCTCAAAACCTCCCACTCGACTGTCGCAGCTTGAGCCGAGTTTTCCCTGAAGACCTAGCAGAAACGTAATACTTATAGCAACACCAAAATCGAGCCAGATTACAACTCCGACTCTGACACGACATGTACGTAGTTCCTAGTTACAACCGGACAGCGTGACTCGGACTAGCTTAAATACCCGTGTCGTTGTGCCTGCCACGGAACTTAAGTAGAAACACTATTCCGGACATGATGTTTTGACCCATATATAGGTTAAGAGACACCTGCTGTGCAAAATGCATTTTAATTTCATTTGAAATGTAAAAATTCCAATCAATAATTTCGCATATATATAGACAGTTGTATTCGCACAAAAATTTCGTGAAGAAAGACCCTGAGAAAAATTATTTGTTCTGGCAATATATTATTTAAAGATATGCCCTGAACTCGGTTCATATTTCATAAGAAGAGCTAAGTGGTCAAGGTTACATCGCAGGCTGGCAAAAACGCCAAGCGCGCACCCACGCCGATAAACAGGTAAAACAACTCAATTTACTACAACTCACCAAACCACCACCGCTCCGCCTCTACGAGGCACCCCCTGAAGAGTCTAGCTGCTCACCAAGTCTCTGCTTCCTCCCTAATAGCCCAGACCACCAAGACTTCGGTCGGTGCCAATGACGGCGGCGCCTTCGGGCGTCGTTCCCCTTCTTGGTGGCGTCGTTGTGGAGTCTCGACATTCAACCGACGTGAGTGATTCTAGGACATCCGGGTGAAAATCTAAGCTCCTTGGAGCGGGCGACGGCGACGGACGCGTCGCTACCTTCTTGAAGGCGTCGCCTTGGAGTTCCTAACCCTCACGGTGAGATTGGATTGCGACAGATGGGGAGGATGGCTCTGTGGTTAGGGGAGGTGGATGCCGGGTAGCGGCCCCGGACGGTGGCGGTACGTCGAGGCGGCGGCCTCGAGCTCCCATGCGGCGATGGTCCTATGGGGCAGGGTCGTGGCCAAGTGCGGGTTGGGTGGCGTCCTGATGCTGTGTGGACAGCAGGTCCATCGATCTGACTGGTTCGACTTCGGGCAATATGAAGTTTCGTCCTGGTTGCTACGTCCGGGCGGCGGCCCCGGAACAGGTTGGTTTTGGTGGCGACCTGGATGAAGACTGCGCGGGCAGAGGGTTCGTCGACATGACTTGATCGCTTTCGGGCAATGCGAAAGTCGATCTGGTTGCTACGTCGAGGCGGCGGCCCCGGAGCGGGTGATGTGTGTGTGGCGTTTGGTCGACTGGTGTCGTGTGGACGGCGAGTCGCATCGTCTGTGCGATTTTTTGGTCCTGTTCATTGTAAAGTTTGTATGGTTTTTAGGCCCGATTTCCCTTATAAACTGGGTCAATTCTATTCTATCTATTCGAGCGGTAGATATCGACCACCTTAAGCTCAAAGAAAGAGATGCAGATGGAGTAGTCGTTTCAGCTGCAGCCGGCAATACAGAGGGCATTTATGATGCGTTTATGGCTGAACTCAAGGCACTTGAAACTGCTATTGATCTGGCATCAAGCCTGGGGGTGATACGTGTGATCTTTGAAACTGACGCTCAACTACTAATGTTTGCCATGAACAATTCGGCTGTGGATTTTTCTCCTGCAGCACCTATCATTGAGGGTCTGAATAACCAATGTCGAACCTGGTTTTCTAAGTGCTCTATTGTCTACTGTAAAAGAGAATTGAATGGTGTAGCTCATGCGTTAGCTGAATAACTTGTGGGAAAATGATATCCCAGCGAATATCGCTGTGCTTGTAAAAGACGATCTGCCCAACTGTGTTCAGTAATAAAGTTTATGCTTTACTCGTCAAAAATAAAAGATAATTTATTTCTGTGTGAATAGTCACACTTTCTGGTCAGACCTATTTTCTTTGAACTGCATGCTTGCAATAAATTTGGGTTATCTGCATCACAATTGATGTCGATGCCAGAGCTCTATTTTCTAAAAACAATCCCAACTTTATACAACTTTACAGTAATTTTTAGAAACATGAGGAATGTAGGATGCATTG
This sequence comes from Poa pratensis, assembly GCA_947311845.1. Classification (NCBI taxonomy): domain Eukaryota; kingdom Viridiplantae; phylum Streptophyta; class Magnoliopsida; order Poales; family Poaceae; genus Poa; species Poa pratensis. Next base: position 42,894,746 of record CAMZMU010000071.1, on the reverse strand, counting down.
TACAATGTTTCCGGAACAAAAAGCTCTATGATGTACTCTACCTCCGTACTGTTTTAGTTGTCGCCAGTTTTACTTGCTGTTTGTACTTCGGTAGGTCTCGGTCCGTGACAATAATTCCGGAATGGATGAGTACAACATAACTAATGAACCTAAACCATTCCACGCCCAATGCAATTTCTTCCTAGGACATGCTTCATATCGTCATCATCTACCTCTTCTGGAAGTTGAGCTTCATGATGGCAAAGCCGAACAAGGCGGCAAATAGCACAGCGAACCCCACGACCACCGTGGCCACATAACCCAACCAGCTATGCTTGAAGTCAAAATAGTCCTCTATAAAATCTTTCACGAGGGTGCCGTCATCCATTGGTGTAACAACATCGCCGAACTGAGATACGACCAGTCCGTACAGTGTCCACGAGACCGGGCATGCCCAGCAATACCATCTCCACCAGATTGGGACTCTCTGTACATAGTTTCAGACCAAAACATGAATAATTAAGCTACATGAATGCTGAAAAAAAGAATAGATGTGGACTGTCAAAGGTGATGAAAATTACCGGTCGGGGGATGATGAATCCGGAAAAGAGATTCCAAATGCCATAGAATGCTGACGAAACGATTGATGCGATGTGGTAGTTCGGTGTCAGGCCAACAGCCATCATGCCGTAGAATGTGAAGTAGAGCAGCGTGAAGTACATGAAGAAGAGGTACCAGAAGAATTTTGGAGCTGTCCACTCAAACCCAATCATCGAGTAAACTATGACTCCATATACGGTAGCCTGAACAAATGTGTATGGAAGTTCAATGACAACCTGCACAAGAGAAGTTTATCGCTAATCAAAGTCCGGCTCTCAATAACGCAACAACAAGCTGGGAACTAGAATACCTGGAACAGATTGATTTGTATGAAAACACTCACCTGGCCAAATGCGTATGGGAAAGCCGAGTACATCCCTGCTGCTCTTTCACGGTAAAAGACTGTTCTCTCAACAGCCACCACTGGTTGAACCGAAGTACAGTTCATGACACCGATGAACAGCACTGCAGCATACATTGACCCCATGGCGTTGAACAAGTCTTGTGACTGGCTCCTGGATTCAGAACAGGAGATAATAAATAAAGTTTCCATTGTAGCTGTTTGCTTGCTATATAGTATGTGGGTGTCATGACTTACATTTTTCCACCAAGGTCCCAAAAGATGGTGCCGAAGAGAAGAGCAATGACGGTAGTAAAAAGGAACCTTACGGCATTGTAGGGAGGATTCCTCCAGTATGACAGGTTCTGCTTCCACAGGCAAGCCACACACTGTGTGATCGAAGACTGTGAGTATTGGGTAGCAAAATACAGGTCACTTGAACCCGGCACAGGTTGGCTTAGTTCCTTTATCAAAGCCTTGTTCCTCCTGCACAAGGTAACATACTTATATTATATCTGCCATCGCAAAAATGCTCTGGAGAAAGAAAAAATGGCCTATTGAAAGCCTGCCATTGCAAGTCCGAGTCCAAGTTAAAGAGCATTATTATGTCGCGGTTAAAAGTCCTTCAACTTGTTGTGATTTGTAAGCTGAGTCAACAGTAGCAAAACTTAAGAATCTGACCTACCATAAGTAAATTTACCTGGTGTATTTGCGAATAGTATGCTAAGCTACCTGACCTGTATAGCGTACTTAAAAACTCTATTTCCTTAAACGTCTGAGGTGATTCCAAATGATTATGTGACTAAATAGGATAGCTAGTTAGTAACTCACTGGTAGAGTTCAGATTTCTTGTATATGTCACTGAAATCAACACCTAGCATCTGTTCTTGACCGATCGTTGTCACTTCCAACATCCATGTTGCAGGATTGTAGCCATCTTTGATTTTGCTAACTCCATGAATCCCCTGAACAGTACAAAACCATGGGCTTATCAGTATATTCAAGAAACTGAATTAGTATTCTCAGATTCTTGTAATATCACTTTACCTCGTAGTACTTGATTAAATCAGAAGAATGATGTCCCAACGGACCAGCATAGATCTCTTCTCCACCTCGCTTCAGCAGGAAAAGCTGCAAGCAGTTCCCAGAAAGTTAAAACCTCATGGCATAGTTCAAGGTTTAAGAACCCAGCCACAATCAAGCGGGATTCACCAAATTTAGCTAAGTTATCCGTAGGGTAGCTGGCAGAAATATCCGATGTGAACTCTCACTCACCTCATCAAATGCTTCAAATATATCAATGCTAGGCTGATGAATCGTGCAGACCACAGTTCTACCAGTATCAACCGTGTTCCTCACTGTCCTCATCACGATTGCAGCTGCTCGGGCATCAAGTCCGGAAGTTGGCTCATCCATGAAGATTATAGAAGGATTAGCAACGAGCTCCACAGCAATGGTCAGCCTCTTCCTCTGCTCGGTCGATAGACCATTCACTCCAGGTAGACCAACCAATGAATCTCTCAGAGGCTTGAGCTCCACAAGCTCCATCACCTCATCAATGAACATCTGCATACACAGAGATAAGAAACTGTATATTGATTATTCACTAAAGCTAATAATATTTCTTTTGTTTCACTGACCTTTCTTTTGTTTGAATCCACATCCTCGGGAAGACGAAGCCACGCTGAAAAAACCAGAGACTCATACACTGTCACCTGAGGGGAGTGGATATCATTCTGTTCGCAGTATCCTGTTACACGCGCAAAGGTCTCTTGTTTCTTCGGATATCCTGAAATGCTGATGTTTCCTTCAATGTACCCACCTGTCTTTCTCCCTGCCAGCACATCCATCAGGGTAGTCTTACCAGCGCCACTGACACCCATCAACGCGGTCAGTACCCCTGGCCTGAAAGATCCACTAACACCTTTGAGGAGTTCCAACCGGTCTTCTAGCACGCCTTGTGATTTCATTTCCTGAAACGAATTTCACACTCAAGGTTACTAACTTGACAATAACCGATGATGATACTGCAACAGAAGCATTTTTATCAATTACCGATGGCATGTCAACAGAGTATCTGATGCTGTCAAACGCAAGTGAAAGGGGGAGAAATGGAAGGACCATTCCCCTTCGCGTGGGGCTACAATCCTCTTGGACAATTTCTGTTGTTCCATGAGTGCTAGGTGATTCCAAGTGATCATTGTCCAGAACTTCACCGTTCAGGTTGGCATGCTTCTCCTTGAGCTCATCTTCAGATACTGACGAACGGGAGTTACCATATGCTGGGAAATCGCAACATGAAATCATTCTCGTGATGGATTACATATAACCAAGTCCAAGAAAAATTAGCAGACTAGTTCTGGATGTACTCACCCTTGAGGTATGTAAGGGCAAGAGTGAAGAGAGCATTGAATAACAAGGTGAATCCGAGCATTGCACCCAAACCGATCCAGTACCACTTTGCTTCCGGAACACTCCACGGGACTTGAGGACTTGCACGCCAAGGGTCTCGTTTGAGGCAGTGCTATCAAGGATTTTGTCCCAGCTGTGACCCAAGAACTCGTTAACTGAGATGGCATTCTGCGCATACATTAGTGGGGATATCCAGTAACCCCAAATCCACCATTTCTTCACTTTGTCTGAAAATTCAAACAGAATGATGGCTTAGATATTGAAAAAAACCAACATTTCCAATGGCTATCATCATGCCAGAAGGGTGAGTATATTTACCTCTTACTAGAATGAATCCGCCCAATACCATAAAAATGAGCAACATGAATGATGCAAAGACATTCGCAACAATCATGTTCCTCGCTGCCCCACCGATGAATCGGAAAAGTGATGCGGCCATTGATTGATTGCTAACATAAGCACATATTGCTTGAAAAACCTGGTGACAACAAGTACACTCAGAAGATGGCAGAACAGTACAATACAGGATAGCCTTTTTTTAGGGCTCAATATAGATAGCTGAGCATACACAATTGTTAACAAAAAGATTCCGACAAATCTCACCTGCCAACATTTGGGTCAAACCCTATGACATAGTAGGTTATGAAAACATAACCGCCGACCTCAACAAATGTAATTGGGATTTTTAGGATCCATGAGGGTATTGCGTAGGCCCATGCTGGGTAGAAAAGAAGGTCCCTCTGCTTGAAGAACACAGGTAGCTTAAAGACAGTAAGTGCAAGCTCAGAGAACCCATTGAACATGATCATAAGCACACCAAAGAAGAGCGCCCCCATGTAAATGCCCCCATTGGTCACAGAGTCGCGCTTCATCTTTGTACGGAAGAAGAGCGTCATTGCCATAAATGACATCACGATTAGCTGTAATGCCAGAATACCAAGGAATCCGTTATACTTCTATTGTAATTCACTCCATCATATTTTCAATAAAGGAAATTTTTATCGACTCAAATGTTGCATCGAGCAGATACAAGCAATCATGTACCAATCAATATACTTGTTTGTATTAATGGCAGTTACCTGGAAAGTTCTAAACATGTAGACGAAAGAGTTCCTCTTCATGAGGAGGATCTCCCTGTCAATGTTTGCCTTTAGCAGCTCCGTGCCACTCACACCATACCTCGTGGTTGTCAACGCTGCTGGATGGCTCTTGCTCTTGTCGAACGGAACAGCGAGCTCATTTCTTATGGCTCTCCCAGTGTGGAATGACTGGAATGCACGCACAAAATCCTTAACCGGAACGAACATGTAGGGCTCGTCACCCCGTGCCCAATATTGCTTTTGATCTTTCTTTGAAGTCACCTGTCCAGTATTTGCACAGAGGCGTGTTATTAAAAGAAGTACCCATGTGTACATAAGAAGGTGATGGCAATGCAATGCCAATGTAGGTACCTCTTGCAAGAAGTCAGCCACACCCTTCCTCTCAGGACACTTGAAACCGACAGACTCGAAGAATTCAAGCACGTCCTCGCGAGGGCCCTGGTACACAACTTGTCCGTCTGAGAGGAGGATGATGTCGTCGAATAAGTTGTACGTCTCAGGGGCCGGCTGCAGCAGGGAGATGACGGCTGTTCCACCGAGGATGTGGACGGACTGCCTGAGCGAGTTTACAATCTGGAACGTAGTGGAGCTATCAAGCCCAGTGGAGATCTCATCCATGAAGAGCGCCTTGGCTGGCCCAACCAGCATCTCACCTGCAGAACAAATCAAAGTAGAAATATACATATTAACTTTTAACAGCTGGCTTTCATGACCGAAATGGAGCTGGAATTCCATCTATTTACCAGTTGTAACACGCTTCCGTTGTCCACCAGAGATACCCTCAGCATGTCGTCCCCAACCATCGTGTCTGCACACATCTCTAGTCCTAATATCTGCACCCAGTAGTAACGTCTAAAATGATGAACAAGACAGATTTTGCGTAATTCAATCCTAAATTACTCAGTTGTAGCTCAAAGCTGCAGGTACCTTCAGTATATAGTCTGTATTCACATTGGCTTCTAAGCCCCCCATTGATGACGCCTAACCAAGATGAGCAGAAAAGTTACAATCTTCATTTCAAATGTATTTATCATGATAAACGCACTGAAACAACCAAAATCTTGTTGATTTACTACTGCGGATTTGCAAAATTTACCTTCATAAATGCATCGATATCAGCATCAGGCTTGATATTTGCGGCCTTCTCTCGCCTTGACAACTCAGTCAGCATATCTGCCAACAGAACAAAAATGGAAACTTGATAAGCATATCTCAAGCAAACCAAAGACGATCCCACAGAATCCGTGAGCAGCAGAACTGAATGCGCAAGTGCACGTGACTGGTTGCAGAGAATCGTACCAAAGCGAGTGCCAACACCCTGGCAGCGTGCGGAGAAGGCGAGCGTCTCCCTCACAGTCATCTCGCCTATGTGGAGGTCGTGCTGGCTTATGTACGCTGCCGTCCTCTCCGGCACAAACTCCTCCATCCCGTGGCCGTTGTAGGTAACATTGCCTGAGACCTTGAGGTCGTTGTCGAGCCTTCCGGCCAACGCGAGCAGCAAGGTGGTCTTGCCAGACCCAGGTGGGCCCAACAGAAGAGTCATCCTGCGCGAACGAAAAGAGCGTGAGGTGGAAGAAGCGATGAAATCGAGCTCCAAAAGACCCGGGTCAAAGTATGCAACTTGCATAATGCAAGTGTAGTCCGCAGACAGGGGGAGCATCGCATCTTTTGTGTGAACAAAAGGAGAGATAGAGAGATCTTTTCACCTGCGTGGCTTGATGATGCCGCTGACGTCGTGGAGGATGGGCATGGTCCGCTTCCTGTGGGGAGTATGCGCAGAGCGTTTGCCGCTTCCTGCAACAAACACATTCATCAATTCTCAATCTCTGTTCCACAGGCACGCACGCACAGAACACAGGCACAAAACGAGAGCTGGTGACACTGAAGGTTGCGATCGATCATCTCACCTCGAGCGTGTTGGTGATGGAGTTGAGGACGGTGGGGAGGCCGCTGTTGCCGACACGGACCTCCGCCTCTGCCACCAGGTGCTCAAACCGCACCTCGATGGTCGGCATGTCGATCCCAACCCTGCGCATACAAACACGCACAAATCATCAAACACCCAGCAGGCAACGCAAGGAACGAGTCCCCTAAAAAAAAACAAAAAAACTCCGCCAGCGAACTGCTGCTAGGATTAACAACGCACCGCTCGAGGCGGTCCTTGAGCTTGAGCAGGAAGCGCTCGTTGTCCTGGTCGGCGACGCGCACGAGCCGCTCGATGAGCGCCCGCCGCTCGCGCGGGCCGAGGCCATGCACGTCAACCACCCCCTTGGTCCCCGCCGCCGCCGCGCCCTCGCCGCCGCCGTCGAGCGGCGGGAGCATGGCGCGGCGGACGCGGTCGTAGGTGGGCAGCTTCTCGAGCGCGGCCCAGCGCAGCGCCTCCTCGTCGTCCTCCTCCCTGGACGACCGCGAGAACACGTCGTCCCCGCGCCGCCAGATGGACCCGCTGTCCCCCCGCATGCTCGCGACCTTCTGGATTTCCGCCGTCGCGTCCATCCCCGCCAGCCACGGCCGGTGCCCTCCCCTCGTGCGCGGCTAGCTAGCGCCAATCCCTAGCCTGGCGGCGCAAAATCCACAAGTTTCCGCGTGATTTCAAGAGATTTTAGGTGTGTTCCAGGGCTTTCAGGTGCGCTGTCTGCTGGTGTTGGGAGTTGGGGGGCGGGGGTTTTTGTAGGGCGTGGGAAATCCGTTGGAACGGGGCGGGGAGGGGAGGGAAGGGGAAGGCGTGGAGACTGCTTGGTCATCGCCGATTTCCGCCGAATCCCTATTCCCTTGTATGGCGTGCCACTTGTCGCTTCTAGAACCCTAGTTTGAAAAGGTGCATTAGCCTAGAGCGGCTGCCTTCTAGAACGGCGTGTGATTAGCCCCTGCCGATGGTGGCAAGCAAGCAAGCATTTAATGGGCCAGCATTACGTGCGGGTACGCGGGCCTGATTAGACTTTTGTTTTAACCGAAAGATTTTATTGCTGTTATAAGAGCATTTTACAGATACTCTTCGTTTTTAAAACTCAAAAAAAAACTCTTCGTTTTAAAATGTAAGATGTTTTATGTGTAACATATATTGTCTAGATACATATTAAAATGATGAACAAACACACTAAAAAATTTAGATACATTTATATACATTTGATGTGGATAAAAACTAAAACATCTTATATTTAAAACGGAGGGAGTAGTAGCCTAAAAGGCAGCCCATTGGCCAGTGCACGCAACACCCTTCCTAGACAATAACCATCATCTGCACCTATAACTCATTAGTAGCGCGAGGTTGTTCTGATAGGCTGTACAACAAACTATCGGAACGCTGCCACACCCCAAGCCAGAGGTGGTGGAAAGACTCATGTCGCCGCACTCGCACCTCGCCTCGCCACCGTCCCTTCTTCTTTCCTGCTGATGAAGTCGGCCTACCAGTCTACATTCGTCAGCCACAACCGTCCCATGCCATCTCTCAGCCTCGTACTTCTGGAATCTTTCACTTTGTCGGTCCTTCACGGTCTCCTGGCAACCATCTTAACCCATGCCCTTCATCACCAGCTTCAGCCAGTTATAACCTGACCATAAGTCGTGGGAGAGAGCACTTCACACCACTGAGTGTAGGACTCGCATGCGACTCCTCTACGCTCATTGTTGCTTTCTCCACTACGGATCCCTTGTTGTCATTGCGTCGTCACTTAGTGCAACGAGTTGTCGGGTGGGTGGAAACGAAGGAAATGAGGGTATGCTGAGTTAGGAAATGAGAGAGGGGAGAAGAGGAGTGGAGGAAGGTATAAGGTGGGGTGGGTCCCATGATCGCTCGAGCGAGTTAACCCCGTGCGTGGTCACCCCTGGAGAAGCAAAGGTGATTTCAAAGATAAATACATCTATCAATAAATGTCCTAAATTTTTTGCCAACTATACGCGAGCGTCTCGCCCGGGAGGGGGAGGGACCCTGCCAAAATTCGCAGCAGGTATGGAATGCCTTAAGTTGGCCTAACTGCCCCTAGAGCCTCGTGGATTGGCTTCCCTCCAACATTGTAGAACGAGAAGAAGGATACAAAAGGAGAGGGATAAAAGTAAATGACACGAATTAGAGCTAAAATAATTTGTTTTGCTAGGTGTTGGTTCGATCGGTTGTCACCCTTGCGTATATAAGAGGCAATTGGACTTTCCGTGCAAAAATTAGGCTTGGACTCATGACTAAAACCCTAGTTTTGAGTCAAATTCAGATGGTTTATTACGAACCTTCCATATATGTTCGTTTTTAAAACTGACTTCACCTTTCGGACCCTTTTAAGGAAGTAAACACCCTGACATGAAAATCACTCATGTTCTTGAAAAAAGCCGAAGAGCTTTCGTTTTAAATGTTTTTCACCAGAGACCATCTGGATATCTTTTTCTCACTCGGGCGTGGCTGAGTATATCTAGGACGTGCAGGCACTTCGGACAATTTTATCATGCACTTGACCCGACATCACCGTGGTGTATGTCTGATCACCTCTAGTTTCATTAGTAATTCTGATTTATAGGCCGCATACGATATCGATTGAAGATGACCCAAAAATCAGAAGTTGCATGTCTCGACGAGCTTCACAAATTTCACGTTGGGCACTTTTTTATTTATCTTAAAAATGTTCTCTTGTGATTAAAAATCGACCATGAACATAAGAAACCAAAAGACAGTGCCCCTATCTTTACTTCCTCCAAAAATAATAAGTGGAGTGTCAAGTTGGCCTTGAATGAGAGCGCTTGGATTTCCAAAATTACCATTAGCACGTAGTTCTCAATGGCAAACTTGGCTCAATTCATAGATCTTTGATCGAACTTCGGCAAGTTCATCTAACCCTCATTGTGGTTGACGACATCATGTGGACCCTTTCGACGAGTGGCTAAGACTCGGACAAGTCCGCCTACAAGGATCATTTCTTCAGAGTTAAAATACTTTGTATGGCTCTCCATCCAAAATAAGCTATGAAGGCCGAGAGCTTGACAAGGAAAAAGGTTGGACAAATAATGGGGTGTGCTCTTTTTTACGAGAGTACTAGAGTCAGTTACCCACCTTTTTTATACATTGATGGTTTACTAGTACAGGTTTGAGACCTCATTAAGGATTGGCTTGGCCTTCACACAATTGACCCCCACACACAAACTATTCGGTTTTTTTTTTCGAAACTCGGCAATGCCTTTGATTGATAAAGTCGAAAAGAGTTGGATAGTTTATGAGGGAAACAGGCCGAAAACCGTACAACACAACGCACCACACCGGCCCCAAGGCCACGCCCCAAAAAACAAGTCGACGACTATGTCGCCCTAGCGAACCATAGATGACACAAACACGGCGGAGACAACCTCAACGCAAGTCAAAACTCGGAGCCGCCGCTCCGACATCCACACCGGCCCCAAGGCCACGCCCCGAAAACGAGTCTACGACCATGTCGCCCTAGCGACCATAGCCGACAATCAACACGGCGGAGACGATCTCAACGCAAGACGAAAATCCTAATGGTGGTTAAACATCACAGCTTGGAAGCTTTGGCCTCCCTAACCCTTCTCACTCGTTGGAAAATTTGGAAGGAGGATAATGCTCGTGTTTGTAACAACAAGCGTGCTACACATTTGGTTTCTCTTAGCCAAGATTAAAAAGGAGGCATCAGAGAACGTCTTGGACCGTTCCCCTCTCCCCCGTCCACAATAGTGAGAGGAGAACTTTTGGGCGATCCCGTCTTCCCCACCTCGCCGGCGCCGATTTCGTCGGATCCCTCGGCCTCCGCCGGTCGCTTCGGCGGCGGGAGGTCGGGGGATCCCCGAATCGCGTCTGTACATAGCGTAGGGGTAGGTAGGTCTTCAGCCGGTGGCGCTAGGGAGGTGGAGGCACTGGCGGTGGTGTGTTTGCGGTCGATCTGCTCTTCCTCTGGCGTCTGCGCTCCCTGGAGCTCGGGCGTGCGCGGATTGACTTCCTCGAGCTCTGCGTTCTTCGGTGCGTCGAGCTCGTCGTTCCCCTTCCGGTGCCGGCATGGCGGCGGCGCCGTTTTGAAGTTTCTGAAGGAGTGGTTGCGGTTCACCAAGATGGCCTCGCCGCCCGTGGAGCAGGGTGGAGGTGTCATGCCGAGGAGCGTCGACTTCCTTGTCGCCGAGGGGAGCCTCCGAGTCCAAGAGTGCGGAGGGATGGCAGCGGGATTCGCCGGCGCAACATTCTGTGCCGTGGAAGACGAAGCCAGAGTTCAACAAGGGCCTCTTTGTAATTTCTTTGTTTTGCTGGACTTTTCTGTAAAAATCTTGGTGTAATGCAATTCTGTCCTTCTTCGCAAAAAAAAAAAAGATTAAAAAGGAGGCGCGACTTTGGGTTATTATTGGTGCGAATAGTTTGATTGAAATCATCTTAGGAGAGTACGATGTAATATTTGTTTTTTACTTTCTTGTCAAAGTCCTTGTTAATTAATTGGGTCAAAACCCTTTTTTCTTAAACAAAACAGACTTGTTGCAATTTGAAATAAAGCGCGCACAGAACTGACACTTGGTTACGCAATTCTCAGATGAAAACAATTCGTCTGACCCTAGTAGCTGGTGGTATACGATTTTGATCTGCTTATGAAAAATGCAGGACCGGTAGCGGGACGAATGATCACGAGCAGAGTAGGTTCCCCTGACGGAAAATTGATTGAGCGGCACGGGATGCGGAATACATGTGTCAAATTATCGTCGGGCTTGCGTCGTTTTCAGCATCAATTCTTCTAATTTCTATAGCATTCAGCTGCACGAGTGTTAATTTCGCTTTGACAATACACAGGACGAATCGGATCATATGTTGACTTGACTAGTTTCCATGTAGTTTTAGCAGAGTACCACCAACCCTGCGTGTTCGTGTCAGTTAGCCGTAACAGTATGTTCTTAGAACTTGCATTCAGACCTTCGTGAGCATGCTAGAACGAACTTGCAGACCAAGATGAACCCATTGTACAAGGAGTACAACAATTTGACCTACTGCTAGTAGTACTTTTCTGCTCGCCATTTCGGATTTGCGGGTCCTAATTAAGAAGGAACCTTCCCAGTAGTCCAACCTTGTATTTTCAAACCATTTCAGCAGAGGAAGCTTCAGCCATGGAAGTAATTAGTACGGACGGCCATGCCTGCCTGCCTGCGTGAGGGCTTGTGTTCGACTTGGCGTCATCACTGACGCATCTTATTGTTTGTTGTTGCTCTTCGACCATTGAAATTTATTCGATCTTTTTAGCTTGATGGCCAAGGTAAGAAGTAGAGTTCGGAAGAGAAACAAAGAACTTAGTTAGGACCTTTCAGTCGTCAAGTCAATCTCATCTTGCCCGCCCAAACACGTGACATTTTGAGGCGTTATTGTCTAGTCATAGCTTTCGGCTCAACACATGTACCAGTTTCGTCTTTATATTTTCTTTCTTATGAAAAGATTAGTGAAAATTGGCAGACTCTGATCACGACGACGTGGGAAAAATGTGATCTACCGTGTACCCTTTACTTCGTCTCGTGGCTGCAATTCCTTACGTTGTGCCAATCGTGGGGCATTGTGTAGGGTAAGCATTGTTGTAGGCACTAGTATAGAACGACACATCGGATACCTCTCTATGGAAACGGCACGAGCTAGGCGACGAAAAATCGAGCTTTCCGTGTGAGAAAACCCGCCCCGCCATGCAAACTAGCCCGCGTCCCATCATCATAGGCAACGATCGCGCATTTTTAACCGTTACCAATATATTGCCAACGGTGGTTCGTGTGACTCCATGTGCGATATGTACTTCAATGGCATCGGTCATTTGTATATAACTGTTGGCGAGGTTGTGTATATAAAATTCCTTTTTTAGGACTATCTTGGATATTATAAAAGACTATCGATTCGCCCTTGTTCCACTGGTTCAGCTTGTTTCTACTCCGCACTCGTGTCCTCCATGGCCAAGAGCATGATCTCGTCGGGGAGATCGATGGCGTCCTCCTCCTGCGCCGCCGGGGCCGGGTCAGATCTGCCGCTTGTGAAGTGTGTTTGCTGCCGCTGTAAAAAAGCGGTTCGTCGAGTGTCGCGTTCGGATCTAAACCTAGGCCGGATCTACTTCAACTGTCCAAATCACAGGGTTAGTTCGACGCTTCGGCTAGTTTTGACTGATTTCTATTCTATGTGTGATGCTGATTTGGCTCTGGATTCGATTTACTTTTGACAGGGGAGGGGCGAAGAGTATTCTGTGAGCTGTGATTTTTTTTTGGATTGAAGATTATGTTGAGATGCTGCTTGCTAATGGTCTCGAAGTGGAATCTGTAGCCTTGATAGTCAGGAAGGCGAACATGTAGATGAAGCCGCACACTGCAGCTGCTCTAGCTGGTTTGGCATGGCGCCGAACAAACACTTCGACTAAATCTGACCATGTTGTTGTTGTGCGAAAGGAGCGGCAGAAAGGGGATGAAATAGCTCAGTTAAATGTTCTTGTGAGCATTGCTAGAATGATTTTGTGTGTTTGTGTGCTACTGTTAGGTGTGAACTTGTATGCAGCAATGAAAACCAGTAGAATGTATTAGGTTCGTATGCAGCTATGAAAATCAGTAGATTGTAGTGGGTTTGTATACAGCTATGGAAATCAGTAGAATATACTAGTTGTGAATTTGTATGCAGTAGGGTTCTATGTAGCAACTCATTATTAATAAGTATCCAATGGAAACGGTTATATAAAATGTCCGTTGCCAATTCGATGCTTATAAATACGTCATTCCGACAACCCTAACGCTCTCGCTCTCACCCTCACTCTCACTCTCACAGTGTGACGGCGGCTCAAAGCAGCGCCAGATTTAACCCTTATCTCGCAGATCTGAGCGGCGTGGCCGGCCGGCATCGCCGCCGCATAGCATCTACCCCTAGCCGCGCGTCGGCGAGCCGCCGCACATCTTCCCCCAGTGGCGCGTCGGATCTTCCTCGAGCGGCGATGCCACCGCCGGTAAGCTCATCCATGCACTGGACAAGTCGGATAACGCTATGTGTAGTTGCCACAGTTTGTTGCTCAAATGCCTAGCCATAGATAATTATGCATGCGCTCGATTTGTTTGTTCTAATTGGGCACTGTAAGTAGATCGATCTGTTCTCTCAAATATGTAACCATTAATTGGTTTGCACTCAATATTATACACCTACATGTCTCCAATATGTAGATCTATACTGACCATGCATCTATATCCTCATCAGATGCACAGAAGATGTGTCCTTACTAAAGATGTGTTTGCCAAGGCTGATGCTCTTCTGTGGAGTATCAATAATTATCCAGCTTTGGCCACTATGGCAGGAAGAAGAGTCACAAGAGGTTATAAAGCATGCTGTCAGTGCTACCAAAATTATTTGTTTATAGCAAGGAGAGTTGAAGATGTATCACAGTTTGCTACATCTGTCCTTACTAAAGATGTGCTTGTCAAGGCTGATGCTCTTATGTGGAGTATCAATGATTATCCAGCTTTGGGAACTCTGGCAGGAAGAAGAGTGGCAGGAGGTTATAAAGCATGTCGTCACTACTACAAAAACATTTGTCAATAGCTAGCAAGTTATAGAGATGTATCACTGTAATGTAGAGATGTATCACTGTAATGTAGAGCTACCTTATGAATCTGAGCTACTTCCTTATGAATCTGATCTGTCATTCTTGTGCTTGTGCTATGAGATTTCAAATGCCCAGTGGCATCTGTATTCCTGCTATATGATTATGAAGAAACCTCAATGCAAACGAGTAAATTTACACACTCCGTTACTGATGAGCTCAACACTGAGCAAACGAAGATATGTGCGGAACCGTTGCCAAACCTTGTCCTCATCGGCTACGGTTTTTGGACTCCGCTAACGATGAGGGCCTTCACATCAGCCATGGGGACGGGGACACGGACCACTTCCCCGTTTCCGATGAGGGTTTTGGCCCGTTTCTGATGTGTCGTTCTATACTAGTGAGGGATGAAAACGGAGCGAAAACTTTTCGATATTTTCGTGGAAAAACAAAAACGGAATGGAAATACGGAAACAAAAAAAATGAAATTTTACGGAACAAAAACAGAAACGGAAACTTTTATGCGGAAACGGAAATGAAAATGGAACAGCGTATTCCGGCGGAACGCCCACGGAAATTTTATTTTCGGTAATATGGAACTTTCCGTTTTTGCTATGCGATTTTAAGTGGTCTCTGGGTTCCGGCAAACATCTGTTTTTGTTCCATATCCGTACCGTATTCAGTTTATATATGTTTCCGATAATATTCATTTTCGTATTTGTTTCCGGAGTTTCTGTATTTGTTTTCGTTTCTGCAAAAAAAAATATGAAAACAATTGTGGCACCACTCAGTGTTGTCTCTATCCGCTCTGTTTTCATCGCTATTCGTTATACATGGGATGTATGACCGACTCTGACTTATCCCCTCAACTTTGTGTAGGACTGAGGCAAGAGGAGGAAAGCGAGAACCTGCCTCTGGTAGGATGGTTAGGAGGGTGGTTGTACTCCCAGCCCACTAGAGTTCAAACCCCAGGTTTGACGCTAGTGTTTCTCATTTAGGCGGAATATTCTTCAGTGGGAGGCGACGTTCCCGTCGACAGCGAGACGCCCGTGGTGACTTCGTTAATCTCAAGACCTGATTCACCGGCTCAGTCTCTCGGAGGTGCTCATAGGGGTAGGGTGTGCGTGCATGCATTCATAGGGGTGAGTGTATGTGCGTGTATGTGAGCGTCTGCGTTGTACCGTGTTTCGAAAAAAAAGGCAAGTGGAAAGCCCGAAGCTCTGCGGTTTGGGGTTTCGCTATGGGAATTTCTTTTCCTTGCCAGGCGTCATTTATGGCTGCAGATTTAGGACCTCTCTTTTCCATAAGAAAAAAAACAAGCGCTACTACACCAAGTAATGTTCATTGCGATCACCGGTGACAAGTTTGCGCGACACGCAGAAATAAAATCTACGGGAATTGTACACAGGAAGAACATTCTCCCGCTTGGCCATTTGCGCGACACGATTTCGGCAGCACATCGGCTCGTGAATCTCCAGCGTAAGTTTTCACAACGTCATGTCCTTTTTTTTTTTGAAACGAAGACAAAAGATTTGCCTTATTGATTAAATAAGGAGGAGTTTAACAGAAGGATTACAACCCCACATCAATCGAGCAAGAGACGCTCGATTTACAACCCCATACGAGCGAGCAAAACACTCGCAAAAAACACAAAGAGCTACTCCCCCGGTAAGATGTACCCCAAGCGCTTAGCCCCCGCGGCGCTCCACAAGGCCACCTCGGATTTAATCCGCGCAAAAAACACCGTTGGCATGGTAGAAACGTGGCGGAAAACGCGCGCATTCCTTTCGGTCCAAACCTCCCAACATATGAGCATAATGAGGGAAGCTAAGGATTTTCGTCGGGTTCCGTTGGTGTAGATGACGGAGTTCAACCAATTTTTCATCGAGCTAAAGGAGTGCCATTGGCTAGTGTTGATCAAGTGGAGCCCAAGCCAAGCGATCACCATGTTCCAAATGCGGATGGTGAAGCGACATTTGAAGAAAAGATGTGTGGCGGATTCATCTTCTCTCTTGCAAAGTTGGCATAGACCGCAATTTGGCCAACCACGGCGTTGGAGACGGTCAGCCGTCCACACCCGGTTTTGGAGAACAAGCCAAGCGAAAAGCTTGCACTTGGGAGGCGCCCAGTTCTTCCAAACCATCTCCGGCATAGTGGATCTCGTCAAGCCTTCGAATTGTGATTTGTAGGCGGAGGCCGCCATGTACAAGCCGGAGTCGGTGAATTTCCAAGTGATGTCATCGGTCATGCCCTCCACAAGATGGAACTCACTCACTTTCGTCCAAAGATTGACGAACTCGGTGATGTGTTGAGCGGTGATGCCCTCGGTCATGTTGATGTTGGTGATCCAAAACTCGTCCGTGATTCCCTTATTGACGGTGAAGTTTTTCCTAGTGGAGAGGGCAAAAATGGATGGAGCCACCGACTTTGGTTTCAGCCCATGAAGCCATGGGAAGTCCCAAAAGTTTGCGATGCGGCCATCTCCGATGGTGATGACGGTGGCCGCATAGAAGAGATCCATGTCCTCCTTGTTGCAAGGGTTTTCTTTGCCAATCCAAGCCTTGGTGGGGTCCTTCCATTGGAGCCACGGCCACCGAAGACGCAGCGCCCTAGCGAACTTGTCAAGGTCCATAAAACCCAGCCCGCCTTTGTCTTTAGGCCTACAAACAATTTTCCAATTAACCTTGCATTGCCCTCCGGACACTTTTTCCACAGTCGCCCAAAAAAGGCTCTCTCTAACTTGTTCACCGAATGTAAAATGCCCGGGGGATCACACGAGGAGTCAAGTTGTAGATGGCTTGCGAAGTAATCACCGACTTGATAAGGGTGCCTCTTCCGGCCGTTGCAATATTCTTGCCATGCCATGGGACAAGCTTGGCGGCCACTTTGTCAACAAGGGGCTGCACATCGATGGCTTTGAGGCACCTATGAGTTAACGGGAGACCCAAGTATTTTATGGGGAAGGTGCAGCGCTGAACCGGGAAGGGTTGCATGATGTCGTAAAGATCCAAAAGAGAGCACCGAATTGGTACCGCTTGGCTTTTGAGCACATTTGTAACCAGCCCCGTAACTTCTCCAAAGCCCTCGAGAATAGTCGCCAAAACTTTGAAGTCCTCCTTGGTTGGGGCCATGAAGATAGCCGCGTTGAGCGGTGATGCCCTCGGTCATGTTGATGTTGGTGATCCAAAACTCGTCCGTGATTCCCTTATTGACGGTGAAGTTTTTCCTAGTGGAGAGGGCAAAAATGGATGGAGCCACCGACTTTGGTTTCAGTCCATGAAGCCATGGGGAGTCCCAAAAGTTTGCGATGCGGCCATCTCCGATGGTGATGACGGTGGCCGCATAGAAGAGATCCATGTCCTCCTTGTTGCAAGGGTTTTCTTTGCCAATCCAAGCCTTGGTGGGGTCCTTCCATTGGAGCCACGGCCACCGAAGACGCATCGCCCTAGCCAACTTGTCAAGGTCCATAAAACCCAGCCCACCTTTGTCTTTAGGCCTACAAACAATTTTCCAATTAACCTTGCATTGCCCTCCAGACACTTTTTCCACCGTCGCCCCAAAAAAGGCTCTCTCTAACTTGTTCACCGAGTGTAAAATGCCCGGGGGATTACAAGAGGAGTCAAGTGGTAGATGGCTTGCGAAGTAATCACCGACTTGATAAGGGTGCCTCTTCTGGCCGTTGCAATATTCTTGCCATGCCATGGGACAAGCTTGGCGGCCACTTTGTCAACAAGGGGCTGCACATCGATGGCTTTGAGGCGCCTATGAGTTAACGGGAGGCCCAAGTATTTTATGGGGAAGGTGCAGCGCTGAACCGGGAAGGGTTGCATGATGTCGTAAAGATTCAAAAGAGAGCACCGAATTGGTACCGCTTGGCTTTTGAGCACATTTGTGACCAGCCCCGTAACTTCTCCAAAGCCCTCGAGAATAGTCGCCAAAACTTTGAAGTCCTCCTTGGTTGGGGCCATGAAGATAGCCGCATCATCAGCATAAAGAGAGGTGCGGATGATGGGGCCGCGACCACGCAGCCGGTGTAGATTTCCATTAGTCGTGGCCAAGTCAAGAAGTTGTTGCAACGGGTCGATGACAAGGTCGAAGAGGAGCGGCGAGAGCGGGTCGCCTTGCCTAAGCCCTCTCCCATGCGATATTGGCGAACCCGGAACTCCATTGAGCATGACGCGGGAGGACGCGGTAACAAGGAGGGCCGCCACCCAATCCTGATACTTTGCGGGAAAACCACGCCTTTGCAAAAGGTCAAGCAAGAAAGACCATCGCACGGAGTCAAAGGCCTTCTTGATGTCAAGCTTGGGGAGGATGCTTGGCGTGTTGGTGCGGTGCATTCTTCACACATAGTTTCTCACACACATGAAGTTATCATGAATACTTCTCCCCTTGATGAAGGCACTTTGAAACTTGGAAACATGGGTGTCCATGAGAGGTGCGAGGCGGGAGGACATCATCTTGGCTATAATTTTGGCAATGGCATGGATGAGACTAATGGGACGGTAGTCGGAGATCGCCTCAACTCCCTCCTTTTTTGGCAAGAGCACAATGTTTGCCGAGTTAAGCCAATGCAAACTTCCGGTGCGAAGGTCGGAGAATTGTTGGATAGCACGCATCACATCACTTTTAATAGTAGGTCGGAGAAGGTCGGAGACTTGGAAACGTCATGTCCTTTTCACCTGCACTATTTGTGATCTATTGCGTGTAAATGCAGGTATTGCTAGGTACGCATGCAGGAAAAGAGTGAAATTGCTAACTATGTATGTACATAAAAATTCAAAACTCATGATATGAAAGAAGTTGGTTTCGTAAACATATTTTTTAGTCAAACCATCTATCTGATTGATAATCGATCTACATGTGCTTCTTTAATCCCATGAGTAAAGACCAAAGGGCTCATCTGATGCTCCTCGGATATGGAAAGTGCGATGTAGCCTACCATCGCCTCACACCTCCACGAACCCCTATGGCTGTATCCACCTCCAGGAGGGAACATGGCATGACTTCTGCTGGGGTATACTTGATAGTGTAATATGGTGCAAGTCGATATGGAAAGATAACTCAACTCCAGAGTACATGAAAGTTTGACACATGGACGAATTCGGTGCACGTGAGAATATTCACCAAGCTGTAGTTTGTTTTGTTTGTGATGACTATTATGTATGCATGTGTTATATTACGTTTGAATTTGGAGTTATAATACTTGTTATCTTGGTCTCCTACATAATGTAGGGTAGGTGCTCTATTTAATAGTACAAGAAGTCTCTGCATGTATTTTTAAAAGTATTTCTAATATAATGATTTCCTATCTCATATTATATTTTTACCAATCTTGACATTAGGAGTAGTGCATTTTTTATTAAATGATGAAAATTTAACCCATGGCGACTAGATAGTGAAAGAAACTAGGAGGAGAGACAAACACATGTGCCAGCGCCCGAGACAGGTGTTGCAGTCAAGGCAAGAGGAGCTCCCGTAGTCCGACCTCAGGAAGTAGGCAAGTTTCCCGAATCTCATTAACTAGTTTTGGTATCATCATCGTGTTGTTGTGATTGCTTGATACTCGGAAGATCGATTATGCATCTGTGACCCTAACAAAAACAACTTTTAGATTTGGACCGTCTACAATCTTTGACCCATATAGAAACCCTCTCCTTTATATGGCAATCATAAAACCCTAGAAGCTTAAGAAAAGAAAACCCTAGCCGCTTCAGAAATAGAAAACCCTAGCCACCAACCGTATCCTGCATCTTCGTTCGAGAACCAATGAGTTATTGCCTCCACTGCTTGTTGCTCCGACGACAAAACGTGGTGGGGACCTTGGACATGTGCTTGGCGTCGTAGTTAGGTCCTTAAAATTAGAGCATGGTCAACTGGCAACGACGGGGGCGTTGTGCCAAACGGTTTTCTCGTCTCCTTGTCCACCTCGTCGACGACAATCTCGCTGGTGGCGTTTACAAAGGCGGACAATCGGCTAGTCACTACTCCGTTGGAGTGATGGATTTCGTTTTGTTGACTCGTATGCTACAAGTTTGGTGTTAGAATATTCAGGTTGATTCATGGCTTCAATGGTGACGACTTCGGATTTAGGGCGCTGATTCTTAGCGGCACGTGCACGAAAACTCTCGGCTATCATCCAACAAATTCATATCTACTCCCTCCGTTCCAAATTACTTGATTTGGGTTTGTCCAAATACGGATGTATCTAGACACTAAACAAGTATAGATACATCCGTATTTGGACAAATCCAAGTCAAGTAATTTAGAACGGAAGGAGTACTTCTTTAGGGGAGCGGCGGCAAGAACACGTCGGCAGCGGCTCTCTGTGCTGAGAGTACTCGTTACGTGATTCAAGAATCTCGTTGCAAATTTGTATTGTGTTTGGGCATCTATAGGTCCGGCTAACTTTTATAATAGATTTAGGTATTTCTCAAAAAAAAATCTTTAACTAATTTAAGATTTTTTGCAGGGAAGACCTATTTCAGATTCGGATCTGGCAAAAATACAAGAACATAAAGCAAAGACGAATTAGCAGTTTTCGATTAGCAATGTGCAGTTTTGCATGGCGCACTGGCAATTTGCATTCACAATAAGCAGGAGTGACAAGTGCACTAGCTAACAAAACTATGCAATCTACAAAATTTAACCAGACAGATCAATTGATTGATCAACTACTAGTAGCTAGGCGGTGTTCCTCTCTGTCCTTGCTCGTACATGGTCTCAACGATGATCTCGCGCAGCGCGCGGCGCGATGACTCCACGTCGCGGCCAGACACAAACGGTGCGCGAGCAGCTGCGCCACCGTGGCGCGCCGATTCGGATCCTTCTGCAGGCAGGCAGCCACGAACCCGCGCAGCGACGCCGACGCCGACGCTGAAGAGCTCTCCGGCACCGACGGTGGCTCACCGTAGCAGATAGCCTCCTTCAGCATCTCTCATGAGGTCCTCTGCGCCGCCGGCAGGATGGGGCACCGTCCGGAGAACAGCTCCAAGACGGTGATGCCGAAGCTCCAGACGTCGGCGGCGCAGGCGCCGCGCGGCCCGGCGCGGGCGTTGGGCGCGAACCGCTCGGGGCTCATGTACGCCGTCGAGCCGACGCCAATGGAGACCCAGAGGCCTTCACGGGGGATGCGCGAGAAGATCCTGGACACGCTGAAGTCGACGATCCTGACGTGCCCGCGGCCGTCGGCGAGGAGGTTGTTCGGCTTGAGGTCGAGGTGTGCGACGCCGCACGAGTAGTGGAGGTGGGATAGGCCCGCGAGGCACCGTGCGGCCACCTCGGCCACGGCGGACTCAGGGAGGCCGTCGCGGTGGCGGAGGAGCCGGCGTCCATGAGCTCGAGAAGCATCGCGGGCGCGTCGTCCTCGCGGCGGAAGATGGCGTGCTAACGGACGAGGTGGGGCGACCCGCCGACGCGGTGGAGCACCTCCGCCTCCTCCTCCGAAGTGAGGTCCGAGCAGTACGCCGTCTTGAGCGCGAACACCGCGCCGGAGCTGCGGAGGCGCACCTTGGTGACCACGCCTGACGTGGTGTGGAACACGGCATATGCCACGGGTGGGGGCAGCATTCTGCAACATCGGCACCCGCAGGGATTGCGCCGGAGCGCGAACATGGGAAGTACCCAGGTTCGGAGCCCTGCCGGAGGAGGTAACACTCCTACTCCTGCTCGATCTCTCTATCATCAGTGGACATAGTACAGAGTTGCTCCTTGAGCTGTTCGGTGAGCTTTCCATGACTCGGGTGTGGGGAGGAAGAAGTATGCGGCCAGGGTCCGAATCCCCTCTACTCAGGCTCCAGACAACCTTATATAGGCCTGGCTGTCTGGCTTATAGGCGGGGCCGGCTATAGGGGTCTTTCTTCATGACGCCGCATGTCCGTGACACAGTGTGCTACGCTTCGCACAGTCGAACTCCATAGCCGCGTAGGAGATGTCGCGGTAGACTTGTCGTCGTGGAGGGCTGGCCGGCTGTGATGCCGGACCCCACCGACCGGGCAGGCGGCGCCCAGGGTCTTGTCGGGCGCTGGACAGCGCCCCGTGTCTTCCGCCTGTCGAGACTGCTGGGCACTGTGGGAGACGTCAGGCCATGTTTCGCTTCAGCCCATGCCTAGGCGACGTGGAGGGCTCAGCCGGCCATGGCCCCGGCGCCGCCCGACACGGGCCCTTGTCTTCTGCTCGTTGCAGGCGAGTGACAGCCGGTTATCCGGCTGGCGAGTGACCGAATCCGGCTGCCACCGTTGACCTTGGTCGCATAAGGCGGGCGTTGCTTGTCGTTATCTGTTTGTCTCTTGGAACTGTGCTGATGACGAGCCTGCAGTCCTTCTTGCCCGGGCCGCTCGGCTGTGCGTCGGCAGGCTAGGCGGAGTCCGGCTGCGCTCGGGGCAGGCGGGCTCGGCTTAGCCGGACAGCCGGAGACGGCTGGGCACTTGAATGTGCGTTTCACTCGGGATCTTCTGTGGGACTTTGGGTACCCGGATTTCATCCCCATGTCACTAGCCCCCGAACACGTTGGAGCGATGCAGCCGATTACGGCGAGGAGGGCTTCTGCGTGTTCAACAAACCGAAGAAGTTCATCCGGTCGAGGAGGCGAAACGTCGGGCGCTCCGCCAGCCGGGTGCTGGTGATGACGTTAGGGATGATGTTGGCACATCCCATCCGCCTGCCAGGCGGTCGCCCGGCAGTCGAGACGACTCCTCGGTTTCTGTTGCAGGATCTTCTGTGGCGATGTAGTAGGAGTGGGATCTTCTGTGGCGAAACCACCGCCCACGATCTCGCCCACGATCGCGCGGTTGCACGCCACGCGACGCGATCTCTGGGGGCGGTTACCGGTTGCGCGAGGGCTATGAAGAGGGGGCGACGGCCTTGGTGGGAGGAGTTCGCTTCGCTCTGCCTCCTCGCCTCCACGCGCCCGAGCCCTCCGCTGCAACCTCCGTGCTTCTCTTCTCCCTTCTTCTCCGGCGAAGCGGTTGCTCCACCGGCGTGGCACCTCTCCCTCCGACGCGAGGCAGCAACAGACGCGGCGACCACGAGCAACCATCAATCGACGCCGGCGACGACTCCCGCTCCCCCCGGCACGCTGGAGCCCGAGATGGCCGAGGGGAATGACGGCGGCGGCGACTAGCGTGGCTCGCATATCACCGCGGAGGACATCGAGGGCCTCCGCGCGCGCGGACTTCTGTCGACGGAGGAGCGCGTGGGGGGTGCGCCTCGCCGCCGAGGACGAGGTGATCCCCGTCGCGCACGCTGGCGAGTCGGTGGTCTTCATGGATCACTTCAACCGCGGGCTCGCATTGCCGGCGAGCCCGTTCCTCCAGAGCTTCCTCCAGCTGTTCGGCCTGCAGCCGCACCACCTCGGAGCCAACTCCGTGGCGACGCTGACCTACTTCGCCACCGTCTGCGAAGGCTGGCTCGGCGTCTGGTCATCCCTTGCTCTCTTCTGCCGGCTCTTCTACCTTCGCGGCCGATACCTCGCCGACAAGGAGGAGCTTGGCTTCATCGATTGCGGAGCCGCGATCGTCTACCGCCGGTCGCGGACGGAGCTGTCGGGTTACAAGAAACCGGACACGGTGAAGGACTGGCAGCGGACGTACTTCTACGTCCGCAACCTGAAGGTGGGTGAAGACCACATCCGCCTGCCGGCCTTCCAGCCGGTCGCCCCAGTGAGGGACAACTGGGGCGTGAAGAAGTACGGCGACCAGACGGACGTCGACAAGATGCTCGAGCGGCTCGAGGCCCTCTTCGCGAAGGAGGGGCTGACCACCCGGGACGTGACCCTCTGCTGGTTGTACAACCGGATCGCGCCGCTGCAGGCCCGGCTCCACAAGATCTGCTTCCTGGATGGACGCCTCGACCCCACCCGGCTGACCTGGAAGAGGTGGAAGCTAGAGTCGCTGAACGGCCGGCTCCGGCACGTCGCCAAGGAGCAGAGGGTGGCGGAGAACTGGAAATACAGCAGGGCGCCGTATACTCGCCGGAAGCGGGTGCCCAAGGTACGTTGTCTTGCTTGTGCTCGTGCTCTTTCATCTATTCTCAGCCGGCTGCTCACCCGGCCGGCTGCGCAGCTGTTCAAGATCCAGCTTGAGGAGGACGGGCCCAACGGCCACCAGTTCCGGCCGAACATCCAGCTGGAGACGGATGCGCCTGGGGAGCCCCAGCCTGAGGGCGAGGAGGAGGCGGCCGAGGGCGACGACGACGAGGCCGCCCAGGGAGACGGTGGTGGTGCCGGGGGCGACCAAGCGGGTAACGAGCCGGCTGACCAGGCGCCGCTTGGCGGTGGCAAGGCGGGCAACGCTCCGCCGGCTGCTCGGGGTAAGCCGGTTGCCTCTAGCTCTGATGTTGACGAGGTCTCAAAACCTATGGAAATCATTGATCCCTCGGACACTGAGAGCATTGAGAGTGCAGAGACCGCGGGGTCGACCTCGGCCCCCCGCCCGAAGAGACCGAAGCCGGCTACTCCAACCGGTACGGAGGGAGATGAAGATGACGACGAGTTGCTGCTGAGGAAGCGGCCGAAAAGGGTCCCGGTCAACGTGCGCGGGTAAGTGCTTCTTGTCGCTTGATATTTCTGTTGTCTTGGCGGGTGAATTATCGTGCTTCTTTCAGGGCGTCGAGGCCCTTGACTGTTGACGGGGTCGCGGAGGCGGCCGCCTTGCCGGCTGCGCGAGCGGACGCGGCCGTTGTCGGGGGAATAATTATCCCGCGACTTATTCAAGCAAAAGCGCGACTTATTCATAGTCGCACTACTATTGGGCTTACATGAAAGTGGACCGACTCAAGATCATAAGGAAGGATCCAGAAGCTCGAAGATAACTTGACTTGGAAGACAAGACATATGATTAGTCTCCAAGTAGGACTCCGGCTCATACTTTCCTTGGAGAGAAGTTTCCTAGTAACCTTGCGAGCCATCGTCTTTATAAGGTGGACTCCAAGGACATAGAACACCAAGCAAAAAGGCTCTCATACATCCAGAGAGAGGCGACTCGATACCTCGATCGCCAACCCCTTATAACACCATATTCATATCAATACCAATCTAGTATAGGCAGGACGTAGGTCTTTACCTCGCATCGAGGGGCCGAACCTGGGTAAAAAACATTGTCTTCTCATGCCCTGCGATCTTTAGCTCGGAGACGCTCGATCGCTTAATCTCCAACTCTACGAAGTCATCTCCATGACATCTGCGTGACAATCCCACGACAGTTGGCGCCTACCGTGGGGCTGCGGTCAAGAGCGTCATGTTCCGCGCTGGATCTGTGTCAGGGACGGAGGATCTCGTCGTTGATTCAAGATCGGCGACTTCAACATCGCGCCGGTCTAAACAATTCGGCGGTATCTACATCTACATCAAGATCTACCTCAAGCTCGAGCAGAAAGCGTGAAGAAATTCGACCGCGCGATTCGCGGCTCAACTTCGACAACGACCCTCACGCGCGGGTTACAGGACAGCAGCAACGTCCATATGTCGGACTTTACCGGCGGCGGCTCGAAACTCATATCGACGATCCCTTCGGTGGAAAGATGCGCAATCGAGTTTCCTAACAGCTGTCGAAAGGGCATTAGATTCCAACGGTTAGATCTCCGTGGCCGACTCAAACACTGAACCCCTGTCAAAAGCTGACGGAACTCCGCGCGAATTTGGAAAAATAATTATCGAGGTCGAGTCGGACATCAATTCGAAGATCCCTCCGGTGAAGATCTGCGGAACACGATCCCGAAGCCCTCCAAGAAATTTGAGATAATTCCAACGGTTAGATCTCCGTCAGCGGCTCATGCACTGCAGCAAGTTTTTTATTCAGGCGAGATCGCGAATCAAAAGAAGGGCAAACAGCAGATCGGGTACAATTCCGGTTTGAGTCAAAGGCGATCAGAAGTCCAGATGCTGCAGTCGTATTTTCTAAGAAATAAATCAAGGGAAGTTCACACGTCCGTATAAAGTTCCCAGGAAGGAAACGAAGGTCTGCTGAAATCCATCGGCGACATATCGTAATCATTGCTAGCTCGCCGTGGACAACCAATTATGCCGCGATTCATGACTCCACCACCGTCGTTAGCGACCCGGCATCACGGCAAATGGCTTTGCCAGCATAGCCAGGGACGGAGCCAGCAGGGGGCGAGCTGGGGCCATGGCTCCCCCATGCTGGAAAGAATTGTGATACCACCGCATGTATTACATGTATTTAATCTCCAGATTAGTCTAAATTAACTCATATGGCCCCCTCCAAGTTTCATAATCACTACTTGGCCCCTCTTGTACAAAATTCCTAGCTCCGTCCCTGAGCATAGCGACCGATTGGCCAGCTTAATTCATTAGCAGGCGACTCAGAAGATCGACACAATCATCAGGCACATCGCGTCTTGCGATCCAAATCATGGCATGCCGAGCTAGACAGGAAGTTTGCCGCTAGCCGGGTTAATTGGTTACGCTGATTTGGTTTCGTGAGGACGAGTTCAAGTTGTATTCCACCCGGCCAGTGGATCAAGACCCGACAGAAGATAGAGCGATCTGGAGTCAGCCTTGCTTAGCATGGAAAGTTCTCACGTGCACCTGGTCCCTGCTTTGGAAAGAGAAGGCCTAAAACAAGTTGGCAAAAGGAAATTGAATTGCTAGTTCACCTGGAGGCTTCACGTACAAGAAAAAAAAGGAGAGAGAGCTATGGAGATGGCGTACGTGAGCTGCTAGACTGCAATTGCATGGCGCAACTTTACAAAAACAAAAAGGGGAGGATACGTACGGTGTGGTCAGGTTTCAGGCCACCAGCCAGCGACTCCAGACTGGAGCGACTCAACTGGGAGATAGTACCTAGAACTACTGCTAGTTACATAGCCATGCATGCAGTAAAGGAAATTAGAAGATTCAATCAGTCCATCGTCAAATACAGTCACGTTATCACCAACATCGTCCACTCCCACGACTTCGGCCAAGGCGATTTAAATAGTCCGCCGACCAAGACGCAGAGGAGATTCAGGCTCGTTAACTTCAGGACTATCATCAACGCAGATGAAGGCCAGCCCCAATATTATATTGATGACTCACACAAGGATCGAGAAAGGCCATGCAAAAGGAGGAAAGGAGTGCTGAAGTGTACGTTCCAGCAGCTTGCGAGTCAATGCAAGTGGCTGGCTACTTCGAGGAAAAAAGAGAGGAGCATTGGGAAGGCGACTCGCAAAGCTGCCATCATCGATCTGGCGACTTTGAACGGTCGAGCATATTAGTCGCCTTGACCACCCTCGTCTGGCGGCTCGACGATCGGATGACTAGGACAGACATATCTCCAGCTCAATGGCATAAGTACAATCTGCAACGACGATGGTTTGCGACTTACATTACATCATCAACACCAAGAAAATAAAAACAAGATAAGTTGCTACCATGCTCAAATTTTACATTCTTTATCAACTAATATTGGTTTCACCTTCGAGTATATCTCGGGGGCTGCATATCTAGCTTATAAGGCTTATTATCAAATGTCTATGCGACTTAAAATTATATCATGTCGTAGACTTTAAATTCATATCAGCTTTTGTAGATTTGATTACATCTACTTCTCAATACATTCGTCAAATTAGAGTTCTTTATAACTCGCATTGCAAAGTCTAGCTATTTACAGCTTGCATTGAATATCAAGATCACCACTACATGTTCAAGCATTGATATTTGGCGATTCATTTGTCATTCTATGATTATCATTATATCAATTTATGACTGATCGTTATATAATTTCATGATTTATCATCATATCATTTTATTAATCATCATCGACATATTGTCATATCAATTTATGAATCGCATAGCGATTTACCCCCATATCATTTTATGAGTCGCAAACAGCTCATCATTACATCAGTTTATGAATTATTAATGAATCATTATCTTATCAATATTTGAGTTAAAACAGGTGACTCGCCGTACCACATCTATAGCTAATCAGAGCTGGTTATCATCAAAGCTAATTAGAGCTCGTCACGGCTATTGCTGCCGATAAAAGCAATAATCCTGGTTATTCTCGCCTTAAGTCAGAAATATCTTTGCACTATGCGGCCAAAGTACTGGGGTGCGGTGTCAATCGAGTGTGATCGCCTATCATGGCCGCCAGCGACACTGAACACGCATTTTTTACCTGAGAAATACTGAGCCGCGCGAATACCTACTTAACGGTAATAGAGATAATTCAGAAGGACTAAAGTACCCGCGTGTGGCGTCAATCGCGTCTGAATGCCTATCATGGCCGTTCTCGACCCTGAACACACGTTAGATTTGAGAAATACTGAGTCAAGTACCATATGCTATCATGCATCGTACAATATGCTATCATGCATCTTACCAGTTGCTATCATGCAACTAGTTGCTATTATGCAACCATTTGCTATCATGCAAAATATCATGCAACATATCATTTGCATCATGGGACATATCATTTGCATCATGAGACATATCATTTGCTATCATGCAGATTATACTATGCTATCATGCAGGGTACCATATGCTATTATGCGGAGTACTAACTTTTTATCATAATTATTACCAGCCGCCAATGCTAACATATTATTATCAAGTTATTATCATTGCTTCCTGGGGGGCTTTGCCTTCTGATTTAACAGGAACCTATAACTCGGCCATACGAGTTTGAATTGGCATGGCCAGATTTTTTATTGAGATAATTATCTCCTGATATTGGCTGATGAAGCCACCATTATTTATTTAACTACACCCACATCAAGTGGAATTTATATCATTATTATCTTGCGGCAATAATATTTGTCAATCTGTTGCAAGATCAAATTACAACGATATGCCATCAAGCAGGATAATGAAATCATGCCTGCTTAATGCCTGGGGGCTAGGACAATTAAATTTTTGTCCAACTTGTGACATTTTTTAGTCCGGAGCAGCATTATTATGCAAACAACTCGGCCCTCGGGGGCTACACATCTACCACTATCTGGCGGTTTTTATTATATTGATATACCATGTTTTATATGCAGATTTCATTTTGCAGCACATGATAATATATATTTGCGAGTCGAATCAGCGACTCGCAAATTTTTAAATACAGGTTATGGCTATATGCCCTTGAGCCGCCATGTCTCAACATGCGTTTAGATGGCTCGTCATGATAACATGACAGATTATTATTCTAATGATTGACCAGCTTATTTATGCTTATGATCTTTTATGCTTCGATGTCTATGACTCAGCACCTTATACACATTTGGTTGATATATCTTGTTACTCATAAGTTATTATTCTTATGATTTCAGCTCAGTCTTACATCCAACAGGAAAAGGTGTTTTTCATCAAGTGCTTCGCGGAAAACTCACCGCGATTCTGCAGCTTCAATGCGACCAAGACAGAAGTGCTCAATTGGCAACATAGTGGCTAAATAAGCCGCAAACATAGCGACTCATCGCTTATACATCAGCGGCTCAAGAAATCGCAATGCTTGCGACTTAACACCAGCGAGTCGACAAGCTCTACATATGCAAGCCAACTACATCATTATCATCATCAAGACAGAATCTTCCGCCTGATTCTACGAATCACCCGAAAGCTTGGGGGCTAATATCGGGGAATAATTATCCCGCGACTTATTCAAGCAAAAGCGCGACTTATTCATAGTCGCACCACTATTGGGCTTACATGAAAGTGGACCGACTCAAGATCATAAGGAAGGATCCAGAAGCTCGAAGATAACTTGACTTGGAAGATAAGACATATGATTAGTCTCCAAGTAGGACTCCGGCTCATACTTTCCTTGGGAGAGAAGTTTCCTTGTAACCTTGCGAGCCATCGTCTTTATAAGGTGGACTCCAAGGACATAGAACACCAAGCAAAAAGGCTCTCATACATCCAGAGAGAGGCGACTCGATACCTCGATCGCCAACCCCTTGTAACACCATATTCATATCAATACCAATCTAGGATAGGCAGGACGTAGGTCTTTACCTCGCATCGAGGGGCCGAACCTGGGTAAAAAACATTGTCTTCTCGTGCCCTGCGATCTTTAGCTCGGAGACGCTCGATCGCTTAATCCCCAACTCTACGAAGTCATCTCCATGACATCTGCGTGACAATCCCACGACAGCCATCCAGGCGGCGGAGCAGCGGGCGGGCGAGGGGAGCAGCGCGAGCGGCCCCCGCGCCTGGTGCGGGAGGCCAGCCGGTGGGGCCCCAGGTCGAGGTGGTTCCGCCTACTGGCGGAGGTGAGATCGAGAAGGCCGGTGATGCCCCGGGGGCAGCCGAGGTCGGGGCGATGGGTGCTCCGAAGATGAGGGCCGGTGCGGCACCCTCTACGAAGAGGGCCGAGTCAGTGGCGAAGAAGAAGGCGGGGAAGCAGGTGGCGCCGACCGCCGGGGAGAAGGCCAAGGGTGCCGCTGCTTCTTCGCAGAGGCAGCTGGTGCCGGCTGATCCCTCCATTGTTGCCAACGCCGGGGGGACGCGGAGGCCGACCAACCCGCTGGACTTCGCCTTGGAGATCTGGAAGGAGCTGGTGGTCTAGCTCAAGGACTTCGACCGCTTCCTGGAGCTGCTCAAGGTATGCTCTCGTGCTTAGTTTCTTCGATTTATCTTGGGCCGGCTGCGGCAGCCGGCTCGAGTCTTGAGCCTCATATTTTCTTAACTTCACGAGGAGTCCAACCAGAAGGTCCTGCAGCTGGAGAAGGACCTCGAGGCCGCCAAGAGTAAGTGTTTTGCCCGGCTGCGATTTTTCCATACGGAGTCGGGTGCGGGATCTGATGCTTTTCTTTGCCGAGAGCGACGAGGAGCTGCGCGCGAAACTGGCTAGCTACCAGTTCAGCGACCTGGCGCAGGAGGTGGAGCGCCTTAAGAAGCGCGACGAGGAGTGGCAGGCGGAGCTGGACAAACTGGCCAAGGCCAAAGAGGCGGTGGAGAAGGCGGCGGTGGAGGCGCGGGTGCAGTTCGAGAAGCTGGAACAAGGCTATAACCAACAGCGCAAGGATGACCAGGCGGATGTCACGAGGCTGAAGGACGAGGTCACCCGCATGACGCCGGAGGAGGGGTCGCCGCGCAAAGAGCTGGCTCGAATCGACCTCGTTGTTCGAGGTAATCTTCGCGGCGATGCTCTTGTCTTGCTGAAGTTTTTCTTGTGGTGACGTTTTCGTCCGGCCGCAGGCTACTATCCGTCTGCGGGCATGGATGCGGCTAGGGCCCAGCTGGAAGTCCTTGGGGTGGAGCCGACTGGTGCCGCCCTTGCCGGCTGCGCGACCTCCGTGGCGGACTGGGTGGATCGGCTTGGGGTCGATGCTTGTGCGTTCGCCTTCGCGACCACGAGGCTCTGCAGATACGTCTGGCCCGGCCAGGAATTCCCATTGTCCTGGCCGAACTGGCACATCGTCTTGCTCTCGCGCCGGCTGCGGTGCAGGAGCTGCAGGAGTCGGCTGCGCGTGGCGGGGCCTTGTGGGCCGTGTCGCTGCTCAAGTCCTGGTACCCGGCTGCCGACCTGGAGCTGCTCACGGTGGGCTTCCGGGATGAAAACACGTACGAGGAGCTCAAGCGGTGACCGAACCTTCGTGATGCCGCTTGCACCGTTGCTGACTTCGTCGACCTTGCAGACTTCATCCCCGACAGGCAGCCGGCCCAACCGGCCAAGGACTCGGAGGCTGAGTACGCCGAGGATGATGATGGCGACGAAGTCGAGGAGCCGGCGAAGGACTCCAAGGGGAAGGCCGTTGAAGAAGCCGGTTGCTCCAAAACTGGCGACGTGGCCAGCTCCTCCAAGGCCACCGAATGAAGACCTCGGGATGCCGGGTTGCCGCTTGTATTCTCGTCGTTCCTGTTGAACTTGTCTCATTTGCCCCCGGGATGCCGGGCGTACTTGTTCAGAACCTCTGGTACTCGTGTCGTGACTTGCGTGGAGGTTCGTCTTCTTTACTTTGTTTCTGCTCGAAGTTTCTCGTAATTTCTTTTTCCTCTTTACCCTCACTAGCCCCGAGATTCGCTCGGCTGGCGCAGCCAGTGGAGTTGAATCTGAAGTGTCTTTGATAGTTAGCCCGGCTACGCTCGGGGCAACCGGGTTTCCGCGCACTAGCCCCCGAGATTCGGCCCGACTGGCGTAGCCAGTTGAGTCGAATCTGGACTAGGTATCTTTGGTAGTTTGCCCGGCTGGTCGTGACAGCCGGGTTTTCGCGCACTAGCCCCCGAGATTCGGCCCGACTGGTGTAGCCAGTTGAGTCGAATCTAGACTAGGATATCTTCGATAGCTTGCCCAGCTGGTCGTGGCAGCCGGGTTTGTGCACACTATCCCCCGAGATTTGGCCCGACTGGGTAGCCAGTTGAGTCAAATCTGGACTAGGTTTATTCGAGAGTTTGTGAGGCCGGCAAAAAAATGACACATAGAACCTTCGTTAGATCGTTAGTCCTCAAAATCGAAAAGGTTGGCACATTTTAGCTTTGGTTTTTATTCGATTAGGGGCCGGCTCGCCCTTGTTTTGCCGCCCGTGCCCCTTCCCGTGTCTCGGCTCTGCGACCCCTGCTCTTGCCTGCTGAATTCTATAGCCGGATCCGAAGAGAGGGCCGGCCGGCTAGGCGCACGGTACTGAGATCTTTGAGAGGCTAGACGCAGGCGAGCGAAAGCGCGGTTTTTTCTGTCGCGAGCCGGAGACTTTTTCTTTCTTACGAGTTTTTCGCGTGTGCCCCCTAGCCGGTTTCTGCCCAACGTGTCAATCGGGTTGCGGTCTGCAGCCGGATGCGAGAGTATACGTCGGGGTCAAGCACGGTACTAAGCTAGCGTAAGCGGGAATCGATAGTCGGCTAGCCACATTTTTTCTGTCGCGAGCCGGAGATGTTTCTTTCTTACAGGCCTTTCGCGTGTGCCCCCTAGCCAGTTTCTGGCCAGCGTGTCAGCCGGGTTGCGGTCTGCAGCCGGATCCGAGAGTAGGCGTCGTGGTCGAGCATTCTACTAAGCTAGCGTAAGCGAGAATCGATAGTTGGCTAGCCACAATTGAGAATGAAGAAACAACTCTGAAACAACGTTAGCCCCCGAGTGCGTGCTCGGGAGTGCAAAGTTTTATTCAAAAGTAACAACAGGGTGTTACACTTGTTCTAGGAGTAGAACGGCTTGAGGAGGCTGGCATTCCACGGGCATTCCCCCTCCTCGTAAGGGTAAACGGCTTGTTCTTTTTCTCCTCGCGTACGTCTGTGAGATAGTACGCGTTGTTGCGCAGCGCTCTGTTGATGATGAACGGGCCCTCCCAAGGGAGGACAACTTGTGGAGTCTCTTGGTGTCTTGGATCCACCGGAGCACTAGGTCTCCTTCGCGGAATGTGACCGGGTGCACTTTCCGGCT
The DNA here is from genome assembly GCA_947311845.1 of Poa pratensis. Taxonomy (NCBI): domain Eukaryota; kingdom Viridiplantae; phylum Streptophyta; class Magnoliopsida; order Poales; family Poaceae; genus Poa; species Poa pratensis. The sequence continues at coordinate 42,861,502 of CAMZMU010000071.1, read as the reverse complement.
GTTGTACCGGCGCAGGTTCTGCTGATATATGGCCGATCTGGACAGGGCCAGTTCTCGCGCCTCCTCGAGGAGGTCCACGCCGTCTTCGTTTGCCCGCTTGGCTTCTTTCATCATGTAGAGGATGGCTCGAGGGGAGTCGAACTCGGTGTCAGCCGGCAGGACTGCTTCCACGCCGTAGACGAGGAAGAAAGGCGTGTAGTTCGTCGAGTGGTTGGGGGTGGTCCTGAGGCTCCAGAGTACATGCGGGAGTTCTTCGATCCAGCACCTGGGTGCTCGCTCGAGTGAGTCGACCAGCCGGGGCCGGATTCTGGCTAGGACTAGGCCGTTTGCTTTCTCCACCTGGCTGTTTGACATGGGATGAGACACCGAGGCGAGGTCCAGCCGGATTCGCTTCTCGCGGCAGAAATGCTTGAAGACGCCCTTGGCGAAGTTCGTGCAGTTGTCGGTGATGATGCTGTGCGGGTAGCCGTAGCGGTAGATGATGTCTTAGAAAAAGGTGATGACCGCCGGGCCGTCCCACTTCTTGACTGGCTTGGCCTCGATCCACTTGGTGAACTTATCCACCGCTACGAGGAGGTGGGTCTTTCCGCTTCGCGCCGTCTTGAAGGGACCGACCATGTTGAGCCCCCAGACGGCGAATGGCCAGGTGATGGGATGGTTTGCAGAGCTGCAGCCGGCATGTGCTTCTGCTTGCTGAAGCGCTGGCAGCCAGCGTAGGCGCGGACCATCTGCTCGGCGTCAGCCAGAGCGGACGGCCAGTAGGAGCCGTAGCGCAAAGCTTTCGATGCGATTGACCTGGACGCGGCGTGGTGCCCGCATTCGCCCTTGTGGATGTCTTCTAGTAGGCGGCGCCCTTCTGCCGGCTCGACGCACCGCTGAAAAACGCCTGTCGCGCTGCGCTTGTAGAGCTCGCTGTTGATGATGGTGTATGCCTTGGAGCGTCGCAGAACTTGTCGTGCTTGCACCTCCTCCTCTGGGAGTGTGCCGTGTGCAAGGAAGTCGAGGAATGGTTGCGCCCATGAGGGAACTTCGTGGATGGTGAAGACGCCGGCTAGCGCCAGCTGGGCGGCCTTTGGATCCGGCTGCGCAGCCTCTGGTGTGTCAGACCAGCCCCCGGGTTTGCCCTGGTCTTGTCAATGAGCTCGGGGACGGGTGCGGCTGGCGTCTCGTAGCCGGGTGGGTCCAAATGACGTGGTGGGGGACAGCCCCCGAGTTTGTTTGTCCGGCTGGTGGGCTTGCAGCCCCCGGGATGACGATAAATTCCGTGTCGGGTGACGGTGTGATGGATGGCTTGTAGACGTGCTCGAGGGAGACGTCGGCTGGAATGGCTCGCCGGGTGCTGCCAAGCTTGGCGAGCATGTCAGCCGTCTCGTTGTTGGCGTGGGGCACATGGTGGAACTCGCACCCCTTGTCGTGGGTTTGTCACGTCAGATGTCATGGATGACTTCGTAGGTGTGGGATTGCGCGGATCAATCGTCTCCGAGCTAAGGATCGCAGGGCACGAGGAAGACAATGTTTTTTACCCAGGTTCGGCCCCTCAATGTGAGGTAAAGACCTATATCCTGCCTATCCTAGATTGGTATTGATATGAATATGGTGTTACAAGGGGTTGGCGATCGATGTGTCAAGTCGCCTATCTCTGGATGTATGGGAGCTTAGGGTTCTAGGTCCTTAGAGTCCACCTTATAAAGACGATGGCTCGCAAGGTTACAAGGAAACTTCTCTCCCAAGGAAAGTAAATGAGCCGGAGTCCTACTTGGAGACTAATCTTCGTGTCCCCCAAGTTATATTTTTTCCGGTATTCTAGATCCTTCCTCATGATCTTGAGTCGGCCCATATTTGTGTAAGCCCAATAATGGTGCGACTGTGAATGAGTCGCGCTTTGCTTGAATAAGTCGCGGGATAATTATTCCCCCGACATTAGCCCCCAAGCTTCCGGGTGATTCGTAGAATCAGGCGGAAGATTCTGTCTTGATGATGATCTTGCGAGCTTGCGTATGTAGTTCTTGCCGACTCATCGATGTTGCACTTGGCGACTTGCTGATGTTGAGCTTGGCGACTCGCTGATGATGAGTCGCGAGCGTAGCGGCTTATTGAACTGCTGATGTAGAAGCGCTGAGCCGCTGACGTTTGTTGATATAGTATTGCGGGCCTTTGAGGCCGGCGAAATCCTGCTGAAGCTTCTGAGTTAATGTGGAGGCGGCGAAGCCTTTGGTGAAAACCACGTTATCCTGTTGGATGTAAGACTGAGCTGAAATCATAAGAATAATAACTTATGAGCGTCAAGATATATCAGCCAAATGTGTATAAGGTGCTGAGTCATAGACATCGAAACAAAAAAAAGACCATAAGCGTAAATAAGCTGGTCAATCATTAGAGTATAATAACTTGTCAAGTTATCATGACAAGCCATCTGAATGCATGTTGAATCATGGTGGCTCAAGGGTATATAGCCACAGGCTGTATTTAAAGATTTCCGAGTCGCTGATTTGACTCGCAAATAGATATATATATTCTCATGTGCTGCAAAAAATTAAATCTGCATATAAACATGGCATATTAATTTAGTAGAAACCACCAAATGCCGGTGGGTGGATGTGTAGCCCCCGAGGGCCGGGTTGCATGCTTGATCATGCTGCTCGGGACTCAATGTTTTTTCAATTTAGATAAAAACTTAATTGTCCTAGCCCCCGGCATTAAGTAGGCATGCTTTTCTCATCCTGCTTGATGTCATATCCTGCACTAACTTGAGCAAAAATGTTGCTTTCAAGATAATAATGATATTTGGAGTAGAGCGAAATCGCTTATAAACTCCGAACTGTGAAGTATTAGTTGAGCCACTAGGAAAAAGATAATCCCAGTCAAGAATCTAGATATAAATTAAGGAATTTAAAATTTTCACTTGATGTGGCTGAAGATAAATAAATAATGGTGGCTTCAACAGCCGATATCAGGAGATGATCATCCAAAAAAAATCTCGTCATGCCAATTCAAACTCATATGGCCAAGTTATATATTCCTGTTAAATCAAAAGGCAAAGCCCCCAAGGAAGCAACGATGATAACTTGATGATAATATGTTAGTCTTGGCGGCTGGTAATAATTATGATAAAACGTTAGTACTCCGCATAATAGCATATGGTACCCTGCATGATAGCATAGTATAATCTGCATGATAGCAAATGATATGTCGCATGACGCAAATGATATGTCTCATGATGCAAATGATATGTTGCATGATGCAAATGATATGTCGCATGATAATAAATGATATTTTGCATGATAGCAAATTGTATTTTGCATGATAGCAAATGGTTGCATGCATGATAGCAAATGGTTGCATGATAGCAAATGGTACGATGCATGATAGCATATGGTACGACTCAGTATTTCCCAGGTCTAATGTGTGTTCAGGGTCGAGAATGACCATGATAGGCAATCAGACTCGATTGACGCCACATGCGGGTACTTTAGTACTTCTGAATTATCTCTGTTACCGTTAAGTAGGTCCTCGCGCGGCTTAGTATTTCCCAGGTCTAATGTGTGTTCAGGGTTGAGAACAGCCATGATAGGCAATCAGACTCGATTGACGCCACATGCCGGTACTTTGGCCGCATAGTGCAAGTTGCATCTGACTTAAGGCGAGTATAACCAGGTTGATTTGCCACAAAGAGTGATTCCACGAGAATAAGCCGAGCTCATAAAGCTACAAACCTCCGTGAAACCCAGAGATTAGTGAAAATAAAGTCTCAGCAACTCATATTGAGGCGAAATGACAAACCCCCGGATACCGGTGGTGCCCGCTTTATTTCACTAATCCTGATGTGCGACCGCGCGTAGGTGGCAGTCGACTTTTGCTATAAGCAGCTGCAATAGCTGTGATGATAGCTCTGGATAGCTTTAATGATAACCAGCTCTGATTAGCTGTAAATGTGATACCACGGGTCACTGATTTGACCCAAGGATTGGTATAACGAGTCACCTGTTTAACTCAAATATTGTTAAGATGATAATTCGTTAGTGACTCGCAAACTGATGTAATGATGAGTTGTATGCGACACATAAAATGATATGAAGGTAAATCACTAGGCGACTCATAAAATGATATGACAATGAGTTGATGATGACTCATAAAATTATATGATGTTAAGTGATAAAATGATATAATGAGTCTCTGAATATCAATGCTTGAATATGTAATAGTGACATTGGTGCATTAAGAAACCCATTTGTCGGATGTAAATAAAAGCTGATTTCGCAATAAGTCATGCAAGTTATAAAAAGAGCTTAACTTTGATAGATATAATGAGCTCTACGTATCTATATTTGATAGATATGGTGCGAGCAATAAAGAACTCGAATTTAATAAATCCAATACGGGTTGTAAGACCCTTCTTTAATAAGTGGATGTAATTAAGCATTCAAAATGATTTGAATTTAATCATAAACTAGGCATGCAGCCCCGAGAATTACTCGAATGTGAAACTTAATTGTATTTGATAAAGTCAAACAACTGCGAAATTCGAGCGTGAAAATGACTTATCTTGTTTTTATTCCGCTGACGTTGATAACGCGATATGATCCGCATACCATAGATGTCGATCCGTCGAAGACGAAGTAAGCCGCGGTGGCATCTGACTTCAACCATGGCGAGTCAACAAAATGCTGATCATATTGAGCCGGACGTGCCTTGATTGTTTTTCTGCAGCATCAGATTATTCTTCACAAAGAAAGGCGATTAATATATGATGATAAAGATAATTGATAACTTTGAATATACAAGCAAACTGATGTGTAACCAACGTTGTGTGCATCAGATGCGTGTATCTAAATAGAGTTGTGTCAGATTGAATCTTCTGAAATAATAACTGAGACCAACTCGTAGCTTTCTGATTTGTAAAGATTGATCTAAATTTTATGTCTACGACATGGTATTTATTGAATCGCAGAGATATGAGTAATAGGCCGCATAAACTTGGTATGCATCTCCCAAGATTGACTCGAAAGTGAAACTCGATATTAACTTGATAAAGTAAAAAGCTGTAAAGTTTAAGCATGATAGTCACTTAGCTTGTTTTTATTCTCCAGACGTCGATGATGCGGCATGAGCCGCAGACGGTCGTTGGAGTTGGCTGATCTGGTGTCGGCGCTGCCGCTGACCATACTTGTATTGTTGATCGTAAGCTATTTTTGATACAGGCTGAGGTAAGTCGCCAGTTGCGAAATTCGCTTGTGTAGTCGCCGTATCCTATCTGCTCCTTGTATACATTTTTGAGTCGCATAACCAGGCTGAAGCCGTGCTGCCTTTGAGCTGATCGACCACTTGTTCTTTTCCTCTTTCTTGCTGTCTTGACTGATCGTGCGTCTTCGCATGTGAAATTCATGTGCGTACATGATGCTGATCATGGTAGTAGGTAGCAGCTCCAATCGCCTCTTTCCTTTTTTGATAACCTTCCTCGATCCACGTGCGACTTATGGTAGTACTAATAGCTGGCACGTAATCTTTTATCTAACTGATTTCTGGCTCTTGGACTGTTGATCGGATTGCTGATACCAGGAAAGACAAAGGCAACAATAGGCTTCGCCACGACCGCTGAATTCACGTATAGGCAAGGTAAAATCTTCTTGCGGCGGCGGGTCGCAAGTTTGGACCGCTGGAGACGTGCATGGTAATCAATTTGGATGTAGGTCTGGTCAGCCGCACGCGAGGACGGTGTTGATGTGGAGCCCCATGTGCGTGTGAGCCGTGTCGATCGTTGATATTGTCTCGTTTGAAGATGAAGTCGTCTGCGTACTAGGCATTGATTAAAGTTGATCATGCCTCCGTTCTTTCTATTTCCTGATGTATTCATTGCACGACCTGAAATAGTACTTTTAGTCAGAGTCGAACTCTTCTCTTCTGGATTTGATCCGGCTGATGGGCTGGCGATCTTCTTTTCTTTCTAGGAGATGTAATTCCTGGCCGGTTGGAATATTTTCAACTGACAGATACGATCGCTCGGGAACAAGGGCAGTGCTGATGTTGAGCCCCTGGGCACGAACTTGGTACGGCGAGTTGCCGATATTTGTTGATGTTGCCAGCGAAGGATTCGCGAACTCGCCTGGTTATAAAACTTGCTGGAGTGCGCGAGTCGCTAACGGAGATTTAACCGTTGGAATTGTCTCAAATTTCTTGGAGGGCTTCAGGATTGTATTCCGCAGGTTTCCACCAGAGGGATCTTCGAATTGATGTCCGAGCCGATCTCGATAAATATTTTTCCAAGACCCCGCAGAGTTTCGCCAGGGTTCCGACGGGAGTTAGCGTATGAGTCGCCCAAGGAGATCCAGCCGTTGGAATCCAACGAAATTTTACCGGTTGCTGGGTAACTCGATTCCGCATCTTTCCACCGAACGGATCGTCGATATGATTCCCGAGACGTCGTCGGGTCAGTTGCAGTACGGACGTTGTCTGCTGCCCTGGATGTAGATGTTGGTATCGCCGAGCTTAAAACGGCGCGGCAATCAAGTCGCCGAGATTGTTGAAGTCGCCGAGATTGAATCGACGACGAGACCCTCCGTCCCTGGCACAGATCCAGCGTGGAACATGACGCTCTTGACCGCAGGCTCCACGGTGGGCGCCAACTGTCGTGGGTTTGTCACGTCAGATGTCATGGATGACTTCGTAGGTGTGGGATTGCGTGGATCAATCGTCTCCGAGCTAAGGATCGCATGGCACGAGGAAGACAATGTTTTTTACCCAGGTTCGGCCCCTCAATTTGAGGTAAAGACCTACATCCTGCCTATCCTAGATTGGTATTGATATGAATATGGTGTTACAAGGGGTTGGCGATCGATGTGTCGAGTCGCCTATCTCTGGATATATGAGAGCTTAGGGTTCTAGGTCCTTGGAGTCCACCTTATAAAGACGATGGCTCGCAAGGTTACAAGGAAACTTCTCTCCCAAGGAAAGTAAATGAGCCAGAGTCCTACTTGGAGACTAATCTTCGTGTCCCCCAAGTTATATCTTTTCCGGTATTCTAGATCCTTCCTCATGATCTCGAGTCGGCCCATATTTGTGTAAGCCCAAAAGTGGTGTGATTGTGAATGAGTCGCGCTTTGCTTGAATAAGTCGCGGGATAATTATTCCCCCGACACCCCTCGAAACATGTGCAGAGCTGCTGCACGAAGAACCGGTAGGAGGTCATGTTGGCGTCCTTGGCGTCCCAATTTCCTGAAGTTTGCTAGATCACTAGATCCGAATCGCCAAAGCACAGGATGCGCTGGATGCTCATTGCCTTGGCGAGCTTGAGGCCGTGGATGAGGGCCTCGTACTCGGCGATGTTGTTGGAGGCTTTGAAGTGAATCTGCACGGCGTACTCCGGCCGGTTGCCCTTGGGCGCGGTGAGGACGATTCCGGTTCCTAGACCTTCGTACATCTTGGAGCCGTCGAAGTGCATCCGCCAGTGCGCGGAGTCGGGCACAGGCGGCAGGTACTGTGTTTCCGCCCAGTCGACGATGAAATCGGCGATGAGCTGGGACTTGATGGATACTCTTGGCTGGTACAGGACCGTGTGCGGGGCCAGGTCGAGTGCCCACTTGGCGACTCGGCCGGTTGCGTCTTTGTTGCCGATGATGTTTCCGAGTGGGGCCGTGCTCACCACGGTGATGACGTGCTCTTGGAAGTAGTGGCGTAGCTTTTTCTCCGCCATGTGCACGCCGTACACGAGCTTCTGGTAGTGGGGGTAGTTCTGCTTGGACTGCGAGAGGACCTCGCTCACGTAGTAGACCGGCCGCTGGACCGGGTGCTCCTTGCCTTCCTCTTGGCGCTCCACCACTAGGACGATGCTGACGCACCGGTTGGTGGCGGCGATGTACATGAGCATGGGCTCCTTTGGAGCAGGCGGCGCCAGGATCGGCGCCTCGGACAGTGCCTTCTTGAGCTCGGCGAAGGCCGCGTCTGCTTCGTGCGTCCAGACGAACTTGCTGGTTTTCTTCAACAGGTGGTACAGGGGCAGGGCCTTTTCGCCCAGCCGGCTGACGAACCGGCTCAGCGAGGCCACGCAGCCGGCAAACTTCTGGATGTCTTTTAGCCCGGTTGGCCGCTCCATGCCCTTGATGGCAGCGATCTTGTCTGGGTTGGCCTCGATCCCTCGCGCGGAGACGAGGAAACCGAGTAGCTGGCCAGCCGGTACCCCGAAGACGCACTTGGTCGGGTTCAGCTTCATCTGGAATCGGCGCAAGTTGGCGAAGGTTTCTCTCAGGTCATCGATGAGGGTGTGGCACTCTTTGGTCTTGATGACGATGTCGTCGACGTAGGCGTGGGCGTTGCGTCCGATCTGGTCGCCCAGACACTTCTGCATGCACCTCTGGTAAGTGCCACCGGCGTTTTTCAGGCCAAACGACATGACCATGTAGCAAAATGCTCCGAAGGGCGTGATGAATGTGGTCTTTAGGTGGTCACCGGGTGGACCTTGATCTGGTTGTAGCCGGAATACGCATCCAGGAAGGACAGGTAGTCGCAGCCGGCCGTGGAGTCGATGACTTGGTCGATGCGCGGCAAGGCGAAGGGATCCTTGGGCACACTTTGTTGAGGCTGGTGTAGTCGATGCACATGCGCCAGGTGTTGTTTTTCTTCATCACCAGGACTGGGTTGGCCAGCCAGTCCGGGTGGTACACTTCCATGATGAAGCCCGCGTCGAGTAGCCGGGCGATTTCTTCTCCGATTGCTCTTCTCTTTTCCTCTCCGAAACGACGGAGAGGTTGCTTCACCGGTCTAACATCCGGCTTGACGTGTAAAGAGTGCTCAGCGAACTCCGTCGGTACACCTGGCATGTCTTTTGGAGACCATGCGAAGATGTCCCGATTCTCACGGAGGAAATCGATGAGCTCGCCTTCCTATTTGTCGCTGAGTGTGTTGCCGATGGTGAGGAACTTCCCGTCCGGCTTGCTTGCGTCAAGCGAAACCTTCTTGCTGTCTTTCTTGGCTTGAAACTGCGTCTCGCCCGACTGCTTCTTTGTAGCCGGTGGTGCCGGGTGCTCGGCCGCTACGGCGCGCCTGATCTTTTTGAACTCTTCAGCCGCTACCAGCGACTCGGCGAGCTTTGAGCCAACCGAGGCGCATGCCATGGAGTGCTTGAAATCGCCGGCTACGGTGATGATGCCGCTCGTGCCCGGCAGCTTCATCTTCAGGTAGCCGTAGTGGGGTACGGCCATGAATTGGGCGAGAGCCGGGCGGCCCAGGATGGCGTGGTAGGGGCTGCGGTGGTTCACCACCTCGAAACAGATGCTTTCACGGCGAAATTTTTCTTGTCTCCGAAGATGACGTCCAGCCGAACGATGCCGATTGGTGTGCAGGACTGCCCCGGCACGATGCCGTGGAAGATTGTCCGGCTGCGGTTCATCCGGGCCTCGGTTATCCCCAGCTTGTCGGCGGTATCCTTGTACAGGATGTTGATGCTGCTTCCTCCGTCGATATGCAATCGGGAGAAGGTGACGGCGAACTCTTGCTCAGTGACGAAGGTGGGGTCCAGGAGTAAGCTGTAGCCCCCGGGATTTGGCATGACATCCGGGTGGTCGCCGGGTCCGAAGGAGATGGCTGGTTTGCCCAGTCCATCAGCTGCTGGACGGTGGGGACGACTGTGTTCACCTCTGCGACACGCAGCCGCTGGTTGCGCTTGTCGTTGCGCTCGATGATGGAGATGGCGTACGCGGCGTCCCTGTCGGGGTACATGACGCGAGATGTGCCGGCTGCGGTGGACCGGGTGGGGATCGTTGCGCTCGTTGCGCTCGTTGCGCTCGATGATGGAGATGGGCGCTCATTGCGCTGGTTGTTGCCTATGTTGATGCCGCCATGGGGAGGGGTGGGCCGGGTGCCGGAGGCGGTGGACCCTCGCCGCGCTGCAGACGGAGAGTCCAGCTGCAGCGCGCCGTCGTACGGCCGGCCGGCTTTCTGGTGACGTTGTGGTACCGGCACGGGCCGTTCATCATGTTCTCGAACAGGTATGTTGGCTTCACCCACTGGCGGTCCTTGTATCGCCCTTCTGGCTTGTTCCACTGGCGGGGATTCCGGTTCCCACCGTCATCGCCAGCCGGTTGGCCGGCCTCGGTTGCGTTGACGGTACGGTTCTCGAACCGCCCGTCTGGCGCGCCGCTTCTCTTCCGGCTATCTCGATCTCGATCGTCGCGGCGGTCGTGGTTGTCGCGGTTGCCTCCATTGTCCCGGGTGTCGCGGTTGTCGACGCCACCACGGTTGTCGTTGCTGGGGCCACCTAGCTCTCTCGCAGCCGGCTTTTCTTGCGGCATGCCGGTTCCATCTATCTGCATTGGGATTCTCATGGCGGAGTCGGCCGTGGCGTACTTGTCTGCTATGGTCATGAGCATCGTACCCTCCCGACAGCCGTTGATGAAGAAGCCGACCGCCTGGATGTCGTGGACTCCCTCGCAGGTGTTGCGCAGGGTTAACCACTTCGTCAGGTAGCCGCGGTCGGACTCGGTTTTGCCCTGGGTGCAGCTGGCCAGCTGGCGAGGGCGAGCCGGCGCTTGTAGGTGCTGGAGAAGTTCCTGACGAAGACCTGCTGGAAGTCCAGCCAGCAGTTGATCGATCCATCCGGCAGGCTGTTGAGCCAAGTGCGAGCTGAGTCCTTTAGCATGAGTGACATGTAGCGCACCGCTACGCGCTTGTTGCCGCCTGCGATGGAGATGGCGGTGACGTAGTCGGATAGCCAGTCCTCTGGCTTCGTGCTTCCGTTGTACTTGGGCGTGTCGCGTGGGAGGGAGAAGTTCCGCGGGAAAGGCTCTCTTGCGATGCGAGGTCCGAAGCTCCGGTGGGCCTCGCCCTCCTCTTCTTTGAGCTGGCGGGATTTATCCAGGGCGTTGAGGCGGTCACGGGCGTCGGGGCCGAACGTCGGGCCTAGATCTCCCAGCCGGTCGTGGACGCTTCCCCTGCGGGCAGCCGGCGGTCGGGGTAGTTGTACTGGCCTTCGCCGGCAGCCGGCGTGTTGTTGTAGTTTTGGCCGCCACCGGCAGCCGGCGCGTTGAAGCGACTTGGTCTGGAGTTGATGCTGCGTGCGCGATTTCCACCCGGCTGGGGGGCTTGTGGCGACGACGCCTGGCGGTCACCTCGAGTTGCGCCGGGTGGAGGGGCTCCAGGTGGGGGCAGTGGGAGGGGCGGCGAGTTCATCGCGGACGTGACCTGGTTCTGGCGAAACTGGTGGTCTGCTGTGTCGAGGAGGTCCTGGACGCGCTGATGCTGCGCACGTAGCTCGTCTCCCTCCAGATTGGGCAGTTCTGCTGCGGCGGCTCGCGCTGCCTTCATGTTCTTCGTGGGGGAGCTGTAGACGGGTCGGCGAGTTGGAGGTGCTCCGGCTGCGCTCGGGGCAGCCGGCCCTTCTGCCATCTCGGTGGCAAGGTTGCACCTGACGTTTCCTTGTGGGTTGGGCTCGACGGCGACAGGGGTGAAGCCGTGGGCGAAGTTGTACTTGTGAACCTGCGCTTCCATGCGGCGATGCGTCGCTGCGACACCGCGTGCGCTGCTGAGGAGGCACTGGCGTGTTTGCTTGAGGAGAGTGGCGGCCTGCGCGGGATCCGCGTCGGCAGCGATGGGCGTGGCCAGGCCCTGGAGCATGGCCTAGACGGAGTCGACGGGGGCGTTGCGCTGCTGGGTGCTCGCGACGTTTGACACCATGACTTCCGCGCAAACGCGGGTCTCGGTGCTGCTCTCGCAGCCGGCCGTATCCTCGGGGAAGCGGTCGACGCAGCGCTGGATGTTGGCGGGGTAGGCGGGCGCGAGGGCGATGTAGACGCGGTGCTCGCCGAAGTGCAGGACAGTGCCATCCTCGGGGAAGGCGGAGCCGGCATAGCAGTTCGCGTTGTCGTTGACGAAATCGATGGAGCCGAACGTCGAGACGAGGCTAGAGGCGACTCGCTCGCCGAGACGGCTGCGGGATCCCGTGCGGAATGTGACTCTGACTGCTGCCATCTGCCCCACGGTGGACGCCAAATGACGTGGTGTGGAACACGGCATATGCCACGGGTGGCTAAGATAGGGATGGGGGCAGCGTTCTGCAACATCGGCACCCGCAGGATTGCGCCGGAGCGCGGACACGGAAGTACCCAGGTTCGGAGCCCTCCCGGAGGAGGTAACACTCCTACTCCTGCTCGATCTCTCTATCATCGGTGGACATAGTACAGAGTTGCTCCTTGAGCTATTCGGTGAGCTTTCCATGGCTCGGGTGTGGGGAGGAAGAAGTATGCGGCCAGGGTCCGAATCCCCTCTACTCGGGCTCCAGACAGCCTTATATAGTCCTGGCTGTCTGGCTTACAGGCAGGGCTGGCTGGCATGGGCCAGCCGGCCGGTGTCGGCTACAGGGGTGTTTCTTCATGATGCCGCATGTCCGTGACACAGTGTGCTATGCTTCGCATAGTCGAACTCCATAGCCGCGTAGGAGATGTCGGGGTAGACTTGTCGTCTTGGAGGCTGGCCGGCTGCGGTGCCGGACCCCGCCGACCGGGCAGGCGGCGCCCAGGGTCTTGTCGGGCGCTGGACAACGCCCCGTGTCTTCCGCCTGTCGAGGCTGCTGGGCACTGTGGGAGACGCCAGGCCATGCTTCACTTTAGCCCATGCCTAGGCGACGTGGAGGGCTCAGCCGGCCATGGCCCCGACACCGCCTGACACGGGCCCTTGTCTTCTGCTCGTTGCAGGCAAGTGACAGCCGGTTATCCGGCTGGCGAGCGACCGAATCCGGCTGCCACCGTTGACCTGGGTCGCATAAGGTGGACGTTGCTTGTCGTTATCTGTTTGTCTCTTGGAACTGCGCTGATGACGAGCCTGCAGTCCTTCTTGCCCGGGCCGCTCGGCTGTGCGTCGGCAGGCTAGGCGGAGTCCAGCTGCGCTCGGGGCAGGCGGGCTCGGCTTAGCCGGACAGCCGGAGACGGCTGGGCACTTGAATTTGCGTTTCACTCGGGATCTTCTGTGGACTTTGGTACCCGGGTTTCATCCTCATGTCAACGCCACAGGCGCCCTCGTCGAGGTCGCCGATCTTTTCGAAATCAGAAAGCTCCAGCGCCGCAGGCTCAGCCATCACGGCGTGACCAGGCGTGGCGGCGAAAGGGCGGATCATCTCGTGAGGCATCAGTCGCTGGAAGATGGTGCTGGTCTGCGGGATGGACGCCGCTGCCGCCATCCTGACGGACGAAGCGGATGGTGCGAGAGCAAGGGGAAGACGCGGGAGCGCATTCATGGATGGAACCCGGCGCGGATACGGATTTGATGGAACCACGCGCGGCTACGTCGTCGTAACCAGAGCGAAGCAGAGTGGGAATCGGATTTGGCGGCAACGAGCAGAGGCAGGGATCAGCCTCTGGAGTCCAAATCAATCAGAGGTCTGAGATTAATCAATCAGAGGTCTGAGATACAACAAATTACTTTGGGACATTGCTACGTCGTGGTCGACCACGATCTGGGCAATAGTGTGGTCAGTCCCGACATGCCATTTATAGAAAGAAAACGATTCGCTCCAGGACAGAAAAAGGAAAAGAACCATCTCACGCATCCCGCGCTCGATCCCCAGGTCCCGCACAAAAAGAACCATCTCACGCATCCCGCGGGACGAAACCTAGACCCCATAAAAGCAGGTCCTTTTTGCGCACCCCCAGGTGCTATCCTTCTTCCTCCGTCCCAGCTCTATAGCCGCCGCCGCAGGAGGAAAAAGAGCACCAAAATCCCCTATGGATGCAAATAGAAAAATACATCCCTGAGAAAAACCAGCCACGATCTGCACATACCCTCCCCCCCCCCCCCAAGAGATATCTCCAGAAAAAGAAGACCAGATCTGACGAAATTTTCATATCCATCACTGAAAAGTAAAGTTTTCAGGGGGGGGGACAGGGAATCTGATACACACAAGGTTTTTCAGTGGGTAGTTTTGATTCTGAAGAGAAAGAGCTACTTCAAGATCAGAAAGAAAGTAAGTTCTTCAAAAGGGAAAACATCTGTTTTCTTCCCTCCTGCCCCTCCCCCCACATCCATCATGTTTCTTCAGTACCCCATGAGCTTCTTACCACTATGAGCTAGAAGATTGCTCCAGATTTCACATTGCTGCAAAAAAAACATGTAGGTATTAGTTGCTTGTCAGATGTATATTAGTGGTCAGCACAAATTTTGGAGGGATACCTTATGATTTTCTTGACATATAGAACCATTAGGTCTTGGTGTAAAAAATAAACTGAATTTTTCTTACTGTCATATACTCAAAAACTAACAAGTCCTTATGAGTTATGACACATGCTATGTTCTGAACACCATGTCTACCATGTTTTCATGATGTAACAAGAGCAGTATGTAGACGTTGTTGACAGAAAAACATGTAGATGGACACTGAACCCATTGGAAAAAAAATACATGCAAAGCAAGATAATGATATGTGGTAATGATAATGATATGTGGAAAAGAAAAGTAACTTCTTGTTGCAACAAAAATGTAATCATGTGCCTACTGATGCCATAGGTACCATGTTTTTTTGTGTGTAAGTGTTCTTAACAGCAAACATGTACAAAAAATGTAATCCTGTGCCTACTGATGCCATAGTAACTTCTTGTTGACAGTGGTACTGACATTGAAAAGAAACATAAGTAACTTTGTGTTGCAATAAAAAAATATGTGTCTTACATTTTTGTTTTGAGAAACATACTGAACTGCTGGATTCACAAACTCCTTCTTGAACCTGAAATAAAAACAGAAAGTAAAAGTTAGAGGAGTTTTTTTTAAATAGTAAACAGGAAAACAAGCTAGATAATGATATTTTGTAAGTAGAAAATAGTGCTGTGCTTAACAATGCATATTATTTTAGCTGGAAGTAAGTTTCATCTCCATAACTTGTTTTCCCCCGTTCCCTGCAGAGCACAAAAGACACAGAAAAAAATGGACGGTGGAGCCTTTGCTGGGATTGATCTTAACATTCCATTTGCGGATGATATCCCAGGAAGTTTGCATGGTGCGGAGGGCCCAAATGTCACTGGTCCGTATGGCGTTGGGATGGATGTAAACTTGGAAGAAGATGGTACTATGCAGACAGGGGTACCTTCTGAAACAGCTCGAACCTTATCTAGTGCAGAAAGCAGCAGCGATGGTGAAGTACAGTCGACTCCAGAAGGTTTTGTCCCCAAAAAACCATACCTTGGCATGCTGTTTGACACGCCAGAGGCTGCCCTGCTACACTACAATCGGTATGCCAAGTATGTTGGATTTTCGGTGAAGATTAGCTCGTCTCGGAGAGCCGTGGGCGATAAGCAGAAGGATAAAGTTTTGTACATTTGCAACAAAGCTGGTAAAAATACAGAAAAAGAAGGAGAAGCACAGCCCTTAAGAGCAAGGAATCGAACTATTACGCTGCTGACTGATTGCAAAGCAAAGTTGCGTGTGAAGAGGATAGGATCAAACTGGACAGTCACACAGTTTGTTGAAGAGCATACACATGAGTTGATCAAAAAGTTTGCATTGAAGAAATACTTGAGATCACACAAGAGGATCCCTAGAGAGGAGAGGAAGTTCATTGACCTGCTTCATGAAGTAAACCTGTCATCTGGAAGGATTTTGCAAATTATGGCTGAGCTGTATGGTTCTATTAGGAATGTACCTTATGATAGCAAGGCTATCAGCAACTACACTGCTAAGTTGGGTGAGGGGCACAGGATTCGAGATGTTAAGCAGCTGCTGCACCACTTTGAAGATGTAAAAAAGATGATCCAGGTTTCTTCTACAAGTACTTGCTTGATGATGAAGACAGAGTAGTGAATATCTACAGGGTTGATGGTCCTGCACGAGAAGTCTACAAGAACTACCATGATTGTATCTGCTTTGATACCACATACATGACTAACACATATAACATGCCGTGTGCGCCGTTTATAGGGATCAACCGCTATGGAAATTCCATCCAGTTTGGTTGTGCTTTTATTAGGAATGAGCAGATTCCTAACTTTGCTTGGATTTTCGAGACTTTCCTAGAGGCTATGGGTGGGCTGCAACCTTGAATATCATCACCGACCAGTGTCAGGCGATGAGATCTGCCATCCTTGCAATCTTTGTTGGTATTGTGCACAGGTTCTGTAGGTGGCACATAATGCAGAAGGTTCAAGAGAAGCTTGGTTCATTCATTAGCAAGCATGAGCAGCTGCGGCGCCGGTTCAATGAGATTATTGATTATAGTGTGAATGTTCCGGAATTTGAGCAAGCATGGGCTGAGATGGTCCAGACACATGGTGTTGCTGACAACAAGCACTTTCTGGACCTGTATGACCTCAGAGAGTTCTTTGTTCCAGCCTACTTCATGCACCGGTTTTACCCCTTCCTGCAAACTACAGCTCGCAGTGAAGGATTCAACGCAGTGTTGAAGCAGTATGTTACACCCGATGACAGCTTGATGCGCTTCTTCACCCAGTACATGAAGCTGCAGGAGAAGATAGATTCTGCGGAGGATTCAAATGAATTTGTAGGCACAAATAGGACGGTGAGGTTGTGGTCGGAATTTCCAATGGAGCAGCAGATTCTGGATACCTACACACTCAGTATCTACGATAAGTTCCAGATAGAGCTACGCAAAATTACTTCCTACAACATTCGTGATCATGGTGATGATGTCTATGAGGTTTATCCTATTCAGGGTTCAGTTTTCGGGTATGGCACAAGGAGTTACTTTGTTGATGCTGATGTGCCAAATGAGATCTACAACTGTCAGTGTTGTAAGATCAATAGGGATGGCACAGTTTTGAGCATCTTATGCTGGCTAGACCACCAAAATCTGCATCTGTTACTAGTTTCTTTTGATTTTGCGACATGTGCGGATAGAGCTTGACCAACTTCATAGGGGACCCTCTCTGGTACACCTTTTCATTCTATGCAAAAAAGGAAAAAAGTTAAAAAATAAAACATTAGATGCTAGTTGTAGGTTGCTTCGAATGAAAAGGAGAAAAATAACATTCTGATATTTATAGCCAACAAAAAAAAGGAAAAAATCCTAGTGACTTACTTGTAAAGTTCCTTGCTGCTCATCCTCACCAACCTCTTCGTTTGTGACGTGAGTCTGAGATAATAAAGTAAAGCACATTAAGTTTAGTTCCAGGTTGCTTTGCGCTAGAGCAGAAAAAATAACATTGTAAATTTTATATGCCAAAAAAAAAATAAGTGAACATCCCAGTGACTTACTTGTAAACTTTCTTGCTGGCCATCCTCGCCAATCACTTCGTGTATGGTATGGATTGAGAAGCAACAGGAGGTTTCAGTGCGAGTCTGTGGTGCAAACGGCTAAGCTTTGATGGATACTTTTTAGATGAGCTGGAGCCTTTAGAGCTGGAACCTTTGAAGCCCATACTGCTTCTTTTCTTCATCATTTTATTGTCTTGTTAAGTGAGACAAAGTAACACTGAAAAAACTGAAAAAAGGAAGAACCAAAAAAGTAATCATTTAGATGAACTACATAAAGCCAAAAAATGGAAGGTTGAAAAATTGCGCCTATACCGTAAAATAGATTTTAGACGGAATCAAAAAGCTATATCATTTTTCATGATTTAAAAAAAAAGATTTGGCCGAAATGCATAGCAAAAAAATGACGAAGAAAACGCTCATATTTTGGCCTGAACTAGTCACATCTCCTGATAGGATACATATCAAATGACATCTAATGGACAGCATGCGAAACACAAGGTACATCTAGAACATGAACTGATGCATGTTTTTGTTCATGGTTACAGATTATCCAAAAAGAACACAAAATAAACAAAAAACTTACATCTACACCGCCATGCACTTTTTCGGTCATGCTAAGGGATTTACAGGAAAAAATAACAAAAAAGAAAAACGGGCTCATGTCTACATCTAAAAACCACTATCAAGCTTAAAAAGGATTTGCACCACTATTACTGCTATCAGCGCCATTATAGCAACCAAAAAAACAAACAGCAGTTATTCCCCCCCCCCCCCCCCCCCCCCCCCCCCCTACTTCAACACAACTGTCATGCTTTAAAAAAAATTGCACGCATAAAAAAAGGTTACACCTAGGACATAGGCTACTGCAAAAAGTTTAGTTCCAAAAAAACTTGTAACTACTAGATAACATTACATTTTGCATCATTATAGAACACCATCAGCAGCAGTTATCTCCTACGAAGCACCGATACGGCGAGACGGACACGGCGATACCGGTACGGCGATACGGGATACGGCAATTTCAGAAAACAACAATACGGCGATACAACGAGTATATATATAAGAATAATAAAATGTAAAATTGCCATGTAATAAAGACGAGAATAATTGAATGCATGAGACGAGATCAAAATACTGCCCCATTTGTTTCCTTTGCAAGTCATCGATGACTGAATGATCATCAATTTCCACACTCCGAGAAGGCGAGAATTACTTGCAAAATAGATCAAATGATAGATGGTATCATGGTAGTGTTAGAATTTGAGAGAAATAGAAGACAATCAAGGGCTGTAATATATGAGGCAATCAAGGACAAAATAGATCAATTTCCACACTCCGAGATGCTCTAATAAGGCAATCAAGGGCTGTAACTCTCAAGTGGCTACAGCAAATAGAAGACACACAAAAACAAGATTATATCACCTAACTTTGTAAATCTGGGCCAGATTGGCAACCCGCATTGCACACAGTATGGTCTTTGGAGTAGAAAGCAGAAGCCCAGCCCAAAGGCGCGTGAGTCCAACCTCATCTCCTCGTCAGTCGTCTGCTCGCCACCGCACTCAGCCACCTCCGGCCTCCGCCTCCAATGGCGCCCATGGCCATCTCCCTTCCGCCTACTCTCGCACAGGTGAACAGCCCCTCTCTACCTAGAAAGAAAGCAGAGCAGCACATCAACCACAACAGCAAGCAGAGGCGGCAGTAGCACAACAAGCAGATCAGAGAGGAGAGGAGGTGCAGAAATCGTGTGGAAGAGCAAAGGGAGGGAGGAGTTTACCTTGTTGCTGGCCACGGGCGGGGGTGGAGGCGGCTCCAGGCGGCGGAGATGGGCGAATCCCGGCGGGCCGGCAGGGCGAGTCGAATCTGGGGGAGGGCGGCGCGATTCCAGCGGCGGCGGCGCGATTTCAAGCGGCGGCGGCGGGTGATATCGACTCCAAGCAGCAGTGGCGGCGCTCGATCCAGTCCCTGCCAAGCGAAGGAATATATACATAGAGAGAGCCGTGGGGTTAGGGTTAGTCGTGGGCTTCGGCCGGACGGGGCTCCTCCCGTGTCCCGACGAGTCGTCGCCGTCTCCGCCGCGTATCAGACATTTTTTTTCTTTTCTTTTAATTCGGAAATCTGGGACACGCTGGCGACGCGCGTGTCGGCGCGTATCGACCGGACACGCGTATCCGGTACGTACGGTGCGGGGACACGTTTGTTTCTGGCGTATCGGTGCTTCGTAGGTTATCTCCCCTACCCCCCTACATCACTGTCATGCTTTAAAAAAAATTGCACACAAAAAAATAACTTACATCTAGAACATGTACTACTCCAGGGTTAGTTTCATGGTTGTGAATACCCCAAAAAACATACAAACAACCGTGCATTAAGAAAATTACATCTATATCATTTTTCATGATTTAAAAAAAAAATTGGCCGAAATGCATAGCAAAAAATGACGAAGAAAACGCTCATATTTTGGCCTGAACTAGTCACATCTCCTGATAGGATACCTATCAAATGGCATCTAATGGACAGCATGCGAAACACAAGTTACATCTAGCACATGAACTGATGCATGTTTTTGTTCATGGTTGCAGATTATATACTGAAATAAAATACATCTTACTTGCATAAAAATAAACAAAAAACACCGTCGTATACTGAAATCATATACTGAAACCTTACTTGCACGAAGCAAAAAAATCAGCTCGTCGCCGTCGTGAAACCCAAAATCTGCAAAACAAAAATGAAAAGAGCTACTTGGTTTGCGACCAGATCTGCTCGGAGGGAAGAACATATAAGCAATAGATGTAACAAAAACAAAAGCAAAACACCGTCGAATGGATCTGCTGTCGCCGGTGCAAGCAAAAACCTACCACCACGATGGCGCCGCCCCTCTCTTCCCTCCACTCCAACGAAACCACCCCCTCTCCCCCGAGGACGCCGGCGCGGTCGGCGACGGCGCGCCCGGCGACGGCGTGTTCGAGAACGGCGACGAATCGAGTTCGTGAAAACAAGGGCGAGCGCTCGGGTGCAGGACCTCGCGAGGGGAGGGGAATGGGCGACGGCGCGCTCGGCGACGGCGGCGAATAGAGTGGTCGCAGTGCCCGGCGTGGGTGAATCGCCCGGCGAGGGTGCAGGAGCTCGCGAGGGAACGGGATCCTCTGACGTTACCCTGCCTGACGTCCTCTGACTTTGGGTCGCTGACATGTGGGGCCCACCACATGCGGGACCCACCTGTCAGCGACCCAACGTCAGAGGACGTCAGGCAGGGTAACGTCAGAGGATCCGGCTCCGCTCGCGAGGAGGGAGAGGGGAATGGATGAGATAGCAGTGGCACGCTTTCCGAAATCAGTCTCCGGTCGTTTCTGCTGTCTGCACACGAGAAACTACACAGGGAGGCAACGGTCGCGTGGTCGCGTGCGCACGCAGAAACGCTCGCCTGCACGTGGGCCAGTCAGCCGCTGCGTGCGTCGTTCGATCCGAATCGCGCGGCCAGAAGGAGTGAGCTCGCTTTTGTCCAGATAGTGGTCGACCAATAAAAAGAAATTGCGATTACTTTGCACTAATTTGGGCAGCAATTCCATGTGTTTCACAAGGGAATTGAAGAATCATCAAAATTTCTGCCTCCGTTAACTTGTTCAGAAATGACAATGTTACTGAACACGGTTTACATTCTCGGACAAGTATCAGCTTACTTACTCAGCTAGAGCTGGTGAAGAAGCTGGAGGCTCAAAAAGGCTACTTAGCCTTTTTCCTACAAATCCTACAAGGTATAAATGTGCGAATTTCTACAGGTTTGAAATGCAAAATAACCTCTATACCATTTACAGGAACAACTACACTTGGTTTAATCCGTTCGCATTGGCTGTTGTACAGCAGCAGGGATGTGCGTACAAGGAACGTGAAAGAATGTCCCCCTCATCTCTTCTGGAAGTTGAACTTCATGATGGCGAAACTGAACAGGAAGGCGAACAGCACGGTGAAAACAACGTGCACCACTGCCACAGCCCACAAGAAATCATGATGAAAGCCGAACCACTCCGTGATATACTGGGCCACGGTTTGGTTTGGGTATAAGCCTCCCTCAAGTTCATGATGGAGATCGCCAAATTGGGAGCCAACCAGTCCGTAAAGCGTCCATGCCACCGGGCAAATCCATGAGTACCACCTCCACCAAACAGGAATTTTCTGAAGTAAAAGTTTAATGTATCGAGATGAGTAACGCGAACACATGAAGCACCGGTAAGTACTAAATTGACAGAAAGAAAATATCGAGAGGGTAACTTACAGGTCGGGGGATAAGAAATCCTGAGAAGAGGTTCCATACGTTGTAGAATGCTGATGAGATGATAGCTGCTATGCTCTCATTCGGGGTCAAGCCTACAGCCATCATTCCATAGAACGTGAAATACAGCAGGGTGAAGTACATGAAGAACAGGTACCACAAGAACTTGGCGACGGTCCATTCGAATCCAATCATTGAATAGACTAGCACACCATAAATCAGAGCCTGAACTGCGATATATGGAAATTCAATCGCAACCTAGAAAAGGATAATGTGCCATTGTTAGGTTCCGGGACTGAAAGAGCTCAACAATGTTGATGAATAGCCATTATAAACTGCCAGCTCCGTTTAATCACAGCTATGACTTAGAGTGCAAGGGAATTTGCATTCTCAAAGGTCTAAACCGAGAGGACTAGAAATTACCTGCCCAAATGCATATGGGAAAGCTGAATACATGCCAGCTGCTCTTTCTCGGTAAAAGACTGTTCGCTCCACCACCACAACTGGTTGAACAGTACCAGAGTTTTGCACTCCAAGGTATAGAACTGCAGCATACATCGATCCCATGGCATTAAATAGATCCTGCGCTTTTTTACTGCATCATGACATGAGTAAGGCGTCAGAATATGTCTTACTTGAAATAGCTGCTATATCAAAACTATAGAAGCAGTTATAATAACAGTTAGAAGATGTACGTTTTGCTTCCAAGGCCCCAGAACATCGTCCCGAACAATAGCGCAATGACGATGGTAAAGAGAAATCTCACAGCTGTGTAGGATGGGTTTCTCCAATATGACCAATATTGCTTCCAAAAGCAAGCTACGCATTGTGTGGTGAATGATCTAGAGTACTGCGTAGGGAAGTTGAGATCTCTAGAACCGGGAGGTGGTGTGCTTAGCTCATTTATGAGTTCCTTGTTCCTTCTGAAATTGCAAAATGTAAAGTAATTAGAAGTGTCACTCAAGTACACACCCCAACTACACTGCATCCGAATGGCTAGTAGGGAGGCTTACTGATATAGTCTGATTGTCTGTAGGCTTCAGCGAAATCAATACCAAGCATTTCTTCCTGTGCACTAGAGGACACTTCCAACATCCATGTTGCCGGGTTATATCCATCATTTATCTTACTAATGCCTTCGATTCCCTGACCAAACGAACAAAGGAATGTCCAATGAGATCTAGCTGGCAAAACGAGTTACAGCGTCCAGTGCGGCTGTTGATTTTGCTTTTCTTACCTCAAAGTACTCAATCAAATTTGAAGAATTCGGGCCCACTGGACCAACATAAATTTCTTCTCCTCCTCTCTTCATCAGGAAAAGCTGCAATAAGCACATAGTCAACATACGGCCTTATCTAATAAAGCTAATGATAATAACCCAAACAGAGAATAATGAATTAACCACCTCATCAAATGCTTCGAATATGTCAATACTTGGTTGGTGAATGGTGCAAACAACAGTCCTGCCGGTGTTAACAGTGTTTCTAACAGTCCTCATCACAATTGCAGCAGCCCGAGCATCAAGACCAGATGTTGGCTCATCCATAAAAATGATCGACGGGTTAGCACAAGCTCCACGGCGATTGTCAGCCTCTTGCGTTGCTCAGTTGATAGACCATTCACTCCAGGAAGCCCAACAAGTGCATCCCTCAATGGTGTGAGCTCTACGAGATTCATGACCTCCTCAATGAACATCTGTTATCACAGTTCAACCAGTAAGGTCTCCAATCAGATGAGAAAAAAGAAATCAAGAACTGATAATTTGCCTATGATCAAGCTAACTAACCTTTCTTTTTTCTGAATCAACTTCCACAGGAAGCCGCAGCCATGCAGAAAATACGAGTGATTCATATACTGTAACATGTGGAGAATGAATATCATTTTGCTCACAGTATCCTGATATACGCGCAAAGGTCTCTTGCTTCTTTGGATAGCCTGAGATGGTGATATCCCCCTCTATGTATCCTCCAGTTTTCCTACCCGCTAAAACATCCATCAGGGTTGTCTTTCCAGCCCCACTCACACCCATTAATGCAGTAAGTACTCCTGGCCTAAAAGAACCACTCACACCCTTTAGAAGCAACAAGCGGTCTTCCGCTACTCCTTGTGCTTTCATTGCCTGTGAGTATAAAGCAATATAGCTGGGTAAGAAAATTTGGGTACTGGGTATACGATTATTCGTGTGCCTCATTGTTCATTGATAGGAAATTTACCTCTGGCATGTCCACTGAGTATTTTGTGTTGTTAAAGGTAAGTGACAGTGGTGCAAATGGGAGTACCAATCCCTTCCTGCTACCACTAGAATCCACGCTGCTAATCACTGAGTTTCGGTCATTAATGCGAGACAATTCCAACTCACGCTTCCTAGATTTATTTTCCTTGTGACCTCCCAGAGTTTGACCAGTTAAATTTGCACGCTTTTCTTTCAAATCCTCTTCAGACATTGATGGGCTAGAGTCTGACAGTGCTGCAAAGAAAAGAAAATAGCTACAGTTACTATCCTCTAAGTTATAAAGTGCAAATGCTGATTATCTGATCCTTGATAAATGAGAAGTAGTCTTCTAAATAGACTTAGATCTTCTAAATAGACTTACGATTCAAAGCTGAAAGGGCTACGGTGTAGAGCAGGTTGAAGAGGAGAGTGTATCCAACCATGGCACCAAGTCCAATCCAATACCACTTAGCTTCTGTAAAGATACCTTTGGTTTTAAGCACGGAAACTCCAATGGTCTCGTTTTTTCCAGGAGCAAGCTGCATAATGCAAATAACTGTTAAATTTTCTGTGTGTTACGTAGTGGTAAGTTTGATTTCTTGTCAAGAAGGGTACTTACTTGGCTCCAACTGTGCCCCAGAAATTCGTTTGCCGAAATAGCATTTTGTGCATATGATATCGGAGATACCCAGTAACCCCAAATCCACCACTTCTTTATATCAGCTGGAAGAAATAAATAAGATGGAAGTGTAAGTTCCTCGTTGGCATGTAAAGATGGAAAGATTAATTTTATTATGGCCGCGTGAGTAACTTACGTCTTGCAAGGATGTAGCCGCCCAATGCTGCAAAAGACAACAATGCTAAGGGTCCAAAGGTGTGGGACACAACCATGTCTCTTCCAACTCCAGCAATGAAGCGGAACAGTGAAGATGACATCTGATTGACCGCAAGCAGCAGAAGATACTGCTTAAAGAACCTGAGCAATACAGGAAATCATTCAGACCTCACAGAGATAGTTCATTTCTTGTACAGCATTCTATTTACTTGCTCACACAGATAGAATCGCCACCTAAGAAGCAATATAATTGGCCAAGGAAATTGATGTCTGCATCAGTGTCTTACCTGCTTACACTGGGATCAAATCCAATAACATAATATGTGGTGAAAACATAAACCCCGACTTCAACAAACGTGATAGGGATCTGAAGAATCCACGATGGTAAGGTGTAGGCCCATGCAGGAAAGAAAAGAAGATCCCTCTGCTTGAAGAAGACAGGAAGTTTCATGACGGTCATGCCAAGCTCCGCAAAACCATTAAACATTATCGTGTCAAGAGCAAAGAACAGTGCCCCCAAATAGATCTGTCCATAAGTTTCATCACGGCGCATGCTGGTACGGAAAAATGTGGTCATCACGATGAACGCCATTATAGTTAGCTGCAATGATGGAAAAAGTTCAGAATGGTGCCATCTGATCATCTCCATAATCAAAGCAAACACATCAAAGATATGAACTTACATTGACAGCTTTAAATATGTACATAAATGCATTCCTCTTCATGAGTAGAAGCTCTCTATCGATAGTGGCTTTGAGCAACTCCATCCTGCTGACACCAAACTTTGAAGTAGACAGAGCAGCAGGGTGGCTCCTGGTCCTATCAAATGGCTCTTTCAGCTCGTTCTCTATTGACCTTCCCACATGGAAGGAACGGAATGCATCCGCAAATTGCTTCACAGGCACAAAACGGTATGGCCTGTCACGCCTGAACCAGTACTGCTCCTGGTCTTTCTTTGATGTCACCTTTTAAATTATTCAGATATTTCAGTACCATTCTCTTCAAAATTATGAGAATAGCTAACCGTCACAAGAATTTATAAGACACATACCTCCTGTAAAAAGTCAGCAACACCTTTTCTGCTAGGGCATTTGAAGCCCATGAACTCAAAGAACTCAAGCACATTTTCTCGGGGGCCCTGGTACACAACCTGCCCGTCAGATAGGAGTATAATGTCGTCAAACAAGTTGTATGTTTCAGGAGCTGGCTGGAGCAAGGAGATGACTGCAGTTCCACCAAGGATGTGGATAGTCTGCCTAAGAGAATCCACTATTTGGAATGTGGTTGAGCTATCCAGTCCAGTGGATATCTCGTCCATGAACAGAGCTTTTGCTGGACCAACAAGCATTTCACCTGTGCATTGAAGATACATAGGTCGATTATGAATTGCTCGATGATGAAAGAAGTGCAAGTCTATGATATATATATATCATTACTGTACAAGTATTAAATGAACCACATCCTTGGTGAAAATATACCTGTTGTGACACGCTTCCGTTGTCCACCAGATATGCCCCTTAGCATCTCATTGCCTACCAACGTATCAGCACAAATATCCAATCCTAATATCTGCAGTTACATAACAGAGTATCAGACATGAGGAACTGAGAAGTCATGATTCTATTAATGAACAAATCTCCATAAGAAAGCATCCTTTCAGTGCTTAAGTGGACCCACAGGTCACAGACTATACCTTCAGTATGTATTCTGTCACAATACTGGATTCTTGCCCTCCCATAGCTGAGGCCTACAGGGAGTAAAGTAAAGAAGCAAGTGTTAACTACTTCACTGATAGACAAGCACAATATGCTGTGAGAAGTCTGGTTGAAACGATCATCTTCGGTCATGTGCTAGCCACATTAAACAGGTCTAAGAAACACACAAGACAGTATGCTCCAAAATGTTATAGCATCCTCACCTTCATGTAGACATCGACATCATGATCTGGCTTGATGTTCGCCGCCTTTTCCCTTCTTGCCAACTCAGTAAGCATCTCTACAACAAGCAAAATACCAGAGCTCAGAAGCTATCTCGATGACAACATATTAGCATAAACAACATATCACCAATTAACATTGTCCAAAAAAAATTAGGCCGCATTGAATCAGCATACCATATCTG
This sequence comes from Poa pratensis, assembly GCA_947311845.1. Classification (NCBI taxonomy): domain Eukaryota; kingdom Viridiplantae; phylum Streptophyta; class Magnoliopsida; order Poales; family Poaceae; genus Poa; species Poa pratensis. The sequence continues at coordinate 42,834,886 of CAMZMU010000071.1, read as the reverse complement.
GTGCCAACACCCTGGCACCGCGCCGAGAACGCCAGTGTTTCCCTGACGGTCATCTCCCCAATGTGGAGGTCATGCTGGCTGATGTAGGCGGCGGTCCTCTGGGGCACGAACTCGTCCAGCCCGTGGCCGTTGTAGGTGACCCTCCCGGAGACCTTGAGCTCCTTGTCGAGCTTCCCGGCCATGGCCAGCAGCAGCGAGGTCTTTCCGGAGCCAGGAGGACCCAGCAGCAGCGTCATCCTCCGGGGCTTGATGATCCCGCTTACGTCGTGGAGGACGGTCATGGGCTGCTTCCGGTTGGGGATGACATGGAGCGCGTTCCCGATGGCCTGGAGCGCAGAAAACAAGAAACGGGCTTAGATATACGTAGGAAACAAAATGCGCGCAGTTCTTCCAGTGAAGTAGCATCATAGCATGCGGCGGCGCCGGCGAAACGGGGAGGCCACATACGAGTACTGCGTAGGCGCGCGCGCCAAACGCTCGACGGAATGCCGCAGAGCCGCGAGGTCGGGATGCGAGGGCTGCACGTCATGGCGTGCTGTGGATAGGAATGCCGTGGCGGTGGCGAGGCCGCGAGAGGTAGGGAACGGCTGCGGGCCTGCGGCGGCGGCGTGCCGGTGCTGGTGGTGCCAGTGGCCGTGGGTGGAGGTTGGTGGAAAGGAAAGACGGCCGGTCTGACTGGTCAGGCTGAAAAACGAAAAGTTCAGTTGCGGGCCGGGCCCGGCGATGCCGAAGTTTGGACTCAAACTAGATTGAGTTTTTTTTTCCTCAAACGAAAAAAAAGATAGATTAATTGAGTTTTCTCTTCTCCTTTTTTCCTTAAAGTTTCGATGGAATTTTATCTACATCCCAGAATAAGGATCATGACTTTGTACGGAGGGAGAAAGAGAACTGGGACTTGAATATTGAGGTGGATGCTCAGTTTAATAATCTGGAATACAAATTCCTCTCACCAAAAGTCTGGAAAGGGACACACGGTCAGAATAACATATTTTGCATGACAAGTGGCGTTAACTTATGGAAAAATTGATTTGGACGAGTCTCCGAATTGGTAATAGACACCACCAAGTCGATAGCTAGAAGCCCCAAACCTGGTATAGGATAATAATTCTGCAAAGTGTATTTGGTGGGGTTTCCGTCTGAAGAACCATCGAGAAAAGGTCGCGCGGGGAGAAGGTCACACACACACCTACCGCGCGCTGCTGATGCATGAGAATGAGCAAGCAGCTTGTGAGGATTAGCACAAGTTGCAGCAAGTGAGCAAGCACGCCACCTCAAATTCTCGCAGCGTGGCTGTCACCGTTGCATAAAGCGCAAGTAACCATAAGAAAAACGAGCACCAAAAGCAGCCAACATTCCTGCTTGATTAATCGGCCCTACCATGTACTCGACCGATCCATGGATCGATAGAAAGCAAGACTGATTAATTAGTTAACGGAGCTAGCAGTTGATCATTAATTATGATCAAGGTGCTGGAATGATGAATTACTAGTAATGAATTGAAGTGAAGCTCCATTAACCGATGGAGAGTGTGATAGCAAGGGATTTGTACCTCGAGTGTGTTAGTGACGGAGTTGATGAGCGTGGGCAGGCCGCGGTTGCCGACGCGCACCTCGGCCTCCACCTCGAGCTTCTCGAACCTGACCTCGATGGTGGGGTACTCGATGCCCACATTGTCCATGCGCTCCTTGAGCTTGAGGAGGAAGAGCTCGTGGTCGTCGTCGGCGGCCCGGACGAGGCGCTCGATGAGCGCGCGGGACTCGTGCGCGCCCAGCCTCCCCACGTCCACCTCCACCTTCTCCCCGCCCTCCTCCACCATGAGGATCCCGCGGCGCACCCGGTCGTACGTCGGCAGCCGCTCCAGCGCCGCCCACCGCAGCGCCTCCTCGTCGTCCTCCTCGTCCTGGAACCGCGACGACGTCCGCGAGAACACGTTCGAGTCGCGACGCCATAGCGAGCTGTCGCGCCGCAGGCTCGTCACCCGGTGCATCTCTCGATCCATCCTCGAGTCGAGCTCCCTTACTTACTTGGAGAAACCAATTATTGTGCTCCCTCTCCGCACAAGCTAGCTAGCAATACTGCAATAGCATGCAACTCCGCCGTGTCTTGTCTTGCAGCAGGGAGCTGCTTTGAGTTTCGAACTACGAAGTGAGCGGAAGAAGGCGTCTCTCTCTATATACACTACACACCCAGCACACCCAGCCAAGAGCTAGTAAGAAGCCGAGGGCTGGTGAGGATCGGAGGAAGACGACCACATTATCTTCACCTAACTCCAGAGTAGAGCGCTCTTGACCTTGACACATTCCGTGCAGGTACAGTGCACTGTGCAAGCTTGGACCTGGCATGGGACTTGGTCATCTTATCACTAGTTAATTAAGCTAAACTGCCTAGCTCTCTTCATTTTTCACGCGCGTGTTTACACCTGACACCGCGCGGGGTGGCGGGTGAGCTTCCAGGCATCATCCGCGCTTTGTCTTTGCCTTCGTCCCCACGATGCAATCTATCGGAGCGGGCAGCGGTCAACATGCATATATCTATCGGAATTATTCGGGCTGCTATGTGCTATATGCGGCGCCAGAATGTCCATGCTCTTCTATTGCCGCGGTAGGTTCGATCGATTTCCCCGTGATTGAATGATGCTGTATCCAGCCGCCTGCAGCCACTTGCAGTTGCAGAGTAGTACTACTATAACATTTGATGGTTAAAGTATCTGCTTTACTGCATTTGGGTGGTTCCGTGAGTGTCATTAAACAAATTGTGTCCAGCGAGGACGATTAGGCCGGATGACGAAGCTCGACTACGGCGGCCGTGACCGTCGGTACTTAGATCGAACGGCTCGTGTGAGATTGACTGATACATCGATCTGAATTGGTGTCATGCTGTGCTGCTGCCTGCTAAGGGAGTCGACATGAGCAGCGTCCGATCTGGGGATCATGGGTCCCATCCAATGATCCAATCACGTGTAAAAAAGACCTTTGGAGGGGAATTCCCGCTCCTATTGGTCGATATTTTCCTTGCATATACGTACTGATAGAGTTCTTCACAGCATATACTACAAGGTTTTCTTATTGTTCCAAAAGAGCAGGTATTGACAGTTTCAAGGTCTATGGTCGATGCTACGCATGCAGGGGATATATTATCGGCTCGAATTTCCCGTTCTTGGCTGATGACCATGGGCCGGATTACCTTTTCATGGAGTTTCGTCATTCCAGTTAGTTGCTTGATTCTCCAGAAAATTGGCTGCGTAGAAGACTCGGTTTGGTTTATTTGTTTGCATCATTTTAATTATCGTTTGAAAGTCTCTTCCAAGCTACTCGTGGGGCGCTAACCTAGATCGCCCACCGCCGCCCTATCCTCACCTCCTCCCTCCCCTCGCCGCATCAAGAGGGGGCTACCCGTGTTGCGTCGCTTGAAGGGGTGGTGATTGACTATGACGGTGGTGTGTAGCGAGATGCATGTCGACAATCGGTAGCAGAGGTGAACGACAATGGTATGGTTTGACAGATGTGTTATATGGTAATAGTTCAGTGACAATGATCGGTGGCGCGGCTATCCGGACATGGATTTGATTCTACGTGATATGACGGGTGCCCAGACTTTTGTGTTGGTAGCGGCATATCTTGGTGGTGTGCTAGGCGTTGTTCTCGTTGTGTGATGGTGTGGTGGATTCGTCAGGGTTCGCTTGTCATGCTCATATTTTACCACCGTCTTTCAATGGCGACAAAGGTGTGGGGTTGCCAGAACATCCCGGCCCAATGTGGGATTTTGACGGTGTCGATGACCTTATTCTCATGTCAAACTGCATGTGATCTGCATGCCCGTGCGATGATAGGTGTTCGTGGGATTCTGCTTGCGAGCCTGGTTATCGTCGCGTGGCTGGTCCGCGTTTGGATCATGCGTGTCAGCATCATTTTAATTGGGCCAGCAAGTGGTGGAACAACATCTGTGACTTTGTTTTGGGGGTGCTTGTTTCCTGCTCTGGATGAAAATCTTACGTTTGGCCTTAATTGGTTGTGTCTGTCAATGGCTGTATTTTTGCTCTGTTTTCTATCGACATCATTGTTTGAATTAATCGGATTTCATCTTCAAGGTGAAGCCCCACAATCAATGCTTAAGTTGTTCAATTCGGTAATGGCGGCGTTGTGCGTTGTTTCCTTGCTAAAGGTGTTGCTTTTCAGAAGCATTCTCGCAGTCCATGTGTTGTCAAGCGATGACGGGTGGTTTCTACTTGCCGTGGATGTTTGCTCCTTTTTTACTCCTTCTGTAATAATGTGGTTATGTGCATTCTCGATGTTTTGACTAGGATGTTAACATCATGTTGTTTTAAAGGTCGGATGTAATTGGTATCATATTAATACTAATATGTTACTTTTTGTCGAACAAATAATTGGCCATTTCATTTTAACTATATTCTTATTCTGTTGGACTCTACTTGTTACCAAGCCAGATATGGTGGTATGCTCGCAAGAAAAACATAGTTGCTTCATCATTTGGTCCATCCATAAACTGACCAATAATCTCGTGTCATATCTTGTAGACCTTAAGGTTAATGATCTAGTTGAGTTAAATATGTGTATGTTGACATAACGAGCATATGCTCGCTTTACAATTGGCTGATGACCACGAAAGTGCTTACGTATGTTTTGAATTCATTTTCTCAACTTCAGTTTGTTAATTTTATTAGTGCACTTTAGTATCTGACTGATTCAACTCAATCTGATTGATTCAACTTGATTTTATTTGACATGGTGTTGTACCCCGAGAAGGAAAACAACAACATTATAATATATAGAAGAAACTGGCTATATTCTGGAATTTCCCAACACAACTACCATAGTCTAACACTCTAACCTAATCTGCTTGGTCGATAGGACAGAAGCACGCTTCGTCAATGATCTTGTGTCGTTTAATTTATATGCTTTAATTAAAGATGTGTCGATGGGAGCCGAGCCAATTCTTTCTATTAACTGTAGTAGATGATATAAACGTCCATCCGTCATGTTTTTCGGTTAAATGTATCATTTGTGTACTCTTCAGACTATATATATTTATTATGTGGATGTACCTTGGTTAGCAGGTAATTCTTACTCAAAACAACCTTGTAAAGCACAACTGGTAAGGAAGTAAAAAATGTGTCTTTTGTCATTACAATGAGAATATTAAATACTTGTTTTTTCAATATTCGTTTATCCGGTCTACTTGATCAGTCATCCAAGTAGATTTAAACTTGTATGCACCGCTTTAGTGTTGCAAATATTTTTTACAACTGGCTACATGGTATCGCCCACGAGTTTGGAGTCCTTCTCCGGGTGGAAGCGCTTGCCTTATATTGTCGTTTTAGATATGTAGAAATGAAAATATTTTTAATGATAAAAATCTCTCTTATGTGGGTTATCTATTGTTGTATACATCTGCTTCGCTCATGGTCATCTCTATAACGCATGGATTTTCACGGCCTGTTTACGAACGTGTCTGCTCGGTTGGAAGATAATCTCACATGGGTGGGGGTGTGATCTTCGGATTGGATCTCCATCCACATAGGCGTTTACGGGCTCTCTGATTAATTCTGGTAATTCACCTTATTTATCATCTTTTTATGTTTCGATTATATTGGCTCTGTGCATCGATTCTGCACATAGCTCCATGCTCGAGCTCTTGATCTACCTTTGGGTCTAGGCAGCCATGGAAGAATTGTCTTTTTCCTCTCTTAGTCCAGTTCCTGTTTCAAAGGTGACGCTGAACAAAAGCAGTAGAAACGGAAGAGGTAGAGGGCTTACTGCATCTCCAATGACAAACTTACCCTGCATGTCATTTAGGATCTCCACACACACGTTCCAAGGGTACCTCAAATAGACATTTTGTCAAGACACTCACATCTTTTTAGAGATGGCCGTGTATTAGTCGGTATACCTCGACCACATCTGACCTAACCCCTCCCGCTCCTGTGCGGCCGCGCCGGGCCGCACCGGGGCGTCCGCCACCGGCAAACTCGAGCCCCCGGCGATCTCCTTCCCCTCTCCTCGCCGCCTCCAAAGGCGTCCACGGGCTAGGCTCGTGTGGAGCGGCGGCGGCGCGGTTTCCGTGGCTCGCGATCTGGGGCGCGTCGGCGGCGTTCCTCCTGCCTTCTGCATCACGACGCGGCCAACGGCGGTGAGATGGTATGGCGGCGACCTGTCAGACATGCGCGTCCACTGCTGCAGCAGCGGCGGCGGCAACGGTGCTGGCCCGTTCTGATCTCGATCTGACGGGCTGTGGTGATGGTGCGTTGCCGGTTCCGGTGGCAGCTCGGGCGTGCTTGAGCTTACGGCCGGCCTTGCAGCAAGCTGACGTCGGGGCGGATTCGAGGCGAGATTTTAGGTCACCAAATGGTGGGCTCCGAGATCATGGCCGATGACGGCGGCGCCCGTGGGCATCGTTACCTTGCTGAAGGCGTCGTCGCTGCAAAGTCTAGCCTCCCACGCTGAAGCTCCGGGGAAACTTCAGATCTGGGTCTCCCTGATCAGACGATGACGACGCTTTTGTTGTCGTTCTCCCTTTTTGGGGCATCGTTCTGGAGCATGCCATGGCTAGAGGGGTCTGACGCCGGAGCGGTGTTGCAATTACTGCATCAAAGACGGTGAGTCTCGGCCGCGCGACGCAGCGGAGTTTCGACGTGTCGGAAGTAGGATATTGGACACGTGCAGGGTGGTGGAGTTGTCTGGCATCGTGGTGGCGTCGACGGCAGGCCTAACATGGTCATCACGTTGATCTATCCTGGATGGGATGGCGGAAGATGGTGGCATCGATTTCTGATGTGCGTATGTGGCGTGCGTTGAGGATCGGCTGGACCGGTTTGTGCTTCCGGCGCGCCGTTGGGCGGCCTAGTTGAAGTCTCCGGTTTTAGATGATGTGCATTGGTGTGTGAGGTTAGGGCATTGGCTCCGACTAGTCCACCCCCTCCATCAAGGTTGTAGGTGTTGCGATTTTCGCCTGGACGGTGGCTTTTAGTTGATCGATGTATTGCTTTGTAAGGTTTGGTGGTTTTTGTTTTCTCATATTATTAATAAAACCGAATGTGTACAGAGGCTGGGGGCACACCCTCCATTTCGAAAAAAAAACCCCATCTTTTTCCAATTTTGGGGGAGCTTTGTGGGATGTTTGGACAGTCCAGACATCCCATTCACCTGTAGTTTTCTGTCAGCTTTTAGTCACCTAAACAAAACACAACTGCCCCACCCATCCCCTCTCACTCTCCTCATACTCCCCTCTCACCTGAGTCTCATCCTGACACAAACATGGATTTTCCTAAGACTGAGAAACATTACTATTTTTGTTAAATGGATGTGACTTCGATATAATTATTTCACATTCGCACGAGAAATAGCAAAACCAAAGCTATATACTCCATCTGTCCCGAACTAGTTGACGTAGATTTGACTAAATACATATATATTTCGATAAAAAATTGCGCCAAGTAATTTGGGACGGGGCAAGTATAAATCTTCCACTCGGTTTCTTCTTTCCTTCCGAAATCAAAACCGCGAGCTTTGAATGCGGCAGAGAAGGTTCGTGTTGCCCGGTCGTAAGGTGGATGTTTTCGTTAGCTGACACAAGATCGATGTGGACCTGTAGATAGTTAACCTGTTACAGTTGCCGCAGGCTGGGCACGTTTCTGCTGTTACGGTGGATTTATAAGCCCGAGCATTGAATGAAGCAGAGAAGAGTGATCACAAAATTTGTGTGGACCTCTAGTGCATGGATCGCAGTCGCAGTACCCTATCGTTTGAGATCGATCGTAAAAGCCGTGGGGACGGAAAGGATGCGACACGTACCGCTAGAGGCCAGCATCTAGCTTCTCACGAGCAGCCCAGATATGCCGGTCATCTTCTTCTGCCTCGCTAAAAGGACGTACGGTCTGAAAACTGCATGAACTGACCAGATTTCGTGAACATTCACAACAAGCTGGTATGAGAGGCAGAGGCAGAGGTGGAAACGTCGACGTAGCGGCGGAGCCTGACCGGAAAGAGAGGCACCACGTACGAGAGGAAGCAGAAAGGCGAAGCCGAGGCTGCTCTCCAGATTTCTTCTGCAGCATCAGCGAACAGTATATTATTTGAGAGACTACGGCGTCTTGGAAGAACCTGTCCTTCTCATTCTGTGTCGACACTTGAACAAACGGAAGTTTCTCATTTGACCAGATAAATAGGGACATGGAATGATAAGCCCTTCTCAGTTTCTTATTAGTATCATCTACCCGGCCATTATTTGATCTCAAAAGAATGGTGTGACTGACTTGGACCGTCCGATCGTCGTAACTAGCGCGGCAGAACACATATTTTTTTAGGGCTTTATTACTTAAAAGGATTAAGCATTACACCCGGCCTCTTCATAACTAGTATGCACACAGCCGTAATCCGAAAGTTCCAAAAGTTAAAAAGGTAGCAACAGACGTATTACAATCATAGAAAGGAAAACGTCTATGACTACGGAGGACCAAATCCGACGATCAAGCGACCATCCATTTTGGATACAAATATCGCTCGCCACTTTTTTAATCGTGCACATGCTCCGTAAAGAGGCCTCAGTAACCCGCCCGTTGTAATGTGGATCAAGAACGGAGACGAGAGAAATTTTTATCATTGAAAACTTGGTCATTTCTACACAGCGAAAACGACCATATAACGGCTATCGCTCCCACCCTAATAATAGTTCTAAACTTTTTATCAATCCCTCTCATATAGATATAATTACTCCGGGCCTCTCGGGTCAATTAATCTTACATTGTTGTTTTGTCATATCGAGTGGTTAGGTTTGCCCATATACGCACGGATATTTGGAATGTTTGAAATCGTTCTCAAACTAGACTATAAAATCAAGTAGAATTGACCCGATCGAGGGGCATGCAAAGCAAGTGGCAGAGGAGGTAGGTGGTCAAGATTTTCTTTTTTGACGAAAAGGCAGGGCCTGCTTTTCTTATTTCATATAGGAGAGGAGTACAAGATGTACGAGTAGCCGAAAGTATACAACGCTAAGCTAGCTAGCAGTATGGTAAAACAACACATCAGGGAATAGTAAAGGTACTAAAACTCAGTCAGGCTCGCGTGGTCTGCATAGTAGGTTTGCAACACCTATTTTTCCAGCTGCTTTCCATTGCCGTGCCTCCTCAATGATGCGCTCAAACAGGCGGTTAAGAGTTTCCGCCCTGTTCTGGAAAATCCTAGAGTTGCATTCCTTCCATAGGGTCCACCATGTCAACTGAATCAGGGAAATCCAACTCTTCTTCAAAGCGGCTGGCTGGGCCTGCCTAGTGGCCGTGACCCATGCCAGCAGGTTGTTAGTGGTCAAGATTTTCAAACCTGCATAGTTGCTTGACGGAGGCGCTATGTATCACGCCACGCATGACATGCGGTAGGTAAGAGAACTGACTCGAAATCGAAGGAAGAAAATATGCACTACTGTTTGGCTCAATGCTCGGTAGACTGATTGCAATAGTATGTTTTATTAATCACGGATGAATCACATGATTAGTAAGGCTGCTGATTTCACATACGGGAAAAATCGGCTTCCATTTGGATAAGAAAGAAAACAAAAACAGTTCACAGAACATATTCCTTTTTTCGGACAAATGATTGCACACTACTCTACGGCTCAATGCTCGGGGAGACTGATTGCAATATATGTGTACTAATCAAGGATTATGTAAAGAACTGAAACTTTTAGCATGTGTGTACTGTGTAAGTACGGTGGTCAAACTTTCTTATGGTTGATATGGGAGGAATCGATGATTTAGTCAATGCTGCTAAGCTTCTTGACCGAGTACTGGAGAGTGGCTGGTCAGTGGTCATATTGCAGTAGGTACATGTAGATGAGCCTTTTTGTTGTCTGGAGTCTGGACGAACATTGAGAAGGGCAGACACTGCCTGCTTCCCTTTTCAGACAAAAGAGAAAGCCGCGACCCGTGTGCAATGTTTTCATCTACCTACAAATTGCAAGATATAAAGACTTGACTACAGTTCCTTCTTTATTTGACCATATTTCTTCTTGGTATGGTATGAAGTTGTCCGTGTTCCACTATTCCAAGAAATAACGGGAGAGGCCGGTTGAACATAGTTGAAGAAAAGTTTAGCTCCAAACTTATGCCACCTAGGCCCCACGCCTGCTAACAAACTTACATAGACAGAGAATTGCTGCAGAGGAAATCCCGGTTGGAAACCCCTCACGCTGAATAGAGCAAATTTCACCAAACCGCAGTTATTAGGGTTAGGATTTCGTGAAACCACAACAGAAGGAATTTTTATTAGAAAACCGTAAATTTTGTGGTAAGTTATTCCAGATAAACAAAATCTCACGACTTAGTAAGTTTGACACTGCCACCAATAGCATAGGCCCACCACTACGGGAGAGGCGGAAGAGGCGGTTCTCTCCGATATTTTGTAGACCACCTGACTTGTGAGCCCAAGTTGTTCCGAAACATAGTCAAAAGTTACTAAATTGTGCCGACACTCTTTTACGATAAAGGACATTTTATTATCAAAGCATCACAAGGATACAAAGTCTTACACCCGGTCTCTGCATAATTTACTAAATTGTGTCACTAAATTGTGACACTTAGATTCTCTAAAACAACTTATCACAAAATTTCTGGTTCCCTGATATAATTTCCTTCGGTTATGGCTTTATGAAAACTAGCTAAACACGCATGCGTTGCTATGGGAAAGAAACACATGTTATAGGAAAACGACATGTCTAGATAAAATAATCTTTTTGTTTTTTCTGGTTCCTCGTTTTTCTCAAATCCACTGCTCCGATTTTGTATCTTTACAGCTCATTGTCTTTGTAGCTTTACCCGCAACCGTGTTTTTTTTTTTTTGAGGAAAGGATCCGACGCATATATTAAGGTAGCTCAATACACTTTACAAACAGGTCCAAAAGAAAACAGAAATTACAAAAGGACCCAGAAAAGTGCAAAAAGCACCCCAAGCCACCGGGAGGAATCACGATCGGATCCACCGCCGCGCCCCAAGCTCCTAGTCGACGCCGGAGCCGCCAGCCGCCGGGAAGAAGGCACCACCACATGTTGTAGACGACCGCAAGAGCCATCCGCCGCCGCGCGACGGAACCTAGACTCGATGAACGCGCACGGCCACAGCGCCAGCTTCCCGCCTCCGCCCATCTTCCAGCCGCCTCCGCATCGCCCAGGACCACCACCACCAGCACCCAGCCACCTCCAGACGCCACTCCCCTCGCCACCATGGCCGGCCGGAGCAGAACCGTCGAAGAAGACAACCTCCACCACCACCAACAAAAGCGAATCGCAAACAACCACCAACTTCTCCCCTCGCCACCACGGCCAGCCGGAGAAGCAAAGAAGGAAGAGAGCATCCGACGAACCTTCACGACCTCCCCGGCGACGAGGCCAGAACGGGGAAAGAAGGGGAAGGACCACACCCAGCACACCGACGCCATCGCCACCGTCTTCGATGCCGTCGGGAGGCACACACACCTAGATAGGAACCTATCTACACGCACAACCGATCACCAGAGCTCCCCCCACCTCACGGTGCCTAACCGGTGACCGGAGGCGGAGGGGAGCGGCGGAATCGCCGGCGAGAACTCGAACCTTCGAGTAGCAAGGGACACCCCGCGACCGTGTTCTATATACACTAACGCAAAAAATGATGCATTTGTGTGGTAGATGAACTCATTGTTCTTATTTTGCACTTACTGCTACAAAGTACGAAGATGATTCATTCAAGGGCTAGCTCAAAAAGACACTTGATTATTTCCTCATGTGGCATAGGCCTAGTTGAAGTGATTTGACCAGCGAGCTTCTGATTTTGGCCAGTGGACGCCTTCGAACGGCGACGTGACGAACCAGGTGCGGCGCCAGAAGAAAAGCCGCGTACGAGGAGATCGATGCTAGCCGGGCTGCGGGCTGCGGGCTGCCTGTACCACGATTCGCTAGCTGGGCCTAAACCACATCCGCACTTATCTTCGGATGGGCTGTGCTAGCGCGACGTATGCGTACGTTTCTTGTCCACGTGATTGCGTACGCGTCCAGGTTTTTTCACCGATCGTTCCAGGTTTTTTCACCGATCGTGTCCAGTTTTCCTTCTGCTTTTTTACCGATCGTTTGTGGTTTGATGCGCGATCTAGGACGTACGCGTACCATGTCGCTAAGCGGTATTATATACTCCCTCCGTCCAAAAATAAGTGTCTCAAGTATATGTTTCATGTCTAGATACCTTCACTTTTAAGCAAACTTGAGACACTTATTTTTGGACGGAGGGAGTAGTAGAGATAGAGACTAGCACTAGTAGCTGTGGTTTGTGAAATTTGCTCGTTTACAAAGAAAAATCGTCATGTTGGATACAATTGCCGTGGACAAATTAAGCATCAGGTATCATCACAGCATGGAAGTCAACCTGCTAAGAGTCGAGAGGCCGTTGCCCTAAACCTAGGATGAGATATCGTCGCGCCATGGGAATCGACCTGCTAATAATCGGTTTTGATGGACTCCCTGTATGGCGTTGTTTAGCAAACTTCCGGGGGGAAGTTCCCTAGCATGGAACTCCCGGCCGGCCCTGCGTTCCTGAGGTGCATGGACAGCGCGTACTTGTCCGCCTCAAGCCACCTCACCTGCTCCTGGTACTGTAGGACCTGGCCCTGGAGTTCCCTGACCTTCACCTCGTTCTCCAGCTGTCGCCGGTGCTGCGCTACTACCGCGACCTGGCCCTGGAGTTCCCTGACCTTCGCCTCGTTCTCCAGGTGCCGCCGGTGCTGGGCTAATACCGCCCTCTTCAGGATGGACTTCTGCTCCATGGCGGTTCCGAGCACCTGGTCCTTGTCACCAAGTAACTGCCCAGCGCGAGAGCAGACGCTGCCTCCGAAGGCCTCGAGGACCTTGGCAGCGCGGCACTGGGCGTCTTCCACGGAGGTGGCGTTCGCCATCTGGCTCACGATGACCGCTGCCCATTCACCCGCCGATTGATCTGCACGGTCGTTCTCTGCGGCGGGAGCAGGTTGTGCCGGGACAGCCGCAACGAGCTGTTCGGTGACGCCGTCGGGATGAGCGGTAACCCCGTCGTCGCTATCTTGCGGCGAATCCAGGCGCAGGTTGAGCATGTGCTCCAGCACCGACTGGAAGGCTTCGGCGTCCATGGCGGCGGCCGGCGACGTCCCGTTCCTTTCTTGCGATCGATCGATTCGAGTTTTTTTTTCGTTTGACACAAGATGGCGGTCGATTCGAGTCGGTGGATCGGCTGTAGAGTTCTGGACAGACTCTTGTTCGAGGCAACCTATATGGATGGCGCGTGCGTGAGACGCTGTTCGAAACGGACTGCATGTCCGATTGCCCGTATCAGGTCACAGCTACGAAACGGTCCGGTCCGTTTCTTCTTTGAGCGGGCCGTGCCAATTGGTTCGTTGCGAAGCGAGGTCCACGGGCCGAACAAATTTCTAAAGTCGGCCCGGACGAGATATCTGGGCTGCCCAAGCTCTCCGTCTCAAGCCCGTCACGATCTCCTCTGCACCGTCCATAACCAGATCGGACGGACCGCACGCCATCTGGGCCCACCACGGCTGGTTGGTCCTCGTGCGGACCACGCACACATCTTCCTCCTTCACCTCTCTCTCTTCCTTGACTCACCGATCCAACCATCCCGAAGAAGGAAAAAAAATCCCCGATCCAGCACAGAGCGCGCACCGGCAATCTGCTGGGGAAGAGATCGCGGCGTGAGGATGTCGTATGACTCGTCGTCGTGGGCGCGCGCGCTCGTGCACATCTCGCCCTACACCTTCGCCGCCATCGGCATCGCCGTGTCCATCGGCGTCTCCGTCCTCGGCGCAGCATGGTGAGCCCAAATCTTGCCCCCTCCTCTCGCTGGATCTGCTGCGCGCATCTGCTTATGCTGCTCCTCCGCGGGTTTTTTTCTCTTCTCGCAGGGGGATCTTCATCACGGGGAGCAGCCTCATCGGGGCCGCCATCAAGGCGCCCAGGATCACCTCCAAGAACCTCATCAGGTGAGCCTGGCTACCGCGATGGGTCCTGACTTTGGTTCCATGTCGTCTCGTTTGCGCTGCGGTAGCTAGATTTGGTCCTGCTTGGTTCCCTGTGAGCTCCTGATTGGGTGCTTGATAATGATGCGGGTTGCCTCAAGGGGTTGGGCATTGTTTGCTCTGTTAGTTTAGTTAACATCAGTGCTACTGTTGCGTGGAAATCCTTTTTTTTGTGTGTGGGTGATTGCGTGGAAATTCTGTAGGATAGTTAATTAAAGCAAAGTTCCATTGTTCTTAGGGGAATTGTTCAAGTAGCTTGGAGGTGCCAATATTTCTTGTGTTGTTTGTTCCACAATGTGTTTCTCACTGGTGACATTCTTTCGCTGGTGGATTCCTTTGTTTGTTTTATACCATGAGTTGACTTACATAGATCTCTTGGTAGGAATAATCAGGCCTCATCTCATTGCAACCTATCCAAATACACTCAAGAATACACTAATGAGAATTGACATATTTAATGAATGCTAACCGGCAACAGTGTGCATCTATTATTGCCTAGATGAAATGCTTTTGATTCCAGAGCTTTATTTCCCAAGAGAATCAATTTAGTTGAGTGCCCTTTCATCACTTAAGTTTGTTATGGCCTTTATGGTATACATGGCTAAGTTCTTTGTGTGATTTGTTAACATCTTTTCCGTATATCCTTCACTTCTCCTTGCTCTTTGTTGATATTTCTTGTTAATAGACTTACCATGCGAAGAAATTATCGTGGTTATGTCTTAGATGTCTAACTTGGAACTAGATCCTTATGCCCAGTGTTGTATCAGTCTTGCATCCTGAATCCTCACATTTCCCACTTGATTAGTCTGTTGTTAAGGAACTAAATTTATTGTTCTCTAAGTTTTTGACAACCGCTCAACATGCACATATGCTGGCAACACGCAAAAACCATATACTGCTATCAACTTCACTGGACCGTGATAGATAGGAAGTCAAATATGGGGGCTCCTTTTTAATCTTACTTTGTGGTTCCTCTTTTATGGTTAGGGCAATCAGCTTCATCCTGTGGTATTGTGGGGTGCAGTCTTGTTCTGTAGTTTTAGCCTACCCCAACTTGTTTGGGAAAAAAAGGCTTTGTTGTTGTTGTTGCTGTTGCTGCTGCTGCTGTTGCTGTTGCTGTTGCGTTTGTTGATTTTATTGTTATGTTGTAGCCTTGTAGGATGTTCATTAGAATGATAGCAGTGCAACTAGAATGCAGGCTGTTGCACGAATGATAATGATGTATGCTTAATCTATTCTAGTCTTAGTAAGCGCAAACATTGCTTCCATGTGAGCTAGCGTATGTCAAGTAAGGTATTTTCACTTCACATATAATGTCATGGAGCACAGGCACTTAGCTAGAGGGGCAAGCACTTGTGTGCTTGTACTGTATTGGAGAAACACTAGTCTGATAGGAACCTGGGAGCTAAGCTGACAGTATGCACTTGTTAATACACAAGCTAAAACTGCTTGTTACTAGAGGAAACACTAAACAACATTAGAGATGCCAGTGGATTGTTTGGTGCTTTATTTTTGGTATTTCGAGATCTGCTCTTCCACAATTCATTCAGTAGACTATATTTAGCATTTTGTATAGTCCAACCAGCAGTACAGATGGATTCCTGGTGATGATTTTTAGTAGTTTTGTTAATGGTATCAGTGGTATGATAGCATCTGGATCTTGTGAATAAAAGATATGTTTTTAGCTACAACCTGTTAGTCATTTTGCTCATTTCATCTTGGCATGGTCATTTGTAATTTTTTAGCAGAAGGGGTCCCTTACTAACTCCGCCTATGTCTTCTAGGCATAGCCGGTCCCAAGCCCGGATAAAGGAGGAGGGTTGTGATAGGCTTGGCGAGCCAACGTAAAAACTAGCCAGTCCCATGGATATGAAACCCACGAGAGTAGTACTAGGGTGGGTGACCTCCTGGAAAGTCCTCATGAAAGGTTTCATATCTAATGGTTGTGATAGGCTTGGCGAGCCAACGTAAAAACTAGCCAGTCCCATGGATATGAAACCCATTTGGGCGAGAGTAGTACCAGGATGGGTGACCTCCTGAGAAGTCCTCGTGACAGGGTTTCATATCTAGCCTACCCCAACTTGTTTGGGACAAAAGGCTTTGTTAAGGTTAAGGGTTAAGGGTTAAGGAAGGGGTCCCTTACTAGTTTGCGGTGATGCATATGAGTAGTCTACAAACAGTTTGCAGTCGATAACACAACATGAATTACCGGATTTGAGGTTTTGTGCGGTACCTTCAAGCGATCCATTATTCCTCTTGCATGATTCAATGATGATGGGTCGTATCCTTTAACAGACAAATACGGTTCTTGAAGTTTAGTTTCTACATCAGTCCCTCAAATAAGTGCCATATCTGGCTTATAGATTGCATCTATGTGTCCGTAAGAACTCGGAATTTGAATTTCTGTTGAGAAATTAATAGAAAGGGGATCCTCCTGGTTAGAGAAAGGTTGCATTCTATGTCGCAGGTAAATTCCCATCACTTTGTTCACTCAACTAAACACCATCAGATGAGCATATCTCAGCATTTGCTTATTTATGCTTCTTCCAGGCAAGCCAGAAACAAAATACACTCTTGTAAATTTAGCAAAACTGGTTGGGATGTTTGCACCTAGGTTTATATTAAAAAATTATGTCATGTTAATTCCTAACTTTTGATATGTATGATCTCCTTTACTTTACAGTGTCATCTTCTGTGAGGCTGTTGCAATTTATGGTGTAATTGTGGCAATCATCCTCCAAACAAAGCTTGAAAGTGTTCCAACATCCCAAATGCATGATCCAGAGTCCATGCGAGCTGGCTATGCAATCTTTGCATCAGGTCTCATTGTTGGCTTCGCTAATCTTGTTTGCGGGTAAGTGCCAGAATTCACATTTTGGTTTCTTGTGTACTATATATTCCATGGTTCCAGATCATTAAATTTTGAATCTTCAGGGTATGCGTGGGAGTAATTGGAAGCAGTTGTGCATTGTCTGATGCTCAGAATTCAACACTGTTTGTAAAGATCCTGGTGATTGAGATCTTCGGCAGTGCTTTGGGCCTCTTTGGAGTGATCGTGGGCATAATCATGTCAGCTCAAGCAACATGGCCAACGAAAGTCTAAGTCTGCCCATCTGGGAATCTGTAAATTATTTTGGGTGAAACCCTTCGGAATGTCAGCATGTGTTTAACTGTTATCTATTCTTTTTTCTTTTGCACATTTTTGGTAAATCACGTATGTTGGTGCTTGATGCATCTGATCGTAGAGATACTCTTCCTACTGTAAAGACTCCATGCCTGCCATGTATCTTGTAGGTGCTATTGCTTTTGCAGAACGTGGGCTGCCTATTGAATAAGAGCATTGAACACGAGAATAAGCATTTTTACTCACATTTTGCTCAGTGTTAAGTTTTCCTGCAAGCACAAATTTAGGATGATATAAACCCGGTTTGGACTGCCGGAGTTCCAACGGGCATGTCCCATAATTTTACCGACTGTTTCATGCGTAATTCTTGTGTTTCAGCAAAGACGTTGATAATGTTGTAGTGCTACTACTTGTGTTGATTTTCATTGGGCAAGGCATACAAGAATAAATACTGGTGCGTAGGCTGCATATGCTGTATATCCACCCACCTAGCTCGAGTCTCTGTCCCGTAAAAACATAGAAATAAACGACACAGAGACCTGGATGTTTGATTCATGTTTGAATTGTAAGCAGAGAAAAAACATACAAATACTATTAAGCACGGGCTTATCGAAGTGAAACTTTGAGCAAAACTAAAATTGGGACTGCCATAGTATCGCAAAGTTCAGCTAGAACTTCTAAGCAACCGTTAGTAGCATTTGTTTTTCTTAGAGATGTTTGTGGCAATTGTATTTTTAGTTGTGTTTGTAGCAATTGTTGGCAAAACATATTGTCAAAAAAAATTGTTGGTAAAACATTGTGTGTCATAATTATTTTAACAAGGCAAAATATTTGCCATTTTCATGAATAATTACACAAAATTGGCTGGTTAATTAGCAGAAACCATATAAACACATACTCTTTTCCTGTCACTCTCCTTTAAGATCTAAAGGTTTAGAATCACGTGCGGTTCACAAAATCGATCAATATTCAATACTCGCTCCGTGCACAAAACGATGTCTCAATCTAGCCCAAATCATGTGTAGATAGATACAATGAGCTAGGTTGAGACGTCCTTTTGTGGACGGAGGGAGTATGTCATTTCCCGTCAATGCCTGTCCGGTGTACCTGTTGCAATGGCTACGTGGTCGGTGACTACGCGGTAGGCCCCACGGATCAGCGAGAGCAGGCAGAAGTTGCGAAAACAACAAAAGACCGCAAGGGTTTTGGTCGCGAGTCGCACCCGCCGCCGTGGCCGCATCGCACGCAAACTTTCGAGTCTCGAGAGAGGCGAAGAAGAGGGCGAGGGCGAGGACGAGGGCGAGAGCATCCGAGCAAAGAGGGCGGGGACCATGGGCGCTGGGGAAGGAGAGGCAGCCGGGAGCAAGGACAAGGGCGGCGGCGCCCGGACGTCCCTGGACGGCCTGCGGGACAAGAACGTGATGCAGCTCAAGAAGCTCAACACGGCGCTCTTCCCCGTCCGCTACAACAACAAGTATTACCAGGACGCCATCGCCTCCAAGGACTTCTCCAAGCTCGGTGAGCACGTCCCCCCAACCCGTCTCTTCCAATCTTGTTCTAATCCCCGCCTCGCGCCGCCGGATCAGTTCGCGACCCCATCCGGTCGTTTCTTGTATTGGGATTGATTATATCTACCTCAGCCATTGGATCTGCGGACATAAGACAGGAAACGATTTATTGCTTTGTGATTGGGCCGGAATAACCATTTGGATTTAGATTTTGGAAGGGGGGCGTGCAAATGCGAATGCGGATTTAACAATTCCTTTGGCCATAGAAGATCTCGGAGGGTCTGGGTAGCCATGGTCTTATGCTGGGGTCTTGTGTTCACCCTTAGTTATATGTATGCATCTAGGATGCTGCCATATTGATTTGTCTGCTGGGTTCGGCTGATTTCAGTATGAGAAAATATGTTGCTGCCGTTGTCTGATTGTTGTCTTTTCCTGTCTCTTTGCAGCTTACTACAGTGATATATGTGTTGGGGCAATTGCTTGTCGCCTGGAGAAGAAGGATGGAGGAGCGGTATGTGTTTATATCATGACTCTGGGTGTATTGGCTCCCTACCGTGGTCTTGGTCTTGGTGAGAATTTTACCTACCTTAAATTTATTTTTGGTTATATGAAGAGACCACCCTGTTGGGCTTGAGATCTAGAACCTTACAAGCGAACATTGTGTGTTTATTTTCCTGATTGCTGCCATTGTGTATCAGATAGTGATTGTTGAATATTTGTGTGGCTACTGCATTGCATCATTTGCATTTTTATCTTCTAACCTAATTTTAACTCTAGAAACAAATGATGATGATCATGCTTCTGTCACCATCTTCAATTGAAATCACGTTGGTTGTGTCAAGGATTGTAGAAGCGACTATCTACCATATCTGCTCATGAATTAAGGTTTTATCACGTTTTATCCTGTATGTGCTTTAGTGATGTATAGATGACAAACTTATTCTATATGCGTGCTTACTGTTCTAAAAACCTTTGGACAAATGATTTTATTGAAGGCAGAAAAGAATTTAAACATGTACTAGTATTATTTTATATGCATGTTTACATGTAATCACTGCAGCTGTTTATCTCATGCCACTGCACAAATCACTATTTACATGTATCAGCACTGGAAAAATAAGTTAAAAATAATGGGCTAACAATGATGTTACTAATTAACACGTCTGCAATAAAATACCCCGTGACTTCAACTACAGTCAGAATAATGTTAAAGATCACCGCGCAATAAAAATCATGGACAGCCCCGTCATGCTTCTTTTTTCAAGCAACTGCTGCCCCGTTGGTTATAGTATCCAATATTAACATATGCTGTCAATATTTTTAGTTTGTTCCCAGGGAAAGATTCATATGGGTAACATAGAACTGTTTAGAAGGTGATGTTTTGATAAAAAAAAGTTTGTGTAGGGACCACACTGTAGAAGTTATTGTTTGTTACCGCTTACCCCTACTGCAACATTGTCTCAAAAGATGAATTCTACTCTCTGTCCTTAATTACATGGCATCCTGGTTTTTCACGATTGAACTTTGACCACTAATTTGATGAGTAGTACATAAGCCATGTGCCATAAAAATCATACCTTTAGAAACTTTTGTCGAATACGAATTCACTGATATAATTTTCGTGACATATAATCCATGTTTCTTTGGTCAAACTGATAGTCAATTTGGACCTTGAAAGCGTGTCCGCCATGTAAGTGTGGGCGGAGGGAGTAGTTGAAAGAATATGACTATCAACTTGTTGTAAACTTCCCATTCTTGAAATACACTTGGCATGCTTTTGCTCTTTTGAATTATTTTTTACTCTATATACAAATATGAACAGTTTGCTTTTGGCGACGACACAAGCTAGTTTATAAGAGTTGTGCTCCCTTGTATATTTTTTTTGACCTTTGTGCTCCCTTATAATTGATTTGTCTTACTTTGACAGGAACGAAGCTGCTGAACCATGTTTTCGATCTCTGTGTGAAGCAGAACATCTCGGAGATATACTTGCACGTTCAGACAAACAACGACGATGCCATTGCTTTCTACAAGAAGTTTGGGTTCGAAATAACAGAGACGATATATCAGTACTATAAGAACATCACTCCACCGGATTGCCACGTTCTTACCAAATTCATTGGTCAGGCTGCTACAAAGAAATGAGCAGCCACCGCCCTGTTCTTGTGACAGCTGTGATCCTGTTGCATTACATTTTCATTTTTGTCTGAGTTCTAACATTACTTTGTAAACATGAGTACCCTGGCTGCATCACTAAGACATCATTTTTACATTGGGTGTGTTCTTTATCCCACGCTGCTCCAGTTAATTTTTTTTTCGGGTAGGCTCCAGTAACATGGGTGCCTGCCTTAACTACTACTCCGTACACTGATATGGGGTGTGCGGTAGCAAATTTTGACCTTACATAAATACCCACGTTGTTCTCTCTGCCTGCTCATTTTGTAAATAACCACGTTGGTCTCTCTGCCTGCTCATTTTGGCATGCGTGGGATCAGCTGTGTGCTCTTGAACCAAGATGTCAGTCCTACATTAGGTCAGAAATAGGTTGTAGTTTGTTGTGACGAGTTTTGAGGAGGCATCTCCTAGATACAGGAGGGAAGCCAGTGACAAGCTCAGTGGGATCTGTAGAAATTGCAGCTGAAACCGACATAATGGTCGATGAGGTAGGGCAAACTTACAAGGGATGAAGAGAAGGTAACTGATTTTATAAATGTCAAAGAATTGCTGCATGGTTTTGCAAAAAAGGGTAAGGTGGGCAGCTAATTCTAACATGTACCACGATACAATAGAAAGTACTGTTAAGGTAGTGTTTCACTGCTAGTAGGCATTTCCACCTGAAGAGTCGGTATGTTCTTTGCCAACTAATGGATGACTGACCACAGCTGATACCTGAGGTAATTGTAAGGCAAAATATTGCTATTCATGATTTATTATTAATCTCAAGTACTGGAACACAAAGTAAACCACAACGACATTCCCACCACGGTAACATACTCTTTAAGCTCGTAACAACCAAAGGACATTTTTCCATTTCTACTATGATTTCAGAGGCCAACGGTGTGTGTTCGTTCCTGAGTGTCACATGTAAAGAGGGATGTATACCGGGAAAATTACATCAATGAATTGACTCGACATTGAAAACTGCATTGTCATTTCTGACTAATACAAGAAGAGACCATTTCCCTATACAGTTATTGTAAAGAGATAAAGTTTCAGCAAGACAGCCAATCCCAACTGCAACAAGAATATCGCTGCAACGATCAGAACCCACCGCTCCCCAGAGTTTAAGATGTGGGCACGTAGATTGACAGCAACAAAGGTAGCAGACATAAACCCAGCGACACCAGCAATAACCCATCTGAATATTTCTATTGGCACAATGGACAGAAGCTATAACACAAAAGGAGAAGAAAAATGTTAGTCCTGAGTTGAATTGAAGCCCCTAATTTTACTTAGTTTATGGCGCATAAGTGTAGGTAGGAGTACACCAAGGTCATTTAAACAGATTGTTGGTTTGCCTGCTAAAGAAGACATGACACTGACAACGCTAAATAACAGACTATGTCCTCGACAAAATCTTATAGGATAAGTGAATAGCAGATAGACAACTTATACACTGCAAACTTAAACTGATTAACAAACTGAGATAGAAGCCTAAACTTGAAACAATGAACCATAGAAGAGCAGCTACCAACATTCTAAATAGAATTCAAAGTCTACCCGAATTTTAAGGATGTTACTTACCGATGCTGGAATGAAGACGAACAAAGAGTATCCATACAGGCACCACAACTGCACCAGTCCAGCAGGTGCTGAGAAGTACTTAAGAATGACATATAACCCAAGGGGCACAAAGGTCACATAGCCATAGAACAACCCAGCAGACCATGTAACCAGATTAATGTCATAGGTCCACTCTTTCTTGTGCCATTTGTGGGACAGATACGTGACGAACGTGGCAATGGATGCAGCAACAAAAATCAAGGTGGTGCATGTCCAGAATGGCCCATACCTATAAAAAGCAAGTTATAAGAACTAGCAAGCATATAATCGACATTTATAGTTTCAAAGTAACTTGATTAGAAGTTCAAATTTGCAACTCCTAATGATTCCTCGATTTGTAATATTTAATTATTTTTCTAGATACAAATATTCCACATAATCGACAGGTTAGCTAAAATCAAAACATGGTGAATTGTAAAATATAAACAGTGCAGAAATATAATTGGAATATTAACAAAGGATATTCTGTACATATGACAAGCTATTTTTTTATCATATCCGACTGGCAGTTACGGACACCTAATCACTGTGAACCATTACTGTCGTAAGTTACAGTGACTGGGGCTTGTATTGGTCTTTGTGGGAGGAAGAATCCAGTCGGGTACATTAGCATATGGTTTAGCAAAGTTTAATCATAACCCAGGTGTAATCTACAGACCATCTGGTTAACTATGCCATAAACTAATGAGATGAATAAACCCTGCTCTCTCATCTAAATAAAGGGCCTACAGTTAGAAGATCGTTTCAAGACCAACGAATCGTCCCAACAGCATTCCCACTGTTCACATGCATTATTTACCACCAGAAGGATTAGCTGGTTCAAGAGCAACACATCCCACTATTCCAGAACAGAGCTTATGGAATGGTCAGCCACAAAGGCAAATGATTCATGAAATTAGAACCTTAGTCTTAATAACTTGGTAAACAACACACTCCTATTCCGCAGTTTGAAGAAATCATATCAGGAACCATGCCCAGCAAAACCCGTAAAACATTCTACCATTTCACTGCCCCATTCGCTTCTAAGCATGCGGGTCATAGCAACGAAGCCAAAATAAAGAGTATGGAATACGATAGAAGCATACAGGTCGGGTTTCTCGGAAGTCTTCTCGGTGAAGGTGCCGCGGAAGGGGAAGACCGACTCCCAGATCCTCTCGACGACGTCGGAGGTGTCAACGTCGAAGTAGGGCTTGTACGCAGCCACGGAGAACATCGGAACCAGCCGCCCTGCGTGGCATCGTCCGAGCCCCCACCGCCACCTCTGCCCCCGCCTCCCCCTCCTCCAGCCTTAGACGAGAAGGTGTCTGCATAGCCGCTGGAACCAAGTCAGATCCGCACGCGAGACCCAATGTCAGAGCAGAGAGAAGAGGAGGAGGAGATCTGATCTCACCGTCGGCGTCGGTGGGCGGGCGGTTGGCGCCGGAGATCTTGCCCCTGGTGTCGGAAGGCGGGAAGGTCTGGAGGTCGGAGTCGGCGAACTTGATGGTCTGCGGATCTGGCCCCGTCGCCGCCTGCCGGAGACGCGAGGAGGTGAGCCACGAGGAGAGATAATGGATGAGCGGTGCGCGGGTTGATTGGGGGCTTGCTGGGTACTTACCGGGACGGATCCGGAGGCCTTGGGGTCGTCGAGGGAGGAGTAGCCCCCGCCGGACATCATGTTGGCCGGCGACGGAGAGGAGGGGAAGCTTCGGGGCGGAGCAAAGCGTCCCGTAGAGGAAGCGGCGAGGTGGGAGTTGGGCCGGCCGCGTGAAGTGAAACGAGAGGTGGTTTTTACTCGGATCTCGTTGCGGCTGTTATAAACCCGCGCCAAGTAGACGCCGGACGGTAGAGCAAGAAACGCCGTGTAGGCAGCGTGTAACTCGTGACCCCATCAGTCAGTGCGTTGAAAACAAAGGTTCATAGCTTGAAGAAGGCAGAGTTCAGAGGAAATCCAGGTTCAGAAAACATTATAAACATTCATTAAGGGTACAAACTTGATGAACCTCAGGGTTCCTTCATCCTCTAGTTCACGCAAATGAAGTAGTTTTCTAAAAAAACTGTGATTTTGGAAATTAAGCTCATTTGATTGAAATAAAGATGTTAGAGGGTATCTTAAGGGTCACCAATCTACACACTTGTCCTTCATTTCATAATTCCTTGAACTAAAACCATGAAAAGAATTATGAAATGAAAGTACTTCCTTTGATAGACCGCTAGGGCGAGCATGTCTATATCGGGGGTACGTAGTTCCTTTGAAAGTTGTGTGGCGACATCGATGACCTAGCGCACCATCTCGCGCTGGCATAGCGAGGATGCCAACATGTGTTCGCATTCCACGCAATTCCCACTTCATCATATGCCGCTCTTTTGCTTATACTGAGGCGATGTGATTGAATTGTTGCCTCTAACACTGTGGGGCTCTGGTGGATGGTGTCAGAAAGGCTCGCGAAGCCGCGAAGGTACCCTTATAGGTGCTCTAGGTATCTTTGTCGAGATAGTTCAAACTATGCCGAGAATTACCATATTAGTCAATTGTCTTTTCTCGTGTGACCAAAACACATTTTCTTCTCTAAACATAACATGACAATTAATTTTGTTGGTGGGGGACATTATAGTCAATAAAAGGCGTAGCTAAAGCCAAGTGTTTGTACCCACATAACCAACAAAAACATAAAGGACATAAGAGAACAATTATGCGGTATCGCATCCATCCAAACGGAAAGTCATTTTGCCTCCCGAGTGTCAGTGATCCCTCAGTTAAAAAAAATTATAAGTTTCAGAAAAATCTATAAAAAAATTGTGGTGTAGTCAGTTCGCAGGTACCTTCACTGAAACTTGTAGAAAAATGATTCTACAAGTATACTAAATCAAAATGCTAAATTCTTTATATTATGGAGTGCACAAAAATGACAAAACTTGTAGATTTGAAACTATGCATTGTTCACCATACTCATACTCAGATCTGTACATTTGTCGTTTTTGTGTAACTGAGATTTTGCACATTTGTGAGATACATCGTTGAGAACATGTATGATTTTTTACAGATTTTTATAAACTTTGAAATATAATTTTTGAATTTAAAAAAATAAAGGACCGCTAGAATTCGGGAACCACAAATCTCCACTCCCATCCAAATGAGAATTTTCCGCAAGCCATAGCAACGGCCATATCCATATGCATCCATGAAGAGATTTTTCTTAGTATATCAGTTTAACTCTTAAGACCACAAGCGGTAAAAGGTGAAGAAAAACGAGTTAGTATGCATATGGTAGAGTGGACAAAGTCAAGCAGCAACCCATCACTTTGTCGTGACTCTCTCGTGAAGGTACTTGATCAAAGTGCCCGATGACTGTTGTGTCCCTATGGTGCAAATGTCGCAAACTGACCCAGGAGGATAAGCTCTGAAGTGGAAGTCATGAGCCGGTTGGCAGATCAAATATACCGATTTGCATAAATGTGTTCGAGATGCCCTTGAAATAGAAAGGAGTGAAAGATATTCTCTTACGACGTAACGTGCATTGTGGCCAAACTTTACCTCACAACGTAGTATCAGCCAGTAGGCCAAAAAATATTCACCAACCCAGCTTTCTTATTTCGAAGAATTCAAAGCTCACATAGGACAGAGCATAGCAGATTAGAAATGTGTAACTGATGTTGGCTTCAATGGACAAACTACGGACCTCACGGCTTAGCTTAAGAAGATAAGTTGTAATTTGATTGCACTATTTCCGATGAAAAAAAGAAAATAATGCAATGAAAACCTGAATCGGTTATTGTCTCATGTACAATTACATGCATGCCGCAAATGGAAGATGCTGGTGAGCTCTTATATTGACCTAACAAAGCAGGAATTTGGTTTCTATGTATATATCAGCTACAAGCGATTGACGGAGAAATCGTCACTGATTGTTCTGGAGATGAGGTTTCTCCTAGGGTTTGTTCTGGTATACTGCTCGTCTTGTCATGCAGGTACCTTCACTGCACTGAAATCCCTCTCTTCCTATATGATGAGCATCATTTTGCAAACGCCAGTTCGCAGACCAAGGCGATATGATCACTTCCCCATTTCTGTCAGACAATAAAGACAGAGCAAACTAGTAAGATGTCATGAGGATATCACAACTGATTGGTAAAAAGGCAATGAGCTAAAGGGAAAAGTATGCTGCCTCAGTCTCTAAACATTTTAAAATCTTTATCTTAAGATATTTTTATACTTTGGCTACTAATAGTAATGTATGCTAAGAACATTGACTATGAAATATTTTCATAACATGTTAATTTTCTGCTAGCATATTAGGATATGAAACCATAGTAAAAGTCTTGCATTGAATACTGCAGAAAGTTAAAAACACCTTATATTTGCGGACTGCTGGAGTATAAGAAAAATATTAATAAGGTGGTACCTTTGTGGGGAACCCAATCGCTTGCCTCATAATATCTTTTGGAAATGTATCCAGCACGTTAACAGTCTGAAGATCTTCGGAAGCCCTTCATTGTCATAGTACAAGGTTGCCAATAGAAGTAATTATATTGTTGAATGCTGGTGCATTTGAACAGTTTAAGGAGCTCCAGTAAAGCATGCTTACCATATGTAGTCCACTGTCCCCATAAATTTTCTGTTGTAACTGGTTACTAAAGGCTCCTTATTAGCATCTTTTGTCCCTCCAAAATCCTGATTAGATGACAGTTATCAATTGACACCAAGTGTTTTCTCACAAAAGCGTGAAACATAACCACTCTAGAACATCATTCACTAAAGAAAAACTTTATATGTTAGGTAACTCAGAAAGAGATAATGGAGAATATCTAGTATCTTCGGTTACAGATGAGTGGTGAAAAGGCGGCCAAGTGAAATAACAAGAAGGCTTTGGTTACCTCCACATCTGTGTAGACACTCCTTACTTTCAAATTATGCTCCACATAAGTACATTCTTCCTTCCCAGTAGCAGCTTTAATTTCTTCCACCGTCCACCTGTAAGGATCATTATAGTACCTTCCATAAGGAACCATCTTCTGAACATGTGGTGAACGATTTGAAATTGTTGGCATCCGATATTCATCTACATGCAAGCATTCATTATCACCAAAGCACTCTTTGAAGAAGGTCGGGTCAGAAATCACATCTGAGCCCAAAATTTCATTAGCTGAGGCATCATCCCGAGGGTGATTTCCAAACTCATCTGAACAGGAAGGCGAATCTAAATGCTTGTCGATTACTTCAGGAGTGCCTTGATTGCCACAGGCATCTGAAGTTACACAATTTGATTGATGCACTGGTTTTACTGAGATGTTAAGTGAGTTGGTCCAGTATTAATATCTTCCTCTACCCTCGTATTACTCATTTTATGAAGTGCATCAGCAAACTTCAGAGAATCACTGAAATGGGATGATTCTGACTCGGCAGTTGTACCATTGTTTTGGCCAGACATAGACTGATTGCACTTCCCCTTTTCACTAAAATTGTCTTTTGATACATTCAACACTGTATCTGACTGGACACTGCTTCCTTCAAAACTACATGCCACATCTTCCGAAATCACATCCCCAGATAAGCCTCCATGGGAATTTGAATCTTTACTGCTAACACCTCTTAATTCTTGGAGAGAATCTTTAAGCCCAGACGATTCATGACATGAAAGTAGGTGTTTGCTATCAACTGTTTCACTTGAATCTGACTGTAGGATCTCATCATAGACTGCAGTTGGTGAATACTCGAAGTCCGCAATATTAGATTCTTTTGATTCAATTTTGATCCCTCCAAAACCTTCTTCACAGGAGTTGTCAACAGTCGCACCTTCTTCACCTTCAGTTGCCTTGACATGGTCTTCAGCATCAGTTGCCTTGACATGGGCTTCAGCATCAGAATTACAAGCATCCTTTGCATGACCCACCATACAGCTTGGTAATACTTGCTTGTTAACACTAGAAGACACAGAACAAGGTCTATTGTCCCCAGAACATTTATTCGATTCAGAGTTAAAGAAAGACGCCGAGGCGGTATCAGTCAAATCAGGTTCTCTTCCAGCAAGGCAATAATCTCTGACCAAATCCTTCTCTTCACTTTGAGGCTTATAACGGTCTCTAGTAATTATTCTTCCCTCTCTACCATTGGTCGTGTGTAATGGTGGACGGAACGTATAACTGGTACAAAGCAACCGATGAAGTGAAGATAGTTAGAATTTTAAACATACACCGCATAAAAGAGGACAGCCGAAACAACAACACAATCTATGCACTTCCATCGAGAAGAAGATTTACCGAGATGAGTTATAACCAGCATATAGCCCTTGCGAACTACTAGTTTGCTGCCCTGATATATTATTTCTTGCAAGCCCAGACAAATTCAACTGCACGATTGTGAAGCTTTATAAGTTTCAGCTACTTTGAGATCAGTAATGCTCAATTAATTGGACAAATGTTAATTTGTTCTACCTTTTGCTCTGATAAAAAATTGTACAGTGGGCTCTGGCCAACATATAGACCCCGTTAGTGTTAAGAATGAGTATAACAGCATAAGAATAGAGAACTAGTAGAATGGAATCTTGAATGCAAGTATACATAGTCAAGTACTAGAATATTACCTTAGGTGTAGCATTGAAATCCCCACAGAGTATTACTGGAGCATCATTCCACATCTTAGATATAGCATAAGCTCTATCAAGTAGGGTCCTTACCTATACGGAAAAAGGACAGCATAAGGATACTAGTGAACAGTGGTAGATGGTCAAGAGCAAAAGAAACACTAGATAATGCTTTCATACAGAAAAACAACGGAGATAGGGGGAAGCCACAATGGAGAAGCCTTCAAATGATGCCAAGAAAACATCACATCATCGAACATCATAGTAGAACGCAATGAATTTATATCGATGTTTTCACTATATAACATCTGGCACAATGTAATATTATTTCCATGTCGAACATATGCTAGATAATGTCAGACAAATATGCAAACAAAACCGTGATTCAATTACAAACAGAAATACTCATGTCAAGCAGCCAAGTCAGGAGAAAAAGAGCATTCTATAAGAGTTTATACAAATACAAGTAATCAAGACAGAATGATCAAAATAAAGAGCATATACCTGTCCGAGTTTGATGTCCCCTCTCTTCGGATTATAAAGAACATGAATATTGCATACAACAACGTGGTTGGCTTGTTGTTGATGGTTAGGGCTACGAGACAAAAAGAACCAGCTTAAACATGGATAAGTCGTACAAATATGTGCTTAATTTGTTATCTCTTAAACACTAAGTAAATATGATACGGAAACTACCCACAAGTCCAAAACAGCAGAGAAACAGAAGGCGACAGACTACCGTTCATGATTATGCAGGTATTACAAATCGCCATGTTATCTCTGTTAGTCCTGAAGTTGCAATTACCTGGTAGATGAGTGAATAGACCCAGTTTGCACATTTCTTCGAACAAGCGACTGCACATTGCAGAGAAAATTGGTTAGTAGATTTTGATGCCTGCACGACTAGAAGCATAGCAGTAGCACAAGAAAAAAATGTTCATCCAATTGCCCATAATTATGAACTCACTTCTAAAACACAAAGCTGTGCAACATTATCCCGAAGTCCAAGCTTATTAAACTCGATGTCCTCTTCATAACGCAACTGGAACCTGATGAGAGGTAAGAGTCTTAGATAACAATGAAAAGATCTGTATTCAAACGAGCTGAAGCAGAATTTAATATGGTCAGCACGAATTTTGGATAATGACAACAGTAGAAAAATATTTCCATCACACCAAAACAAACAAAAAAACTTGAACTGGTTACCTTGCCGTTCTCCAAAAGATGGCACATCCATCAACAGCATTTCCAGTCCGCATCTGTGTCACCAGTTCAGCAAATGTGTACATCACAGGCAAGCCAATTCAAGAAAAGTCTGTTCCTATTTCCTCAATAACAACTGCATTTCATTTCCGTACATGCTATTGGGCCAAGTAATATCATTATATTAGTGTAAATTAAAAGAATGGTATTCTTTCAGAAAAACATAATTTTACTGCCTTCAACCCACATTCAAAGTGAAAATGCCTGCGATATAGCACAACATAAAAGAACAGAGAAACATTACCTTCCATATGCCTTTCAATCCTCGCATTGCCATTTCTTGTTCAAGGTCTGTAAACTTGTCTACCTCCTACAAATGTAAAGAAGATGAATTAAGGAAGAAGAACAAGACGAAGAAGAAAAAAGGTTAATACAAGGAATGAAATGCTGACATGCACGAATAGATCCCCATTAGATCTACATATATGGTACTGAATTACGGATGACTTCCATGGACAAGAAAGAACTGTGCTCATTGATAGGCGTTAAGAAACTGGCTTGTTTTATCCTTGCCATGAATTGAGTTTGCACAACCTGCTGAAGTTGGTGAGGTACAACAGCTCTTCTTAATAATTACCTGCAAACATAGAATATCTGGGCGCCACCAGCCAATCTCAAGACATATCTTATTCTTACGCCAGTTCCAATCCATGAAGCACGGTGGTATGTTTTCATAAAGATCTTGGTGCTCCTGGGCCAGATAATCCGCCAGTATATTGTATGACAGAACCTTAAACCTCTCTGCAGAATCAAAAGTCCATACTCAAAATACAAAAGGCAAGCACTGCATACAAATTTTACAAGAATAATGAGGATCTCACACACATTATGCTTACTCAAGTCTAATACTAAGTTTGAAAAACACCACAAGTGATTATCTTTTCAAACATATCACATATATCCACACATCTAATGTGTCTTAGCACATCAACTAAAAGTATCACCTCACAAGCCACAACTTTAAAGGCGATGATTTAGAAATCAGATCCAAATTTTCCATCGTCATAACTAGATTACAAACTATAAATGGAGGTAGTTGCATTCGTGATTCAGGACATTTCCAACTATGAGTTCAAGCTAAAAACGAAATCCAATAGAATAATAAAAACCGAGTACACTGTTTTGACTTTGGAGCAATTGTGGCAAGATGGTTTTGCAAAGAAACAAATAAATGTCAAGCGTTGACACTTGAGAATTGAGATGCTACCAGCTTGGTGCGGTGGCCGCTTCTGCACATATCGCCAATCTCGTTTGTACTCTGCCAGCCTTGGGCGCGGTTGCGCACCCCCAGGCCAGAACCTAGCATTCGGTGGGAGGAACCCAGCATTCGGTGGTACAGCTCCGTATGGCTGGGGATGCCATTGACCGTACTGATTCGGATTCCCGTAGGCGTACTGAGGGCTCGGCAACGGCGGCTGCGGTTGCGGATGGCTATAGTTGTACGGCACGTACCCGTAAGACTGAACCTGCGGTTGCACTTGCGGTTGACCGTAGCTATATTCGTACGGCGGCGGCTGAAACTGCGGACCGTGCGTGTACTGCGGTGGAGGCAGACGGGCACCGCCGCCGTCGCGGGGGAATCGTTGGTAGCGCCGGCGTAGGGGTAGGGCGGCGATGGGCGGGAGGAGGAGTATACGCGGTAAGGCCGCGGGGCTCCTCGGCGCTGCAAGAGGGGAAAGGGGTTCAGAGGCCAGAGATTGATAGGGAGGAGGGGAATTCCGAAGGTAGACGTACGTTGTAGTGGGAGGACATGGAGGCGGCGCGACGGAGAAAAAGTGAGGGGACGAGGCGCATCCCTTTTGGTTACAGGCTCGCGGCGGTGGCGGCAGCGGCGGGCATTCGACGAGGTCGCCGGGGCCGGCGGAGTTGACTGCTGCCGACGAGGGGAACGATGGGCGGTTTCGCTGCCGCCCTAACGCCGTCAGCGTCAAACTTGCGCCGTGCGAAGGAGTTTGCGAGAACTAGGATTTCCCGTCTTCCAATCTATTCTCCATCGCGGTTGAGAGGATCATGATCCTTGAATTTTGATCGGATGGTTGAGAGGAAAATGCCTAGTACCGCAGCACGGATTCGTTTTTCCTAAGACTAGTAGCCTTGCACGTGCACGCACGTCTGAACTAAAATTTGTGAATACATTCTTCTTCTATATTTCAAAGTAGTAGTAATACTAATATAGTGTGATGAATTATAGTCAAATTTATAAAAATTAGTCTGCGAGCAACATTTGGCAAAATTGCATGTGCGTTACAACGGGTTTAAAATGATTGAATATTTGATCACAAACCTAAAAGATTATATATTTCCAGCACTCAAACATATAAATGTCATTCAGAAATCGCGTACGCAACACTAATTGAGCTTCAAGCTCAAGTTCACCCACGGTAATTTTCTTGTCTCCACAGGGCCACCACCATGGCTTTAAATCAAGCAACTCTTACACCCTCCCCTATACCCACCCGCACAGTGGTGAGAGAGATAGTAGCAGCAGCAGCTCCCCGGCCGAACTAACCAAAACACGTTTCTTTCCCTATTCTTGCAAGTCCTCGGAAACGGAAAGAGCCTGCTCCGCAGCGCGTTTGCGAGTTTGGGAAGAAGCTAGGCGGACCGGCCGGAAGGGGAAACGATCAAGATGGGGCGGGGGCGCAGCGAGATAAAGAGGATCGAGACCCCACCCAGCGCCAGTCCACCTTCTACAAGCGCAGGCCTTAACCTTGTGGGCGTCGCGGCCGCAGTCTCCTGCCCTCCTCGCGACGGCAGCCGCCCCTGCCGGCGAAACTCCCGGCGCGCACGCGTGGTCCGCGGGGAACCGGTGCTTCAGGCAGAGCTTCATGCCGCAGCCCTTGCAGACGCTGGTGTCGGAGAAGGTGAGCGTCTCCTTGCAGCGCCGCGCGGGGCAGCGCGGCTTGCGCTTCCTGGCCGGGTCGCAGCCCCGGCGCAACGCCGCGTGCGTCTCCAGGATCTCCGCGTCCGTCTTCTTCTCCGTCCGCTCGATGGCGTCGCCGCAGGGGTCGCAAACGACGACGGTGCGGCCCTGGTCGGCGGCGCGCGCAGCCGTGGTCCTTGTACGTCCGGTGCTCCACGCAGAAGACCATGCCCCAGCCGTCGCAGTCGAAGGGCAGGAAGTCGAGCTGGTTGCAGTCCTCCCTGTCGCAGTGCGCGCCCAGGTCTGGGAACGCCTCGGTGCCCCGTCGCGCCATCGCCGCCGCTGCTCTGATCCGATCGATGCCTTCACCTCCTCCTGGTGGCAATCCTTTGTAATTAACCGCAAAACGAAAACGTGGTGGCAATTTGGTCGTATTATGTGATTGGTGGGAGGGCAAAACGGCCCAAAATGGACAATGTTGAGTTGTCAAATATTGGGACGATCTGAGCCGTTTGATAAGATATTGAACGGTCCAGATTTAAAGTATCAGAACAACACAAGTTTGCTCTTTTAATAGTAGTATAGAAAAATAGAGTGTCCTGTAAAAAAGAAACAAATGTGTATCTATCGACTTATCGAGAATTTTGTTTACTCTTTTTGCAAGAAGAACCAAATCAAGTTGTTCAAAAAAAAAAAGAACCAAATCAAGTAGCAAACCCGACATCCGTGTTGCTGGAGAAACCCTAGGTACCGCTAACCCACCCCATAACTCGTGCCTCTTATCGCCGTCGTCCAATGGTGAAGTGTGATGGTCTTGGTGACGTGGTAGCTTCTTCAACGATGTGAAGACATCTGCAACGCCGGCATAGTATGTCAGTGGGGTTGTGCGGCACCCCCGGTTGTGTGGGTGGTGGATCCTTATGTGGCGGTGTACCTGCTCTGTCGTATTGAGGTGCAGAGCCATGGTGGTGCGGCGTGAAGTTGCGTGGTCTTGCAGTCCCGGGTAGCGCCACTCTGTGTTTTCGTGGGCCTGTGCAAGCCTGTGGGTTTGGCATGTTGTCGCTCAACTATGTAGTTGTGGGAGAGACCAGCCGGTCGCGGGGTAGGGGACAAAAGCCAGATTTAACTTTGGTCGGTGGCCTTATTGTGCCGTTAACTTGTTGAAGGCATCGTAGAGGTGCAGTGACTCGTTTCCCTCCTTGATGTTCCAAGGGAAACCTCGGATTCATGTCTCCTCAGATCGGCGACAGTGGTGCTTGTGTCGTTTTCCCTCTCGGGGCATCGCCTTTGTTAGAGATATTTCCAGTACTTGTATTTGGTAGTATATGATTTGTAATCCATCTCCTACTTTACATCTCGAAGAAGCTTCCTCCCATCCAAGTCTAGTTCGCCTATATATAATCGCCAGAGAGGCTCAAACAACATCAAAATATCACGCCAATATTCATACTCTTTTATAGTGTCAGCCGCAAGATTCTAGACCTAGCTCCACCATTGCTTCTTCTGCACCACGCCACCCCGAGGAGGTCGATCTCCACGATTTTTCAAAAACAACATTTATTTTAGTTGAATGATTTCTCAAATAGAAATTGAAAGGTTTTTAAAAAATAACGTTTATTTTCTTTGAACGATTTCTCAAAAATACCATTTGAACGGTTTATAAAACGTTTATGTTATTTCAACAATTTCTCAAGACAATCATTTTTATTACATGAACGATTTTTCAATAATAAAATTTATTCATTTCTTCTGGGTTTCAACTTTAGGCTACCCCAACTTGCTTGGGAATAAAAGGCTTTATTGTTGTTGTTGTTGTTGTTGTTGTTGTTGTTGTTGTTGTTAGACGGTCTTCTAATATGAACACTTATATTGTTTGAACATTTTTTAATATAAATGTTTATATTATTTGAATGATTTTTCAATAAGGATATTTGTCTCATTTAAACTATTTTCGAATAAAAACATTTATGTTGTTAAAATACATTTTAAATATGAACATATATCTTATTTGAAAAAAGTACTAATATTTTCTACAACATAAAATATTGGTTTTTAATATAAAACAGAAAATACAAAAGGAAAATAAAAAGAGAAAATGGATAAAAGGAAAAGTAAAAAAGAAAACACAAAAGAAGTAAGAAGGAAGAATAAACTAAAAGAAAAAGGGAAAAACGAAACCGGGTAAAAAAGGACCAAAAAAGCTAATCAAGAAAAAAAACGAAAACTAAACACAAAAATCCCCGTACGTAAATGTGAAAAAAAAATACGTATAGCACCGATGAGTAACCTGAAAGCATGTGTTTGGGCTTGGGCCATAACCAGCGCCGCATGAGCGGACCGCATTTTGCTCCGCATTGAGCGACGAATAGGATTTGCAGGGAGTGCTTGTGTTCTCTTAATGGGTTACCGCAACGTTTCTTGTGTGGGCTTGCATTGGCTGCAGTGTTCCTAACAGTGGGAAAGGAGCTGAACCTGGGCCTAGCAAGTAAGAGATCAAGCTGATGGGATGGGAGTGAGCAAACTACAAAAAAAAACAAAACAAATGATGGGAGTGAAGGGTTACCCTGAAACATAAAAATGAGGGTTGAATGGAGAGGAAAACAGCATTCCCGGCACAACAATCTCCACTTTCATGTGGAGTATAAAAGAATCCTCCACTTTTTTTTAGAATCTGGCTCATTTGCGCCGGCCGGCATGCAGCGAGTTCCGTCAAACTCGAGCGACGTTTCTCAGTTGGCAAATCGCCCAAGAGACTTGCAAACTCGTACTCCCTCCGTTCGGAAAAGGATGTCACAAAAATGGTCTATCTATAGTTCATTTTTGTGACATCCTTTTTCGAACGGAGGGAGTAAGAAACTTTTTCTGATCCACCTTCCAAGAATTTGCATTTCTCGTGTCAAAGTCCAGTAACAAAACTTACTTTCTGGCTTCGCATACTGCCACGTGAGGGACTACAAATAATAAGGCACATGGTATCTTGGTTTGGGTTATACTGCAGTAGTGGTGGATGTACACGAGCAGAAAGAACCAGGTGGCGCGCGCACGCACGCACATCCGATCCTTTGGCGAAACGCGCGCTGTGAATATATGTGGAGTCAGCTCCGTCCTAGGATTTGTACCCAACCCATTATTCGAGAAATCTGCTGCTCTTTGTCCATGCCACGGCTTTCCGCTGGGGCTAGCTTGGGTAATGGAATATTGGTACGTAGCCGGTGGAGCAATTTGCTGTAGGCGATCTGTCACGAATCACGATACCCTATCTGGAGGATGCACTGAAGACAGCGAGACGTGCAGCGTATAAGTAGGGGCTGACAAGTGGGACCAACTCGCAGGCGAAGTTGGTGGCGACTGACGGCGTCGATCGTGATAAGACCGCGACACAACAGACGAGGGGGGCATCAAAGAAGATTCCACTCTAGTAGCCTGTCGGCTTTTCTCTCTTCCTCCCTCCCAGCCTGCGTGTTATTCGTGACTTGCGTGACGCAAGCATGTATCTAGATCTAGATCGAACTCCAAATTGATATCGAATTCTAGTTGAATTACTATAGTAGTGAGTGAGATCATATCAATTGGTATTAGAGCAGTACGATCTGAAGCTCGGGGACTGAGAAATTCCTTCAAAAAAATCCAGTCAATAAGTATGGTGGCAAAATCAGGCGAGATCTGGATGAGGTTGGGATCTCCTGTTAAAATCCCTCCTCCAGGTAGCGTTCGACGGCGGTGACGGCGGGAAATCGGCACAAATCGGTCCCTGCAACGGCGGCGTGTGGAGGCGGTAGACTGTTAGAGTGTGGTTCTCGTGGACGACTCGCGGTTGGTCACAGATCCTCACCGTGATCGGTAAAATCCCGGCGAGTCAGCGGAGCTTGCAGCACCATTGGTGGAGGAGTACCCAGGCGGTGGCAGGCTCTCACGGCAGCATCGGCGACTTGGAGGATCCGCGACAACGTCTAGATGGAGGCGATTTAGGAAGAGTTGAAGAAGTTGGCCGCTCAGTTCACCAAGTACGGCGACGACACGAGCTCGACGCTCATGTCGATGGAAGACTCCCTGAAGGCCATGGCCACGACCCATGGGCAAGTGGTGGAGTACGTCTAGGGCTTGAACAAGTGGGCACCAGCGATCGATAACTCGCTTCGAGATCTTCATCGTACCATTGAAGAGGTGGGTACCCGTGCGGTGGTGCTCGAACTGGAGCGCTCCACGACGGAGGATCAAACTCCTCGGCCTGAAGGGCACGACTCTGCATCAACGACTCAGGGCACAGTGCCTACTGCTCCTCGAGCACCAGCGCCTGCCCTGGCAAAGGGTATGAAAAAAATTCGCCACACTCCAATTACTTTTGATCTAAATAGGGAAAGAGATGAGGAAGTGGAGAACACTGACCATGAGTATAAGGGGAAGGAGTAGGAATCCTAGACCACCAAAATCTGATTTCCCTAAATTCAATGGTGATAACCCTAGGTGCTGGAAGAAAACTGTAATACCCCAGCGTTTAGGAACCAACGAAGGGTAGAAATAGGAATTTGTGCATCTGCATGCATGCATCTGAAAATCTGAATAAATTTTTCGCAAACCAAAAACCCTGGTGTGATTGAAAGTTGATCACTATTATGATTTAAGCTTTTGATCATTTCAGGTGAATTCGATAATTTTCGACATGACTTATAGAAATTTGCGTGTAGAGGGAATTTGAATTCAAATAATTGAATTTGTAAAGTAAATTCAAATTCAAACATTAAAGTAACTAAAACAATAATTATGTAAATGATTTAATAGAGATTTGAATAATTCAAATCCTTACTATAAGTATTACAAATTATGAATTCTTTGAAGACAAACAAATCATTTTATTAATAAAATACAACAATACAATATCCTTACAATTGTTGTTACAACAAAATTGAATTACAAGAAAGGAAAATTACAATTATTTCCTAAACTAAATGCCTTGTATTCATTTCTTCTTTTTGATCTTTAATCCATCTTCATCATGTACCTGCAAAACAAAAAGAAAAGAAGAACAATAGAAAATGCAGAGAAGGGGTTAGGGTTAGATTATCCTCAGTTAGGCAGTGTGATGCACTGCTAAACACATCACAGGATCTTGTTTAGGGACTAAGTGTAGCATCTGTTCGACACTAGAAAAATTTAGCCTCAGTACAACATCATGGGCTAAAATAGCAACAAAATCCACTTGGCAAGTGAAAATAATGCACCATATAGGGATAAGATCAACCAGCCGAAGCACCAGATTGCCTGAACATGGAGGCACACAAGCAAGCAGGCAGCACAGTCACAAAGGTAGTCACCCTGCTGCTTACAGCGCAGCAACCCCACTGCAGAGGGATAAGAGCAAGGAAACAGCCGTAGGAGCTAGCCAAATAGCACCACTTCTCTCACACTAGCTCCAGTTCGTGTTCATCCACCTCAGCCACAGCTTATCACTCAAATTTCACATCCATCCAAATATTCACCACTGAATCCTTGCCAAAAGCAAGAGCAGGATGGGATAGAAGAAGCAAGGAGCATAGGAGCAAGGAGGGGAGGCCAGAAGCTCAAGTGAAGCATCTGGAGCTGGAGGAGCAGGCCAGCAAGGAGATCCGGGAAGAAGTCCACAAGATCTGTTGATCAAGAAAGCCACAAGATCCACAAGCACACCACACAGCCATCACCACACCTGAGCACAGGTTGCTACTTTATTTCTAGCAAAATTACCTGCTAGATACACAGGGGTGGGTGTAGTGAATTTTCCCTCAGTCTAGCATAGTGATGCTATGCTAAGATCATCACAGGGGAGTAAAGAATCAAGCACATCATCTGTTCTTAATTAAATCATGGAGCCTCAGCCTATGCATCATGGGCAAGGGACAAATCCACTAAATTTAGCAAAGGCATGCAAGTGTTTCTTGCATAAAAATCAAGCTATGGGATCACAAAGCCAGCACTGGTGTTGGGCACAAAACCCACATAGGGGAGGAGCACCTCAACACATAAATGCACTAATAACACCACTGGTAGTATAAATGATTTGCCTAAGCTAAAATCATCAGAATGCTTCTGTGTAACTCGAAGGAGGCATCACAGCAAGCAAAGCTAAATTATTTAGCTCAAGCAAATGCATTACACTAACACAGAGCACTATTAGAACATCAGAACACATCTTGTGATCATCACAGTACCAACAGAGCACCATCAGATCAATGCAACCATTGCACCTACAGGGGTAGAACCCTAGAATCACTGCATGCTACACATCACAGAGCAGGACCATAGGCCAGGAGAGGGAAGGAGAAGAAGAGAGGAGAGGAGAGAGAGCTTACCAGCGTCCCCGGCCGTAACGCCATGACGACGGGGCAGTGCCCGTGTGGTCAATGGAGGAGGGCCAGGGGTGAAGCAAGCAACATCACCACCACCACGGCGGCACAGGGGTGAACCCTGCACCGAGCCATGGCAGGACACCGGAGCACCCGAGCACGGCAAGAACACCGAAACCCTAGTTTGGGATGGGGTTGTGCACGGCCGCGTCAGGCAAGGAGAAGTAAATCGCCGGGGTAGGATTGAAGAGGGCGGTGAGGCGCGTCGTTTGCATCATGACTCGGCGGCGGAGGTGGCCGGACCTCGCCGGAATCGAGAGGCGACGGCGTCGGCGACGGGAATCGCCAGAGCGAGCTCGAGTCAAGAGAGAGGGAGAGAGAGGGCAAAGATTGATCTGGCTCGGTCGGTTGACCGGGTCGAGTCCGACCCTGGATTTGGGTTGGGTTCAACCCACTCGAGCCAGGGGTAAAATGGTAATTTACCAAATAAAGATAGATAAAAAATTAAAATAACACACTAATTCAAAACTAAATACAAATTTAAATTACAAATTAGATAATCTATCTAAAATATATTTTAATGTTACAACAAATTAAACTTAAATTAAAAATTCATTAAAAATATTGTATTTTCAAAATTGGTTAATATTTTGAAATATAACCTTTACAAATTTGTAAATTTTGAATAACATCAAACAAAAAGTAAAAATTTACTTATTTGTGTTTATCACCTATTAACACAAATTCTTCTATTTTTAAAAACAAATAATGGACTATTATTTAGTAAGTAAAGAATTCTTTTAATGTTTTATTTAATTCAAAAAGGCAAATATTACTAAAAAACCTCCAAATTCCATAATTTACAAAGAGTGATATAACACACTAAAGAAACTCAATGCATAGCATTCTTATGCATAATAGCATCATTTGCTTCTTTAAACATTGTCCTTACCAGACAATGATGGTATTTTGTAGAGCAAGGAAGTCAAGAGCCACGCCCGACATCAGACTCCACTACCTTTCAGTCTCAAGGCAAGTTCATTACTTGCTCATTTCCGTTGAAGTATCTGTTAAGAAACTATTTGCGAAATCCTTATATACTATCAGCTCTACTCGAAGGAAAAATCATAAAACCCTATCTTCACAATAATATGACTTTTTGGTTGTCTACTTAAGTGTGGATATCCTATTATGGTTGGCAGATGGAACCATGGAATGATGTGGTTGGTGGAGGTTCCATTTGCACGGGAAAGTATTATCTAGGATTTAATAACCAATGCCGTCAGCGTTCTTGCGCCGTATATTACGCGTTAACCATAAGACTTGGAATGGGACGGGAAAATCATCTGTGACCTTCTTCCGTTCACATGTCAACGGGCAGCCAGAGCCGTACGCTGTAGATCTAGTGCGACTACATGCACATGGGTGGGACCCCTTAATGCCCACGGACTCTGGTGTCTATGATGGTCTGCAAGAGGATGCCTAGGTACCTATCGTGAGGGGTAGTGTATCAGGGGTGATTCTGCTATGCATGAATTGGGTGGGCATGTGGGGTGGTGGAGAAGCACGGTGAATGGTTTGGATCAACAGCCGGGCCCCACACCAAAGAGAGTGTGGACAGGAACATATGCCTGGTTGTGCAACAAGGTCTTGATCTCTTATGGGTAAAGCAACGCACCTCTGCAGAGTGTATAAATGTGACATGTTACTCCCCGTTCCAGGAAGGAACGACGAACGCTGCAGGAAAGGAGGCTCCTCAAGGCCCTAGCACCTGTGAATCGATGACGGGCATAGTTTTCAGAATAAAAGAAACCTCTTAAAGAAATGTTTTCAAAACACTTTGCATTAGCTTGAGACTCTTTAGAGTCTAAAGCTGTAGATAGTGCATAAAACTTTCCACCATATACAGTGAACTTGTTGAGTAACGCTGGTTACTCATTCCTTCCCTTTTGACCTCCTGCTTAGACTGTGAAGAACTGGAAGACACAACGCTGAATCTCATAGGAGGCCAGGAGGACATCTACTATGAAGAACCAGATCTTTCAGACGGAATAGAAGGAGTGGATTATATTATCCGCTATGGAGCCGGCAACGAGGAGGAGTCCGAGTAGAGTAGCTTGGACTAGTAACCATTACATAAGCACGGTTGAATCGAGCAGCTGAAACTTATACTATAAGCTGTTGAGTTCCCGTGTATGCACTAATTTGCTTTTTGTTCGTTGTTGTAAAACTTTAAGTATGGGGTGACCTCATGTTGGGATCATCTCCACGTTTGGACCACTTTGTTTTGTAATAAATGGTTGTATGATATTTGGACCCGCAATGTTTCTGTTGTACCACTCTGAGGGATGTAATATTTGCGGAACGGTGTTCTGTAAGTGTTATGTCAACGACTTGCGTACTACAACATGCAGTGGTATGCTGGGTCACCGCAGCTGGTATCAGAGCCATTGCTTTGACCTTAGGTTGGAAACCTAGTAAAGGGATAGAACCTGTTGGTATATGGGGCAACGGTAAAGAGTTCGCTGGAAGTATGATGAATATTCACTTGAGAATAACATTGTCATATCTTTAGTGTTGTAATTCTTTATTATGATGCAATATTAACGTATATATTTATTATGAACAGTTGCGATGGCGCACGGGGATCCTGAAAGGACGGTTTGGGCGGAGCATGAGAGACTGGATAACTATGTTGGGACGTTGACTGAGCAGTTGCGAGGGCTACTTCGAGCTTTTGACCGTGATACAAATATTCCAGTCCATACCTATACTTACAAGGATGGAGAGGTTGTAGCGAAGTATCGGGTGCTTATCCTGATACCGAGGGACTTGACGCCACATTTAACGATGCCTCGGGGTGAGGGTCGTAGCCAGACAGCCGCATACCATGAGGCCTTGGTGGAAGCTATCGCTACCATCAGAGAGTACAAGGCAGACCAGCTGTCAGGTACCAGCTTTATTGCTATTCCTCATGATAGCTTGACTTCGGAGTTGCCATTAGATTACCCAGTCTTAGTCAAGAATAAGCCCGGATTGGCTTCTAGGTTGTTGGATCGTTACCGCAAGTTGGTAGGAGCACTGTACACCACACACAGAGTCATCCTAGAGGATAAGGATGAGATGCTTGAGGAACTCACGGATCCTCATAGGGCCAAGAAGCTAGGAAAGAAGGTAGTTCAGGAGGCAGGTGGAGTACCTAGGTCACCAGGAGAGGGCACTTCTAGGCAGCCACAGAATTCTAGACCATCTAGATACTCACCGACTCCAGAGCCTATACACTATCCTATCATAGAGCCTAGCGAGCCTGAGTCACACCCTTCACATGGATTCTCGGATTCGGAGATGCCGATAGAGAACTCTGATGGATGGAGATATGACTGGAATCCTAGTACTAGACAGTATGCGATTCCATGTTATGACACAGCTGATGATGAGTCTGAGTCCAATCCAATTGGAGTAGCAGGATTCGCATCTGACGGTATGGACCATGAGGTCTTTAACATATCTTCAGATGAGGAGGAGCCGATGGAGGCACAGGATGATGGGTTCCCTAACATATTGTCCGATGAGGAGGAGCCGATGGAGGAGGAACCGATTGAGGCACCGCCAGCACAGGAGGTACATTTTGATCACTCTCAGTGTACCACCACTACTTGTTTCGGAGAGGATGGGTCTTCACAGCATATGAATGCTGAGGAGATGAGAGCTTACTTGGCGAATTACGTCAACCTGGAGGGACTTTTCCTAGGTGACACTCCAGTCACAGAGACTTCAGACTCGGACTACCTCCCATCCGGGAGGCCCTATATTCCAGAGGCAGTACGCAGGACGACACGCCAGCACGGGTGGACTCCTGGCAGGTACCGCGAGTAGTGTTGCAGCGAAGTGACGGAGGACTGGACGGGAGGACTGTACTAGTATGATAGTTTGGTAGTGTACCATGTATAAGTTTGGGATTTTGTAACATAAATAAGGGTCGGAGAGCTTGTAAGACCCAGGAGTACTTTTATATGACATATGTGTGTAACTCACCTCGAGTGAGGGTACTGTGACAGATGATATAGTTATGTATGTATAATATGCTTGATACTTCTGGTTTTTATTTGGATTTGGATTTTGACTTCCATTGTTTGACTAGTGTTGCACGTGAAGTGAGGCTCAGAAAGCATGGGCATGGTGTAATATGAGTTTGTTCGCTTCATGTGCAGGACTAGGGGGTAATGGACACGGGTAGAAATGACGAGTCTGAGGAGGAGCGCAGGGAGCGCGAGGCAAAAGAAAAAGCAGACCAAGAGGCTAATGGAGGATTACCACCACTACCACCTAGACTGTTGTCAGAACAGAACTTCATGCAGTATATGCAGTTTATGCAAGAAACGCAGAACAAGTTCATGCAAGAACTGCTGGGAACAGCGAGGGGTCCCGAGACCAGAGCGGCAAGTTTATCTGACTTTCTGAATACCAAGCCTTTACCTTTTGCTACTGCACTTGAACCCATGGATGCAGAAGATTGGTTAACAGACACCGAGAGGAAACTGAAGGCAATTGGTGCTAATGCTGAGGAAAGTGTACGTTATGCAACACATCTTCTGACTGGACCGGCGGCGTTCTGGTGGGACAATGAGGTGGTTCTGCAGCCACCGGAAAAGGAATTCACTTGGGAGGAATTCAAAGAGAAGTTCAGGGATTTCCATGTACCTGAAAGTATCATGGAGATGAAACGGAGAGAATTTGAAGATCTCCAACAAAATAATTATCCGATGAGGAAGTATATTGCAGAATTCAGCAGACTCTCTCGTTATGCGACTGACGAGGTGAGCACGGATGCTAAAAGAGTAAAAAGGTTCCTGAGGGGATTGGATCCATATGCGGCAATGCAACTGAAGATGACCAAGCCCAAGAATTTTCAGGAATTGATGAACACTGCAATCACTTGGGAGAATGATTATAAGTTGGTTCAGTTGAACAGGCAAAAAAGGGCAAAAATTGAGGTTAAGAAGTTTCAACCAAGTAAGTCTATACCAAA
Source organism: Poa pratensis (assembly GCA_947311845.1). Lineage (NCBI taxonomy): Eukaryota > Viridiplantae > Streptophyta > Magnoliopsida > Poales > Poaceae > Poa > Poa pratensis. The sequence continues at coordinate 42,790,405 of CAMZMU010000071.1, read as the reverse complement.
CCGGAGTTTCAAGCCCAGAGTGCAGTCGGGAGGAGCCCCGACTAATCGTGGATCATTTAACCCAAGGAGTAGAATAATATGTCACAATTGTGGACTTCCGGGGCATTTTATGAATGAATGCAAGAAGCCCAAGATTATTTGCTTTGGGTGTGGACAGGAAGGACATATCAAGCCTGATTGTCCTAACAAGCAAGCCGGAGACGGGTTTAATAAAGGAGGAGGTAGACCAGGTGGAGGCGGCAGATTCTTAGCCAGAGCGGGAAACAGTGGGAAGAACAATAATGGCAAGAGAGGAAGGACTTTTGGAAGGCTCAACTGCACCTCTTTGGAGGAGGCCGACAACTCTGAAACGGCGGTGCTAGGTACGCTCAGTATTCTTACCCACTATGGCAAAGTTCTATTTGATACCGGTGCCACAACTTCATTCATTTCTAGTCATTTTGTGGAGAAATATGGGATAAGGTGTGCGCCGTTAGAACGCCCTATCCACGTTGCTACGGCTGGGGGTACGTTATTAGTAACCCAAGTGAAGCAAGAACAGATCATTACGATCTGTAATTGCCCATACTACGCAGATCTTTTTGTGATTCCATTAAAGAATATAGAAGTTGTTCTGGGAATGGATTGGATGTCAGAACACGGAGCTCAAATTGACTGTGAAGAGAAAACAGTGTCTATCAAGAAACCAGGAGGTGGTAGAATCACATATCAAGCAGATAAGCATACCCATGTAGAGGCCGGAATACAACTCAACTCATTAAAGGAAGCCAAGTTGGAAGACATACCAGTAGTAAAGGAGTTTCCAGATGTATTTCCTCAAGAATTACCTGGAATGCCACCAGATCGGGAGATTGAGTTCACCATCGATCTCATACCAGGTACTTCACCTATTGCACAAGCACCCTATAAAATGGGTCCTAAAGAATTAAAGGAACTCAAAGAGCAGCTTGATGAGCTGGAAAGCAAAGGATTCATTAGGGAAAGTGTATCACCGTGGGGATCACCAGTTATTTTTGTGGACAAGCGAGATGGTGGGAGAAGAATGTGTGGGGATTTCAGAAATCTGAACAATGTTACTATCAAGAATAAGTATCCATTGCCAAGAATTCAGGATTTATTTGATCAAGTTCAAGGGGCAGGAGTATTCTCCAAAATTGATCTAAGGTCAGGTTATCACCAGATTAAAATCAAGCCTGAAGATATTCCTAAGACAGCATTTGTATCAAGGTATGGACATCATGAATATTTGGTTGTTCCATTTGGATTGACCAATGCACCAGCTATTTTCATGAATTTGATGAACAAGATCTTCATGCCATATTTGGACAAGTTCGTGATAGTGTTCATAGATGATATTTTGATTTACTCCAAGAACAAAGAGGAACATGCTAAGCATTTGAGGACAGCATTGCAAGTTCTGAGGGAACAACAACTTTATGCCAAGTTTAGTAAGTGCGAGTTTTGGCTGGATCAAGTGGAATTTCTGGGGCATGTCATCAGTAAGGATGGTATTGCAGTAAATCCGGACAAAGTACAGTCAGTTTTGGAGTGGAAATCACCAACAAATGTCAAGGAAATCAGAGGTTTCTTAGGAATGGCCGGATACTACCGAAGATTCATTGAGGGATTCTCTAGGATCGCAGGACCCATGACCAAGTTATTAAGGAAAAATACACCTTTTGAGTGGTCAGACAAGTGCGAAGCAAGTTTTCAGGAGTTGAAGACTCGGTTAACAACCGCACCAATTCTAGCAGTGCCAGAACCTGGCAAGGATTACATAGTATATTGTGATGCATCCAAGAATGGATTAGGTTGTGTACTCATGCAAGACCGGAAAGTGATAGCTTATGGTTCAAGACAGCTCAAACCTCATGAAGTTAACTACCCAACACATGATTTAGAGTTGGCAGCGGTAGTGTTTGCTTTGAAGAAATGGAGGCAATTTCTTTATGGATCCAAGTGTGAGCTTTACACAGACCATAAAAGTCTCAAATACTTCTTCACTCAGAAAGAGTTGAACATGAGGCAAAGAAGGTGGTTGGAGTTGATCAAGGACTATGATCTTGCAATCAACTATACTCCGGGAAAAGCCAATGTTGTAGCAGATGCTTTAAGCCGAAAGAGTACAGACAATCAACCAATACACCATGATTTGCCAAAGGAGTTAAAAAGAGATCTTGAAAGATTAGGAATTCAACTACTGGAAGTTTACCCTTCGGAGTCATTGAATACCGTGAGGGTAATGGAAGAAAGACAAAGTGACCTTCGGAATGAAATCATCCGTCGGCAAGAAGAAGATCCTTTCATAGCAGAAGAAATTCGTAGAATTGAGGAAGGAAGACCGTCAGTATTCCATTTGGGTGAGTACAACTCACTATGGTTCAATCAAAGAATCTGTGTACCCGATATATCTGAAATCAAAGGATTGATACTTCGGGAGGCACATGAAACACCATACTCTATTCATCCTGGAGGTACCAAGATGTACATGGACCTCAAAGAGTTATTCTGGTGGAACAACATGAAAAGAGATATTGCTAAGTTTGTGTCTGAATGTCATACATGTCAGAGGGTGAAGGCAGAACACCAGAGTCCAACAGGACCATTGCGACCTTTAGAGATTCCAGAGTGGAAATGGGAAGAAATTGGTATGGATTTCATTACTGGTTTACCAATGACCAAGAAGCATAAGGATATGATCTGGGTAGTCGTGGACCGATTTACCAAGAGTGCACATTTCTTAGCAGTGAACCAGAAAGACAATGCTGAGAAACTGGTTGATATCTATGTGAAGGAAATTGTCAGTAAACATGGAGTACCTAAAAGAATAGTTTCAGATCGAGGATCTGTATTCACATCAGTATTCTGGAAGAAACTTCATGAAGCACTGGGATCACAATTGGATTTCAGTACGGCATATCATCCACAAACAGGCGGGCAAACAGAAAGGACTAATCAGATCTTAGAAGACATGCTTCGGGCATGTGCTCTAGATTTTGGAGGATCATGGGATGAACATCTACCACTGGCAGAGTTCTCTTATAACAACAGTTACCAAAGCAGCCTGAAGGCAGCACCATTTGAAGTACTTTATGGACGCAAGTGTAGATCACCGATATGTTGGTACGAAGCTGGAAGCAGTACAGAGTTTGAACCAGATTATGTCAAGGAGAAGCAAAATATTATTGATATAATTCGAGACCGTCTGAAAATAGCCCAAAGTCGTCAGAAAAGCTATGCTGACCAGAAGCGACGGACATGGGAACCTGAAGTAGGAGATATGGTATATCTTAAGGTTAGTCCGATGAAAGGGGTTAAGAGATTCGGAGTGAAGGGAAAATTAAGCCCCCGATACATTGGACCTTTCAAGATTCTTGAACAGAACAGAAATGTAGCTTTTACACTAGAGCTACCAGAGAAGTTGAAACAAGTCCATAATGTTTTTCATGTGTCACAACTCCGGAAGTGTTTAAAGGCGCCAGAAGATGCAGTCACTCATGAAGAACTAGAACTACAGGCGGACTTAACTTATGTTGAAGAACCAGCTCGGATCTTAGAGGAAAACTGGAAAAGACTCAGAAACAGAGCAATTAAGTACTGTAAAGTCCAATGGAAGCACCATCCTGAACGAGAAGCTACCTGGGAGAAAGAGGAGGATCTAAGACAAGCATATCCTGGACTCTTCAGGTACACAAACCTTAACTTCGGGACGAAGTTCTTGTTAAGGAGGGAAGACTGTAATACCCCAGCGTTTAGGAACCAACGAAGGGTAGAAATAGGAATTTGTGCATCTGCATGCATGCATCTGAAAATCTGAATAAATTTTTCGCAAACCAAAAACCCTGGTGTGATTGAAAGTTGATCACTATTATGATTTAAGCTTTTGATCATTTCAGGTGAATTCGATAATTTTCGACATGACTTATAGAAATTTGCGTGTAGAGGGAATTTGAATTCAAATAATTGAATTTGTAAAGTAAATTCAAATTCAAACATTAAAGTAACTAAAACAATAATTATGTAAATGATTTAATAGAGATTTGAATAATTCAAATCCTTACTATAAGTATTACAAATTATGAATTCTTTGAAGACAAACAAATCATTTTATTAATAAAATACAACAATACAATATCCTTACAATTGTTGTTACAACAAAATTGAATTACAAGAAAGGAAAATTACAATTATTTCCTAAACTAAATGCCTTGTATTCATTTCTTCTTTTTGATCTTTAATCCATCTTCATCATGTACCTGCAAAACAAAAAGAAAAGAAGAACAATAGAAAATGCAGAGAAGGGGTTAGGGTTAGATTATCCTCAGTTAGGCAGTGTGATGCACTGCTAAACACATCACAGGATCTTGTTTAGGGACTAAGTGTAGCATCTGTTCGACACTAGAAAAATTTAGCCTCAGTACAACATCATGGGCTAAAATAGCAACAAAATCCACTTGGCAAGTGAAAATAATGCACCATATAGGGATAAGATCAACCAGCCGAAGCACCAGATTGCCTGAACATGGAGGCACACAAGCAAGCAGGCAGCACAGTCACAAAGGTAGTCACCCTGCTGCTTACAGCGCAGCAACCCCACTGCAGAGGGATAAGAGCAAGGAAACAGCCGTAGGAGCTAGCCAAATAGCACCACTTCTCTCACACTAGCTCCAGTTCGTGTTCATCCACCTCAGCCACAGCTTATCACTCAAATTTCACATCCATCCAAATATTCACCACTGAATCCTTGCCAAAAGCAAGAGCAGGATGGGATAGAAGAAGCAAGGAGCATAGGAGCAAGGAGGGGAGGCCAGAAGCTCAAGTGAAGCATCTGGAGCTGGAGGAGCAGGCCAGCAAGGAGATCCGGGAAGAAGTCCACAAGATCTGTTGATCAAGAAAGCCACAAGATCCACAAGCACACCACACAGCCATCACCACACCTGAGCACAGGTTGCTACTTTATTTCTAGCAAAATTACCTGCTAGATACACAGGGGTGGGTGTAGTGAATTTTCCCTCAGTCTAGCATAGTGATGCTATGCTAAGATCATCACAGGGGAGTAAAGAATCAAGCACATCATCTGTTCTTAATTAAATCATGGAGCCTCAGCCTATGCATCATGGGCAAGGGACAAATCCACTAAATTTAGCAAAGGCATGCAAGTGTTTCTTGCATAAAAATCAAGCTATGGGATCACAAAGCCAGCACTGGTGTTGGGCACAAAACCCACATAGGGGAGGAGCACCTCAACACATAAATGCACTAATAACACCACTGGTAGTATAAATGATTTGCCTAAGCTAAAATCATCAGAATGCTTCTGTGTAACTCGAAGGAGGCATCACAGCAAGCAAAGCTAAATTATTTAGCTCAAGCAAATGCATTACACTAACACAGAGCACTATTAGAACATCAGAACACATCTTGTGATCATCACAGTACCAACAGAGCACCATCAGATCAATGCAACCATTGCACCTACAGGGGTAGAACCCTAGAATCACTGCATGCTACACATCACAGAGCAGGACCATAGGCCAGGAGAGGGAAGGAGAAGAAGAGAGGAGAGGAGAGAGAGCTTACCAGCGTCCCCGGCCGTAACGCCATGACGACGGGGCAGTGCCCGTGTGGTCAATGGAGGAGGGCCAGGGGTGAAGCAAGCAACATCACCACCACCACGGCGGCACAGGGGTGAACCCTGCACCGAGCCATGGCAGGACACCGGAGCACCCGAGCACGGCAAGAACACCGAAACCCTAGTTTGGGATGGGGTTGTGCACGGCCGCGTCAGGCAAGGAGAAGTAAATCGCCGGGGTAGGATTGAAGAGGGCGGTGAGGCGCGTCGTTTGCATCATGACTCGGCGGCGGAGGTGGCCGGACCTCGCCGGAATCGAGAGGCGACGGCGTCGGCGACGGGAATCGCCAGAGCGAGCTCGAGTCAAGAGAGAGGGAGAGAGAGGGCAAAGATTGATCTGGCTCGGTCGGTTGACCGGGTCGAGTCCGACCCTGGATTTGGGTTGGGTTCAACCCACTCGAGCCAGGGGTAAAATGGTAATTTACCAAATAAAGATAGATAAAAAATTAAAATAACACACTAATTCAAAACTAAATACAAATTTAAATTACAAATTAGATAATCTATCTAAAATATATTTTAATGTTACAACAAATTAAACTTAAATTAAAAATTCATTAAAAATATTGTATTTTCAAAATTGGTTAATATTTTGAAATATAACCTTTACAAATTTGTAAATTTTGAATAACATCAAACAAAAAGTAAAAATTTACTTATTTGTGTTTATCACCTATTAACACAAATTCTTCTATTTTTAAAAACAAATAATGGACTATTATTTAGTAAGTAAAGAATTCTTTTAATGTTTTATTTAATTCAAAAAGGCAAATATTACTAAAAAACCTCCAAATTCCATAATTTACAAAGAGTGATATAACACACTAAAGAAACTCAATGCATAGCATTCTTATGCATAATAGCATCATTTGCTTCTTTAAACATTGTCCTTACCAGACAATGATGGTATTTTGTAGAGCAAGGAAGTCAAGAGCCACGCCCGACATCAGACTCCACTACCTTTCAGTCTCAAGGCAAGTTCATTACTTGCTCATTTCCGTTGAAGTATCTGTTAAGAAACTATTTGCGAAATCCTTATATACTATCAGCTCTACTCGAAGGAAAAATCATAAAACCCTATCTTCACAATAATATGACTTTTTGGTTGTCTACTTAAGTGTGGATATCCTATTATGGTTGGCAGATGGAACCATGGAATGATGTGGTTGGTGGAGGTTCCATTTGCACGGGAAAGTATTATCTAGGATTTAATAACCAATGCCGTCAGCGTTCTTGCGCCGTATATTACGCGTTAACCATAAGACTTGGAATGGGACGGGAAAATCATCTGTGACCTTCTTCCGTTCACATGTCAACGGGCAGCCAGAGCCGTACGCTGTAGATCTAGTGCGACTACATGCACATGGGTGGGACCCCTTAATGCCCACGGACTCTGGTGTCTATGATGGTCTGCAAGAGGATGCCTAGGTACCTATCGTGAGGGGTAGTGTATCAGGGGTGATTCTGCTATGCATGAATTGGGTGGGCATGTGGGGTGGTGGAGAAGCACGGTGAATGGTTTGGATCAACAGCCGGGCCCCACACCAAAGAGAGTGTGGACAGGAACATATGCCTGGTTGTGCAACAAGGTCTTGATCTCTTATGGGTAAAGCAACGCACCTCTGCAGAGTGTATAAATGTGACATGTTACTCCCCGTTCCAGGAAGGAACGACGAACGCTGCAGGAAAGGAGGCTCCTCAAGGCCCTAGCACCTGTGAATCGATGACGGGCATAGTTTTCAGAATAAAAGAAACCTCTTAAAGAAATGTTTTCAAAACACTTTGCATTAGCTTGAGACTCTTTAGAGTCTAAAGCTGTAGATAGTGCATAAAACTTTCCACCATATACAGTGAACTTGTTGAGTAACGCTGGTTACTCATTCCTTCCCTTTTGACCTCCTGCTTAGACTGTGAAGAACTGGAAGACACAACGCTGAATCTCATAGGAGGCCAGGAGGACATCTACTATGAAGAACCAGATCTTTCAGACGGAATAGAAGGAGTGGATTATATTATCCGCTATGGAGCCGGCAACGAGGAGGAGTCCGAGTAGAGTAGCTTGGACTAGTAACCATTACATAAGCACGGTTGAATCGAGCAGCTGAAACTTATACTATAAGCTGTTGAGTTCCCGTGTATGCACTAATTTGCTTTTTGTTCGTTGTTGTAAAACTTTAAGTATGGGGTGACCTCATGTTGGGATCATCTCCACGTTTGGACCACTTTGTTTTGTAATAAATGGTTGTATGATATTTGGACCCGCAATGTTTCTGTTGTACCACTCTGAGGGATGTAATATTTGCGGAACGGTGTTCTGTAAGTGTTATGTCAACGACTTGCGTACTACAACATGCAGTGGTATGCTGGGTCACCGCAAAAACATGTGAGAAGTATTTCGCTATGTACTCTGTAGATCACGAAACCTGGGCCAGCTACGCCACGATCCATTTCATGGGCAATGCGGCGCTCTGGTTGCAAAATGTCGAAGCAGAGCATGATATAGATAATTGGGAGGAGCTCTGTGATGTTGTGCATGCCAAATTCGGCAAGGACAAGCATCATCGAGCACTGGAGGCGTTAGAAAGGTGCAAGCAGATGGGAAGTGTAGAACAATACTTTTCAAGTTTGAGGAGCTTAGACACAAAGTGCTAGTGCACAACAATCACTATGATGAGGCATTTTTCTTGACTAAATTTGTTAGTGGCCTATAGAAAGAAATCCAGCGCGCTATTCGTTTACATAAGCCGAGAACAGTTGATGTTGCCTTGTCTCTTGCTGAAACGCAGGAGGAAATGCTGGAAGAAGCAAGATCTTTCTCAACAGCCAGATACAAGCATGAATTCAAGGGGACTTCTTACCGTGCAAGTCCATTCACAAAAGGGGTGCTGGCAACTACCCCTGATGATTCCAAACATACTGAAGAAAGAGCATCTGGCAGACCAGGTTGGGAAACAAAATTCCAGAGCCTCAGGGCTCAGAGAAGGGCAAGAGGTGAATGCTTATAATGTGGAGACAAGTTTTCTCTAGGGCATAAATGTGCAGCATCAGAGCCACTAAATCTGGTAGAAGAATTGGTGGAATTGCTCCAAGTTACACAATCAGATGATGAAAAGGAAATGTCAGGAGACAACACTAATAGTGATCTCATGCACATTTCGGCCTGTGCACTGGAAGTCACGACACGCAAGAAGAGTTTTCGATTGCAAGCAACAGTGGGAGGCAAACAAGTGCTGCTGTTGATTGACTCGGGAAGTTGTGGCAGTTTCATTAGCAAGGAAACTGTTGAGTTGCTGCAATTGGAAACAACACAAATGCTAGCAGTCACTTTGACGGTAGCAGATGGAAACAAAACAACTGTAAACACAAGAATGCAACTTTCGTCACTAACTTTAATTAAGGTGTTTGACTTGCCTTATTATGACATGATTGTGGGTATGAATTGGTTGGATACATCGGGTCCAATGTGGATAGACTAACACAAAAAAACTTTCAGAATCTGGCAACGGGGAAAAAGAGTGACGGTTAGGGGAGTGAAGGACGCAGCAACCAATTGTGAAGCAATCACCACACAAGAGTTCCAGGAGTCGATAGCTCATGTATTTGAGTTGTGCACAACATCTCAGAAGCAAGCAACAAATGATTTACCAATGGGCATTGTCGAGGTGTTGTCGGAATATGAAGAATGCTTCCAACCACCATCACCTCTGCCACCTCATAGAACCTTCGACCACCAAATCAATCTGATGCCAGGGATTCAACCCATCAATGTGCGGCCATATCGATATTCTCCTCAACAAAAGGATGAAATAGAGCGAAAGATCAAGGTGATGTTGGATCAAGGGATAATTAAACCAAGCCAGAGTCATTTTGCCTCGCCAGTGTTACTAGTCAAAAAGAAATATGGCACTTGGCATTTCTGTGTGGACTACATACAACGGAATGTTGTAACAGTGAAGGACAGATACCCCATGCCAGTGGTCGATGAACTACTGGACGAGCTGGTAGGTGCAAAATATTTCACTAAACTGGATTTATACTCAGGCTATCATCAATTCCAAAATGGTGCCACAGAATGAAAGCAAAACAGCATTCAAAACTCACAGTGGGCATTATCAATTTAGAGTGATGCCCTTTGGACTGTCTTGCGCTCCAGCTACATTCCAGGCAGCCATGAACACATATTTGCCCATTTAATTCGCAAAAATGTACTGGTGTTTGTGAATGATATCCTAATCTACATCAAAACTCTTGAGGAGCATGCCAGACACCTGCGAGAGGTCTTCCAGCTGCTGTCAATTAGCAAGCTCTTTGTGAAGCGTAGCAAATGTTCCTTTGTGCAACAATCATTGGAGTATTTGGGGCACATTATTGGGGCATCAGGGTGATACGTCTCAAACGTATCTATAATTTTTGGTTGTTTCATGCTTATTATATACTCCCTCCGTTCCTTGATATAAGGTGTTCAACCCATCAATGTGCGGCCATATCGATATTCTCCTCAACAAAAGGATGAAATAGAGCGACAAATCAAGGTGATGTTGGATCAAGGGATAATTAAACCAAGCCAGAGTCCTTTTGCCTCGCCAGTGTTACTAGTCAAAAAGAAATATGGCACTTGGCATTTCTGCGTGGACTACATACAACGGAATGTTGTAACAGTGAAGGACAGATACCCCATGCCAGTGGTCGATGAACTACTGGACGAGCTGGTAGGTGCAAAATATTTCACTAAACTGGATTTATACTCAGGCTATCATCAATTCCAAAATGGTGCCACAGAATGAAAGCAAAACAGCGTTCAAAACTCACAGTGGACATTATCAATTTAGAGTGATGCCCTTTGGACTGTCTTGCGCTCCAGCTACATTCCAGGCAGCCATGAACACATATTTGCCCATTTAATTCGCAAAAATGTACTGGTGTTTGTGGATGATATCCTAATCTACATCAAAACTCTTGAGGAGCATGCCAGACACCTGCGAGAGGTCTTCGAGTTGCTGTCAGTTAGCAAGCTGTTTGTGAAGCGTAGCAAATGTTCCTTTGTGCAACAATCATTGGAGTATTTGGGGCACATTATTGGGGCATCAGGGTGATACGTCTCAAACGTATCTATAATTTTTGGTTGTTTCATGCTTATTATATACTTCCTCCGTTCCTTGATATAAAGTGTATAGTTTTCTAAAGAAAAGTCCATAATATAAGGTGTATTTGCTATTTATGGACAATTTGACCCATCAAAAAATGAGATATAGTCTTAAAAGAGGGATTTAACGGATTATATTCATTTTGTGCCTATTACGAACTCATCTCTCATGATTTTTTCAGGAAAAAAATGAGTCCACTCTATGCAAAATACACATGTCTTAATATCCGTGCAGAAAACTATACACCCTACATTCAGGAACGGAGGGAGTATCATTGCCACATGCTTTTATAATGTTTTTATATCATTTTGGCATATTTTCTGGAACTAACCTATTAACAAGATGCCCAGTGCCAGTTTTTGTTTATTATGTATGTACATTGCAGAAAAGGTCCAAAATCCAAAGTGCTCAGAAAAATCCGAAAAATTTACAGAAATTCTTTTTCGCCAGAAAACCCCGGGAGCCAGAAGGGGAGCTGCAGGAGGGTCCCACAGCTCCCAGACGACCCCCAGGCGCGACCCAGGCTAGGGTGGGCCTGGGTACCACCTGGACGCCTTGTCCACCGCCTTACGTCGCCTCTTCGCCCATAAATACCTTCCTGACCTAAAAACTCCGGACGCCGAAGGATTTCTCCAGAAAAGCTCCTGAGCTCCGCTGCCACCAAAAACCCTAATTCGGGGGGACAGAAGTCTCTGTTCCGGCACCCTGCCGGGACGGGGAATTGACCCTGGAGCCATATTCATCGCCGTTGCTGCCTCCCATGATGCACCGGGAGTATTTCTTTATCAGGGCTGAGGGCTCTTTGCTGTAGCTATGTGGTTATCTCTCTCACATGGTGTGATCTTTATGTGATCGTGAGCATTGTTAGTATAGCTGAATTCATATGATGTTTCCCCTTCATTATGTAATGGATATGTTACTCAAGTGGTTTATATAATTTTCGGAGTCATTGTGACAACACGGTATCAAGGATGACAGTGTGGGTACTTGTGTGTGGCTCTATGGATAATAGATTAGATATTTATCATGAGTTATTCTTTGTGGAATTGTGGTGTTTGGACTTTAGGGTGTGACAGACCTACGCAGTAATTATGGTGTTCAAACTTTGGGGTGTGCTTTTGTACGCCTACGCATAGTACTCTTTTTTCTTATCAAGAAGAAGAATAGTTCCGGGTAGCACCTTTGTTGCATAATGGGAGGAAGTATCTTGCATGCGTTCAGTTGTGTTAATGTGTTGAGAGAGTCCACTAGTGAAAGTATGATCCCGAGGCCTTGTTTCCAATCATCGGAACACCGTTTCTAGTCACTTTTATTACATGTTTGCTTGCTGCCATTTTTATTACTGATTACAAATACCACTTGTTACCATCCATATCACTTGCATTTTACTATCTCTTCGCCGAACTAGTGCACCTATACAACTGACAATTGTATTAGGTGTGTTGGGGACACAAGAGACTTCTTGTATCTTAATTGCAGGGTTGCTTGAGTGGGATACCTTTGACCTCTACCTCCCTGAGTTCGATAAACCTTGGGTTACTCACTTAAGGGAAAATTGCTGCTGTCCTACAAACCTCTACACTTGGAGGCCCAACACTATCTACAGGGATAGAAGCGCGTAGTAGACATCACATGGGTGTCGACAGATCCATCTAAGATAATTGCGATGCAGTAATGGCCTCAGCCAAGAAATCTGAAACAGCTCAAAGGCATTTTGGGAGTATCTGGTTACTACAGAAAATTCATAAAACATTACGGAATTCTCTGCAAACCACTGATGGATCTGTTGCGCAAAAATGTGACATTCATCTGGACATCTAAGGTCAATGAGGCATTCTTAGCGCTGAAGCACGCGCTAACCAATGCTCCGATGTTGGCAATGCCAGATTTCACCAAGGAATTCGTTTTGGAGACAGACGCGTGTGCTACAGGTGTGGGCGCGGTTCTGATGCAGCAAGGGCACCCATTGGCTTACTTGAGCCATGCTTTAGGGCCTAAGAACCAAACATTATCCATCTACGACAAGGAATGTTTGGCGATTTTGATTGCCTTGGACAAGCGGAAGCCCTATCTACAACACAAGCCCTTTGTGATCGACACTAACCAGCGCAGCCTGATTCACTTGGGCGACCACAGATTCAACACACCCATTCAACAAAAAGCTTTCTTCAAATTGTTGGGATTCCAGTATAAGATCATCTACAAGAAGGGCATCACCAACAAAGCAGCAGATGCCCTGTCCAGATGCCCTCAACAAGATCGGTTCTCCCTGTCGGCTGTGCAACCAATATGGTTGGAAACAATTGTGGAAGGCTACAACAAAGACCAACACGCCAAACAGCTGTTAAGAGAATTGGCCATTGCAGCGCACAATGAGAAAGGTTATACACTGTGTGATGGGGTAATCAAATACAAAACCAGGATTTGATTGGGGGAACAATACAGAGGCACACAAAGCTATACTGATGGCAGTGCACAGTAGTGCACTGGGGGGATACTCTGGCATCCAAGGAACATATCAAAGAGTGAAACAGTTGTTCGCCTGGCCACACATGAAGACAACAGTAACAACATTTGTGCAAACCTGCAAGGTATGCCAACAAGCAAAAAGTGAAAGGGTGAAATTGTCGGGCAAGCTACAGCCGCTACCAATACCACCAGATGCGTGACACACAGTGGGGATGGATTTCATTGAAGGGTTGCCGAATTCTAACAAATTTGACACAATTTTGGTGGTGGTGGACAAACCGTCAAAGTATGGGCACTTCATTCCACTAAAGCATCCCTTCAACGCTCAGACAGTAGCTCAGGCATTTGTGGATCATGTATACTGCCGCCATGGCATGCCACGTGTCATCATCTTAGATAGAGACAAGATCTTCATCAGTGCCTTTTGGCAACAATTGTTCAAAATAGCCGACACAACACTTAATCTGAGTTCATCCTACCACCCACAGACCGATGGTCAAACAGAGAGACTGAACCAGTGCCTTGAGACATATTTGCGGTGCATGGCAAATTCAAAACCCAAGCAGTGGTCTAAATGGTTGTCCTTGGCAGAATATTGGTACAACACAATGGTGCACTCAGCTCTGGGGAAATCACCCTTTGAGGTGCTGTTTGGACGCAAACCACGTCATTTTGGCGTGTCACCAGCCAAAGATACAAGAACACCTGATCTGGATGCTTGGGTAAAAGAAAGAGCAGAAATGTTGCTAGTACTTCGGCAACACTTACTCAGGGCTCAACAACGCATGAAGTCATAGGCGGACAAGCACCGTTCTGAGAGGGAATTCGTAGTGGGAGACAACGTCTATCTCCGTCTCCAACCATATGCTCAGACTTCTGTAGTTGAAAGGTCGTGCCAGAAATTGGCGTTCAAATACTTTGGATCCTATCTCATCCTTCAACGTGTGGGAAAGGTGGCTTATAAACTGCAATTGCCGCCAACATCCAGAATCCATCCAGTGGTTCACGTCTCCCAGCTGAAAAAGGCGATACCAGAAAAAGCTCAAGTTTGCAATAATCTTCCAAATTACATGTTTGCAGCTGTCGACATGGTCCCTGCAGAGGTGTGCGGAGGTCGCCTAGTGCGTCGAGGAAAGAAGCAAGTACCACAGTTGCTGATCAAGTGGGCGGGGCTACCGGAACAATGCAAGACCTGGGAGCCTCTCTTTGCGGTGGTGCGCGATCACCCCACTGCACCGGCCTGGGGACATGCCGGTACTTCAGGTGGGGGTAATGTCACGATACCCTATCTGGAGGATGCACTGAAGACAGCGAGACATGCAGCGTACAAGCTGGGGCTGACAAGTGGGACCAACTCGCAGGCGAAGTTGGTGGCGATAGACGATGTCGATCGTGATAAGACCGACACGCAACAGACGAGGGGGCATCAAAGAAGATTCCAGTCCAGTAGCCTGTCGGCTTTTCTCTCTTCCTCCTTCCCAGCCTGTGTGCTGTTCGTGACTTGCATGACGCAAGCCTATATCTGGATCTAGATCGAACTTCAAATTTATATCGAATTCTGGTTGACGATCTCCGGTGTACGACAGGAGATTAGAAGAACACAATGCAAACATCGATCCATCCATCTATCGGCACACGAATACACGATGAGTAGCACAGTACAGCGATCATTATCACGCGGACCACCTCCACACCGTAGATCGCCGTTTCACGAGGTCCGCAAGGGCGATGATGGCCACACGCGCGTTCCTCGTCGTTGCGCATCCGTAGAACAATTCACCCGGAGCAAAACATGGAGCGAGAGCCGATAGCAACGGGGACCCAAGAATCGCAAGGGCCGGCAAGCGGCAATGCCTCTCGTGTCGGTCGCTGTCTCGCTCACCACCGCCGGATGGATCGCGCTCCATGCATGCCGAGCCGATCGTCGATCGAGCCCCATCATCAGGTGAACATGGCCGTGTCCTGGCCGGGCCCCGCTTGGCAGGAGCGTCGACTAGCTAGGAGCTAGGAGGAGATCGGGGAACCAGCTCGCTCGTGGCCAGCTGCTCCATCCCGTCCGCGTCCGAGAATCGGCCTCCGCCACAGCCGTTGGGAGCCACGGACATAGTTGATTCTCTGTTTCGCTTATCCACTTCTCTGTTTCGCAATGCCAGCTTTCTCAATTGCACACAGATCATCGCCAGCACATACGTGAACCCGCTTGCTAAAGGCCAATCGAAAGCTTTGACAGCAGATCACGTAAGTTTTGACAGCACGAATCACGGAGCTGAACCCACCTGCCTTCTTATCCAAAGCTAGCGCCACAGAAGGAGATTTGCAGCTTAAGGGCGACTCTCGGATTTGTCTACACGTAGCCACGTACCGCGTACGTCGTCGCAGCTATCCAAATACAACTCGTTCGCGCGCGTGCATGTGCTCGTGATTGGCTCCATCGATGAAACAAGACATATGTGAGGTCCATACTTGGTAACGTGAGTCCTTCCTGTAGAATTATAAGATTGACAGAATATGTTGGATGTATTCTTGAACCTTATGGGCAAGTATATATGGGGTACAAAACTTGGAGGGCAAGAAGCCTCTCCTAGAGATAAGGTAGGAGATGGATTACAAATCCTATACTACCAAATATAGGTACACCGAATATATCTCTAACATCCCCCCGTAGTCGTAGCGGTAACGTCGTGCACAACTGGAATGTCGCGGACGGTCAGACTGGAGATAAACCGAAGTAGAATCCAGTGAGCTGACATTCCCCCGCAGTAGGAGCGGGAACATCGTGGACGGTGTCGCGGCGCTGATGCTTGGACTGTAGAGGAAGCTGATGAGTGCTCAAGCGAGGTGGTAGCCCTTTGTGCCGATGTCGAGGGAGCCGAGAGCGTCGGGCGGTGCAACCTTGGCCGGGGTAGCCATGCGAGGGGTCGACGTGGTTGATGTCGTGGTCGGGGTTGCCGGTGTCGAGGTAGACGCACATGAAGCCACGGGCGCATAGTGCGTGTGAAGAGGATGGAGACACGTCGAGGATGCCGATGCCGAAGACGACGCAGTACGAACCGTCAAGGACGAGGTGTAGCCATAGTTTTGCCAAAACAAGGCGCACGTCGGGGACGAAGGCATACTCCGGCTTTGCCAGAGCCGAGTACGCATAGAAGAAGTCGGCGACGCGGCCGAGGCAGTCGTAGAGGAGGGTGCCGATGCCGAAGATGTTGTCGAAGCTGATGCAGACGAGGCGCCGACCCGGGCTTGCCAAACCTGGGGACACGTGAAAGGAAGATGATGCCGCTTAGATGGAGGGTGAATAGGCCATTAAAACTTTTCCGGTTTAGGCTTGATAAATGGGGAATAAAACTAGGTGTTTTAATTTAACAAGCATACAACCTAAATATAGTAGGTTCACCTATGTGCACCAACAACTTATGCTAAGCAAGACAAGGAACAAGGTGATAGCAAGATGAAAGACTTTAAGCACGAAGACTATCACAATGTAAAGTGCATAAGTAAAGAGCTCATGTATAGAAATAACCGAGGCACGCGGAGACGATGATGTATTCCCGAGTTCCTTCTTTTTAAGGTAGTACGTCTCGTTGGAGGGGTGTGAGTTTCAAACTTAAACGCCACAAATGGCCTCACCCTATTCTCCGATAAACATTGCCCAAAAGCTCGGTTCACCTTCCACTATCAGAATCTTTCAAGGGTGAATCCGAAGCCTTTACAACAATCTTGAGGCACAACCCACAAAAGAATTGGGAGCTCTCAAGCCACCAATAACCGTCTAGTGTCCAACGACCTAAGAGTAACGCTCACAATTTTTACTTCCACGAATCCTCGTGGAGAGAGCAAACCGATGCACAAAAGTAAAGGCAAGAACACAAGAAGTGCTCAAGTCCTTCACTCCCAAATCCCACCAAAAGCAACTAATGCTTGTGGGGGGAGAAGAGAGGAAGAAGAAATAACTCAACAAATGGAACTCCAAGCTCTAGATCCAAAGGGTTCCCCTCACTTAGAGGAGAGATGGATTGATAGAAATGTGGATCTAGATCTCCTCTATCTTTTCCCTCAAAGATATGCAAGAATCATGGGAGGAATTGAGAGATGGGCCAACTTTCCAAGGTCAACAATGGCAAGAGAGAGAGGGGGAAAAACGAGCCCAACAACCAGCAGTTCATTTGGGGAAGAAGGGGGCCTTTTATAGGACCCCATGGATCGGAGTCTCCGGTGTAGGCCAGAGTCTGGAGACTCCGGTTCAGGCACACCGGAGACTCCGGCCTGGTAAACCAGCAAAACTGCAAACCCAATAACTTCACGTACGAAATCCAAATGAGGTGAAATATTAAGGATCATCTATAGAGAGAGGATGGCACTCATGGGAAGGTGTGGAACTTTTCTCAACGATGAACCGGTAATATTTCCAACACGAAAGCGCAAAAAGTTTTCACACGAAATATGATTTCGGTGAACTTGGGCTTGATCATGACAAACACCAAAACCCAACAAGGAGAAGAACCGGATATGAACCAAGAAAGATGATATGTCAAGTATGCAAAGGTTTGAGCTCTCCATAAAGATACGATCAAGTTACTCACTTGAGAGCCCCTCTTGATAGTACGGTGTCTATCCTATAACCCGGTCTCTTACTAATACCATGAGACCGGTAAAATGGAAACCCTATCAATATCATACATTTGTCTTGCGTATTCCACTTGAGCTAGATGATGACGATCTTGATCTCTTCAAGTGGACCACCTTTATTGATTGCGCTTTGCCTAGTGAAGACCCACATATCGCTCCCCATACACCAAGATGGGAGTGCCTCTCTTAGACACCTCTTCACTTGACCATTATCTCCAAATGGGTTGCAAGTTTCAAGCATATGATGTCTTCTAGATGCCCATCTTGAACTTGCACAACACAACCTTTGATGACGATCACCACTTGATGTCATCCTCCATGACCATACCATTGGATCACATGATCCCACACAGTACATTATTTAGCTTTGTGTGTTGATCAACTTGTATCCACTCTTTGCACTTAGTCTTGATCAACCTTGTATCTTTTCTTCTCTTATCAAATATGTCCATTATAATCAATGATCTTGATGGCATACAACCTTGAATCCAACACATGAAGTTCAAGCGATGCCTATGGACAAACCTATAAGAATATCTCAATACAAACATTAGTCCATAAGGATTATCATTAATTACTAAAACCACACATGGGGCCACCATGCACTTCAACACGTCGGGGACGAAGGCACGCACCGGTGTTGCCAGTACCGTGCATGCAAGGGCAGGGACCACCGTGAACCATATGTCAGCGTCAGAGGGACTAGCAGAGGAGGCCTCCTGAACGGTTGCGAGTCGGAGAGTGACATACAGGGAGAGATATCGATGCAGTCCACGGTTGTCGGAGTCAACGTAGTCGGGGACGGGGATGATGACGCTGGCGACGAGGTCATGGTGGACGAAGACGTAGAAGGCGGCGAAGGCAGCGTCGCCCTGAAGTGGCCATGCTGGACGCTGGACAAGGAGTGGTCGGCGGGATCTGTGACGACCTGAAGTGGCCAGCAGGTTACCTGTAGAAGGCGACAGCGTTTACTCGAAATAAGCGAGGAAGAACCCGACGGCGTGACGAAGGCCATGCGCGGACGGTGGCGTTCCCGCGCCTAGGGAGACGGCGCGGCGCATACCACATAGAAGTCGACGCGCGGGGACGGCGAAGTAGACCGCGTGCCGCGGCGCTACGGCCCGAAGAGGTGACGCAGCAGGAGCGCGTGAGTCGGGGCGACGGCGGGTGTCGCCAGCCGCGTACACGCCTGGGAAGGCGCGTTGGCAGCCGGCAATCGGTTGATCAGACCGACTTGCGATGTACGCGCCATGGCGAGGATGACGACGCGCGGATCAGAGTCGACGGCGACGTTGTCGTTGAAGTCCCGGTCGATGACGGCGAAGACGAACCGGCGATGGAGACCGTGCAGGCGAGGGAAGCCGGTGGCGACGGTCGAGGTGTCCCTTGGATGGCACGTCCGGCCTTATTGCGCGGTCGTTGGAGACGAGCCGGTCGGTGCGGAGTCGGTGCTGGCGAGTCAGTCGCGATAGCCGGCTTGAAGGAGCTGGCCGATGCGGAGTCGGCGCCGGCGAGTCGGCCGCGATAGCCGGTTATCGAGGAGTGGGCCAGTGCAGGTCGATGTCGTTGTCGGAGTAGAGGCGCGAGAAGACGACGGGCGGTGGGCGACGCAAACCGATCTTAGATCAGAAAACCAAAAAAGAAACACCGATAAAAAACGACCGGCGAGAGAGAAAAAAAGATCAAGAGACCGGAAAAAAAAGACTCTAGGGCAACCGATCAACACGAACGACGGACGAACCCTAGGTACGGGCGGCACGGCCCCCGGGAGAGATCATGGAGATCGATCTCCCCAAGGGTGGCGCAGTGTGGAAGCGCGGCGGCGGCTAGGTCAGATCATGCCGCTCCAATATCATGTAGAATTATAAGATTGACAGAATATGTTAGATGTAATTATTGAGACTAATGGGTAAGTATATATCTGATATAAAATTTGGAGGACAAAAAGCCTCTCGTAGAGATAAGATAGGAGATGGATTAAATCCTAGTACGTATACTATCTCTAACACTTCCCTACCTCCGCCGATCGCCGATGAGACAGCGCCGCGCACACGCGCACAATTATCCAAGCTTTGTTGACGCCAGAGAATGGCTGATCGGTGAATCAAACAAAAGCATGGACGGCGGTCACTTCCTGGTAAATTAAGAAACCTACAAGCGGCCTCTCCCGGTTGTTCATGGAGTATGTTGTATATTTCTCTCTCCAGCAACATCATATATCTTGGTATTCTTTCTAGGCCTTGTTTGTTACTCTTAATATAAGATGTTTTACCGTTTGTCCACATGCACATGCTTATAAATATATAGACATATTTTAGTGTGCATGTTCACTTCTTTTAGTGTGTATGTACACAACATGTAGAACATCTAAAACATATTATATTAAAAAACGGAGGGTGTATTAGGGTATTTTAAATGATTGGTGGGGATAACCCTCTAGTGGATTGGGTGAAACCCCAAACTTCACCCAATCCACTAGGTAGTGGTAGTGTTTTGATTATTGAGAAAAATACACTAGAGTTTGGGGATTTGTAGGGAAAGATGGAAATAAAACCTGTCCAATACACTAGAAACAAACGATGGTTTAGGATATGTGACGATTTGGGGTTTGACCGGGATAATTTCCACCAATCCCTAACAATACTCTAAAAACAAACAGTCTTAGGGATTACCTTAGTAGTAACTTACTAACGCATCATAGTATGGTAGTATTTCACACCAGAGACTGGCCAATCAGTGAGTGCAAAGCATGGCCTAAGCAATTGCTCTTGCTTGCGTCTCTAAACCCGGGGGCCCATCTAGCCGCACCGCACTGCTCCCTGAAGAACTCTCAAACAGGCAGACGAACCGGTCCCCAGACGAACGATCGTCCACAGCACGTACATCTGCCTCCCCCCTGACACGAAAGCAACAGGGTATAGTGAACACCATGTACCCTCACATGGCCTCCGAACTAGTGATAAGATCTGGATGGCCCTGTAATAAGTTTATCAATGCCGATGGCGGCAGGCACCGCGCATCCGCCAGCGCGCGGCAGGCACATGGAAACCATCACTTGTTTTCTGGGGATCACTAACTTATAGCCACATGCACTTGCGTGCAATCAAGACGCCCCCGCGGTGACTCCTGTCTCTGTTCTTCAGCGGAAGACGCACTGCTCCTCCTTGACCCCTGTTTGACGACGACTGATTAGCTAGCCAGATGCGTGGATCCGGAACAAGAGCTGGCCCCTAGTACTATCATCTATGGTATCCCTAAAAACCAATAACAGTAGAAAGATCTAAGGATTATTTAACGGCGGCAAATCAGTAGATGCGTCCAAGAACCACCTGCTGCCAGTTTTCGATCCTGCATGCAGTCTCGATCTTGCTGTTGAGTGCAAGCGAGTTTCTTCTTGTCTAGCTTGGGTTGCCTAAACATTTTCCTTCTGTCTGATTTTCTGTCTTGGCTCTTGGCTGATGCAATCTGCGCGCGAGGGACAAGCGTCGCATGGCCTACGCCGCATGCACACATGGCACCATGTGTCAGTTGAGGTTGATATATTCATACACCGGAGTTAGTACGTGGGTATCTTTGCCAATCTTCTTCCCCATCGATCGACGATGATCATGCTGGAGGAATGATCTGTCCTTTTAGTTTCGCCGAACGTGCAACTGGTCACCATGAATTGTACTACGTACTAGACATGGGAGCTCAAAGATCGACCAGCTAGCTTGAGTGGACACGGAAGACGGAGCGTATCTGGGATAGTTCCAAGCCAACATGGAGTAAATTGCAAAATAAGGGTCTTGTAATGTAATGTAACTAGATTCGAACGGCGCGGCTCGCCGCGCGGCACTTGTTGGTTCTTTGAATTGTTTGCCCGTGGTTTCCACAATTTATACAGATCATTAAAAGGATAGTTAATATTCATATGTATTTGGTCACAGGTCCATATATTTAAAGGCATATTTTTCGCATATTATGAAATCAATAATCAGATGATAATAAAAATAAAAATCTTAAGAAACACGAAGATCAAACCAACGCTGAAGCACACAGGGAAATTAATATAGAAATTCACAACGCATTTAATACATAAGTTTTGATCACATGGAAGTAGTACTAAATACATAAGTTTCCATCCTCAAACAGTTTTGTGTAACCAACACCGTTCTAAAAGGCAGAGGTAGCTGGTCTCAACATGGAGACCTGGACGGCGGAACTAAAATATCACCTAGCACGGGTTTTTGAGGCAGTCAAGGACTTAGACGATGAACAGGCAAAATAAGTCTGATCTGCAGCAACAAAGTTCAGAATTAATCTATACAACTACACATTATTCTAGTGAACCGAAGAATGTAGTCTGAGAATTGTTAGTTGATTTACCCATGAGATGTTTCATCCTTTTTGCCTAGCGGTGCAAACATATATTCCTTATTAGCAGCACTCTGAAACATGGAAGTAAAAGAATACGGGAGGCTGCAATATATTCAGTTTAGGAAGCGCAGCTTGCCGCACGCCACCTGTAGTTTTGGCAAAAAAAATTGCCCGTAAACCTCATGTGTGATGCATATTAAAAAGAAAACAGTTAATAAATCACTTTAATTATAACAATTAATAACTCATGCATGAATAACCTTTACATAAAGGTAACTCCACACACATGTTACTCCACACACATGCTGAGAGGATGTTCACTATATGAGTAACCTGTCTACACAAAGATAAGACAGTCATTTACGTAAGGCTGAACAAAAGCGCTGAAATTGGAGCTCAAAGTGATTCAGTAGTTTATGTGCACAAAAAAGGCAATACTATATGAACCACAATATGCTACTTCGGTGGAGCCAAATCGTAACCAGTGGCATGACATCACGAAAGGTTTATATACATATAGTAGTAGCATAATGACCGGAGGGATAGGAAGCACAACTTTCCGCGGCACCTATTGATTCTAAACAGTGGTATTTTACGACACATAAGTTCCACTACAATAATATAGTCTACATACAAAGAACTGAACATGCACAGCGAGACATGTGAAGCAGAATTTTTTGGATCCATCGGTCTATAAGAGAAGATTTAGGTAGTTAAAAAATCATAAACATGCAGCTTGCTTAGTTGGATAGGAAATACCCACTTGTCGATTTAGGTGAAAACAAAATAAATGGATTTATATTTAAGTTCTGCATAGCTCAAGTCGAATGTGATTCATAAATACTTGCCACAATCGACCCAAACGACCCAAACAGAATAAGAAATTTTTCCTTTCATTAAATGGTAATGGCACATGAACTCTATCCGTATGCATAAAAATATACAGTACCTATCATCTGACATCTCTCACAATAGCAGCAAACTCATCAATTCATATTGCATAAGACATTGTAACACAAAAGACCCTGTAGCAGCAAACTCATTAATTCGTCATTTAAGCCTAGTACCACTCGAGAGGGAAACTAAAGCTCACATCATTTCTCAAAAAACAGTCACAGTTAGTCCATCTTAAATAGTACATACACCATTTAAAGGAATTATCACTTATGTACACATACCCAAGAGACATTATTAAAAAAAATCACCTCTAGAAAACTAATTCATCTGGAAAAAAGAAACAGCTTCCTCATATTTTTGTAAATATGTGTGATGGACTGTAAGCTATTATAAACAGAGGCTTGGTTTGCAACCAAAACTGGCAAGGATTAATAGGCACCAATTTGTTATTTGTATAAACATTGCGGATATATGAAAAGAGTAAAAAAATAAACATGGTGTATTATCAATGGTTATTCAGTAACTTAATTTGTGAGACAGTAAGGTAAATGTATGAGCTCTTAAGATAAACACATATAAAATGTGAAAAAGGAAAGGCAATTCGACATTTAAGCCTAGTACCACTCGAGAGGGAAACTAAAGCTCACATAATTTTTCTCAAAAACAGTCACAATTAGTCCATCTGAAATAGTATATACATCATTCAAAGAAATTATCACTTATGAACACATACCCAAGAGACAAAGGTGTGACAAAGCATACCTCGTGGCGCCAGGTGTCAAGATTTATAAGTTCACCCACGGTTTTTGTTTCAAGATCAACCAGGGCACTTATCTCGGCGACACTTTGGTTTGGAAGTAAGATAGTCTCCACCCGAGGTATCTTGTCTTTCAGCCTAGAAAGAAAGAACAGGGTCAAAGCATAAGCATTGTGTGTGGAGCACACAAGTTCAGCAAGCAAACTGCAGTATGCAAAGCTGTGCAAACTAACCTTGCATGTATTGCATTTATCTCTGGCAGGTTTTTGTTAATGTACCAGCGGCACGCAGCACTACCACTCACCCCCCTACGACCTATCAAAGAGGTGCAGTGACAAAATATTAGATTTGGAGCAATAAAATGATAAGTGGTAAGCTAAGAGAGCATAAATCAGTGCACATACCATCATAACATTTTACCAGAGTTGATAGACCTTTTCTTCTTCAATCAGGTTCATAAACTTTGGAACGCAGTTGGTCGGGATCTCTCCATACATGTGATTTCCCTACACAAGACAAAAGGCAGCATGATGCGTGAGTACTAAATACTTCTTTTCGCTAATGCATAACATGAAATATTTTAAATCAACAGTGCAGAAACTCTGAAGCAAAACAAAAACTGTTCAAGCATTCCAAGAATCCAAGGTAGGTCACAATGCCTCACATCCTTACTAATTCATTAATCACAAAAGCATACTAATTAATCAGGCTAGAGTTTCAAAAGCAGAAATATACAGCTCATGAAAGAGAGATTAGAAATAGAAAGGATCGTTGGTTTGATACAATTTTCAGTGTTAATATATACGGTGCAAGTAGACGTTTGAGTTCATTCTTCTTGAATCATACCATGAATAGTCAATGCAATAAAGGAACTGGTGTGTAGGGAATCGTTATTTAAATTTTCAACTGCACAATCTAAAGAACCTGCAAGCTACCTCTATACATGTACGCATATTCAACCGATAGGAAAACAAAAACAACCTATGCACGAACATCAAGCCAACTCTTCCTATGGAGCACCAGATCCAATCTAAGAGCAGGTCACAGAAGCAACTACAGAGAAAAGAAGGTCACAGTCAAATCGAAGAACATCGGAAACAAAGAAAAAAGGGGAAGAAAGGGGACCATGCCGCAACCTACCACACCGGTGTTGGGTCCCTGCGACGCCATAGCTCCGTGGTAGTCACATTTTGATTCCATATAGACAATAAGTATCTAAGTTCAGGGTCTAGTGATGGAGCGGTGAGCTGCTAGCCTTTCACAATAGTCATGCATGAAGAGCCTAATCACAAGCTATACTGGTCAGGACCAAACAACCAAGCAGCAGCAATGAACCATATGCCACTGTGACAATGCCAACTCACATAACGGAATTTATTAGTAAAAGATAGAGCTGGTTTGATTCAATCATAAAACAGGATAGTCGCGAGTAAAAAAGGAAATTAACATCAAACAATATAGAAATCAGGCCATACGTGAAAAGAACGGTGGCATGGGGACAAATTTACAGGATATACCGAGGCAAGTTTGCCTCAGAAGAAGTCACTTCAGTATACCTAGGGCCTGTAGATATTTCAATCATGATGCTTGAAGAAGTTTGACAGTCAGGTGACACCACATCCAACGAAAAATACCATGGATTGGAGAAATCTTGCTATGGTCCATGCTCCCATCCTCTGCCCGCTAGCTTTTGCGCTTAAACTAAAAATCTTGTTTGAATATAATGGATGGGAGCAAAGAAGTTTGATAGATATTTGCGTGTCTCTGTTGGCAAAGATTTTCTTTCATCCATTGTTTACAATTGATCCTACCAAAGACAAAACAAATTATAGTAAGCAACAATTAAATGTGTGGCTAAACTAATAGACAATCTAGCATCAACTAAGTTGTATTAAGTGTGTGACAATCTAGCTAGATGAGTTATATAATAATAGAAGAGTGGATAATTTAATTTAGCATTTAAAAGGGTAAATTAATGGATTAAAACCAACCAACGGGAAATAATCTTACTACATATGCGAGTGACAAAACTGACATGGCGAACATGCACCAAGGATAACTTAAATACTTACATAGAGCAAGATTAAGAACTACCTGATCAGGCTAGTGCCTGAAGTTTAAAATTCTACCAAGAACATTTTCCACCACTAATTCTAAGAAATGTTTGCATCCACAGATGGGAAAATAATACAGACATTACAATCTGCCAATAGAAAAAAACATTATTGAAGTATCTGGTACCCCTAGCTGTAGTATTTCAGAAGGCATGCATATGATTAAATCCACGCTGACACATGAGAAATTATGTGCTAGCTTTGAGATAATAAAAACTATATCATACCATCACAGAAGTAAATATTTATTCTTCTGTTCAAAGCATAAAAAAGGAAAAGAAACTTATATTCATGAATTAAACTGTGCATATTGGCTGGAAGGAGCAGCTTACGTGATCCGGAGATCTGAACCTGGCAGCAAACCATTGATTAGAGGAAAATTATTTTAGTTTACATGGCATCAAAATCTATATGCTTTACATACTGCATCTGGTCGTCTTAATTTCCACACACAAAATCAAGACGCCAACAACAAAAAAGCTCAAAGAATACAGATGCTCATATATAAACCTCAACCAAGCTGCAGAATTGGTGAATCATGCGTAGAAAGTCGATATCACTGTTGAGCGCAAGGGAGGGAACTTCACATCTTTGGACAAAAGTTTCAGGCCTAAATATGCTTCGCCTGATATTTCCTAAAATCTCCATCTTATGCTAACTAAATCATGCAGTAAAGCAGGTCACATATTACATTGCATACATTCGTACTTAATACTAGAAGAAAGGGTGGCCTTGAATCAGAGCACACCAATGCAGAAAGAAACACGAAATAGCTAAACAGAGCACAACCCAACTGCAGAAAGAAACACGAAATAGCTAAACATGTTAACATGAGACTTCTAATTGACCTTTCCAGACATCGTATCTACAAAACAAAACAATAAAGCCTTTGAACCTACATCACAGAAGAAGTACCCGTAATCAGCACATAGAACCAAGTGGTGTTCTTTCCCAATGAATCAGAAGCAAATAACCAGAATCCAGGGCAACCACAAGGCCACCAGATTCTGAACTTTAATAGGGTAAGAATGTGTTGTTTTATTCAAACAACCACATTGAGTAATACTTGATATAAAAGGATATTAACCCTTGTTCTTTTAATTACTGGAGCTGCAAGGGATCTCATTTTTTCAGGCGATTTTTAAGCAATCATGTCATATAAAAATTCACAATTGATTTTTTTTTTTGCTATAACTGAGACGCTCAAGAAAAAACTGTTTTGGAACACATATTTAAGAAGAGGTGTTTGGGAATGGGAGAAATAATAGTTGTCCAAAAAGATCAAAGAATACCTTTTCTGATCAAACATATAAATAAAAGCAAAAGAAAGCATGACATCACACAATGCATCTTGAAACTCACAATGGCCTATTGTTACTTTGGTCCAATAAAAAAAAGACCCAAGAAAGAATGTATCATACGTGTCTCATATATATATATAATCTGGATTAAAATAAGCCAAGCCAAAATACCAATGGTTATTATCAAAGCAAGATAGACAGAGGAATAAAGCATCCTACCAAGAAAGGAACATGCTAGATTGTGTCACACACGCATGATATAAACTTCTCAGTTGCAAGTTGGATTACATCAAAGCCTATGCATTATGCATTTTCTCGGTGCATTTTTGTCCCCCGCCGACATCATATAAATCGTGTTACGTAAGCATACTCCATATATAACATAAATTTGCAAAACGTACAGAAAGATCAAAACAGATTGTCCAAAGAAAACCCTGGAACGTGCCTTACCGGATATACGCGCAACCCTTGCAATTTTTTTCTTTATATAACTCCAAATATCATATACTTGCATGCATTACTAAAGTTTTAAAATCATGCTCTTTGATAGATCAATGGCTTTGAACTAAACATGAACAGAAGATGTGCATATATAGACCATTTAAATAATTCTCTAATGTGATATACAATAAATCTATGACAAACATATTCATGTTGAGTACTATAAAAATTACTTGGGGCTGGAGGGAACCGGTTCATAGGTGCCGGAGGCATTGGCGGCAAGGCACGCCACCGCAGGCTACCGTCCTCACAGACTTCCTTTCCACAACACACCTATAAGTAGCATCATGTATGCTGCTGCCGGAAACTGACAGCCTGATCTAAGTACCTAAACCACGTCAGTTTCAGTTCACAACTATGCATGATGCATCATTCAAAGTATACATCTTTTACTATTTGCACCATCTTTTTCTAGGAATTTTTATCTAGCAAATTAAGCGAAATTTAGTACATACAAACACAATTAAGCACACCAATAAATAAGAATATGTGGCACCTATTTATAGTATTTAGAATATATGGAACATATGTGAAGTTACATGAAGTGTCAATAAAAATGGATTAGAAGTGAAAACAATGGACATAACGATAACATGCCACCTGAGTACCCATTATTTGTGTTGAAATGCATTATCACACTTGCTTGAGCTCATTGTAGACTGCATTTCATTAGTCCACATATGAAATGAAAGCTGTCATAAAAAAGGATAATATTAGGCAAGGTGAACCGTCAAAGAATTATTAAAAACCCACTATACCAATGGATTTACTCCTATATACACTCAAACAAACAGTTCTAATAAAAACTATATATTGTTCAAACGACAACATGCGTTTACTATTTCCATATTACTTATGGTACTACATAAGTAATTAGTAGGAATGGAACTAAACAGCAAGATATAATTTAAATCAGGAATGTGTATTTGAATCATATTTACAGTACAGAGTATAAACAGATTACTTACAGTACATAGGAGAGGCGGAATAGCAGCGGCAGCGCAAGCTCGGCTTGGCAAGAGATGAGCGCATGAGAAGTGGCACGGGGTACTGGTAAGAACAAATGATTTGCTCATCACAATCGAGTGCAATAAATTTCCAGCTTGAAACCAACTAACGTCAAAAACACATATGACAAATCTAGCCTAGCATGGTACAAAAGCATGTCATGTAAACAAATTCTTAGGATTCAGAGAAGCCTCACCTTGTTTGTCTTCACCTGCACGATGCCATCCTGCAGAATAATTTAGTATAATAGTGTATTACCATTGTGGGAGACAAAATAAGCTGCAAACTTCAGAGTACAAATAAGGATCTATACATCAGCATGCCAGACAACTCGAATCAAGCAAGATCATGCTGGCCTCGGTGGGTCCTCTGGGTCTCACGTCCATCCTGCACCGCAACCAGAGAAAACCGATTAGCTCGCATGGAAAATTTGTCGAACACCTAGAGAGCATAAAAATCATGAACTCGGAGGTGGCACATAAGTGAGCTCTCTGAGTAAGCAAAGACCACCCGTTGCAACGGCAAAGAAGATCAAGCACGGGAGAGCAAATCTAAGAAAAAAAGAGCTGGAGAGAGAGCAGCACATCACCTTGCTTGAGATGAGGTCATGAGGATGACGGGAAGGTAAGGTTGGAGGCTTGCTGCAGGAGGATGCCGTCCGGGGGAGCTGGGCGTGGAGGTGGAGGAGGCCAGGCAGTCCGGCACAGCTCTTCCAAAGCCGCCGCCGGCGCCACCTCCTGCACCACCGCCAGCGCCTCCTTCGAAACCACCGCCGGCGCCAGCTCCGGCACCGCCGCCGCCGCCTAAACCTCCACCGAAGCCTCCACCTTTGCCGCCTCCCACGGCAAAGCCGCCGCCCTTGCCACCTCCGAATCCGCCGGCGGCTCCAGCTCCTCCGCCACCACCGGCTCAACCACCGAGGCCGCCACCTCCCCCAGCAGTGGTGGCGGAAGGAGAGAAGACACGGGAGGAGGGGCGGGAGCGCGAGGGAGGAGGAAGAGAAGGGGATTGGAGGAGGAGAGCGCGCGAGGAGATAGGGCGAGGAGGCGCGCGAGGGATTGGGGGCTGGGTGCGGCTAGGGTTTCCCACTGGTGGACGCGGCTTATATACCACCAGCGCGAAAAGACGATTTTGCCCAGAGCGGCTCCGTCGGAATAACGGCCACTGCCACCGCGCCCGCATAGACACCGAATTCTCCAGCCACGAAGTCGATGACAGGTGGGACCGGTCACAGTAAAAAAAACAGCGCGATCGGACGGCTGAGATCGACCGTAAATCCTTATCTACGGCCAGCATTGTCTGAGCAACGGTGAACGCCCTAGCACCCCCATGATTATACTCTTTAGATGTGAAGCCCATTTATATTGTTTTGCACTTCATAGCCTTTTCTTTTGATATCTCTCTGTCATGTCTAGATACATCCATTTTAGCGACATCCTTTTCCGGATGGAGAGAGTAATATTTTACATGTAAAAATGTTTTTTTACGCCATATCGCTGCGGCGAGATCTTCTTAGGTGGTCGTTTCTTCGTGAAGTTGGAGTCGCTTACGACCGAGTGATGACAATGATGCTTGTGGGCAATCTTCACGACGAATCTCGTCTTCATCAGTGTGTGCGGTATACATTTGGTAGTTAGGAAAGCTGTGTGTGGCCTCGCGACGGGTGAAAGTAGCAAATCTTTTGCCTCGTTTCAAAAAAAATTGTAATGTAAAGGACCTGCACTTAAATATGTGTAGATTTTCGCACCTACAGAGAAAATAGAGGAAAGCCAAGAAAATGGAACAACTCGCCCGCATTGCATCCGAAGATGCACATAAGCCAAGAAACAATATTAAACCCATTTTAAGGTCACTTTTTATCAAATCAGTTCTAGAGAACAAATAGAGTATTACAATTCAAGGAAAAATCCACACAAAAAATTCATTTCTTCTTAATTTTGCATGCCATAACATTTCAACTACGCCCTCGCTTTAATTGTCATGGGAAAAGAACTAATCATGTACAAACTTGTAGCGCAACTCCCGACAATTATTCGGGTTTAGAGGGAGTAGGTTTTCTCGTAGGTTTGAAAAAGCCTACGTTCTAAAAACACCCTAAACATGCTACCCACAGAAGCTCTGAATTTTTTCTTTTTAAGATTAATTAATCTTCAAAGCAAATTGTTGACGCGGACAAATCCAATTAGCCGAGTAATTGCCGACACGGCCGAAGTAACCTCTGAAATGACGAGGCTGCCCTCCCTGACTGCGGCACCGAATCGGGTTTTCGCGGCCGGGTCGACCACCCTAGCAGCGCGTTCGTGTCGGAAACCACCGCCACGCGCACGCGAACGAAGAAACAGGAACGCCATCCCATGTGACCACACGCAGGCACTGTCCCCTCCTAATCCGAGGGCAGGATCCCCATCTCTCACTCCAGCTCAAAGCTTCTGATGGGGCTCACAGTGGCATTTCTGCTAATAAGTATGAACCTCGAGCTTCTTTATACGAGCGGCTGCTCTATAAATGCACACACGCCGTTGCTCTAATCGTCTCATCTCATCCCATCCCGAGCTAGCATAGCAAAGCGAGAAAAGGAGAAAACAGAGAGGGGTTGAGGAAGAAGAAGAAGAAGAAGACGGCGAAGGAGCAGGACACAATGCGTTGCGCCGTGTTCTTGCTGCTCGTCTGCGCGGCGGCGCGCGCTGCCGCCGTCGTCACCAACGGTGAGACCATTGCTTGCAACTGGCAACTATTGCAGGTTCTGCTTGCATAATTTGTAGGAGTATTGATTTGTGAAAGAAACTGCAGGCTGAATTTTCAACATGTTTCTTGCTGTTTTGCTGTTAATTCTTACTACTACCCAGTGTGCGAGAAGTTTTTGTCTGTACTTTGTTTTTATTCGAGACGGAGTAGGAGTAATAGATACATAATTACAGTAATAACCAGTAAGTATTTAGTTTGTCGTCAGTGCAAGCATAAGAGTATGTTAGGCCAATCACCAATAAATGGACTGCTCATATATGCAGCAAGATGGCCAGATGGTAGAGTACATATTAAGTAGAGTACTCCACCCAGTTCTGACCAAGTCGGTACATTGTTTGACCGCTCATAATTCAGTTTACAGACACGCGTTGCCATCTTGCGAACACTGATCTGGTTGGATCTGGAGCCCCCCGCCATGCATGACCGATCTTGACGAAATGATTTTGGTTCGCTGTCATGTGCATGAACTAGATCGTGATTTGATTTAGTGGGGAGACGTAGGGTATAACTGTCGGCAGCCCTCACATGGCATGCACCTGCGTTGCATGTATTATCATGAGCACATGGGCATTTTTTATTTAACTAGAGAAAAATTAGACCGTAGTATCGATTCTGTTTCTGTTTGGGCTGCATCGATCGATCCCATGCGTGTGCTGAAACAGCCGGGCAAAGCTCTGCAGCATGTGCATGGTGGATGGAGTGGGTAGTGAATGCGTCTTGGCTATGGCAGATCGAGTAACATGGAGGACACGTCAGCTTAGTAGTAGGAGACCTCTGTCGGTGGCAGTCAACAATAACTAAACATGAGAAGATAGTCAGACAGCTCTGCGTGCTCCCTGCTCGTAGCAGCTTGCTTTCCCTTCTAGCTCCTCCACCAGTAGTAATGGCTGTAACAACCAGATCATACTGGTAGGCCTTGTGCAGGCGGTCTGAAGTAAAACACCAGAAATGGGTCAGATTAGACTTTCTGTGTTCCCTTGAAATAAGTATGATCTGGTAATTTTTACATCCATAATCTAGATGAAGAAATGTTGCTACTACTTGTTGCAATTGGGTTAATTTACTTGTCATCAGTAACTTAATGGTGGGTTGGCGCATGCAGGGCTTCTGCCTAATGGCAACTTCGAGTCCGGCCCGCCCAAGTCAGACCTGGTGAACGGCACGGTGGTGAAGGGCGGCAACGCGATCCCCAACTGGCGGACGTCGGGCTTCGTGGAGTACATCGAGTCCGGGCACAAGCAGGGCGACATGCTGCTGGTGGTGCCGCAGGGCGCGCACGCCGTGCGCCTCGGCAACGAGGCCTCCATCCTGCAGCGCCTCTCCGTCGCCCGGGGCTCCTACTACGCCGTCACCTTCAGCGCCGCGCGCACCTGCGCGCAGGCGGAGACCATCAACATCTCTGTCAGCCCCGAGTCCGGCGTGCTCCCCATGCAGACCATCTACGGCAGCAACGGCTGGGACTCCTACGCTTGGGCCTTCAAGGCCAAGCTCGACGCCGTGGACCTCGTCATCCACAACCCGGGCGTCGAGGAGGACCCGGCCTGCGGCCCGCTCATCGACGCCGTCGCAATCAGGACGCTGTACCCGCCCACGCTCACCAAGGGGAACATGCTCAAGAACGGCGGGTTCGAGGAGGGGCCCTACTTCCTGCCCAACGCTTCGTGGGGGGTGCTCGTGCCGCCGAACATCGAGGATGACCACTCGCCGCTGCCGGCGTGGATGATCATGTCCTCCAAGGCCGTCAAGTACGTCGACGCAGCGCACTTCAAGGTGCCAGAGGGCAGCCGCGCCGTCGAGCTGGTGGGAGGCAAGGAGAGCGCGCTGGTGCAGGAGGTGCGCACCGTCCCGGGGTGGACCTACCGCCTCTCCTTCGCCGTCGGCGACGCCGCAGACGGGTGCACGGGGTCAATGGTCGCCGAGGCCTACGCGGCGCGCGCCACCCTCAAGGTGCCGTACCAGTCCAAGGGCGCTGGAGGGTACAAGCGCGCCGTGCTGGAGTTCCCCGCCATCGCGAGCCGCACCAGGGTCGTGTTTCAGAGCACGTTCTACCACATGAAGACCGACGGCACGCTCTGCGGGCCGGTCATCGACGACGCCAAGCTCGTCCCACTGCGCAAGAAGACCACCGGCCGCAGGCTCATGCTGTAAGCTATATACGGCACTGCAATGCACGGCGCCCCGGCGTGTACCGTCGGATCGGAGACGGAGTCGATCGCTAGTATTTATTGGTAGGTTATTATCGTTTTGCTTGGTGTGCGGGGGAAGTGTAATGTGTGTTCGCGCTTAATTTATTTTCACTGTCACAAGAGGAGGTGATGCTGTGGCTTGGCCCGAGAGTTACGTAGGCCAAACCAGAGACGAGGCACACTCAATGGAAAATACATGTTACTTTTTCTCCTTAAGATATACTCCATAAAACTGTTAACTGTGCACGCTGCAGTGCATAATGAGTTCGTGATTTGTGATGCACACTCAAGCAACCTTTTAACCAGTTACTAGGGAAGATGGCGCGTCGACACGCCGTGCCTGTGTGGATAATAGTATATTTTTGACCTCTTCAAGATATGTTGATATTTTGCAGCTGATGGATATGCCTTTTATTAATTGCATCAGACAAAAGATTGATGTCTGCCAGAAAGCATGGTAGGATATATCTAGTTTTTCCAAGATGAACTGTGTATGAAAGTGGGAAATTTATGTTTGGTAGGTAAAATTAAGATTAAGATAAGCTGGATAAGTAAAATTGACGATGTTAGGAAAGGGCTTTTTTGTACTCCAAATCCAACACAAGCGTCACCTGCAAGTAACAAAGCCGAACCAAATGAACAAATTAACATTGGAAGTTGAAATCTCAATGGCGAGGGGACACGGTTGACCTGTCAACTATAATTACTAAATTATTGTGTAGAAGAAAATTTTAAAGCATGAAAACGTACAAACTATACACGTACATGAATTTAAACCAATCCATATGGTTATATTATCATCGGAATGTGCATCAATATAATAATAACTTGCAAAACCTTCAGTTAGGTTATTGTATGGTAACTCATGATTTCGTGAAATTCATCTGATCATCAGGAATATAGGCAACTTGGCGCGTCGACATGCGTGCCCGTTAAATCGTCTAGTATGATTAAATAATATTATCGGATGAAAATTACCGTTGTGGATGTCGGGAACTCATGTTGGATTTATAGTGGAGAAATTTCGTTTGCAAAATACGGCTAAAATTTGAGGAATGAGGAGATAAAAATTAATATTGTCGTGCACGTCGAGGATGTCTGGGAATCGACATCGAATTTACCAAGAAATACAGTCGGAAAGGGTGACGTTAAATGGGGAATACAAATTAAAATAGTGGCATTGATGTAGTATAAGCACTGTCAGAAATGTCGGTAAAAAGTGTCATCAAATTGTCACCGAGTAGTTAAGAAGAAGGGATCGACGAAACTCCCAAGTCCGTAGCGACAATGTAGTTAGGCTAACATTTTTGGGACAATTTGATAGCATAGTTAATTTTTACGTATGAATATCATTCTGAATTCACTTAGAAATTTGCGCACTCAAAATAAATAGGAATTTATTTGAAATATCAAAACCTTCCCATTGTTGTTAACGTGT
The DNA here is from genome assembly GCA_947311845.1 of Poa pratensis. NCBI lineage: Eukaryota > Viridiplantae > Streptophyta > Magnoliopsida > Poales > Poaceae > Poa > Poa pratensis. Next base: position 42,755,228 of record CAMZMU010000071.1, on the reverse strand, counting down.
TAAAAATAGAAATTTAAACAAGAAATGTGGGAAGCTCCATAATAATGATGAGAGCATACATGGATTTTGACTATATTTTTGTAGACCATTCTAAAACATAATAAAATTGCTGAAAGTTGCGAAATACAGTTGGAAAAAATGTGGATGGAAATTAGGAGAAAAATTGAAGCATTTATTTAATTTTACTCCGTAGTTAGAAAAAATGCATTTAGGTTGTTTTCAAATATTTACAAAATCGAAATATTCAACAATTGTTGATTTAACAATTTTAATTATTTCCTGGAATTTTTTTTAGCGACAATGTAGTTAGGCTAGCATTTTTGGGACAATTTGGTAGCATAGTTAATTTTTACGTATGAATATCATTCTGAATTCACTTAGAAATTTGTGCACTCAAAATAAACATGAATTTATCTGAAATATCAAAACCTTCCCATTGTTATTAACGTGTTAAAAAATAGAAATTTAAACCAGAAATGTGGGAAGCTCCATAATAATGATGAGAGCATACATGGATTTTGACTATATTTTTGTAGACCATTCTAAAACATAATAAAATTGCTGAAAGTTGCGAAATACAGTTGGAAAAAATGTGGATGGAAATTAGGAGAAAAATTGAAGCATTTATTTAATTTTACTCCGTAGTTAGAAAAAATGCATTTAGGATGTTTTCAAATATTTTTGAAATCGAAATATTCAACAATTGTTGATTTAACAATTTTAATTATTTTCTGGAATTGTTTTAAATAAGATGGGCCACCTGTCAGAAATTTGACAATATTTTTTTTAGGAAGGAAAAAACTGACGGTGGGTCCCACCTGTCGTTGGCACAGGGGATCTCGGCGGCGTGGCCACGGCGAGGCTCGCCGGAGGAGGGTGAGCGGGCTGCCACGGCTGTGCGCGGTGCACACGCACGGACGAGGGCTACCGAAAGGCGGCGGCGCCGTGACCAAATGGTCGCCGGAGCACTGGCTGGAGCACGGCGGAGCGTCGGCCGGCGGCGAGCAATGGCGCGATGATGCTATGGGACGCAATAATTCGAACGGAGGGGTGCTGCAGCACCGTGAGCTGACCAGGAACTCGATGGAGAGGACAAAGAGGTCGGGAAAGGTCTGACGGCGTCGGAAACGGCCTCGAACCGCGGCGGCCGGAGTTGGGGAAGAGCGAGTCGATTCTGACGACTGGGGCCACCCCAGCAAGCGTAGATCGACGGGGAGGTAGAGGAGGTTGAAGCGAAGGTTGTGGTGTTATCCAATTCATCAGGAACGGAGCAGAACGGCGGCGCCGTGCGTCGGTGGCGGCGGCGACCTCCGGAGTCGCGCGGGAGAGGAGGGGGGAAGTGTGTGCACAATTTGCAGATAGGTCCCTGAGGATTACTAAAATCACAGATAAGTCCTTTGCGGGCGGTTTTCTGTAAAAGTCATACGAAGCGAAGGGCTACCGGCTAGCAAGGAGTGGGGCGACCGGCTGATGACTCCCAAGTGCAGGAGATCAATTGTAGTACCTTTCAATTAGAAAAGGTTGTCGAACCCACGAGGAGCTGAAGGTATTGGTTAGCAAGATTGATAAATAAAACAATAAAAGATGCAAGTGTTTTTGGTATTTTTGGTTGTATAGTTGCAATGCAGAAAATAAACAGTAGCAAGTCAAAGCTCTCAGAGAGAGAAAGCCCAATCCTCTTATGTGCAAGAGGACAAGCTCAAGTGATGTGTAACTTATATGTGGAAAACGTTCCCGAGGGCGGCATGGATATTGCTAGGCATATAGATTTATTAAACAACAGGTTGAATATCTTGTCAAGTTTTAATCTTCTTTGGACGGAACCATTATTAGGTATAGCTAAATAAATAAACTACAACCCCTTATGATGGATCATGTGGCCAAGTAAATGACTTCACAAGAATTATTAAGACATAAAGTCCCACCAAAGCATTACACTCTAAGGTCCCCGATACTAATACCCTCATAATATAACTTCATGATTCGGTCCCAGGTTTACATGTCCTCCCAAGTCTCCCTCAATTCATTATACTACGGTGTTCTCCTATGAGCCCATATAGGTGAAGTGTTGTGCAGTCGACGTTCGCACAACACCATCATAGAATCACATAAAAGATAAACTCTTGACAAAATACCAACACATGTTATGTATAAATAATTGCCAATTCATCCTATGCCCTCAGGAACATATGGGAACTACTCACAACGTGCAAACATGATAATATTCAGTGGCATAAGTGGTACAACACAATCTGAAAATATAACTCCACCACCAAATAATGACAAGTACTCAATCACAAACATGAATAGTAGCACAAGACAAGTATCTAGGGTATAGCAACTCTCAAACTACGAGGGGGGCGGAGTGGATCACGGAGATGCTGATGGAGATGGTGCTGGTCTTGGTGATGGTGATGATATAGAGGCCTCCTCCCACGCCAAGGAGGAGAGGTGATGACGATGACGATGATTTCCCCTTCTCCGGAGCTCCGGAGCAGCAGGATCTGATCCCCCTCGGAGGGAATCAGGAGTTTCGCCACCGCCGCGGCCTCGGATGGTTTCGGGAAAATTAGGGCGTGACTTTTCGGGGAGGACGAAGGCGTCGATAAAAAGCCCCAGGCGAGGAGGTGCCCGAGGCGCCGTTTAGTGGGTCCCACGCGGCCCAAGATTCTGGCCGCGTGGGCCCACCTCTTTTGGGCCTCGTGGCTCTCCTCTCTTCGGTCTTCTTCCCTCTGCCTTTCTCTCGACGAAAAACCAGCTGTGTAATTTTCCTTTTATTATTTGGGTCCCTGTAGCTCCTGAAACATTAAAACAAGAAAATGGAGGTTTTCCGCCTCCCAGAAATTAAATACCAAAAATAGGGACTTTATAAGAAAGTCCCATAAATCATCTAAAACATGTAAAAATAATGATATAACAATGCAAATAACATTCTAATATGATACTAAAAGTTGTATAAATGATGATACAAAATGCACGTATCAACTCTCCCAAGCTTAAACCTTTACTCGTCCTCGAGTAAGTATGGACATAGATCATTACATGCATCAATGGACTTATGGTTGATAAATAAATACGAGCATTGTATCATCATCATATTCAGTTGCAATGTAAGATTAATGAACTAAAACTCATACACATGAGTGATGGCGTGAATCACACGTTCGTTGGGAGACCCCAAGAGGAAGGTATGATGCAGTTCAGCAGCAAGTTTTCCCTCAGAAAGAAACCAAGGTTATCGAACCAGTAGGAGCAGCAACTCTTCAGAAGGTTGTTGGTGGCTCGCACGGCGCAATACGATCACCAACGTGGAATCTGCACACAACACAATCAAACTACTTTGCCCCAACGAAACAGTGAGGTTGTCAATCTCACCGGCTTGCTGAAAACAAAGGATTAAACGTATGGTGTGGAAAATGAGTATTAAATTGCAGAGAATGAAAAAGGAACAGTTTGCAGTTTGTGGTTTAATCAGTGTAAAAGAATGGACCGGGGTCCACAGTTCACTAGTGGTGTCTCTCCATAAAAGATAACTAACATGTTGGGTGAACAAATTACAGCTGGGCAATTGACAAATAGTGAGCGCATGACAATGCATATATGACATGATGACTACTATGATATTTAATTGGGCATTACGACATAATACATAGACCGTTATCCAACAGCATCTATGACTAATAATCCACCGCCGGGTTGTCATCCGAGTCCCCCGTTGGTATTAAGTTGCAAGCAACGGATAATTGCATTAAGTAAAGTGCGTAATGTAAACAAACACATATGACCGTGGACATAGCATCGTTAGGTTATCCCTAGTGGCAACAGCACATCCACAACCTTAGAACTTTCTGTCACTGTCCCAGATTAAACGGAGGCATGAACCCACTATCTAGCATAAATACTCTCTCTTGGAGTTACAAGCATCTACTTGGCCAAAGCATCTACGAGTAACGGAAAGCATGCAAGATCTTAAATAACATAGATAGATTGATAATCAACTTGACATAGTATTCAATATTCATCGGATCCCAGCAAACACAACATGTAGCATTACAATAATATGATCTTGATCATGTAGGGCAGCTCACAAGATCTAAACATGATGGCACAAAGTGGAGAGACAACCATCTAGCTACTGCTATGGACCCGTAGTCCAAGGATGAACTACTCACGCATCACTCCGGAGGCAGGCATGGCGATGTAGAAGCCTCCGGTGACGATTCCCCTCTCCGGCAGGGTGCCGGGAAGAGGTTCTGAACCCTCCCGAGCTAGGGTTGACGGCGGCGGCGTCTCTGGAACTTTTCGTGGATATTTGCTCAGGTACTTAGGGTTTTCGCGTCGGGGGGAATAAGTAGGCGAAAGGGCGGGCTGCGACCCCCGAGGGGCCCACACCACCCTAGGGCGCGCAGAGGGGGGCCCGCGCCCTAGTGGCGTGTGGGGCCCTGGTGGCCCTCCTCTGCTGCTCCTTTCGTCCTCAGGTGTTCTGGTAAAATAGGGACCCCGTGTAGTTTCGTCCAATTCCGAGAATATTTCCAGACTAGCTTTTCTGGAATACAAAAACAGCAGAAAACAGGAACTGGCACTTCGGCATCTTGTTAATAGGTTAGTCCCAAAAAATGTATAAAAGTGATATAAAGTAGATGCAAAACATGTAGCAATTGGTATAAAACAAGCATGGAACATCAAAAATTATAGATACGTTTGAGACGTATCAGCATCCCCAAGCTTAGTTCCTACTCGTCCTCGAGTAGGTAAACGATAAAAACAAAATAATTTTTGAGGTGACATGCTACCATCATAATCTTGATCATATAATATTGCAAGGCACATCCAAGTCAATGGTCTATAATTTGCTACCAAATAGATAATGAGTAAACAATGAATCACACAAGCTAAACGTTTTCATGAATAGTACTTTCGAGACAAGCATCAAACAGTTTTGCATAAGTGTTAACTCATAAAGCAATAGTTTCTAATAAAAGGTATTTAATCAACACAAAGGAAGAATTTAGTTTCAGCATTTGCTTCAACTTTCAACATATTTATCTCATGGATATTGTCAACACAAAGTAGTATAACAAGTCCAATACATTGCATATAACGCATGTTGTAACAAAGTTGACACTAGTGTTTGCTTGTGGAAGACAGAAAGAATAGGAAAACTGACTCAACATAAAAGTAAAAGAAAGGCCCTTCGCAGAGGGAAGCAGGGATTAAATCATGTGCTAGAGCTTTTAGGTTTTTGAAAGCATATAGAGATTGCATAAAATATTTGATACTCCTCCCAACCTTGCTAACACAAGCCATGGCTAACCGAATCCTCGGGTGCCTTCCATCAATCACATACCATGGAGGAGTATCTATTTTTGAGAGGTGTTTGTTAATTGTCAACGAATGGTAGCGGGTGAGAACAGTATTCTACCTGTCAAACGGACTTTTAAGAGCGGCTCCCATGAAGGACGTTATTTCTACCAGCAAGGCAGATCATCCCTCTTTCTCTTTGGTTTACACACATTCAGGTATTTCACTGTTTGTCATTGCTTACTGATGAATCAGGGCAAAAGTGTGAAGAGAATTAATTGGTTAAAGTTGTAATTAATTGGGACTGGGCACCCCGTTGCCAGCTCTTTTTGCAAATTGGATAAGCGGATGTATATGCCACTAGTCCAGGTGTAAAAGTCCATCGACAAATAGAATAAAGAATAACCACACTAATTCCTCATGAGCTAGTAAACATTGACACAAAAAGGGAATAATAACATTTTGAATAATTTAAAGGTAGCACATGAAAAATTTACTTGGAGTGGCAAGGAAATACCACATATAGGTAGTTATGGTGGACACAAATGGCATGGATTTTGGCTCAAGGATTTGGATGCACGAGAAGCATTCCCTCTCAGTACAGAGTTTAGGCTAGCAAGGTTATGTAAGCAAACAAGAATATCAACCCGTACACCAAGTTTTATATGACAAACATATTGCAAACGTTATAAGACTTCATACCGTCTTCCTTGTTAACCAAACCCTGTTATTAGAAAATATCTAGACCTTAGAGATACCACCGATGCAAACCAAATTTTCAACAAGCTTTACGGTAGTTCTTCACTAATAGGCTTAACTCATGTGATGCACAATTTAATCATGATCTACTTGTTAACTCAAAACAATTGACAAGCATCAAGTTATCCAAATTAGTGATCTACAAGATTAAGCAAGTTTTTCCTTATACCAATTACCACATGCAACATTTTCTGAACCAACCAAACACCAATCAATTTATTTCATCAACTCTCCAAACAAATATAAGTGAAGCAAGAGAGTACTTTCTACAAAAGAAAGCTAATAGCTCTGACAAGAGATACATGAAAACAAGAGCTAAAAGCTGAACAGCGCTAGATATGAATACTCAACAAATATAAGTGAAGAATAGGAGTATTCTCATGAAAAAGCGGAGCGTGTCTCTCTCCCAATCAAGAATGCTAGGGTCCAGTCAAGCTTTATTGAAAATAAAAGTGCAATACTGAAAATAAAAGCACACAGACGCTCCAAGAAAAGCACATATGATGTGAAAGAATTAAAATATAGTTTCACTAGAGATGACCTGATAATTTTGACGATGAAGAAGGGGATGCCTTGGGCATCCCCAAGCTTAGACGCTTGAGTCTTCTTGAAATATGCTGGGGAGATCCATGGGAGCCTCCCCAAGCTTAAGCTCTTCACTCTTCTTGATCCTATTATATCATCCTTCTCTCTTGACCCTTGAAAACTTCCGTCACACCAAACTCAAAGTAGATCTCATTAGAGGGTTAGTGCATAATCAAAAACTCACATGTTCTGTAAAGACGCAATATGATTTGTTACTTTAAACATTAGCTACAGCCACTGATGTTATGTGAAGCTCTTCCACCCAAAAAAGAATTTCACTCAACACTAGTAAAAGAGAGAATGCAAAATAAAAAGGCATAATCTGTCTAAAACAGAACAGTCCGCAAAGACGAATTTTTTCGAGGCACTTACGACGCTCAGATCGAAAACTTTGAACTAATGAAAGATTTCAGACATTCATAAAGATTACGCACAAAATTTTCAGATTTAATTAACAATCTGGTGATTTTAGGAATTTCGTACAGTGAACAGCAAAAATCTGTTTCTGCGCAGCAATCAAAATTAAGCATCGTCTTAACATTAGAGGCTACTCTTGGCACAACAATGCGAGAAAATAAAGATACAAAGGAGTTGCTACAGAAGTAAACATCCTCCTTGACTCAATAAAAGAAAAATTGCAGAAAAAAATAATGGGTTGCCTCCCATAAGCGCTTTTCTTTAACGCCTTTTAGCTAGGCACAAAGCATGCATCAAGTATTACCAAGTGAAGAAAGGTCTAATTCATCAAAAGCTTCATCAAGAACAGGGTTTGTCACACTAGGACTTTTCAGTTTACGTAATTCTTGGGAAGAAAATTTAAATAGACCATTATGTGACTCACCCTCAAGCTCATTGAACACGTTATCCGTTTTAAACACACCCGTGGGTTTTGGTTTAGAAATTTTTGGCACATACATAAATTTTTGCTCTCTCCCACAAAAGCCTTTTGCTTTTAGTTTTAAAAGTAGAACTTATTACATCCATAGCCTCCTCTAATTCACCAATCCTAAGATTTTGATTATCTTGAATAGTACTAGTTTCTAAAACAGCAATTCTTTCATTAATGGTTCCCAGTGATTCATCAACTTTGCTAGTACTATCAAGGAGATTTGGCAAATTTTTCTCTATAGACTCCAATTTCTTTATAACATCTTCCAAGGTGATCTCATTTTTAATGTTACTAACAGGTGGTGTTCCTACTAGACTCTCAATAATATAACTAGCTTCCAACGCAGGAGTACCAAGAAAGTTACCTCCGTCAAAGTGTCCAAGACATATCTATACCAGCTAGTTATGCCAACATAAAAATTTCTAAGCAGGATCATAGTGGAATATTTTTTAGTACACCTACGATGAGCATCGCTGATTCTATACCAAGCATCTTTCAAACTTTCTCCACTTTGTTGCTTAAAAGATCGAACCTCAACTTCAGGAACCGAAACATGATGAGCCGAACCAGACATGATAACTAACAGAAAACAAAACTGAAAATAAACTAAATGCAAGTAACTAATTTTTTTGTGTTTTTGATAATTGAAAGCAAACAAGATAAAATAAAATAAAATAAACTAAGCAAGACAAAAACAAAGTAAAGAGATTGGAAGCGTGAAACTCCCCTTGCAGAAGACTGCTGTCTCCCCGGCAACGGCGCCAGAAAAAGAGCTTGATGGCGTGAATCACACGTTCGTTGGGAGACCCCAAGAGGAAGGTATGATGCAGTTCAGCAGCAAGTTTTCCCTCAGAAAGAAACCAAGGTTATCGAACCAGTAGGAGCAGCAACTCTTCAGAAGGTTGTTGGTGGCTCGCACGGCACAATATGATCACCAACGTGGAATCTGCACACAACACAATCAAACTACTTTGCCCCAACGAAACAGTGAGGTTGTCAATCTCACCGGCTTGCTGAAAACAAAGGATTAAACGTATGGTGTGGAAAATGAGTATTAAATTGCAGAGAATGAAAAAGGAACAGTTTGCAGTTTGTGGTTGTTTAATCAGTGTAAAAGAATGGACCGGGGTCCACAGTTCACTAGTGGTGTCTCTCCATAAAAGATAACTAACATGTTGGGTGAACAAATTACAGCTGGGCAATTGACAAATAGTGAGCGCATGACAATGCATATATATGACATGATGACTACTATGATATTTAATTGGGCATTACGACATAATACATAGACCGTTATCCAATAGTGTCTATGACTAATAATCCACCGCCGGGTTGTCATCCGAGTCCCCCGTTGGTATTAAGTTGCAAGCAACGGATAATTGCATTAAGTAAAGTGCGTAATGTAAACAAATACATATGACCGTGGACATAGCATTGTTAGGTTATCCCTAGTGGCAACAGCACATCCGCAACCTTAGAAGTTGCTTTCACTCTCCCAGATTAACGGAGGCATGAACCCACTATCTAGCATAAATACTCTCTCTTGGAGTTACAAGCATCTACTTGGCCAAAGCATTTACGAGTAACGGAAAGCATGCAAGATCTTAAATAACATAGATAGATTGATAATCAACTTGACATAGTATTCAATATTCATCGGATCCCAGCAAACACAACATGTAGCATTACAATAATATGATCTTGATCATGTAGGGCAGCTCACAAGATCTAAACATGATGGCTCAAATGGAGAGACAACCATCTAGCTACTGCTATGGACCCGTAGTCCAAGGATGAACTACTCACGCATCACTCCGGAGGCAGGCATGGCGATGTAGAAGCCTCCGGTGATGATTCCCCTCTCCGGCAGGGTGCTGGGAAGAGGTTCTGGACCCTCCCGAGCTAGGGTTGACGGCGGCGGCGTCTCTGGAACTTTTCGTGGATATTGGCTCAGGTACTTAGGGTTTTCGCGTCGGGAGGAATAAGTAGGCGAAAGGGCGGCAGCTGATGACCCCCGAGGGGCCCACACCACCCTAGGGCGCGCCGGGGGTGGGCCGCGCCCTAGTGGCGTGTGGGGCCCTGGTGGCTCTCCTCTGCTGCTCCTTTGGTCCTTCAAGTGTGTTCTGGTAAAATAGGGATCCCCGTGAAGTTTCGTCCAATTCCGAGAATATTTCCAGACTAGCTTTTCTGGAATACAAAAACAACAGAAAACAGGAACTGACACTTCGACATCTTGTTAATAGGTTAGTCCCAAAAAATGTATAAAAGTGATATAAAGTAGATGCAAAACATGTAGCAATTGGTATAAAACAAGCATTGAACATCAAAAATTGTAGATACGTTTGAGACGTATCAATGAGGGCAACATAAGTAGAAGCTCTAGCAATCACCCCTTACTTTTTAAAAGCAAATAACCATTGTATGTTGGACAATTGAATCATACTATTTTTCACATGCTTTTGCTCTTTATGGAAAGCATCATAATATTTTATACTTTGCTGAAATTTAAAGACAAGATAAACTCTTATTAGATAACAAGTTCAAAGAAGACAAATGAAAAGACAGATATAAAATTGTTTGCTCCCTTGCTTCACTAGTAACTAGTGCAAACTTTAGTCATGGATATCTCAATCAAGTTCCTATGCTCTAAACAACCTTTATCTCACACTTTCCATGGCTAACTGAATTTTCAGGCGCCTTCCTTTTCATTCACTTTCCAAAAGCATAAGTTTTGAAATATCCATGATCATTAATTTGCTCAAAAGATACTAGATTCTAAGAAGAGTGTTTCATATCCTTTTCATTAACTCTTCCTAACTTTTTATCCTACAAGACTATATCTCAACCTTAAACTTTTAATTTTCAAGTCATATTGACTCATACTCATTTTATAATGGGGTGATTCTACAATTGTCCAACACATTCAAGTTAATTAAGTTCAAGGCGAGATGTGACTGAAACTTCTAAATATGCCACGCTCATTTGCATGAGTGTTGCCCATAAATCTCCAAACAAGAGAATCATGGATGACACCATACTTTAATATTCATTGATAAACCACAAGATAGAGATACATGATAATGCTCCATGAGCTCACACACGCCTAAGAGATATTGATAACTAAATGATAAAAGCAAAACACACCATGACTAGATAGATATGATAAACTAGTAGAGATAAAGACTAGGTGGAACTCCCCAAGCTTGACGTTCTGCTAGAGCCTCCTTTGCTGCGGCCTCCTCCTTCTCATATTCTTCCTCCCATTCAGCCATCTTCCATGGGAAAGGCCTTCCATCACGGAAAGATGTAGGTGGATCATTGTACCTGAGGGTGGTAGCTGCTGCAATTTTCTTGAAGCGTTCTTCATACTCGCAGTTCTGGTTCTCTACATCCCACATAAAGCATTGGATCTTTGATACGTCTCCAACGTATCCATAATTTCTGCTGTTCCATGTTTATATTATACCATTTGCTACATGTTTTGTATACACTTCATATCACTTTTATGCATTTTCTGGGACTAACCTATTAACAAGATGCCACAGTGCCAGTTCCCTGTTTTCTGCTGTTTTTGGTTTCAGAAAATTACTTCTGGAAATATTCTCGGAATTGCACGAAACAAAAGGCCAAGTCCCTATTTTTCCAACATGTACACGGAGTCCGAAGGAGAGACGAAGGAGAGCCACGAGGTGGCCAAACCACCTGGCGGCGCGGCAGTGGGCCCAGCCGCGCCAGCCTGTGGTTTGGGCCCCTCGGGGGTCCGCCGACATCGCCCCTTCGCCTATTTATTCCCGAGACATGAAAACCCTAAAACACCGAGCCTTTCATCCAGAACATATTCGCTGCCGCCGCCGTCGTCAACCCTAACTCGGGGGGTTCTGAAGCTCTTCCCGGCACCCTGCCAGAGAGGGGAATCATCACCGGAGGGCTCTACATCGCCATGCCCGCCTCCGGAGTGATGCGTGAGTAGTTCATCCTTGGACTATGGGTTCATAGCAGTAGCTAGATGGTTGTCTTCTCCACTTGTGCCATCATATTTAGATCTTGTGAGCTGCCTATCATGATCAAGATCATCTTATTGTAATGCTACATGTTGTGTTTGCTTGGATCTGACTTATATTGATACCTATGTGGAGCTGAATATTATATTATCATGTCTATGTCATTTGTGATCTTGCATGCTCTCCGTTACTTGTTGAAGCCTTGGCCAAGTGAATACTTGTGACTCCAAGAGAGGGTATTTATGCATGATAGTTGGGTTCAACCTCTATTTAACCTGGGATAGTGACAGCAAGTTCTAAGGTTGTAGATGTGTTGTTGCCACTAGGGTAAAACAGCAATGCTTTATTCAAGGATGAATGTATTGTTTACATTATGCACATTACTTAATGCAATTGTCTGTTGCTTGCAACTTAATACTGGAAGGGGTACGGATGTTAACCGGAAAGTGGACTATTTAGGCATAGATGCATGATGGATAGCGGTCTATGTACTTTGTCGTAATGCCCAAATGAATCTCATAGTAGACACCACAGCTCACACATGCATGTTATATGCACTTATCAATTGTCAATTGCCCAGCAGTAATTTGTTTACCCAGCATGTTAATTATCTTATTGGAGAGACACCACTAGTGAACTGTGGACCCCGGTCCATTCTTTTACATCTGAAATACAATCTACTGCAATAATTGTTCTCTACTGTTTTATGCAAACAAACATCATCTTCCATTCGATACGTTTAACCCTTTGTTTTCAGCAAGCCGGTGAGATTGACAACCTCACTGTTAAGTTGGGGCAAAATAATTTGATTGTGTTGTGCAGGTTCCACGTTGGCACCGGAATCCCTGGTGTTGCGCCGCACTACACTCCTTCACAAACACCTTCGAAGCAACCTCGTTTTCCTACTGGTTCGATTAAACCTTGGTTTCATACTGAGGGAAAACTTGCTGCTACACTCATCATACCTTCCTCTTGGGGTTCCCAACTGACGTGTGACGTACAAGCATTGTTTCCGGTGCTGTTGCCGGGGAGATATTCCCTCGTCAACCTAGCGCTAGCAACACGTTTTCTGGCGCCGTTGCCGGGGAAAAACTGAATTGCTTCTGCAAGGGGAGTCTCTCACACCCAATCTCTTTACTTTGTTATTTGCCTTGCTTAGTTATTTTTATTTAGTCTTGTTTGCTCTCTTTATCAAAACAAAAAAAATTAGTTATTTGTTTAATTCGGTTTGATTTTGTTTTTCAAAATGAATGCTCCTGAAGTTGAAGTTCGTTCTTTTAGGCAACTAGGAGGTGAAAATTTGAAAGATGCTTGGTATAGAATTAGTGATGCTCATCATAGATGTACTAAGAAACACTCTACCACTATCCTCCTTAGGAACTTTTATGTTGGTATCTCTAGTTGGTATAGGTATGTTCTAGACACTCTTACAGGTGGAAATTTCTTGGGTACCCCTGCTTTAGAAGCCTGTAATATTATTGAAAGTTTGGTAGGAACACCACCCACTAAAGATATTAAAATTGAGGAGACATTCCCATAGGATTTTTAAAAGCAGTTCTATAGCCCATAATGCATCATTAATTTTAGTTAGCCAATCAGATCTAGACTTATTCACTGTCTTCTCCAAAATGAGTTTAATTTCCCTATTACTTAATTCAACTTGTCCACTTGTTTGAGGGTGATAGGGAGATGCAATTCTGTGGTTAACATCATATTTTGCCAATGTTTTTCTAAGAATACCATGCAAGAAACGAGAGCCACCATCAGTAATTAAAAACCTAGGAACACCAAACCTGGGGAAAATGATGTCCTTGAGCATCGTCATTGCTGTGGCATGATCTGCACTCTTGGTTGGAATTGCTTCCACCCACTTTGTAACATAATCCACTGCAACCAAAATATGAGTATGTTTTGTCTTTGACTCTGGGAAAGGCCCATAAAGTCAAAGCCCCAAACATCAAATGGCTCAACTGGCAAAGAATAATTCATAGGCATTTCATTTCTCCTACCAATATTTCCTACTCTTTGACATTTATCACAAGATTTAACATATTCAGCACAATCCTTAAACAAAGTAGGCCAATAGAAACCAGATTGTAATACCTTTGCACTTGTACGATCTCGTGCATGATGCCCTCCATAAGGACTGCCATGACAATATCTTATAATAGCCTGTTGTTCATGCTCAAGTACACAACGTCTAATAATATCATCCACACTTTTCTTATAAAGGAAAAGATCATCCCAAAAATAATGTCTAAGATCATAAAAGAATTTCTTTTTTTGTTGAAAAGTGAAGTGTGGAGGTAGAACCTTACCAACAATAAAATTTGCATAGTTGGCGAACCATGGTGATGCAACTTTAGCACTAGAAAACATTAACAATTGCAAGTTGTTCATTAACAAAGCTATCATTAATAGGAATAGGATCATCAGGTATATTTTCCATTCTAGAAAGATGATCAGCTACTTGATTATCTTCCCCTTCCTATCAACAATGTGTAAATCAAATTCTTGCAATAGAAGTACCCATCTTATTAATCTAGGCTTAGCATCTTTCTTATGCATTAAGTATTTAATGGTGGAATGATCAGTATGCAATGTGACTTTCGAATCAGTAATATAAGGTCTAAACTTGTCACAAGCAAATAGCACTGCTAAAAATTCTTTCAATTGTGGCATAATTCCTTTGAGCAGCATCAAGTGTTCTACTAGCATAATAAATGACATTCAGTTTCTTATCAACACGTCGGCCCAAAACAGCCCCAACTGCATAATCACTAGCATCACACATAATTTCAAAAGGCAATTTCCAATTAGGAGGTTCAATAATAGGAGCACTTATTAAAACATTCTTCAAAATATTAAAGGACTCAATGCAATCATCATTAAAAGAGAAAGGAACATCTTTTTGCAAAAGATTGGTTAGGGATTTTGATATTTTGGAGAAATCTTTAATAAACCTACGATAAAAACTTGCATGCCCAAGAAAACTTCTTATACCTTTGATGTCCCTTGGGTATGGCAGCTTTTCAATAGCTTCTATCTTTGCTGGGTCAACTTCTATTCCTTTTCCAGAAATCTTATGCCCAAGAACAATACCTTCAGTAACCATGAAGTGACACTTCTCCCAGTTTAAAACTAAATGTTGGTCTTCACAACGCTGCAAAAACTTTGTTAAGGTTGAACAAGCAATTATCGAAGGAAGTACCTGATGCATCCAAAATGCATCTACTTTTCCAAGCACTTTGCCTCATAATTTGCTCCGGAATCTTCCCATATTTGAATAAAACTGCTGAATCTGACGCTGTTTTTAGCAAAGTCTCTTTTCTGGCTATTTCTGCAGGAAATAAAATCGGGGAAAATTACCACGTCAATTTTTATGGAAAAGGAGGACAATGGACAAAAGATGGACACGAGGAAGCGCTCGAGGGCCAAATGGGTGGGTCCCACGCGGCCCCTGTACCTGGCCGCGTGGGCCCAGCCCAAATGGGCCTCGGGCGCCGCCTCGCCTTCGGTCTTCGACGTACCCCCTCATATATACGAAAAAGTGCTTGCCCTAGGAGGAGAGGAGCTTTCGCGAAACACACGCCGCCACCATCACGATCTTCGTTTCGGGGACAGATTGATCCAGGATTTCTCCTCCGGTGGAGGGATCCGGAGACCGTCTTCACCGCCATCTTCACCGCCTTCATCTCCATCGACCATGAGCTCCCTCTCCATCACCATGTGTGAGTAGTCCGCTGTAGGCATGTGAGGTGGATGGGGATTGGATGAGATTGATCATGTAATGCTACCCGTTGTTCGGGATTTTAGGGTTTTATCTTGAGGATACTTTTGTATTGTGTTGATGCACTCTTGCTATGTTTAATGCTTGCTACTAGGGCCCGAGTGGCATGATTTCAGTACTGAACTTATATTGCCCCATCATATATTTGAGTTTGGTATTTATCTGCAAAGTGTATCACCTGCTATTATGTTGAACCTGCGAACCCTAAACGTGACATATAGGGAAAACAAGGGGGAGATGTTTTAGTTTGAGGATTCTATGTGTTCATGAAGTGTTAATGCATTGTTCCGGTCTATTCGAAAGGGTAGACCTTAATTACCTGTAGTTCCAAGTTGGCCCCGGTGAAATGGGCAGGTTGGACAATAGATGTTGTGCAAATTCTCTTGGTTAGTACGCACAACTAAATATGGAACACATACCTACATATATCGGAGTTAGAGATAGGTCCCATTGTTATTTGTTTCTTATTATATGATCAATCTCATTCTTGCAACACCCCGCTATCACCTCATGCCTACGTTTTAAATCTCTGAGTTACACTTTCACTTTTCCGGTGAAAACTGGGAAACACTTGTTCACTGCTACTGTTCTGCTTGTTACTTGAATCATACTACTGCCATCACTATTACTGCTGCAAGTTATTGATATACAGGTGTGGTTGAGAGTGACGCCTCAATTGCCAAGGTCTTATTGATATTCTTGTGTTCCCATCGAGTCGAACTATAAATTTGGGTAATACTTCCCAACGAAGACTTCAGCGATCCCCTATACTTGTGGGTATCAAGACGTTTTCTGGCGCCGTTGCCGGGGAACCTAGCTTTATTGGTAAGACAACTTGTTATCATCTATTTGCTGCTTTTGCTTGTTCCTAACCATGGGAAAGGAAAAGACTACTCTGAAGGAAGTGAGGCCTTCAACTACTCGCAGAGGTACGGATTTGCCAAGTAGGCCAAACTTTTCACCTAATGTTGCTTCTGCTGTTGCTCCTAAGAAAAAGGAAAGGTTTTATCTAGTTCACCATTGTCTAAAATGTCTACTAGTAATGAAAATGATTTATTATGTGGTAGCATAGACAAAGAAGTGACACCTGAAACATCTGAGATAACTGAAACACCTGAAAATCTGGAATCTAATGTGGAATCTGAGTTAGAAGATAATGAATACTGTGATGATGAATTTGAAACTTCTTCTGAGGAAGAGGAGGCATTTACTATGGCTTTTATGAATTCTGACTTTGATAAATTGGATAAACTTGATAGCTATAAAAATTCTCCTCTTGATGGATATTTTCCTATTACTGAGAAAATGAATGCTCCTGCTATTAAAATTAAAGATAAAGATTATGAGTTTAGTGTTGATCCTGAAATAATTGAAAAAGCTGAAAAATATAAGTTTTATGGTAGAGAGGATGAGTTTCCTTTTGAACACATTGCTGTCTTGCATGACTTATCTGTGTTATTTGGTAAAGATGAAATCCATCAACGCTACTATTTCTTAAAGCTGTTTCCTTTTACTTTGGGAGGAAGTGCTAAAACTTGGTATAATCGTTTAGAACCTGGATGTATTACTAGCAAGGAAGAATGTTTGCAGGTATTCTATAATAAGTATTTCCCTGCTGATAAGATTCATGGTTTGACTGTTGCGATTAGCAGCTTTTCACAGAAAGAGAAGGAGGATTTACCCCAAGCTTGGGGGAGGTATAGTAAGATGGTTAGGAAATGTCCTACCCATGGCTTCAAGAGTAATGAAATACTTGATATATTTTACAATGGTCTAACCGAAAACACCAGAGGCTATCTTGATGGTATTGCAGGTAATGTTTTCAGGGAAAGGACCGTTGATGAAGCAACTGAGCTATTGGAGACTATCTCTAGGAATTATGAAGACTGGAATATTGAAGAGATATTTCCGGAGAAGAAAGGAGGCATGCTCAAATTGGATAACGAAACAATGAAAGAAGCTTCCAAGGCTATTAAAGAGAAGGGAATTAAAACCTCTCATCTTAAGGAATTATCTGAAATGGGTGTTAAACTTCCTGATGATCAACCATGTTTTCCAATTCAAGTCAATGCTATTAGCTCCATAAAAGGTAATGAAAAGGTAACACCTCCTGTTGATGTATCCTACATGAATGATTTTGCTTATCATCATAATCCTGAGGAGCATAATATTAGAATGACTATTATGGAGAACTCTCACAAAATTAAATCTCTTCGAGAAAGTTTACATGCTAGTGTGGGAGAGGTAAAAAGAATTGTTAAACACTGTGAGATGATGAATAATCAAGTTGAACAAATGGTTTCTCTTCAAAATCAATTGTATGAAAGTCTTATGGTGAAGAAACAGGTTTGTGGAGTTAACACTAGGGGAGGTGCAAGTACTCAGGATCCTGATTTTCCTGAAGGCCATCCCAAGAGAAAAGAACAAGAAGCTCTCAAGAAGAAATCTTCTGCAGGAAAATCTCCCAATGAAAACAAGGACATTGATGACTCTGAAGAGCAAGATAAGGATATTTCTATTTCTGATGCTGAGACTGAAGATAATAATAATGAAGAAGAAGAATCACCTTCACCTGAAGAAGAGCCACAAGAGGATGAAAATATTGAAGAACCTGAACCTAATGATAAAGAAGACCCTCCACCATCTACTGAGAAGAATAAGAAGAAGAGCCATCCTAATCCACAAAGAGGTAAAGATAGGGATCCGTGGGTACAAAAACCCATACCATATCCCCAAGAGGTAATAAAAACTTTGGATGATGCTAGATTTGAGAAATTCTTTGAGTTGATTAAGTCTTTGTGTTTGCAAATTCCTCTTGTTGATGCTATTAAAATCCCTCCATATTCCAAATACATGAAAGACATTGTGACTAATAAAAGAAAGATTCCTACTGATGCAATAACTGCTATGCTTGCTGAATATTCCTTTAAAGGGAAAATGCCTGAAAAACGTGGTGATCCTGGTATTCCAACTATTCCTTGTCATATTAAAGAAACTTACGTGAAATATGCTCTATGTGACTTAGGAGCTGGTGTTAGTGTTATGCCTTTTTCTTTATATAAGAAACTTAACCTAAACAAATTGGTTCCAACTGAAGTATCATTACAAATGGCTGATAAATCAACTGCTGTGCCTATAGGAATATGTGAGGATGTCCCTATCTCTATTGCTAATGTGTTAATCCCTACAGACTTTGTTGTGTTAGAAATGCCTGAAGATGATAATTTGTCTATTATTCTTGGAAGACCCTTTTTAAACACTGCAGGGGCTGTTATAAATTGCACTGAGAGCAAGGTAACATTCAATGTCAAGGGAAATGAGCACACTATCTATTTTCCTAAGAAGAAATCTGTTACTATGGTAAGCCAGAGTGTGAACTCCATTAAAAGGAATACTCTTATAATAGGAAGCTTTGAGTTTGCATTGCCACCTCCTGAACCAAAATATGCTATCTTAATGATTGGAACTATTCCAATCAAATATGAGGTGACTTGAAATTGCTCAGAAAACATATAAAATAAAGAATCATGTATTATATCTTTTGCATATTATTAATGAGACTTGATCAACCTCATTACTAATATGAAAATGATGCAAACTTGATTCCCATAAAAATTTTTGCATTTTATTTATTCATTATAGAATTTTTAGATTATTTGCATGAGCATAATTATTTCAAAGTGCAGAAATTCCAGAAATGTAGTTTGAAAAATTCTGTTCAGAAAATTTTCTCGAAAAATTCCAGAAAAATTTGGAGGTAAGTTATTTTACCAGAGGAACTAACAGCCAAAAGGGAGACACCAGAGGGCCACCAGGGCCCAAAAGGGGGTGTCCCACGCGGCCACAGTACCTGGCCGCGTGGGACCCACTATTTTGGCCCACAGAGGGGGTTAGGTGAGTATCCAGTGCCCATCTCCTTCCCCTCGACAGGAAACCAGCCCCAGGTATTTTTCCCAAATTTTCTCGAGCTCTCTTCCTGCTATCCTTGGATCTCCAAGTTTAGGGCAGATTTTTCAAATCTGTTTGGTGGGATTGCTCATTGGTATGTGACTCCTCCACTCATCCAATTACTTTTTGTTCTTATGCCTCATGCATGAAGTATTTTGCTGCACTAGGTGTCACCCTTTTATGCTTAGGAAATCCATAGATTCAAGTTTTCTAGTTGATATTGATGCATGATATTGATGTGGAGACTATTTATGGATGGCTTAATGTTGTTTTAAGGTGTTACATCTTGATTTTTGTTGAATATTGTTTTTGGGCAGCAAGGTATCATGTTTAGCAAGGGCAAAGCTTTGGTTGGGATGAGCTCAAGACCAAGAAGAAGAGCATGCAAAGTCTCCCTCAATTATGATGACGACCATCTGTGGGAGGATGATGCATTCTTTGTAGGGGAGAAGCTGAAAATACATACAACAAGATGGCAAGATCCCTATGTTCTTGAACAGTGGGGGATCAAAGAGGACTTCGACACCTTCGTCACTACAACTGGCTTGCTTAGGTTCTCCCAGAACCCCCAAGATACATATGAAGAACTCTCGCGGGAATTCCTCTCTACCTTCAGATTTGAGGGCCCGGAGCCCCAAAAGCACAGGAAGAGAAGTAAGGCACCCCTCTTACCTTTGTTTGCAAATTTACTATGAGAGGTGAGCGCCTTGTTATGTCTCTAGGGAATTTTGCAATGCTATTGGTGTAGAAAATTCAGGGAGTTGGAGTGAAACTCGTGCTGATACCAACCATGAGCTTGTTGAGTTTTGGCATACTATATCTGTAAACTCTCGTGATAGATTAAATAGGGGTAAATTTACTCATATACAGCACCCAAGTTTGAGATATTTTGCGTTGTTTCTTGCAAGAGGATTTCTTGCTAGGGATAACAATTCTGCTTGCACTGGACCAATGGTTTATCTACTAAAATGTGCAAAAGAAAATACACCGTGTGAATATAACTTGGGAGTCATACTTGCTAGATCTTTGCATACTGCTGTGAGTAGAAATATTACTGATCAAACTCCTATTTATGCTGGTGCTATTGCTACTATGGTGTACAATTACATTAAAAACGAGAGAGGATATGGTGATAACATGGGTACTCTAGTGCGAGTCCAAATTACTTGATTTTGCTTTGACTACTCGCATGGATATAAGTACGTTGTATGGGGACATTATCTGTATAACTATTTGAGCACTAGTGGGCAGCGAGTGTCCATTAGGCTCCCCCGTACTGATCTTTTTGACAGGAGTACCGGAAAATGGATAGTGGAAGAGGCGCCGCCTCAGGAGGAGCCACAAGCTCCAGAGACACAGGGGTACATACCTCAGGCGGAGCCCCTGTACCCAAGCATGCAAGGCTACCCATATAGTTACTACCCTGGAAGTGGAAGTGGATACGGCAACTACCCAGGATACTAGCTTGATCGCAAGCTTGGGGGAGTACTTCTCTTACTCTCCATTCATTGTTTTATATCACCGTTATATTGCTATGATAAGTTTCTTGAAAACCAAAAACACAAAAAGATTTTATTTGTTTCTTTTACTTCTGGTTGTTTGTCTTTTGTTTCTTAGAACGAAAAATAACAAAAATATTTTCGTTTTCTTGAAACAAACGCAAAAACGGAGGTGCAGAAATTGCTGAAATCTGCTCGCTGTTTTATTTTTCATTTTTTCTCTGTAACTCCGATTGAGCTGAAATTTTAACCACTGCTGCAACACATCATAACCTACACACACGTAAAATATGAGATTTTTCTGAGGTGTCTAGGTAGGGTAAAAACAGTACTGTATGCAGTGACATTTTCTGGCAGATTTGAGTTTTTATTGTGCAGTTCAAGTTGGGAGAGGAGAACAACGATGATAAGTTGATGTGCATGAAGTGGATGAAAGGTATGACACCTTTGCCATGCTTATGTGGACTCTTTAATAACAGCAAGTGAGCACATCATAGTTTCTTCAACATCTAGAGAAATGGTAGCAAATGTTTATCTTCTCCATGTTCTAGTATGTTATATGATGATGCAAGTGAAATTTTATTTAGTGACAATACTTGGTTGTGGATTGAATAATTGTAGCTCTAAACAAAGGTCTACGCATCCCATTGTGCTTACTAAACTTGCCAACCAATAGAAAGTAAAATAATTTTCAAATAATAAACATGAAGTTGTATGCTTGACAGGTTTAGTGGTTGGGAGTTAGCTGAAATGTGCTGACACATGTAAAGCTTTCAACATTGCACTAAAATATATTCAGTTGATATCATGTACTTTTGTTTATGGATGCTTATCATGTGCGAAATGAAAGCGGAAACTTAGCAAGTTTGATGAGTAAGAATAATTGGCTAGAGAGACGCCTGGGCCGCCAACTTAAGCCATGCATCATTCATGGTGGAAATTTACAGCGCACCATGGTGGACATTCAGTGATGCACTTCATAATAAAAAGCTATGCAAATGGTAAATAAAAGAGTGCTGAGATTGTTCATTGTCTGTTTGTCTTGTTGTTTGGACATGGGCTTGTCCATGTCCTGGGACAAGAGGTACCCCAGTTGACGCTCTTGATGACGCTTTTATTACTTGCAATGACTGAAAATTTCGAACTTGCTAGTGACCCAAGTTGAGTAGCCATGGTGTAGGTACTCGTATTCACGGGGCATGAGGTTTTCAACCATTAGTCGGTCAAGCATATGAGTCATATTAGTAATATCAAATGGTTTGCTAAAACTAAGAGCAAGGTTGTAAGCACAATGATTTCACCAGGTAACAAAAGAAAGAATCAAAAGACCTCAAAAGTCTTGTCATGATTCAATCATTAGCGATGTAAGAACCTTTGTTTATTTCTACAGTTGAGCAAACTCATCCAAGTATTGACACTACATAATATCTCTCTTGCAACAAATATAAATGCTTTAACATTGATTAGATATACCTTTGCTAACATCTTATCATTTGTTGTTGAAGCTATGCTTTGAATGCTTGTTGATATTAAATTGTGTTACATATGCAATGCAAAGTTCTTGTCAAAGTCTTTTATCGCTTCTGCACTACGTTTGAGTTGTTCGAGGACAAACAACGAGCTAAGCTTGGGGGAGCTGATGCATCCAAAATGCATCTACTTTTCCAAGCACTTTGCCTCATAATTTGCTCCGGAATCTTCCCATATTTGAATAAAACTGCTGAATCTGACGCTGTTTTTAGCAAAGTCTCTTTTCTGGCTATTTCTGCAGGAAATAAAATCGGGGAAAATTACCACGTCAATTTTTATGGAAAAGGAGGACAATGGACAAAAGATGGACACGAGGAAGCGCTCGAGGGCCAAATGGGTGGGTCCCACGCGGCCCCTGTACCTGGCCGCGTGGGCCCAGCCCAAATGGGCCTCGGGCGCCGCCTCGCCTTCGGTCTTCGACGTACCCCCTCATATATACGAAAAAGTGCTTGCCCTAGGAGGAGAGGAGCTTTCGCGAAACACACGCCGCCACCATCACGATCTTCGTTTCGGGGACAGATTGATCCAGGATTTCTCCTCCGGTGGAGGGATCCGGAGACCGTCTTCACCGCCTTCATCTCCATCGACCATGAGCTCCCTCTCCATCACCATGTGTGAGTAGTCCGCTGTAGGCATGTGAGGTGGATGGGGATTGGATGAGATTGATCATGTAATGCTACCCGTTGTTCGGGATTTTAGGGTTTTATCTTGAGGATACTTTTGTATTGTGTTGATGCACTCTTGCTATGTTTAATGCTTGCTACTAGGGCCCGAGTGGCATGATTTCAGTACTGAACTTATATTGCCCCATCATATATTTGAGTTTGGTATTTATCTGCAAAGTGTATCACCTGCTATTATGTTGAACCTGCGAACCCTAAACGTGACATATAGGGAAAACAAGGGGGAGATGTTTTAGTTTGAGGATTCTATGTGTTCATGAAGTGTTAATGCATTGTTCCGGTCTATTCGAAAGGGTAGACCTTAATTACCTGTAGTTCCAAGTTGGCCCCGGTGAAATGGGCAGGTTGGACAATAGATGTTGTGCAAATTCTCTTGGTTAGTACGCACAACTAAATATGGAACACATACCTACATATATCGGAGTTAGAGATAGGTCCCATTGTTATTTGTTTCTTATTATATGATCAATCTCATTCTTGCAACACCCCGCTATCACCTCATGCCTACGTTTTAAATCTCTGAGTTACACTTTCACTTTTCCGGTGAAAACTGGGAAACACTTGTTCACTGCTACTGTTCTGCTTGTTACTTGAATCATACTACTGCCATCACTATTACTGCTGCAAGTTATTGATATACAGGTGTGGTTGAGAGTGACGCCTCAATTGCCAAGGTCTTATTGATATTCTTGTGTTCCCATCGAGTCGAACTATAAATTTGGGTAATACTTCCCAACGAAGACTTCAGCGATCCCCTATACTTGTGGGTATCAGTACCATACACAGAAAAATCATCCATAAAGAATTCCATTGTCTTTTCAATATAATCAGCAAATATAGCATTCATGTATCTTTGAAAAGTAGCAGGAGCATTACATAACCCGAATGGCATTCTCCTATAAGCAAATGTACCATATGGGCAAGTAAAAGTGGTCTTTTCTTGATCATCCTTATGGACTGGAATTTGTGAGAAACCTGAATAACCATCTAAATAACAAAAGTGAGAGTGTTTAGATAACCTTTCTAACATTTGATCAATAAATGACAATGGGTAATGATCTTTACGAGTTGCGTTATTTAACTTCCTGAAATCAATACACATAATATAACCAACAACAGTACGTTGAGCCACAAGTTCATCCTCATCATTTGGAACAACAGTCATTCCACCCTTTTTAGGAACGCAATGAACTGAACTAACCCACTTACTATCAGCTATGGGATAAATGATACCAGCTTCAATAAGTCTTATTACCTCTTTCCTTACCACTTCCTTCATTTTGGATGGAGACGGCGTTGATAATCAACAACAGGTTTTTGCATCCTCTTCCAAATTAATTTTCTGCATACATAGAGCTGGGCTTATACCTTTAAGATCATCAAGAGAGTATCCAATGGCTGGTCGGTGAGCTTTAAGCACATCAAGTAATTTCTCTTCTTCTTCAACTGAAAGGTTAGCACTAATAATAACATGATATATGCTATTCTTATCCAAATATGCATATTTCAGATTTGTAGGCAAAGGCTTTAATTCAAAGCTAGGATTCCCTTTAGGTGGTGGTAGCACTCCTAAATTATCAGGTGGGATATGCAATTATAATTGTGGTGGTTGTTGCCATAATATTTGTTGTAAAGCATCCTTTTCCTCATCATTAAATGGTTCATCTTGATTAAGCATATAGCGTTCTACAACATTTGTTGAAGCTACAGCTATATGTGCAAGAGTTTCAATTATATCTTCAGAAATTGGCACTTTCACAACATGTTTATCAGCAAATTTGAAAAAGTTGAACTCAAGTTTTTCACCAGCACATTTAATAAACACTTTCTCTTTAGGCAAATTAATTTCAGCACCAATAGTGTTTAAGAAAGGTCTACCAAAAATGATAGGACAAAAAGAATCTTGAGGACAACCAAGCACAATAAAATCAGCAGGATATTTTATTTTGCCAACCAATACTTCAACATCTCTAACAATTCCAAATGGACTAATATAATCTTTATTAGCATGTTGAATTGTCATACCTGTCTCTTCCATAATGATAGGATCAATATCAGGCTTGATTTCAAGATAAAGAGAATATGGAATGACACTAATACTTCCTCCAATATCACATAGACCATGATAACTTGAAGTCCCAATAGAGCATGATATAACAGGTTTACCAACTTTGGCCGAATTACCTTTGATGACCTTAGTAGCATCTTCACATAAATAAACATCAACAGGGTTTTCTTCATTTAATTGCTTGATAATAGAAATTCGACTGTCGACTTCCACCTGTTCATAAGGCTGAGAACGTCTTCTGTTACTCTTGTTAGTAACAGCAATAAGTAAATTCTCCTTAACTTGGTTTGGATATGGAGGTGGTTCAGCATACTCCTCAATTGTCACAGATGACACTGGTTTCTGCCTGTTTAATAACTTTAGGAACAACAATAGATTGTTTAACAGGTTCAACATAAACTTCAAAACCACTTTGAGGAACACAGATATGCCGATCAAGATTAAAAGTATCACTCAGATTTTTAAACAACATAGAAGTAGAGAAGTTCTCTACACATGAATATCCATAATCAAAATAGGGCTCATTACCTTTATCAAGATCCCAATGACTAGTATTTTCAGAAATAGTCTCCAATAAATTCCATGCTTCCTTTTCAGTATTATTAGTAAAACTTCCACCAGATGAATTATCCAGAATTTCCTTGTGCCTCGACGGTAGCCTCACATAAAAATTTATCAATATAAGTTTTCTTGTAAGATCATGACAAGGATTCTTGCGAAGGAGTTCCTTTAACCTCCCCCAAGCTTGAGTAATACTCTCTCCAGATGTGGCTAGAAATTATATATATAGCAGCGGTTCTCATAAGCTTCTTTAGGAGTAAAATATTTAAGAAAGAAAACCTTCCTCAAGATATTCCATTCAATAGCAACCTCTTCATCAAGAGACCTGTACCAATCACGAGCATTACCAGATAAAGACATATATAATAACTTCCTTTTTACCTGATCTTCAGAAATACCAGGAAGTCTAAATAAACCACATATTTCTTCAATTAACTCCATGTGTTCACGTGCAGACTTAGTTCCATCACCTGTAAATGGATTTTCATAACTCTTTTAACATCACCAATGGGAATTTTAAATCCCACTTTAGGTATCTCAGACACAGTAGTTTCACCCACTTTAGGAGTAGTTGCATAAGCACTGTCATATAGAGCAAGGTACAACTTTTAAATTTCCTTACCAAACTTCTTACCAATAGCGCTACGCTCCCCGGCAACGGCGCCAGAAAAGTATCTTGATGACTCCCAAGTGCAGGAGATCAATTGTAGTACCTTTCAATTAGAAAAGGTGTCGAACCCACGAGGAGCTGAAAGTATTGGTTAGCAAGATTGATAAATAAAACAATAAAAGATGCAAGTGTTTTTGGTATTTTTGGTTGTATAGTTGCAATGCAGAAAATAAACAGTAGCAAGTCAAATCTCTCAGAGAGAGAAAGCCCAATCCTCTTATGTGCAAGAGGACAAGCTCAAGTGATGTGTAACTTATATGTGGAAAACGTTCCTGAGGGCGGCATGGATATTGCTAGGCATAGAGATTTATTAAACAACACGTTGAATATATTGTCAAGTTTTAATCTTCTTTGGACGGAGCCATTATTAGGTATAGCTAAATAAATAAACTACAACCCCTTATGATGGATCATGTGGCCAAGTAAATGACTTCACAAGAATTATTAAGACATAAAGTCCCACCATAGCATTACACTCTAAGGTCCCTGATACTAATACCCTCATAATATAACTTCATGATTCGGTCCCAGGTTTACATGTCCTCCCAAGTCTCCCTCAATTCATTATACTGCGGTGTTCTCCTATGAGCCCATATAGGTGAAGTGTTGTGCAGTCGACGTTCGCACAACACCATCATAGAATCACATAAAAGATAAACTCTTGACAAAATATCAACACATGTTATGTATAAATCATTGCCAATTCATCCTATGCCCTCAGGAACATATGGGAACTACTCACAACGTGCAAACATGATAATATTCAGTGGCATAAGTGGTACAACACAATCTGAAAATATAACTCCACCGCCAAATAATGACAAGTACTCAATCACAAACATGAATAGTAGCACAAGACAAGTATCTAGGGTATAGCAACTCTCAAACTACGAGGGGGACGGAGTGGATCACGGAGATGATGATGAGATGGTGCTGGTCTTGGTGATGGTGATGATGTAGAGGCCTCCTCCCACGCCAAGGAGGAGAGGTGATGACGATGACGATGATTTCCCCCTTCTCCGGAGCTCCGGATCTAATCCCCCCGGAGGGAATCAGGAGTTTCGCCGCCGCCGCGGCCTCGGATGGTTTCGGAAATTAGGGCGTGACTTTTCAGGAGGACGAAGGTGTCGAAAAATCCCCAGGCGAGGAGGTGCCCGAGGCGTCGTTTAGTGGGTCCCACATGGCCCAAGATTCTGGCCGCGTGGGCCCACCTCTTTTGGGCCTCGTGCTCTCCTCTCTTCGGTCTTCTTCCCTCTACCTTTCTCTCGACGAAAAACCAGCTGTGTAATTTTCCTTTTATTATTTGGGTCCCTGTAGCTCCTGAAACATTAAAAACAAGAAAAAGGAGGTTTTCTGCCTCCCAGAAATTAAATACCAAAAATAGGGACTTTGTAAGAAAGTCCCATAAATCATCTAAAACATGTAAAAATAATGATATAACAATGCAAATAATTCTAATATGATACTAAAAGTTGTATAAATGATGATACAAAATGCATGTATCACCGGCTAGCAGGGAGTTGCAACCGGGTAACGCCGTCGGCGGCGCGCGCCAAAATTCGTGCGCGCAGTGGGCAACCAGACGTGACCGTTAAGCGGGGTTACTCCGCGCGCCAAAAAGCGTGCAACTACAGTAGCGGGGTGAATGTTCACCAGGTGGGGGTTGACGTGAGCCGTTGACTTGCGGTCGGATGGCCTGTATTTGGTACTGAGATACTGTTCCAGCTACAGTAGGAAGTGCGCTGAGGTGTTTTCTTTTCCATCTTTTATATATTGTAGTGATAGATGCCAATTGTTTTTGTCCACTCCTCACTTTAATCCACATGTGTTTGAAACTTCAATCTAAGCATTCATTAATATTTTGGGCTGAAAAATATCGTCAAGAGGCAGATGAGTTCCTACACATTTATAACACAAGACTACCTGGATTATGATAAAAAATAGGCCGATAATCATACATGAAAAGGTCGATTAAAAGAACAATCATGCAAAACCTAACCGCGAGATGAACAACCTAGTTGAAACACGATGAAAGAATTGTCAAACAACACTGACATCGTTGTGAAAGAAGATGACATCTGTTACCGTCGTAGGCGCATAATTGATCTACCGAGAAACAAGCAATCGCAGCACGTGACGACACCGAGATTTGTTAACGCAATTCGCGAACTCGCCTACATCTGTGGGGCATGATTACGGGCACTCCCTCCCATTGATACCGCAACATCTGGCCGCCTTAGGCGCCGGCACAAGCCGCCGCTCCCCCTGCAGAGCATGTTGCATCAAGTCATCATAGGTTACACGTGTAGTGCTCCCCTCAATATATGGGAGGCCCAGTTATAAGAGATTCGACTCGACACGATAATTGTATCCTATCCACACCTAAAACAACTCCAAGTCTAAACGTAACCCAACTCGTACATAATATATTGACACAAACATAACAACATCCACCATCAAAAGATAACCCCCGTGATTTTGAACAAATCTTGGGTAACACCACCAGTAAGGAAATGATGAACATGAGCTTAGTTGTCACTTTGAATCGATCCCGTCGAAGACTTAAGCTGTCACCTAGAACCGGACTTTTAACACCGGGGAAGTGAGGAGGAATCTACCACTCCTATTAGCTACGCGAGTTGGAAAGATCGGACTTTGGACGCATGGAGAGAAGCGAGGAGTGAATTTAACATCTCCTATTGGCTTTCGTGATTCAGAAACAAAGTACTGGTTAGATTCAATAGGAGATGTGGTTATTAATTTTAAATGCAACTAATTTAAGAAATGTATCTACTCCTACTTACCACGGATAAGAGGAGTTGTAATCAGTATGGAAAAAATTATGTAAGTAAATCTTTTCTCCCATGTACAAAAGTCCAGACTAATCATGTGAATTTAGAGAGATAGTCATTAGCCTGACTGTATTACTCCGGTCTTGTTGTTATATTATGGCCATTTTTTTGCGAGTACAATACATGATTCGAAAAAATTAATTTTTAGTCCTTTTTTAATTACTAAAACTCCGGTATACATGAAAAAATAGTAATAAAGAAAGCTCAAAATGCTCCAAAAAAGATTCAAAAGTTTTGTCCTTTTCTGAATTACTGAAACTCGGGTACGAGCCTACCGTATACACGAAATAATAGTAATTTAGAAAAGATCGAAATTTTTACAAAAGATATTCATAATTTTGTCGTTTTTGAATTACTATAACTCAGGTACGAGCCTAGTGTATACATGATAAAAATTGTAATTTAGAAAAGGTTGAAAATTCGAATAAAGAATTGAAATTTGTCCTTTTTAAATTTCTAGAACTCGGGTACGAGCCTACCATATACATGAAAAAAATAGTAATTTCGAAAATGTCAAAAAAAAAAACAATTAAGACTCAAAAGTTGTATCGTTTTCTGAATTACTAAAACTCGGATACGAGCCTGCCATATACATGAAAAGATAGTAACTTTGAAAAGGCAAAAAATCCAAAGAATATTCGAAATACTGTCCTTATTTGAATTACTAAAACTCGGATACGAGCCCACCGTATACATGAAAAAATAGTAATTTACAAAAGGTCAAAAATTCTGAAACAATTTCAAAATTTTCGTCTCTCTGAATTACTAAAACTCGGGTATGAGCCTATGGTACACATGAACAAACTAGTAATTTAGGAAAGATAAAAAAATCCATTTTTTTTCCAAAGTTTGTCCTTTTTTGAATTATTAAAACTAAGCCGAGCTACCGTAAACATGAAAAAAATAGTAGTTTAGAAAAGATACAAAATTCTAAATAAATTCAATTTTTCCTTTTCTAAATTACTACGGGTACGAGCTTGCCGTATACATGAAAAAATAATAATTTGGAAAAGGTCAAAAAAGGGTGCAATTAATGCTTGGTTAATCCATGCATTAGCTTTATTGAGCGTGATGCCAGCAGTTGGATGGCCGTGACAGTTATAACATATACTCCCGTCCATATTTAAATAAGTGACCTTCTAGGTTTAATATTAAGTCAAATAATTTAAAATTTGACCAAATTTATAGAAAAAAATAATATATATGACATAACATTGGTATATGTTTGAACTTAATTTCAAGATGAGTCTTGTGAGACTAATTTACTGTCATAAATGCGGGTACTTTTCCCTATAAAGTTGGTCAAAAACTTAGTAAATGGCATTGGCGGTCACACAACTCGTCCGCTATGTGCACTTAAGTCACACAACTGGAAAACGGGATTTTTTGGTCACACAACTGGACTTTTGGTGCACGCAGGTCACAAACCCCACATGTCAGTCCGTTTTCCGTTGGTAATTTTGCAAAAAAAAAAACCTGTATTTTTGGACATTTTGCAGAAAATCCCTGTAATTGGACCCAAATTTAGGTTTTTGCGAAATATCCCAAATACAGGGGGTTTTCTGCAAAATTACGTGTCCACGTCAGCACTTCTGCAACGAAAAACGGACTGACATGTGGGGTTTGTGACCTGCGTGCACCAAAAATCCAGTTGTGTGACCAAAAAAACTCGTTTTCCAGTTGTGTGACTTAAGTGCACATAGCGGACGAGTTGTGTGACCGCCAGTGCCATTTACTCACTTACCCTAAATGGTGGAAGTACACTTTTTAGCGATTGAGGGAGTAGATGCGAAAGTAGCAAAGAATACAATATAGAGGGATACATACTGGTAGGTGGGGCAATCATGAGTGTGAGTTGCATGTGAAGGGGATAGTCAGATTTCAGGGAGTGTCAGCTTATTTTGAGCCACAACGTAATTTCGCTCGGTTGATCAATTACAAGTGTCAGCTTAGAGAGCTCATTAGGACATCTACAATGGTAGAGAAGGCA
The DNA here is from genome assembly GCA_947311845.1 of Poa pratensis. Lineage (NCBI taxonomy): Eukaryota > Viridiplantae > Streptophyta > Magnoliopsida > Poales > Poaceae > Poa > Poa pratensis. The sequence continues at coordinate 42,724,102 of CAMZMU010000071.1, read as the reverse complement.
CGTCTTCTCTTAGCCGTCCACTTCATTTAGAGAAGGCAAAATTATAAGTTGTACAGTGTGTTATCTCTTATTGCCATATCTAACAATAAATGAGAATTAATTTATTTTAGTAGGAAATCTTAGTTCTAAGAGAAGACAAATGGTACAATGGTAAAACTAGCCTTCTCTTATTTCGTAAGAGATCATCTCTTAGCTAAGGGAAGGCAACCTCTCTTTCTCCATTCTCTCTCCGCCAACTAGATAATTATCCTACTGTCAACGCTAAGAGAAGGCTGACGTCACCCCATTGTACATGCCCTTAGGTACTTTCCGGAGGACACGCCGCCACGTTGGGTGACCGCTCAAGAAACTTTTAAGTGCCTACTTCTTTTCGGGTAAAATTCTAACCAACTTTGCTAGGGAACGCGTTGCTACTTCTACAGGCTACTACTCATCGACGTGAGTGTTCTGACAATTTAGGAATAACAAATTGCGATCAGCCAGAAGTCTGAAACGACTCGGAGCAGAAAACAAGGCTTAGAACATCTCCAGCGGCACCTCCCAAATTATGTCATGCATTCTCGAAAATATGTCCACTTTGGATGGTGCTGGACACATGTCCGGGCAAATGTTGGGTGCTACCCACATTGGCACCTCTAAATGTCTGCGTGTATCCACTTTTGATCATTTTTATCAACATTTCATATTTCTATCAATATATCACTATCACATAAAAATTATTGTATAGTTCAAAAATAATTCAAACATTAAGAAAAATAAAATTATTACAACAATTCAAATTCAAATCCGGCAAGCTTTAAAAGAAAACAACACTACTCTTGTGCTCCTAGTGCCGACAAGTGTGCAACAAGATCATTTTGAAGTTGCACGTGAGTTGTTCCATCACAAATTTGTAGATGCATGGCAAGAAAATCAGCAAACTGCGGTCGGCACGCCCTGGTGTGGCTTGGCAAGAGGGACCTGACGGTCAAATGGCTCATATAAAATCATCCTCACATCTCGCTCGCTCTCGATGATCATGTTGCGCATGATCACACAAGCATTCATGATCACACACATCTGATCTAGCGACAAAGATATATAAGGGTACCGAACAAACGCAAACCAGGCTTGGAGCACACCGAATGCCCGCTCCACATCTTTTTGTACAACCTCTTGTTTCATTACAAAATGGCAGTTTGCCTCACCAACCGGGTTGCGGATTTTCTTCACAAAATTCGACCAAGGACGATAGATTATATCCGCAAGGTAGTATCCCTTGTCATACTCAAGGTCGTCGATCACATAGTTGCACGTCAGAGCTTGGCCTTCAGCAAGTCTAGAAAACACCGGAGAGTGTTGCGGTACTTTGATATCATTGTGAGCACCGTCCATTCTGAAAAACACATGCCAAATTCATAGATCATAACCTGCCACAGCCTATAGTACAACACTGCATGCTCCATGGCAGAGACGGAGCCAGGGCCGTGCTGGGGGCTGGGGCCATGGCTCCCCCCATGCTCATTGTTTTTCAAAATACCCCTTATAGTATGTGTATTTCAGCTCTAAATTGACCTAAATTATCCCTAATGGATCTCTCCAAGCTGCATCATGCTCATTTGGCCCCTTCTTGTATTGTTCCCGGCTCCGTCCCTGCTCCATGGCGTCCCCCTTTATATATTCCTTGCCAAGAAAATGGGCAATTTTTTTATCTCCAATGCATGCAAGCGATACTCCCAAGCATTTCACGAAATCCTCTCGCTTGGCCTTGTGCCATGAGCCGAGTTGTGTCTTCTGCATTTGGTTCTCTCAGATAGGTCGGTCCAAACACTGCCACCACCGCCTTGCAAAACATGTATGTGGCTTCAACAGTTGTGGAATCAGACATACAGAGGTAGTCTTCCAATGAATCTGCGTGAAACCCATATGCAAGACACCATATGGCAGCCGTGCTTTTCTGAATGAATAAGAATCCAAAAAGCCAGGTGCAATTCTTTTTCAGCTCAAAGTAGTTATTATAATCACGAACACCATGCAAGATTTTTGTAAACACCGTTTGCCACATCAGCCTAGCACTGGGACCCACCTGTCAGATTCGTGCTTAGCTGAGCGTCGTGAATGGTTAGCAGCGAAGTGGTGGCTGTCTCAAAGTAATTAACTCTAGACCGGTGATTTTTGAAACCCTATGTTGGTGGTTTTATGAAACTCTAGCCTGAATTGTGGTGATTTTTTGTAATTAACTCTAGCAGAAAAGAAGAGAAAATCATTACAGTACAGTGCTACAGAAGATCCATGTAAACCGTAAATTTATCTGGGAGCATTTACAATTTATACGGCGATCTGCTTATGATTTCCTTATTTTCAGTCAAACAGGTCGGGGTTTTTTTTTTTTTTGAAGTGGATCTTCTCTGTGAACGATCAACAAAGATTACAAAGTAAAGAGCAGACGCACGCAGAAGAACAAAGACGAAGAAACCCAGTACAACAGCAGCAAGGGCCAAGAATAACAACGCAGAACCAAAGAACCTGGAACCTTGACTGCTGATCCGCCGCAACACCTGCTAGCAAACCTCTTCGTCGAAAAAGCCGGAGAGGGAGCAGCCAGGCCGCCACCACGCCCAGGAGAGGGAGCACCCCCACTCTTGTAGAAGACCGCATAAGCCGTCCGCCGCAGGCGACGAAACCGAGCACGCTGAAGTCTGAACACACACGGCCATGGCGCTTCCTCCCCGCAACCGCCCAGCTTCCAACAACCCTGCACTGGGCACGAACTCCTCTTTGCCGGAACCGTCGCCGAGAAACCAAGCACACCTTGATCCCAACTTCCCCCCTCGCCACGACGGCAGGCCGGGAACGCCGAAGCAAAGCCTTCTCAAAGCAGAGCACACTGAACCAAGCACTCCTCCCCTCGCCACCACGGCCGTCCGGAGAAGGCAAAGTAGCGCTTGAAAAGCCGGCGAACACCTCCGAGAACCACGAGATGAAGCTCCTGTACAGGCGACCAGGACACCCAACGGCGACAGCCAGAGCGCGGCCGCACCTCCCCCAGATCCTCCACAGCAGGACCAGAGCCCACCCTACCGCGACGAAGAAAGAAACAAGGGACAAAAGCTCCACACGCCGGTTGCCGTCTTCACGTCGTCGACCAGGCCCGGAGCACAAACTCTCACCAGATCGAAAGATCCGAGAGCACCTACCACCAGCAGCTCGCCGACTCCGCCCAAGGCATCGCCGGGAAGGGGATCGAGCACCGGCACCATTATTCCACCGCAGCGCCGCCACCCCCACCTTGGCCACGCTGCAGAGAAACCCTACCCTACTAAGTACACATTGCAGGCACGGAATCGAGGTCCCCCCCACTCTCCCGGCGCCGGAGCGGCAGCCGGAGAGGGGAAGGACCGTCGATCCGGCCGACAGTGGAGCACGGGAACGAGGGGAACTTCCTTTTCGCCTCTCCTAGCACTGTAGCAGAGGGGAGGGGAAAGGAGGTGAAGTGTCAAGTCCAAACAGGTCGGGTTATGTATTCAGGTGTCGGCTAATTTCGGAAGCTTTGGAAGAATCACTTTGGCTGCTTGTGTCAGTAGAATGGTTATAACTGGAAATCACCATCCATACATTCGTTAAGATGAAATCTAGCAAGAACTAATAATCCAAAGCTCTCATCTCTGACACTCTGTAGCACTGTGTAAATGAATGAGACCGCTTCAAGTTTCTTGACTTATATTTTGCGCAGCTGAGGTCGGCAAAAATTCAGTACATATCAACAATACACAACTTCGTCCGGCCAGGGCAATCTCAATTTCGTCATTATACAAACATAAAAACGTAATCTATCACAGAGACAAGCTAACAATGGTCATCGCGTGGTCCGCTTGGAGGTTTTTTCTTCCCGTTCAAGCGCCTTATGACCTGCAGGTGCTCGTCGCTGGAGACGTGGAGGTGCAGGCGGAGGTTTGACAGCAGCTCCTCCTTGGTCCAGGTCAGCAATCCTGTGGCGTGGAACGCCTTCAGAACACTCGCGTATGCCTCCAGCTCCAGACCATGGACACGGCGGTCATGTTGTTCTTCTTGTTCATCTTGCTTCATCGCCACGTTTACCTCGTTCGCGAGGTGGTGCGTCCTGTTGTCAGAATCTTGCTCCTCTTCGTTGCAGCTCGACAGCAGCTGAATCTCAGCTTCTAGATTTTTCTGGCAATGGTCGACGGTGGCGGAAACTCGATCACCGCTGCTGTTTCCACTGCTACTGCTGCTGCTGCTGCCGCCGCTGGTCGATGACGATGTATCAGACTTGCTACTAACATCGTCGTCGTTGTCGTTGTCTGTTCTTCGAGCCAAGAAACGATCTACATTGTTGCCAGTCTCATTGTGCCGCTTCTTGAGGTAATGGCTTGGGTGTACATCCATCACTTCTGTGTTGTCATTGTAACTAGCTGCGGGTTCTTCTTGCTTCGCTAAGAGCATTGTGTCGCAGTTGCCCTGAAATCGCTTGACATCCCTGACGATGTCGTCCTCCAGCATGTAGTTTCCCCTCTTCGTCTTGCCCAGCTTGACGGCATGCGTGTCGAAGTTGCTGCCGCCATTGCCAATGGGTTTGCTTTTGATGTTTTTACCGGCGATGGGGCGCGACGGCACGGCACTCCCGATGGGGATTCGATCATTCTGTACCGTACAAGAAGCAGGGCAAGGCGCCGTGAGGCCATTAATACTTGTGCAGAGGCAAAGTAATCTAAGAGGCGGCATGGGGAGAATGAAGGGGACGCGGCCGGGATGACGTTACCTTGTGTGTCCAGCCTTTCTCCCCATAGATGAGTCGGGGCCGGAGCACGCTCCTGTCCGCCGTAAGGACCCTTGTGGAGCCGACGAACTTGACATCGAACTGGCGGCCGCCAACGCACACGACCTCGACCCACTTCCACAGGTTGTCGTCGAACACCTCCACGATGTCGCCGGCCGCCAGGTCCTGGGGCAGCTTGACGTCGCCGGGATCGGGGCTCGGCCGGACGAACTTCCTCGAGATGCGGGCGGAGTCGGGGCCGCCGTCGAACCACCTCATGACGTAGGAGTGGCCGTTGCCCCAGATCACCTCGCCGGCGCGCCACCCGCCCATGTTCGTGGCGGCCTCGGCCTCGGGGATCCACGCCTCCACCTTCATCCCGACCTTGATCCTCATGGCCGCCGATCCTTCTCCCCTCGGTCGATCCCTTCGCCTCTCCTGCTATTGAGGTTGTTGGACGCTGCAATGGCAGGGAATTTTTCTACTGGGAGTTCCACGCAGCGACCTATGTATCTCGTCGAGAGACATATATGAGTAGTCGGTACCTGCAGACGCCGAATTCTTGGGCGACTCGAGTTGCCAGCCGGGCTGCGGACATGTATATGGAAAGAGTTCTTCGACTTGGAAACCGACACGGACTCCAACACGATCCCCGGCGAAAACCTCACGGTTAATGTAACCATGGGTAATCTGATCGCAAGTAGAGGAGCCGGCGAGGCGGCCTCCTGAGAAAATCGAACCGGGCTTCGAGTAGGACAGCGGGATGAGGAGGGAGGAGGAGGTGTCGGCGGAAAGAACTCACTGCCCGTCGCCGCCGGGGACGGCCAGTCCTAGGGCTTGTGGGGGCGGAATCGGATCCGGTTTCGTTGAGGCGGAAAATATCTCTACTATATTAAAGCAGGCTCGGTGGTGTCCGTGTTCCGTGGTACGTCGTCCCACCCGGCCACCCCCTTCGTGCGATCCCGCAAGGCAAAACAGAGGCGAGGAGAAAAAACCAGGATACAGTTATCGCACGCGCGCACGCACGACTAGAGATCAAATCGCAGTGCAAACAAATCGGGCAGTTCCTCCGCCTCATCCTCGATTTCCTTTCCTCCGTATTCCGCCGCCAATGCCTCCCACCGCGTCTCCGCATCGAGCCGCACCCGAATGGCTGCATAGAGCGCCGCCGCCCGCCGGGACCGGGAGAGTGCAGTCGCGCGGGTGGGCTTCCTAGCGCTGCGTGCTGGCCGTCGGGGCTCGACGAGCAGCAGCGAGGAAGGCCGACGTGCGCTCCACGTGGGAAAGCCACCTCCGCCAGTTCGCCATGCCCATCATCACCTCGAGCTGAGCGACGTCGCGCCGCTTCTGACTCTGACTACAGCGCTGGGAGCTATCTTTCCAAGGGCCAAGGCCGCGGGTGCCATTACCGAAGGCCGCCTCGCCCTCTGCTGGTCCTGGAGAGGACGAGATGCTGGGAACCACTGGTAGTAGATTGTCACCTCCGTTTCCTCTCTGCCGTGGCTGCCGATCCTGAGCCCGACCCCAACGATCCAACCTCTTCCCGTGATCCCGTCTATAAACTCATGTGCCTCTGCTATTCTACGGACCAACTGACTGGTTGTCGATGGAGATGCAACTGTTGCCCTGCATCTCTTTCATCTGTGGATGGTACGTTTTCAAGTTTGTACGTTATAGTGTGTTCTTAGATAGAATACTCAGTTTTCTAAACCAAAGAGCGCAGAGCATGACTGAATTTATATAGATCTTATTGCTCCTTTCTTGTTAGTCTAAATGATACCTGAGACCTAGAGTTCTCTTAAGAGCTAATGCAGCAAATTGTTTTCCGAGAATACATGGATTTCATTTTATTTATTGTTCTGTAGCACGCAGGGGCTCTTTGCTATATTATTTAGATTGGATAGAATTTTTTACAGCTGTAGTTAAGTATTTTCTTTAAAAATTACCTGCATCTTGCATGTGTGTGCAGAGTCGTTGACCTTGACCCTTTTTTAGAAAATGGTCAGGAGCACGAACTTTACTTAGAGAAAAATAGATTGCATAGTTGCATCATTGCTCCAGTTTTTTTGTCAATTCCAAAACTGGATTACAATGTACTGGATGAGCATAGCGTTCCATTTGTCAGTTTCATTCTAAATCTGCATTTTCTCTACATGTTGATGTTGGCGCTGACCTTTTCATAGCTTTCTATGGCACTGATATCTTTCTCAAGTTTGTGAACGCCGTCAGATTGTCATAACTCATAACCTGCCCATCGTTCCTGGCATAATGCCAATACATAACTGCAAAGCTTTCATCAGAATGACTGGATTCTGCAAAACTAAGTTGTGGTCTGTAATTGCATGGAGGAACCTCGCACAACTCTGTAATATGCAGGTATTATTTCTACTAATGTATTTGCAGTCTGAAATCCATCACCAATTTATTTTTAGGGAGCAGAATGTTGCTTAGTGAGTAGCATGTAGGCATTGCGTGTGGAGCGTGACATACGTTGTATGCTTGTTATTGACACTTCTATGAAACTTAGGTACGCTGAGATGTACTTTCGAAAAATATTTTTTTATCATTTCCTTATTCTGAGAAAGATTTTTAGAGGACAGTACTTGAGAACAGATCAATTGGTGACCAATGTATCTAGACCTATATTTATTGTGTCGTGGCAACGCACGGGCATTCAACTAGTTGTACTAGTGGCTGTTGAGCGTCATCCGGAGAATCGGAACCGTCCGATTGTGGTCATCTGATCTGCACTATTGTCTCTCGTGTAACTGTCTCATCTGATCTGCTCCATTTGACTAGCCACGACCTAGCGAACGTGGGTGTGCATATGCACACGCACCTCAGAGCACCCCAAGTTTATATTGGCGCGTCGGACACGAAAATTGCCGACACCGACATTTCAAGTGCCCGAGTAATCTAGCACTACTGACCCATCTGCCGGATAGTGGCCGGACACGACCTCCAATAGGCATGGCTCCCTTGTCATACACAAAAAAAAATAGTACATATGTAGGGAAAGTGGTTTCAATTTCAATTTAAAACGCACAAATTAAAACGGGTAGTATACTACTCATCGTCCTCCGAGTCGGCCTTTGGTGGCGGAGTTCCCGGCTCATCCGCCACAGCTCGGTCTTTGAACTTGCCCGCGCGTGCGACGGTGCAGCCCTGTGAGCGAACCATGCGGGGTTTAAACCAGCCAGACGAGACGGCTATAGCCTACAGGGACCAAGGTTCTCATGGGGACAACGCAGGACGTGGTGTAGTTGTCGGCTCGTCGTCCTCCAGCGCGGCGACCTGCTTGTCTGGCTCCTGCTCGGGCACGACCTCCTCCTCAGGCGTGGCGTCCTGCTCGTTTGGCTCTTGCTCGGGCACGACCTCCTTCTCCGACGGCTCCGGTTGCACGGCCTCCATCTGCCTCCATCTGCGGCAACGACATCGTGGAGAACGGAGGCGAGTAGTAGGCGGTTGAGGACGTGGTGGAATTGGTCAGCATCAACGCGGACGAGGGCATGGTTAAAAAAAAACCAAGTGACGCCACATCCCTCCAGCGACACCGCATCCCTCCATACCACTAACGTTGAAGTAGTGCCACATCTCTCCAAGCGACTACCCGTCAACTTCTACGCACACTTATTGTGGTCTGCTTTCTCCGGGCGCGACGTGGCATGACGGTGTTGTGCCTTTCCCACGCGACGCATTAACCCCGGCACCTGAAGACACGACGGCGTTGCGCCTTCCCCACGAAACGCATTAACGCCCACACCACCGCCCATCGGCCTACCCGGCGGGCGTTGTATAAGAGCACCTTCGTTCTCTTGGCTGCCTCCCACTCTTTTGCATGTCCCCTTCTGTCGATGGCATCGACTCGAGCGAGCGCACCACTGGCACCATGGATGTGAACTGGAAGAGGCTCTCCTAGCACGATGCCAAGCTCTTCGCCGAGTAGGGTATCCCCGTGCCCATGGTGTCATATTCGCCAAGGTGGAGTTTGTTGAAATTTACGTTGAATATGTGTATAGCTGCGGTTAGGTTAGCTGTTGGAGTCGAACACTTGTAATGTGTGCCTAATATATAAAGGAACTGGTGTTAGCCAAAAGAGATTAGACGAAATCTAGGTTAGATATAAGATCTATTTCGAGAATGGTATGGTACCTCCGTGGTAGGGAGGCCGGACCGACGTTGTCGTCGGTATTTTGATTAGTACATGGGGAGCACCTGTAAAGTATGAACCACAGATTAGGTGTTGATCGCTGAACTACGTTACCAAACATCATCTCTCCCTTTACTTTCTACAATGATCTATTGCGTATATTTATAACAATATTCGACACAAATTCCAATACAACTAACTACTCTTTTAGCTCAAAACATGCATTAATTTCACTTCTTGAGCCCGTGCTTCTTGATTCTTTTCCCAGCCGTGTTGCGGTTCTGTTTGGATACCAAGACGTACGGGTCCTCCATCTCCATGGCAGCCATCATGCGGGGCCCGTTCAAGCTGTGATCTGGCCCACTCTTAGCGCCATGAGTCTCCCCTTCTTTAGCACAATCACGCCAACCTCTGCTTTCAAACACATCGCAAAAGCAAAGATAGTACGAGCATTAGTTGGAAAAGAAGAGAGCATCAAGCGCGACAAACAGGACAGGGGATGGATTTTACGGGAACAACGATTACAATCGTCGAGATCGGCAGCACATGCTTATGTTTATCCGGATAACCAAGCAAGATCAATCTCGCCGTTGAACTGGGCAAGAGTAAGGATGAGGGGCTGAGGGCACGCGAGTACATACCGGCCGGAGGGACAGGGGTGGTGGAGAGGGACCAGAGGAGGAGGCCGCAGAGCAGGACGACGACGGGGACGAGGTGGACGAGGCCGTGGGCGAGGTTGGCGCGGGAGGCGTCGAGCGCCTCCTTCTTGGCCGCGTCCGACTGCGGGTCGTACGTTGGCAGCTGGTCCACGTCCATCCCCGCATTCCCGCTCGGCCCGCCAGGCACCGCCGCCGCCGCCGCGGCCGATGCTGACGACGACGAAGAGGACGACAGATAGTAGCTTGACGACCGGTGCATATCGATCGATCGATCGATCTCCGGCCGGCCTCTCCTCCTGGATCGCGAGCTTCGTGCCTGTCTGGCTTGGCTGCGGAGGTTGCGAGATGCGGGCGTCGTTAGCAATTGGCTTACGTGGTGGCTTTGTTTTTTTCTGCATGCAGTTGGAGATTTCATGATCGGCTGCGCACGGTTGTAGCCCGCGCGCGTCTCCCGCCACGGCTGCGATATAGGAGCAGATGCATAAGCAAAGATTATGCCCGATTTTTTTAATTTAATGTTCCTCATAATGGACGCATTCAATCTTCACGATTATATTTGTAAACATATGTGGATCAATTAATGTCCACGAATTGATAGACGTGAACTTTTTTTTTTTTTTGCTAGTAGAAAGAGTTGATACAGTTCGGCAAATTACAGAAAGGTCCCCACAGAAAACAAAAATACAGAACAAGCCCTTCTGCAACACAACCACTCCGTCGACCACGGCGCCGTCGGTGGCGCGCCGCCGCTCCTCCTCTCCTCAAAGCCTTGGATCGAGAGAAGCCCCTGAGTCAGCGGGAAGTCGCCGATCGCCGGTTAACTTTTAACACACGGAGAGAAGTGAGGAGTGAATCTAACATCTCCTATTAGCTTCGCGATTTGGAAACGACGCGGACTTTGGACGCATGGAGAGAAGCGAGGAGTGAATTTAACATCTCCTATTGGCTTTCGTGATTCAGAAACAAAGTACTGGTTAGATTCAATAGGAGATGTGGTTATTAATTTTAAATGCAACTAATTTAAGAAATGTATCTACTCCTACTTACCACGGATAAGAGGAGTTGTAATCAGTATGGAAAAAATTATGTAAGTAAATCTTTTCTCCCATGTACAAAAGTCCAGACTAATCATGTGAATTTAGAGAGATAGTCATTAGCCTGACTGTATTACTCCGGTCTTGTTGTTATATTATGGCCATTTTTTTGCGAGTACAATACATGATTCGAAAAAATTAATTTTTAGTCCTTTTTTAATTACTAAAACTCCGGTATACATGAAAAAATAGTAATAAAGAAAGCTCAAAATGCTCCAAAAAAGATTCAAAAGTTTTGTCCTTTTCTGAATTACTGAAACTCGGGTACGAGCCTACCGTATACACGAAATAATAGTAATTTAGAAAAGATCGAATTTTTACAAAAGATATTCATAATTTTGTCGTTTTTGAATTACTATAACTCAGGTACGAGCCTAGTGTATACATGATAAAAATTGTAATTTAGAAAAGGTTGAAAATTCGAATAAAGAATTGAAATTTGTCCTTTTTAAATTTCTAGAACTCGGGTACGAGCCTACCATATACATGAAAAAAATAGTAATTTCGAAAATGTCAAAAAAAAAACAATTAAGACTCAAAAGTTGTATCGTTTTCTGAATTACTAAAACTCGGATACGAGCCTGCCATATACATGAAAAGATAGTAACTTTGAAAAGGCAAAAAATCCAAAGAATATTCGAAATACTGTCCTTATTTGAATTACTAAAACTCGGATACGAGCCCACCGTATACATGAAAAAATAGTAATTTACAAAAGGTCAAAAATTCTGAAACAATTTCAAAATTTTCGTCTCTCTGAATTACTAAAACTCGGGTATGAGCCTATGGTACACATGAACAAACTAGTAATTTAGGAAAGATAAAAAAATCCATTTTTTTTTCCAAAGTTTGTCCTTTTTTGAATTATTAAAACTAAGCCGAGCTACCGTAAACATGAAAAAAATAGTAGTTTAGAAAAGATACAAAATTCTAAATAAATTCAATTTTTCCTTTTCTAAATTACTACGGGTACGAGCTTGCCGTATACATGAAAAAATAATAATTTGGAAAAGGTCAAAAAAGGGTGCAATTAATGCTTGGTTAATCCATGCATTAGCTTTATTGAGCGTGATGCCAGCAGTTGGATGGCCGTGACAGTTATAACATATACTCCCGTCCATATTTAAATAAGTGACCTTCTAGGTTTAATATTAAGTCAAATAATTTAAAATTTGACCAAATTTATAGAAAAAAATAATATATATGACATAACATTGGTATATGTTTGAACTTAATTTCAAGATGAGTCTTGTGAGACTAATTTACTGTCATAAATGCGGGTACTTTTCCCTATAAAGTTGGTCAAAAACTTAGTAAATGGCATTGGCGGTCACACAACTCGTCCGCTATGTGCACTTAAGTCACACAACTGGAAAACGGGATTTTTTGGTCACACAACTGGACTTTTGGTGCACGCAGGTCACAAACCCCACATGTCAGTCCGTTTTCCGTTGGTAATTTTGCAAAAAAAAAAAACCTGTATTTTTGGACATTTTGCAGAAAACTCCCTGTAATTGGACCCAAATTTAGGTTTTTGCGAAATATCCCAAAATACAGGGGGTTTTCTGCAAAATTACGTGTCCACGTCAGCACTTCTGCAACGAAAAACGGACTGACATGTGGGGTTTGTGACCTGCGTGCACCAAAAATCCAGTTGTGTGACCAAAAAAACTCGTTTTCCAGTTGTGTGACTTAAGTGCACATAGCGGACGAGTTGTGTGACCGCCAGTGCCATTTACTCACTTACCCTAAATGGTGGAAGTACACTTTTTAGCGATTGAGGGAGTAGATGCGAAAGTAGCAAAGAATACAATATAGAGGGATACATACTGGTAGGTGGGGCAATCATGAGTGTGAGTTGCATGTGAAGGGGATAGTCAGATTTCAGGGAGTGTCAGCTTATTTTGAGCCACAACGTAATTTCGCTCGGTTGATCAATTACAAGTGTCAGCTTAGAGAGCTCATTAGGACATCTACAATGGTAGAGAAGGCACGTCTTCTCTTAGCCGTCCACTTCATTTAGAGAAGGCAAAATTATAAGTTGTACAGTGTGTTATCTCTTATTGCCATATCTAACAATAAATGAGAATTAATTATATTTTAGTAGGAAATCTTAGTTCTAAGAGAAGACAAATGGTACAATGGTAAAACTAGCCTTCTCTTATTTCGTAAGAGATCATCTCTTAGCTAAGGGAAGGCAACCTCCTCTTTCTCCATTCTCTCTCCGCCAACTAGATAATTATCCTACGTGTCAACGCTAAGAGAAGGCTGACGTCACCCCATTGTACATGCCCTTAGGTACTTTCCGGAGGACACGCCGCCACGTTGGGTGACCGCTCAAGAAACTTTTAAGTGCCTACTTCTTTTCGGGTAAAATTCTAACCAACTTTGCTAGGGAACGCGTTGCTACTTCTACAGGCTACTACTCATCGACGTGAGTGTTCTGACAATTTAGGAATAACAAATTGCGATCAGCCAGAAGTCTGAAACGACTCGGAGCAGAAAACAAGGCTTAGAACATCTCCAGCGGCACCTCCCAAATTATGTCATGCATTCTCGAAAATATGTCCACTTTGGATGGTGCTGGACACATGTCCGGGCAAATGTTGGGTGCTACCCACATTGGCACCCTCTAAATGTCTGCGTGTATCCACTTTTGATCATTTTTATCAACATTTCATATTTCTATCAATATATCACTATCACATAAAAATTATTGTATAGTTCAAAAATAATTCAAACATTAAGAAAAATAAAATTATTACAACAATTCAAATTCAAATCCGGCAAGCTTTAAAAGAAAACAACACTACTCTTGTGCTCCTAGTGCCGACAAGTGTGCAACAAGATCATTTTGAAGTTGCACGTGAGTTGTTCCATCACAAATTTGTAGATGCATGGCAAGAAAATCAGCAAACTGCGGTCGGCACGCCCTGGTGTGGCTTGGCAAGAGGGACCTGACGGTCAAATGGCTCATATAAAATCATCCTCACATCTCGCTCGCTCTCGATGATCATGTTGCGCATGATCACACAAGCATTCATGATCACACACATCTGATCTAGCGACAAAGATATATAAGGGTACCGAACAAACGCAAACCAGGCTTGGAGCACACCGAATGCCCGCTCCACATCTTTTTGTACAACCTCTTGTTTCATTACAAAATGGCAGTTTGCCTCACCAACCGGGTTGCGGATTTTCTTCACAAAATTCGACCAAGGACGATAGATTATATCCGCAAGGTAGTATCCCTTGTCATACTCAAGGTCGTCGATCACATAGTTGCACGTCAGAGCTTGGCCTTCAGCAAGTCTAGAAAACACCGGAGAGTGTTGCGGTACTTTGATATCATTGTGAGCACCGTCCATTCTGAAAAACACATGCCAAATTCATAGATCATAACCTGCCACAGCCTATAGTACAACACTGCATGCTCCATGGCAGAGACGGAGCCAGGGCCGTGCTGGGGGCTGGGGCCATGGCTCCCCCCATGCTCATTGTTTTTCAAAATACCCCTTATAGTATGTGTATTTCAGCTCTAAATTGACCTAAATTATCCCTAATGGATCTCTCCAAGCTGCATCATGCTCATTTGGCCCCCTTCTTGTATTGTTCCCGGCTCCGTCCCTGCTCCATGGCGTCCCCCTTTATATATTCCTTGCCAAGAAAATGGGCAATTTTTTTATCTCCAATGCATGCAAGCGATACTCCCAAGCATTTCACGAAATCCTCTCGCTTGGCCTTGTGCCATGAGCCGAGTTGTGTCTTCTGCATTTGGTTCTCTCAGATAGGTCGGTCCAAACACTGCCACCACCGCCTTGCAAAACATGTATGTGGCTTCAACAGTTGTGGAATCAGACATACAGAGGTAGTCTTCCAATGAATCTGCGTGAAACCCATATGCAAGACACCATATGGCAGCCGTGCTTTTCTGAATGAATAAGAATCCAAAAAGCCAGGTGCAATTCTTTTTCAGCTCAAAGTAGTTATTATAATCACGAACACCATGCAAGATTTTTGTAAACACCGTTTGCCACATCAGCCTAGCACTGGGACCCACCTGTCAGATTCGTGCTTAGCTGAGCGTCGTGAATGGTTAGCAGCGAAGTGGTGGCTGTCTCAAAGTAATTAACTCTAGACCGGTGATTTTTGAAACCCTATGTTGGTGGTTTTATGAAACTCTAGCCTGAATTGTGGTGATTTTTTGTAATTAACTCTAGCAGAAAAGAAGAGAAAATCATTACAGTACAGTGCTACAGAAGATCCATGTAAACCGTAAATTTATCTGGGAGCATTTACAATTTATACGGCGATCTGCTTATGATTTCCTTATTTTCAGTCAAACAGGTCGGGGTTTTTTTTTTTTTGAAGTGGATCTTCTCTGTGAACGATCAACAAAGATTACAAAGTAAAGAGCAGACGCACGCAGAAGAACAAAGACGAAGAAACCCAGTACAACAGCAGCAAGGGCCAAGAATAACAACGCAGAACCAAAGAACCTGGAACCTTGACTGCTGATCCGCCGCAACACCTGCTAGCAAACCTCTTCGTCGAAAAAGCCGGAGAGGGAGCAGCCAGGCCGCCACCACGCCCAGGAGAGGGAGCACCCCCACTCTTGTAGAAGACCGCATAAGCCGTCCGCCGCAGGCGACGAAACCGAGCACGCTGAAGTCTGAACACACACGGCCATGGCGCTTCCTCCCCGCAACCGCCCAGCTTCCAACAACCCTGCACTGGGCACGAACTCCTCTTTGCCGGAACCGTCGCCGAGAAACCAAGCACACCTTGATCCCAACTTCCCCCCTCGCCACGACGGCAGGCCGGGGAACGCCGAAGCAAAGCCTTCTCAAAGCAGAGCACACTGAACCAAGCACTCCTCCCCTCGCCACCACGGCCGTCCGGAGAAGGCAAAGTAGCGCTTGAAAAGCCGGCGAACACCTCCGAGAACCACGAGATGAAGCTCCTGTACAGGCGACCAGGACACCCAACGGCGACAGCCAGAGCGCGGCCGCACCTCCCCCAGATCCTCCACAGCAGGACCAGAGCCCACCCTACCGCGACGAAGAAAGAAACAAGGGACAAAAGCTCCACACGCCGGTTGCCGTCTTCACGTCGTCGACCAGGCCCGGAGCACAAACTCTCACCAGATCGAAAGATCCGAGAGCACCTACCACCAGCAGCTCGCCGACTCCGCCCAAGGCATCGCCGGGAAGGGGATCGAGCACCGGCACCATTATTCCACCGCAGCGCCGCCACCCCCACCTTGGCCACGCTGCAGAGAAACCCTACCCTACTAAGTACACATTGCAGGCACGGAATCGAGGTCCCCCCCACTCTCCCGGCGCCGGAGCGGCAGCCGGAGAGGGGAAGGACCGTCGATCCGGCCGACAGTGGAGCACGGGAACGAGGGGAACTTCCTTTTCGCCTCTCCTAGCACTGTAGCAGAGGGGAGGGGAAAGGAGGTGAAGTGTCAAGTCCAAACAGGTCGGGTTATGTATTCAGGTGTCGGCTAATTTCGGAAGCTTTGGAAGAATCACTTTGGCTGCTTGTGTCAGTAGAATGGTTATAACTGGAAATCACCATCCATACATTCGTTAAGATGAAATCTAGCAAGAACTAATAATCCAAAGCTCTCATCTCTGACACTCTGTAGCACTGTGTAAATGAATGAGACCGCTTCAAGTTTCTTGACTTATATTTTGCGCAGCTGAGGTCGGCAAAAATTCAGTACATATCAACAATACACAACTTCGTCCGGCCAGGGCAATCTCAATTTCGTCATTATACAAACATAAAAACGTAATCTATCACAGAGACAAGCTAACAATGGTCATCGCGTGGTCCGCTTGGAGGTTTTTTCTTCCCGTTCAAGCGCCTTATGACCTGCAGGTGCTCGTCGCTGGAGACGTGGAGGTGCAGGCGGAGGTTTGACAGCAGCTCCTCCTTGGTCCAGGTCAGCAATCCTGTGGCGTGGAACGCCTTCAGAACACTCGCGTATGCCTCCAGCTCCAGACCATGGACACGGCGGTCATGTTGTTCTTCTTGTTCATCTTGCTTCATCGCCACGTTTACCTCGTTCGCGAGGTGGTGCGTCCTGTTGTCAGAATCTTGCTCCTCTTCGTTGCAGCTCGACAGCAGCTGAATCTCAGCTTCTAGATTTTTCTGGCAATGGTCGACGGTGGCGGAAACTCGATCACCGCTGCTGTTTCCACTGCTACTGCTGCTGCTGCTGCCGCCGCTGGTCGATGACGATGTATCAGACTTGCTACTAACATCGTCGTCGTTGTCGTTGTCTGTTCTTCGAGCCAAGAAACGATCTACATTGTTGCCAGTCTCATTGTGCCGCTTCTTGAGGTAATGGCTTGGGTGTACATCCATCACTTCTGTGTTGTCATTGTAACTAGCTGCGGGTTCTTCTTGCTTCGCTAAGAGCATTGTGTCGCAGTTGCCCTGAAATCGCTTGACATCCCTGACGATGTCGTCCTCCAGCATGTAGTTTCCCCTCTTCGTCTTGCCCAGCTTGACGGCATGCGTGTCGAAGTTGCTGCCGCCATTGCCAATGGGTTTGCTTTTGATGTTTTTACCGGCGATGGGGCGCGACGGCACGGCACTCCCGATGGGGATTCGATCATTCTGTACCGTACAAGAAGCAGGGCAAGGCGCCGTGAGGCCATTAATACTTGTGCAGAGGCAAAGTAATCTAAGAGGCGGCATGTGCGGAGAATGAAGGGGACGCGGCCGGGATGACGTTACCTTGTGTGTCCAGCCTTTCTCCCCATAGATGAGTCGGGGCCGGAGCACGCTCCTGTCCGCCGTAAGGACCCTTGTGGAGCCGACGAACTTGACATCGAACTGGCGGCCGCCAACGCACACGACCTCGACCCACTTCCACAGGTTGTCGTCGAACACCTCCACGATGTCGCCGGCCGCCAGGTCCTGGGGCAGCTTGACGTCGCCGGGATCGGGGCTCGGCCGGACGAACTTCCTCGAGATGCGGGCGGAGTCGGGGCCGCCGTCGAACCACCTCATGACGTAGGAGTGGCCGTTGCCCCAGATCACCTCGCCGGCGCGCCACCCGCCCATGTTCGTGGCGGCCTCGGCCTCGGGGATCCACGCCTCCACCTTCATCCCGACCTTGATCCTCATGGCCGCCGATCCTTCTCCCCTCGGTCGATCCCTTCGCCTCTCCTGCTATTGAGGTTGTTGGACGCTGCAATGGCAGGGAATTTTTCTACTGGGAGTTCCACGCAGCGACCTATGTATCTCGTCGAGAGACATATATGAGTAGTCGGTACCTGCAGACGCCGAATTCTTGGGCGACTCGAGTTGCCAGCCGGGCTGCGGACATGTATATGGAAAGAGTTCTTCGACTTGGAAACCGACACGGACTCCAACACGATCCCCGGCGAAAACCTCACGGTTAATGTAACCATGGGTAATCTGATCGCAAGTAGAGGAGCCGGCGAGGCGGCCTCCTGAGAAAATCGAACCGGGCTTCGAGTAGGACAGCGGGATGAGGAGGGAGGAGGAGGTGTCGGCGGAAAGAACTCACTGCCCGTCGCCGCCGGGGACGGCCAGTCCTAGGGCTTGTGGGGGCGGAATCGGATCCGGTTTCGTTGAGGCGGAAAATATCTCTACTATATTAAAGCAGGCTCGGTGGTGTCCGTGTTCCGTGGTACGTCGTCCCACCCGGCCACCCCCTTCGTGCGATCCCGCAAGGCAAAACAGAGGCGAGGAGAAAAAACCAGGATACAGTTATCGCACGCGCGCACGCACGACTAGAGATCAAATCGCAGTGCAAACAAATCGGGCAGTTCCTCCGCCTCATCCTCGATTTCCTTTCCTCCGTATTCCGCCGCCAATGCCTCCCACCGCGTCTCCGCATCGAGCCGCACCCGAATGGCTGCATAGAGCGCCGCCGCCCGCCGGGACCGGGAGAGTGCAGTCGCGCGGGTGGGCTTCCTAGCGCTGCGTGCTGGCCGTCGGGGCTCGACGAGCAGCAGCGAGGAAGGCCGACGTGCGCTCCACGTGGGAAAGCCACCTCCGCCAGTTCGCCATGCCCATCATCACCTCGAGCTGAGCGACGTCGCGCCGCTTCTGACTCTGACTACAGCGCTGGGAGCTATCTTTCCAAGGGCCAAGGCCGCGGGTGCCATTACCGAAGGCCGCCTCGCCCTCTGCTGGTCCTGGAGAGGACGAGATGCTGGGAACCACTGGTAGTAGATTGTCACCTCCGTTTCCTCTCTGCCGTGGCTGCCGATCCTGAGCCCGACCCCAACGATCCAACCTCTTCCCGTGATCCCGTCTATAAACTCATGTGCCTCTGCTATTCTACGGACCAACTGACTGGTTGTCGATGGAGATGCAACTGTTGCCCTGCATCTCTTTCATCTGTGGATGGTACGTTTTCAAGTTTGTACGTTATAGTGTGTTCTTAGATAGAATACTCAGTTTTCTAAACCAAAGAGCGCAGAGCATGACTGAATTTATATAGATCTTATTGCTCCTTTCTTGTTAGTCTAAATGATACCTGAGACCTAGAGTTCTCTTAAGAGCTAATGCAGCAAATTGTTTTCCGAGAATACATGGATTTCATTTTATTTATTGTTCTGTAGCACGCAGGGGCTCTTTGCTATATTATTTAGATTGGATAGAATTTTTTACAGCTGTAGTTAAGTATTTTCTTTAAAAATTACCTGCATCTTGCATGTGTGTGCAGAGTCGTTGACCTTGACCCTTTTTTAGAAAATGGTCAGGAGCACGAACTTTACTTAGAGAAAAATAGATTGCATAGTTGCATCATTGCTCCAGTTTTTTTGTCAATTCCGAAACTGGATTACAATGTACTGGATGAGCATAGCGTTCCATTTGTCAGTTTCATTCTAAATCTGCATTTTCTCTACATGTTGATGTTGGCGCTGACCTTTTCATAGCTTTCTATGGCACTGATATCTTTCTCAAGTTTGTGAACGCCGTCAGATTGTCATAACTCATAACCTGCCCATCGTTCCTGGCATAATGCCAATACATAACTGCAAAGCTTTCATCAGAATGACTGGATTCTGCAAAACTAAGTTGTGGTCTGTAATTGCATGGAGGAACCTCGCACAACTCTGTAATATGCAGGTATTATTTCTACTAATGTATTTGCAGTCTGAAATCCATCACCAATTTATTTTTAGGGAGCAGAATGTTGCTTAGTGAGTAGCATGTAGGCATTGCGTGTGGAGCGTGACATACGTTGTATGCTTGTTATTGACACTTCTATGAAACTTAGGTACGCTGAGATGTACTTTCGAAAAATATTTTTTTATCATTTCCTTATTCTGAGAAAGATTTTTAGAGGACAGTACTTGAGAACAGATCAATTGGCGACCAATGTATCTAGACCTATATTTATTGTGTCGTGGCAACGCACGGGCATTCAACTAGTTGTACTAGTGGCTGTTGAGCGTCATCCGGAGAATCGGAACCGTCCAATTGTGGTCATCTGATCTGCACTATTGTCTCTCGTGTAACTGTCTCATCTGATCTGCTCCATTTGACTAGCCACGACCTAGCGAACGTGGGTGTGCATATGCACACGCACCTCAGAGCACCCCAAGTTTATATTGGCGCGTCGGACACGAAAATTGCCGACACCGACATTTCAAGTGCCCGAGTAATCTAGCACTACTGACCATCTGCCGGATAGTGGCCGGACACGACCTCCAATAGGCATGGCCCCCTTGTCATACACAAAAAAAAATAGTACATATGTAGGGAAAGTGGTTTCAATTTCAATTTAAAACGCACAAATTAAAACGGGTAGTATACTACTCATCGTCCTCCGAGTCGGCCTTCGGTGGCGGAGTTCCCGGCTCATCCGCCACAGCTCGGTCTTTGAACTTGCCCGCGCGTGCGACGGTGCAGCCCTGTGAGCGAACCATGCGGGGTTTAAACCAGCCAAACGAGACGGCTATAGCCTACAGGGACCAAGGCTCTCATGGGGACAACGCAGGACGTGGTGTAGTTGTCGGCTCGTCGTCCTCCAGCGCGGCGACCTGCTTGTCTGGCTCCTGCTCGGGCACGACCTCCTCCTCAGGCGTGGCGTCCTGCTCGTTTGGCTCTTGCTCGGGCACGACCTCCTTCTCCGACGGCTCCGGTTGCACGGCCTCCATCTGCCTCCATCTGCGGCAACGACATCGTGGAGAACGGAGGCGAGTAGTAGGCGGTTGAGGACGTGGTGGAATTGGTCAGCATCAACGCGGACGAGGGCATGGTTAAAAAAAAACCAAGTGACACCACATCCCTCCAGCGACACCGCATCCCTCCATACCACTAACGTTGAAGTAGTGCCACATCTCTCCAAGCGACTACCCGTCAACTTCTACGCACACTTATTGTGGTCTGCTTTCTCCGGGCGCGACGTGGCATGACGGTGTTGTGCCTTTCCCACGCGACGCATTAACCCCGGCACCTGAAGACACGACGGCGTTGCACCTTCCCCACGAAACGCATTAACGCCCACACCACCGCCCATCGGCCTACCCGGCGGGCGTTGTATAAGAGCACCTTCGTTCTCTTGGCTGCCTCCCACTCTGTTGCATGTCCCCTTCTGTCGATGGCATCGACTCGAGCGAGCGCACCACTGGCACCATGGATGTGAACTGGAAGAGGCTCTCCTAGCACGATGCCAAGCTCTTCGCCGAGTAGGGTATCCCCGTGCCCATGGTGTCATATTCGCCAAGGTGGAGTTTGTTGAAATTTACGTTGAATATGTGTATAGCTGCGGTTAGGTTAGCTGTTGGAGTCGAACACTTGTAATGTGTGCCTAATATATAAAGGAACTGGTGTTAGCCAAAAGAGATTAGACGAAATCTAGGTTAGATATAAGATCTATTTCGAGAATGGTATGGTACCTCCGTGGTAGGGAGGCCGGACCGACGTTGTCGTCGGTATTTTGATTAGTACATGGGGAGCACCTGTAAAGTATGAACCACAGATTAGGTGTTGATCGCTGAACTACGTTACCAAACATCATCTCTCCCTTTACTTTCTACAATGATCTATTGCGTATATTTATAACAATATTCGACACAAATTCCAATACAACTAACTACTCTTTTAGCTCAAAACATGCATTAATTTCACTTCTTGAGCCCGTCCTTCTTGATTCTTTTCCCAGCCGTGTTGCGGTTCTGTTTGGATACCAAGACGTACGGGTCCTCCATCTCCATGGCAGCCATCATGCGGGGCCCGTTCAAGCTGTGATCTGGCCCACTCTTAGCGCCATGAGTCTCCCCTTCTTTAGCACAATCACGCCAACCTCTGCTTTCAAACACATCGCAAAAGCAAAGATAGTACGAGCATTAGTTGGAAAAGAAGAGAGCATCAAGCGCGACAAACAGGACAGGGGATGGATTTTACGGGAACAACGATTACAATCGTCGAGATCGGCAGCACATGCTTATGTTTATCCGGATAACCAAGCAAGATCAATCTCGCCGTTGAACTGGGCAAGAGTAAGGATGAGGGGCTGAGGGCACGCGAGTACATACCGGCCGGAGGGACAGGGGTGGTGGAGAGGGACCAGAGGAGGAGGCCGCAGAGCAGGACGACGACGGGGACGAGGTGGACGAGGCCGTGGGCGAGGTTGGCGCGGGAGGCGTCGAGCGCCTCCTTCTTGGCCGCGTCCGACTGCGGGTCGTACGTTGGCAGCTGGTCCACGTCCATCCCCGCATTCCCGCTCGGCCCGCCAGGCACCGCCGCCGCCGCCGCGGCCGATGCTGACGACGACGAAGAGGACGACAGATAGTAGCTTGACGACCGGTGCATATCGATCGATCGATCGATCTCCGGCCGGCCTCTCCTCCTGGATCGCGAGCTTCGTGCCTGTCTGGCTTGGCTGCGGAGGTTGCGAGATGCGGGCGTCGTTAGCAATTGGCTTACGTGGTGGCTTTGTTTTTTTCTGCATGCAGTTGGAGATTTCATGATCGGCTGCGCACGGTTGTAGCCCGCGCGCGTCTCCCGCCACGGCTGCGATATAGGAGCAGATGCATAAGCAAAGATTATGCCCGATTTTTTTAATTTAATGTTCCTCATAATGGACGCATTCAATCTTCACGATTATATTTGTAAACATATGTGGATCAATTAATGTCCACGAATTGATAGACGTGAACTTTTTTTTTTTTTTTGCTAGTAGAAAGAGTTGATACTTTTCGGCAAATTACAGAAAGGTCCCCACAGAAAACAAAAATACAGAACAAGCCCTTCTGCAACACAACCACTCCGTCGACCACGGCGCCGTCGGTGGCGCGCCGCCGCTCCTCCTCTCCTCAAAGCCATGGATCGAGAGAAGCCCCTGAGTCAGCGGGAAGTCGCCGATCGCCGGTTAACTTTTAACACACGGAGAGAAGTGAGGAATTTTAACACAAAAGATATTCATAATTTTGTCGTTTTTGAATTACTATAACTCAGGTACGAGCCTAGTGTATACATGATAAAAATTGTAATTTAGAAAAGGTTGAAAATTCGAATAAAGAATTGAAATTTGTCCTTTTTAAATTTCTAGAACTCGGGTACGAGCCTACCATATACATGAAAAAAATAGTAATTTCGAAAATGTCAAAAAAAAAACAATTAAGACTCAAAAGTTGTATCGTTTTCTGAATTACTAAAACTCAGATACGAGCCTGCCATATACATGAAAAGATAGTAACTTTGAAAAGGCAAAAAATCCAAAGAATATTCGAAATACTGTCCTTATTTGAATTACTAAAACTCGGATACGAGCCCACCGTATACATGAAAAAATAGTAATTTACAAAAGGTCAAAAATTCTGAAACAATTTCAAAATTTTCGTCTCTCTGAATTACTAAAACTCGGGTATGAGCCTATGGTACACATGAACAAACTAGTAATTTAGGAAAGATAAAAAAATCCATTTTTTTCCAAAGTTTGTCCTTTTTTGAATTATTAAAACTAAGCCGAGCTACCGTAAACATGAAAAAAATAGTAGTTTAGAAAAGATACAAAATTCTAAATAAATTCAATTTTTCCTTTTCTAAATTACTACGGGTACGAGCTTGCCGTATACATGAAAAAATAATAATTTGGAAAAGGTCAAAAAAGGGTGCAATTAATGCTTGGTTAATCCATGCATTAGCTTTATTGAGCGTGATGCCAGCAGTTGGATGGCCGTGACAGTTATAACATATACTCCCGTCCATATTTAAATAAGTGTACTTCTAGGTTTAATATTAAGTCAAATAATTTAAAATTTGACCAAATTTATAGAAAAAAAATAATATATATGACATAACATTGATATATGTTTGAACTTAATTTCAAGATGAGTCTTGTGAGACTAATTTACTGTCATAAATGCGGGTACTTTTCCCTATAAAGTTGGTCAAAAACTTAGTAAATGGCACTGGCGGTCACACAACTCGTCCGCTATGTGCACTTAAGTCACACAACTAGAAAACGGGATTTTTTTGGTCACACAACTGGACTTTTGGTGCACGCAGGTCACAAACCCCACATGTCAGTCTGTTTTCCGTTGGTAATTTTGCAAAAAAAAAACCTGTATTTTTGGACATTTTACAGAAAACTCCCTGTAATTGGACCCAAATTTGGGTTTTTTGCGAAATATCCCAAAATACAAGGGGTTTTCTGCAAAATTACGTGTCCACGTCAGCAGTCCTGCAACGAAAAACGGACTGACATGTGGGGTTTGTGACCTGTGTGCACCAAAAATCCAGTTGTGTGACAAAAAAAAACTCGTTTTCTAGTTGTGTGACTTAAGTGCACATAGCGGACGAGTTGTGTGACCGCTAGTGCCATTTACTCACTTACCCTAAATGGTGGAAGTACACTTTTTAGCGATTGAGGGAGTAGATGCGAAAGTAGCAAAGAATACAATATAGAGGGATACATACTGGTAGGTGGGGCAATCATGAGTGTGAGTTGCATGTGAAGGGGATAGTCAGATTTCAGGGAGTGTCAGCTTATTTTGAGCCACAACGTAATTTCACTCGGTTGATCAATTACCAGTGTCAGCTTAGAGAGCTCATTAGGACATCTACAATGGTAGAGAAGGCACGTCTTCTCTTAGCCGTCCACGTCATTTAGAGAAGGCAAAATTATAAGTTGTACAGTGTGTTATCTCTTATTGCCATATCTAACAATAAATGAGAATTAATTATATTTTAGTAGGAAATCTTAGTTCTAAGAGAAGACAAATGGTACAATGGTAAAACTAGCCTTCTCTTATTTCGTAAGAGATCATCTCTTAGCTAAGGGAAGGCAACCTCCTCTTTCTCCATTCTCTCTCCGCCAACTAGATAATTATCCTACGTGTCAACGCTAAGAGAAGGCTGACGTCACCCCATTGTACATGCCCTTAGGTACTTTCCGGAGGACACGCCGCCACGTTGGGTGACCGCTCAAGAAACTTTTAAGTGCCTACTTCTTTTCGGGTAAAATTCTAACCAACTTTGCTAGGGAACGCGTTGCTACTTCTACAGGCTACTACTCATCGACGTGAGTGTTCTGACAATTTAGGAATAACAAATTGCGATCAGCCAGAAGTCTGAAACGACTCGGAGCAGAAAACAAGGCTTAGAACATCTCCAGCGGCACCTCCCAAATTATGTCATGCATTCTCGAAAATATGTCCACTTTGGATGGTGCTGGACACATGTCCGGGCAAATGTTGGGTGCTACCCACATTGGCACCCTCTAAATGTCTGCGTGTATCCACTTTTGATCATTTTTATCAACATTTCATATTTCTATCAATATATCACTATCACATAAAAATTATTGTATAGTTCAAAAATAATTCAAACATTAAGAAAAATAAAATTATTACAACAATTCAAATTCAAATCCGGCAAGCTTTAAAAGAAAACAACACTACTCTTGTGCTCCTAGTGCCGACAAGTGTGCAACAAGATCATTTTGAAGTTGCACGTAAGTTGTTCCATCACAAATTTGTAGATGCATGGCAAGAAAATCAGCAAACTGCGGTCGGCACGCCCTGGTGTGGCTTGGCAAGAGGGACCTGACGGTCAAATGGCTCATATAAAATCATCCTCACATCTCGCTCGCTCTCGATGATCATGTTGTGCATGATCACACAAGCATTCATGATCACACACATCTGATCTAGCGACAAAGATATATAAGGGTACCGAACAAACGGAAACCAGGCTTGGAGCACACCGAATGCCTGCTCCACATCTTTTTGTACAACCTCTTGTTTCATTACAAAATGGCAGTTTGCCTCACCAACCGGGTTGCGGATTTTCTTCACAAAATTCGACCAAGGACGATAGATTATATCCGCAAGGTAGTATTCCTTGTCATACTCAAGGTCGTCGATCACATAGTTGCACGTCAGAGCTTGGCCTTCAGCAAGTCTAGAAAACACCGGAGAGTGTTGCGGTACTTTGATATCATTGTGAGCACCGTCCATTCTGAAAAACACATGCCAAATTCATAGATCATAACCTGCCACAGCCTATAGTACAACACTGCATGCTCCATGGCAGAGACGGAGCCAGGGCCGTGCTGGGGGCTGGGGCCATGGCTCCTCCCATGCTCATTGTTTTTCAAAATACCCCTTATAGTATGTGTATTTCAGCTCTAAATTGACCTAAATTATCCCTAATGGATCTCTCCAAGTTGCATCATGCTCATTTGGCCCCCTTCTTGTATTGTTCCCGGCTCCGTCCCTGCTCCATGGCGTCCCCCTTTATATATCCCTTGCCAAGAAAATGGGCAATTTTTTTATCTCCAATGCATGCAAGCGATACTCCCAAGCATTTCACGAAATCCTCTCGCTTGGCCTTGTGCCATGAGCCGAGTTGTGTCTTCTGCATTTGGTTCTCTCAGATAGGTCGGTCCAAACACTGCCACCACCGCCTTGCAAAACATGTATGTGGCTTCAACAGCTGTGGAATCAGACATACAGAGGTAGTCTTCCAATGAATCTGCGTGAAACCCATATGCAAGACACCATATGGCAGCCGTGCTTTTCTGAATGAATAAGAATCCAAAAAGCCAGGTGCAATTCTTTTTCAGCTCAAAGTAGTTATTATAATCACGAACACCATGCAAGATTTTTGTAAACACTTTTATCTTCATCCTAAAACGCCAGCAAAATTCTTGAAAAGTGTTTGTCGGGGTCTACGAAAAATAGTCATTGAACAACAACACATGACCAGTTGACCTTCAACGGTTCTTATTGGCTAGCCGGCCTCTCTCGGATCCTCTCCCGCATGGGAGTGCCGTTCAGCTCGGCTTGCACAACTAGGAAAACACCAAGGACCATTTGATTCTCATCGTCGTCGTGTTCAAGAGAGTCACTCTCTGAAATCATTTGGTGGAACATGATCTCATCTTTGCTATCCATAGCCTACTATACAAGAACTGAAGCAATGAAATAAAACTAGACAATGGATCAAATAAATTAACTAGTTGTTAAACAGTTGAACACCTTGCGTGCGGGGCGGCAGGGAGGAAGAGGAGCTGCTGGCGGAAGAAGCTGCGGTGGAGCAAAAGGAGGACATGGAGCGATGGCGAGTCGGTCTGCGTGGTCATCGATGAATCCAAGCGGTGATTTGGCAACGACAAGTGTGGCGGCGATGGTGCGAGTCGGGGGCCGGAGGAAACTAGTCGGTGTGATGGGGTCAAAAGAACTACAGGCCTACTCGAGCCGTGTCAATGAGAGGGAGGCTGTCGGAGGGCGTGTCCGGCAATGTCCGGCACCCCGTAGCAGGCCTGTGAGGACCCCGGATTAATTATCCGAGATACTCGTTATGTTTCCTGCAACAGTCCCATGATCAGTGTGCTGTTGCACATAACTTGAGTTGGTATCACAGAACACCCACAAATACCGAATAATTATACTTACGTGCTTGAAGTGATCAGCTTCAATAAGGTACTTGCAGCGGAATCACCAAATCAACGTGGAGCCCAAGTCATTCGCCTTTACCCTACAGGCAGCTGACTGGGAAGCGCCCTAGTTCGCAAAGACGTCAGTGAACTCCTCCTCGTCGAACTGCTCTTCTCTGGAATCTGGCTAAGACAATAGCCAGGGACGAAACCAATATGAGTACATTTGATTGTACTCGCAAACTACCCCAACAGGAACATGCACTAGTTTTAAATTTTCAAAGACTTTTATTTTTAGGAAAAACCTCACTGAATCTCTATTTAAAAGAAGAAGAGTAGATTTTTAATCCTGTTGAAGACAAAACATTTTGGAAAGTAGTTTTCTCACTAACTTTGTTGAAAAAGGTAAGAAGTATTTTTAAATCTTTTTCCCGAAAATATACCTTCGTTTAAAAAGGTAAGAAAATTTCTTTTAAAACTTTTTCCTCGAAAACCTCTTCTTGCCCTGATACCAAGCACGACGCTACCTCGAACCAACTCATTGGTACAGGTACGAAATACCCATTCCACTTCAACTTCCGTTCAAAACTCAACACTTTTATCAAAACTTGCACATAAGACCCAGCAATTCGTTCCAACTGTCCATATCCGAGGACTCGGCTATTCGAATAGTTTTACCCTCTGCAGAGGTAGTACGCTTTTCCCACACCCATCCGGTCACTCATCGTGTCAGCCACGTCCCGCCATACCAGAGGTATGCGAAGTTGAGTTCCCGGCCATAGCCTGTCCTTTGCTCATGCTAGTATAGGACCCTGCCGCTACGACACTTTCCACCGACACTCAAATCCTCAGAAACTAAGTGTGGGGACTCGTAGTTCTGCCCGGCGGACCCAAGGGAGCCCTTCAATCCTCTTCCTCCGACACGCTCATACCGGCTTCCGGTAGACTACAATGAAGAGGACCCAGGTCAGGGGGTAGGTCCTCAGACCATCCCCTCATGGAACGAGGTCATCCTCGTTATTGAGGCATCCAGTACTAACACGAGCAAATTATATGGCTACGCCCTTTTTCCATATGGGGGTAAATGTGGTCGCACAGGTTATTGGTTGTTCAGTAAGTACCAGGACACAATGTGCATTTTTCAGAAACAACAACTTTTCCGTTTCACCACCGATATATCGGCATGCCATAAATCATCCAAGGGTTTCCAAAAGGAGTTTTGAATAAACAAAGTTTTTCCCATCCTATAGTTTTATTTAAACAAGCCGATATTCCTACATAGAGTGGCAAAATAGTTTTTCATAAACTTTTGAAAAGGTTTTCACAATCATTTCCAATTTTCATAGCAAAAATACTTTTAATCAAAACTTGGGTGGTTTGTAATCCCACCAAAAGGTTTTTCATAGAAGGCTTTTGAGTAAAACAAATTCATTTAGAAATCATGGTATACCATTGACACCTCTATATCGGGTGTCTCAATAATATACTTGCGTTTTGGAAAAGGGTTTTTCAAATCATAGTTTTAGTGGCAACGCCACATAAAACACTTATGCTCTTAATAAGTAAAACAGATGAATCAAAATAGAGGTATATAGGTGCAAGCTCAGTGAAGTAGCTTGCCTTGTTCAGCAAAGTTCCCGGGTTCCTGCTCCTGCTGTTCAAAGTACTCCTCCTCGCAAGTCCCGGCAACGGTCTCGTCTAAACGTCGTATAACAAACAAGGGCAAACAATTACTATACTATTCAATCAAGTATCACAACAATTCAACACTCAAGTCCCACACAATGCTACTGCCATACACACAAAGCAACATTTGGGTTTTAACTTAAGTGATTTAACTAGCAATTGAGCTAGACTTAATTATGGCAGAAATAACTACACAAGTTTTAATTCCACAACTTAAGTTCTGTTGATCACAAAATTATGCCAATTTAGGGTCAACTAGCTCTGATTAAAACTAATCCAACAAAATTGGTCTAGGTCTATTTAGGTTAAAGGTTATTGCACTAAAAATCTTTTACTACAGAAAGCTAAATTCACTAAATCCTTAACTACTGTAATAATACTTCTCCTAAATTTATGCCAATTTAGGATTAGATAGTACTAACTAAATGTGATCCAACAAAATTGGTTTCAGCTAATTTGGATTTACCATTAATCTTATTTAATTCAAACAGTGCAGAAGGGTTTTCTAGATTCAATCTAATGCCAAACAATTGTTACTGCATAATTAAATCTACCAACATTAGGGCAGCTAAGTACTCAAAATACCAAGCTAACAAAATTGGAATCACTCCATTTGGACTAACAGAGCATCAGAAACAAACAAGTTTCTAAATTATACCTTCTGTGGCATTTTTAATACGGTATTTTTGTTGTATATCCAAACAAGATGAGACCACTTGGGTTGGATTAAGAATTTCATAAGCTAACCAGAGAATTTTAGTTTGATTTATTTGGACTTATATTTTTCGAGTTATTGATTTTCAAAGTTGGGTCCAGTATTGAATTCTAGATTTATCAGAAATTCGAATTATAAAAATGGGTGGATAATGTTGAAAAACCCGACAAGTGGGTCCAACATGTCAGCGGCTCAACGAATTTTTCTCCCGCGCGGAGAAAAAGATTAAAAGACTGACGGGTGGGGCCCGCCAGTCAGCGACTTAACCTAACCGAACCGGTACCTAACCGTTGGATGCAGATCTAACGGCTC
The DNA here is from genome assembly GCA_947311845.1 of Poa pratensis. Classification (NCBI taxonomy): domain Eukaryota; kingdom Viridiplantae; phylum Streptophyta; class Magnoliopsida; order Poales; family Poaceae; genus Poa; species Poa pratensis. The sequence continues at coordinate 42,693,842 of CAMZMU010000071.1, read as the reverse complement.
ACAAGCAAACCATCGGCGACGACCTTGGTCTGGCGTCGCCGCCGTGGCCGGCGACAGCGGGGCGGCACGATTCGCTCACCTGGGGCTCGGGTGGAAGCGGAGATGAGGGGGATCGACGGCGGATGGTGCGGGGAAACTCTGGCGTGAGTTGTGCTTGCTGGGATCGACTGAATCGTTCCCGGTAAGCAGCTCCTCTTCCTCGGCCGTGCGCCACTCCAGCGAGCTCCTAGCGCGGCTCCTGGGCATGGAACAAGGAGAGAAAACGGTGGGTGAGTGCGGTGTGTTTCGAGAGTCGAGTGAGCAAAGAAAAGGGGAAGGTGAGAGCAGCAGCACGGCGTGGCCGTGTCGTCGTCCACCTTCGGCTACGGCAGCCCGTGGCTGTGCTCAACTTGAGCAGCGAGAAATGCCGCAGCGTGGCCGCCCTCCTGGCGGTGCACGGGAGAGTGAGGAGTGGGTGAGAGGTGGTGGAGAGGTGCGGGGAGAAGAGGTGGTGCGGGGCGGCTTTTATAGCGGAGTTCCTCCACGGCCGGCAATGGCACGGGGTACAGAGGGGTCTGGGGAGTGGGAGAGCTAGGCATTGGTGGCGGTGTGGTGTCGTGGCGACGTAGGGGAGCTCTGCAGGGGCGTAGAGGGAGTGGGGTGTCACGGTGGCTTGCGTGCACGCTCGTGGACTGACGGCGTCCATGGCGTGGCAGCGGAGTGCGACGGCTCGCTGGCGTTGCTGCAGGGCACCAGCGGTGGTGTGGACGTGTCGGAGAGGTTGAGGGGTGACAGGAGCGAGTCTGCGGCGAGCAGCGCGAGCTGGGGTGCCGTGGTGGTGAAGAACGGCTCGGCGTCCACGCACGGGCTGGACACGGCGACTTCGCAGAGCTGCAGTGGTACGGCGAGGCAGGGCGTCAGGCAGTGGTCTCCTCTGGCCCTGACGAGTGCGGTGAGAGGTGAGGGGATGCGAGAGGCAGAGAGGGGTCAGTGTGGCGTCTTCTCCTCGACAAGCCAGCGACGGCCAGCACGGCGCAGCGCAGAGCAGCACGGTGGCGTGCGCTCGTCGACGGGCACGAGCCTCTGGCCCAAATTGCTGGCTTTCTCCATGCTCCGGTGGCTCAGTGAGGTGAGAGAGAGAGATGGCAGAGAGGAATCGAAGAATAGTCCACTCAATCCTTCGATTTGATTTCGGTTTTCAGAATTTGGGGAAGAACATGGGCAGTGCCCACCAAGTGTTCGATGAAATGTTTCAGTGAAACTTTAATTCAAATTTCTTGATTTTATTTCCATACTGTGATTCATATGTATAAACAAGGGTTTTTGGTATGGTGGTAGAATTTATTTGATATGTGCTACATAGCACATTTTGTGATTTTAAAACAATAAAGAAACGTATAGAATTTTATTTTTAGGGTTTTTGGAATAAAAAGAATTTGGGAGAGAAAATATTAGGGAAAATTATGAGAGGGTTTAATTATCACCTCTCTGAATTTTGTTTGAAAGAAAACATTATTTTCTTGTTGGAGGAATATTAAATTTGTCAATTTGCATTTTGTGTGTTTTATTTCTATTTTCAAATTTTGAGTGCAAGAATTTAAATCACTCAACAATCAAAGCAATATCAAGAACAAGCAACACACATCAAGCAACAAAAAGTTTTTGTTGGTTCCCAATTTTTGATTATTTTACTAGTTACAAAATTGGGATGTTACAGATCTTCCCCCCTTAAAATAAATCTCGTCCTCGAGATTTGCCCGGGGGTACAGGAGAGATACGAGAGCAAAATAATTTATTTTAGAAAGGTCGTATATTCACTTTCGTGTATACACGGGTTTTGAAAACAACAGGGTTTTTCTTCAAAATACCCCTAGCTGTGCCACCAATAATTGGCTCATGGACACAGTGGGTCTGATTTATACGAGGAATTATTTTTGCACGGGGTTTTTCACAGAAAAAGCGAGGGATAAAGGATAGAGGGACACGGGGGGGGTTAACTGCTGACTCACTGACATGTGGGCCCGGGGCCCACTTGGCGGTCTCTCCTCCTTTTCTCCTCCTCTTCTTCATCCTTGCTCGCCCTTGCTCTGTACTTGCTCCATTTTCAGTGCGCAGGGCACTCACCCGCGGTACTGCTGCGCGTGCTGTCCGTCGATGCAGCGGCAGACACGGCTTTGGGGACACGATGCCTAGGTGGTTTCGCGCCATTAAGGCGAGTACAGCTCGCGATTCCTCCACTTTCCCGCGCAGTGCGGTGTCGAGGAGCGGCGTCCGAGCTCGGCTTATAAACTAGCGACCTCAGAAAAACATTTCTTCCATCGCGTCGTCACCATGGGCTTCATTACCGATTTCTTCAGAGCCTATGTTGATGCGATGGAGGATGCGGGCTTCCTCGAGGGCTGCTTCGTCTTCGTGCTCTTCGTGTTCTCGATTTTGACGGTGTTCAGCCTGCTGTTCGGCAGTGGTGCTCCTAGCCGTGGCCTTGTGCCATTGGTGGTCTAGCGCGGGGGCTGGTGCTGCGACAGTGGCGCCTGCTGCGCTAGAGGAGCCAGATGCGGCGGAGGAGCGCACGGTGGAGGAGCTTGCGGCGGTGGAGGAGGTGGTAGACCTTCCGGCTGGAGGTGAGCAGGCTGCTCGAGCTGTCTGCCGCCGTCGGGCGGCGCGTGACTCGGCTCTGAGTGAGCCAGGCTCATCCTCTGGTGGCATCGGGGAGTTCGAGAGAGATTAGGAATCTCTAGGTGCCGTTGCATCAGTGCTGGCAGTGTTGTTTGTAGGAGTAGAACTTGTATCCTCTGTTCCTTTCTGAATTTCTCGCTTCTGTACTGCAATCCGTGATTGTATTGATCTTGCCTTTGCTGATAACCCGGGACAAGGTGTGCCTTGTCGAAATCTTCTTGGTTGTCACAACTCTGGTCTTGCGGCACAGATAGGATGCAGAAGTACTAGAATAAACTTGTTTTGGCGAGAAAATATATTTTTAGAGAAAATAACACTGCAGTATATGGTCTCAACCATTTGCAGTGGTAGCATACATTTCAACCATATAGGTTGAACACAACAATTAGAACATCCTACAAGATGCCCTTCTGTGTTCCAGCGAGCATTTACACTTCGCAAGCATTTTAAGGCTGCGAGGTTCACATCTCGTGGAGGGCTCGGGCCCCTTTCTTTAACATGCAGAAAGCACAAGGTTCATATTGGGTGAGGAACCTTGGGGAGATTGCATGTAGGAGAACACACACAAAAATAATTTGCATACTACAAAATAGTCCCATTCAAAGTTTGCATTAATTCACAGGGGTATGCGTCTGGGGTCACATACGGTTCCTGTTTTAAGTGATCTGTGGTTTTTTTTAAAACTTTTAACTGAAAAAAACAGCATGACATTCCATCAGATGTCAACCAAGTGGTTAACAAGATGATAAGAACACCAAGTTTTTATTTCGGGCTGATTCGATATCAGCCGAGGAACAGACAACAACCTTGCATTACAAGAAACACGAGAAAAACAAGCAACAAACCAACAACAGACTAACAACGGGTTGCTCCACACACGCAAACACACAAGCGCGGTCAGGCTAACTAAACCTGGGTTCTACTCTGCCTGAGAGGTGCTAGGAGTCGGTGAAGCGTGACCGAGACAAAGAGTGGTGTCCACATCTCTGTCTTCCAAGGGGTGGGGATCTACAGGCACGCCTTCGAGGACTACGCCTGGTTCTTGGGGTGGCTGCTGAACTCGGGCGAGAGCTTGTGTCACCGATGCGTCAATGCTGTGGTCCAGCAATTCATCTAGGACCGACTGTCTTGCATCCTGAGCTTGCCCACGGTGGGAAGTGGGTAGGTTCCTTGCTCGACCCAGTTCCCGGCGGGCACGAGCAAGGTGGCGCCTTGTGGTCATGAGTTCCTCCATCAGGGTGTGACTGAATCTTGTCATTGCAGCTCCATAGGTGACCAGGGTGATTACGGCAGGGTCAGCTTCCTGTCCCATGGAAGCTTGGAAAGCCTCCGCAACATGCTCAGGTATGGCTGGGAGGAAGTGGAAAGCTCGGCTTACCGCCATTGCCGGTTCTGAGTACCGGAGACGGACAAGTCCTTCCCAGGCTGCTACCTGGAGGGCTAGATCTAGGGTAGGCATGCTCTTACCCTGGATCAAGTAAGTCGGACTTATGCCCAATTGGCACGAGCCGATATGCACCTCGACTTGGAATTCCTCCCGGCGAGCGGAAGAGAGTTCTCGAACACCACATATCGAGGACGGGCAGGCCGACCAAGAATGTGGCAGACAGCCTTCCAAAGCATCAGCGGAAACCCACTATGCTCCTCGGCAGTGGTTTCCATGACAACTCTGAGGTTTGCCATGGGTTCCTTTGGATCTGGATGAAGGATAAGAACACGGGATTCTTGCCTCAGGAGATTTGGGTCGCTAAGGGTGGTGAGTGGGGATAGATGGCAGATGGAACGGGGCCTTTTATAAGCTAGGTGTGTCGGCTCCTTTCTGGGGAAGAACCCGGGGAGCGTCACTCGTGTGGTGGGGACAAGCCCTACTGCACTCTACTGTGAACCGACGCCTGGCCATGCCGGTTGGGCAGGGAGGGGTCAGATCCGCGGACTCACTGTAAGGGAGCGTCACAAACAAACAACAAGCACACAGGGTACATTTAGTACCAATGGACGCCTAATACTCGTAGCAATCGGGTAGTATGGCTAAAGTTCCTATCATAAGCTGTTCCTATGGGTCTTGGTTAGACAGGGGTGCTGAAATCTTCAGTTCGTCGCCTTAGTCTTCAACTGGAGACACTGAGATTGTCGAAGTAGCCACTTGAGTAGAATTGCTGAGGTTGAGCTGAGGTCTTCAGAGATCTCTTGATTTGGTTGATGTCGATGATCTTGGCATTTGTAGACCAATGAACTTGATGTTGAATGTTGAGTAATTGAGATGGTTGCTTCTTCTTTGTAGGTGCTAGCTAATTAGGTCTCTCTTTGGGTTCATCGTCAAGTATTTTGAACAGGTAAGAAAGAGTAGAGAAACCTTTAGTAAAATTTAAAATAGAAAGGTAAGATTCAGAGGTAAATAGAGAAGACGAGAAGAGCGGGAGCCATTCTTGGACTTCCCTAGATAAGGATATATTTTTGGTGTGAATATATTTTTTAACAAAATATTCTCTTCCTAACTAACGTCCATGCTAACTAAGGTCTGTTACAGTCAGGATGGCTCTGATACCAAGTCTGTGAGGACCCCGGATTAATTATCCGAGATACTCGTTATGTTTCCTGCAACAGTCCCATGATCAGTGTGCTGTTGCACATAACTTGAGTTGGTATCACAGAACACCCACAAATACCGAATAATTATACTTACGTGCTTGAAGTGATCAGCTTCAATAAGGTACTTGCAGCGGAATCACCAAATCAACGTGGAGCCCAAGTCATTCGCCTTTACCCTACAGGCAGCTGACTGGGAAGCGCCCTAGTTCGCAAAGACGTCAGTGAACTCCTCCTCGTCGAACTGCTCTTCTCTGGAATCTGGCTAAGACAATAGCCAGGGACGAAACCAATATGAGTACATTTGATTGTACTCGCAAACTACCCCAACAGGAACATGCACTAGTTTTAAATTTTCAAAGACTTTTATTTTTAGGAAAAACCTCACTGAATCTCTATTTAAAAGAAGAAGAGTAGATTTTTAATCCTGTTGAAGACAAAACATTTTGGAAAGTAGTTTTCTCACTAACTTTGTTGAAAAAGGTAAGAAGTATTTTTAAATCTTTTTCCCGAAAATATACCTTCGTTTAAAAAGGTAAGAAAATTTCTTTTAAAACTTTTTCCTCGAAAACCTCTTCTTGCCCTGATACCAAGCACGACGCTACCTCGAACCAACTCATTGGTACAGGTACGAAATACCCATTCCACTTCAACTTCCGTTCAAAACTCAACACTTTTATCAAAACTTGCACATAAGACCCAGCAATTCGTTCCAACTGTCCATATCCGAGGACTCGGCTATTCGAATAGTTTTACCCTCTGCAGAGGTAGTACGCTTTTCCCACACCCATCCGGTCACTCATCGTGTCAGCCACGTCCCGCCATACCAGAGGTATGCGAAGTTGAGTTCCCGGCCATAGCCTGTCCTTTGCTCATGCTAGTATAGGACCCTGCCGCTACGACACTTTCCACCGACACTCAAATCCTCAGAAACTAAGTGTGGGGACTCGTAGTTCTGCCCGGCGGACCCAAGGGAGCCCTTCAATCCTCTTCCTCCGACACGCTCATACCGGCTTCCGGTAGACTACAATGAAGAGGACCCAGGTCAGGGGGTAGGTCCTCAGACCATCCCCTCATGGAACGAGGTCATCCTCGTTATTGAGGCATCCAGTACTAACACGAGCAAATTATATGGCTACGCCCTTTTTCCATATGGGGGTAAATGTGGTCGCACAGGTTATTGGTTGTTCAGTAAGTACCAGGACACAATGTGCATTTTTCAGAAACAACAACTTTTCCGTTTCACCACCGATATATCGGCATGCCATAAATCATCCAAGGGTTTCCAAAAGGAGTTTTGAATAAACAAAGTTTTTCCCATCCTATAGTTTTATTTAAACAAGCCGATATTCCTACATAGAGTGGCAAAATAGTTTTTCATAAACTTTTGAAAAGGTTTTCACAATCATTTCCAATTTTCATAGCAAAAATACTTTTAATCAAAACTTGGGTGGTTTGTAATCCCACCAAAAGGTTTTTCATAGAAGGCTTTTGAGTAAAACAAATTCATTTAGAAATCATGGTATACCATTGACACCTCTATATCGGGTGTCTCAATAATATACTTGCGTTTTGGAAAAGGGTTTTTCAAATCATAGTTTTAGTGGCAACGCCACATAAAACACTTATGCTCTTAATAAGTAAAACAGATGAATCAAAATAGAGGTATATAGGTGCAAGCTCAGTGAAGTAGCTTGCCTTGTTCAGCAAAGTTCCCGGGTTCCTGCTCCTGCTGTTCAAAGTACTCCTCCTCGCAAGTCCCGGCAACGGTCTCGTCTAAACGTCGTATAACAAACAAGGGCAAACAATTACTATACTATTCAATCAAGTATCACAACAATTCAACACTCAAGTCCCACACAATGCTACTGCCATACACACAAAGCAACATTTGGGTTTTAACTTAAGTGATTTAACTAGCAATTGAGCTAGACTTAATTATGGCAGAAATAACTACACAAGTTTTAATTCCACAACTTAAGTTCTGTTGATCACAAAATTATGCCAATTTAGGGTCAACTAGCTCTGATTAAAACTAATCCAACAAAATTGGTCTAGGTCTATTTAGGTTAAAGGTTATTGCACTAAAAATCTTTTACTACAGAAAGCTAAATTCACTAAATCCTTAACTACTGTAATAATACTTCTCCTAAATTTATGCCAATTTAGGATTAGATAGTACTAACTAAATGTGATCCAACAAAATTGGTTTCAGCTAATTTGGATTTACCATTAATCTTATTTAATTCAAACAGTGCAGAAGGGTTTTCTAGATTCAATCTAATGCCAAACAATTGTTACTGCATAATTAAATCTACCAACATTAGGGCAGCTAAGTACTCAAAATACCAAGCTAACAAAATTGGAATCACTCCATTTGGACTAACAGAGCATCAGAAACAAACAAGTTTCTAAATTATACCTTCTGTGGCATTTTTAATACGGTATTTTTGTTGTATATCCAAACAAGATGAGACCACTTGGGTTGGATTAAGAATTTCATAAGCTAACCAGAGAATTTTAGTTTGATTTATTTGGACTTATATTTTTCGAGTTATTGATTTTCAAAGTTGGGTCCAGTATTGAATTCTAGATTTATCAGAAATTCGAATTATAAAAATGGGTGGATAATGTTGAAAAACCCGACAAGTGGGTCCAACATGTCAGCGGCTCAACGAATTTTTCTCCCGCGCGGAGAAAAAGATTAAAAGACTGACGGGTGGGGCCCGCCAGTCAGCGACTTAACCTAACCGAACCGGTACCTAACCGTTGGATGCAGATCTAACGGCTCACAAGCAAACCATCGGCGACGACCTTGGTCTGGCGTCGCCGCCGTGGCCGGCGACAGCGGGGCGGCACGATTCGCTCACCTGGGGCTCGGGTGGAAGCGGAGATGAGGGGGATCGACGGCGGATGGTGCGGGGAAACTCTGGCGTGAGTTGTGCTTGCTGGGATCGACTGAATCGTTCCCGGTAAGCAGCTCCTCTTCCTCGGCCGTGCGCCACTCCAGCGAGCTCCTAGCGCGGCTCCTGGGCATGGAACAAGGAGAGAAAACGGTGGGTGAGTGCGGTGTGTTTCGAGAGTCGAGTGAGCAAAGAAAAGGGGAAGGTGAGAGCAGCAGCACGGCGTGGCCGTGTCGTCGTCCACCTTCGGCTACGGCAGCCCGTGGCTGTGCTCAACTTGAGCAGCGAGAAATGCCGCAGCGTGGCCGCCCTCCTGGCGGTGCACGGGAGAGTGAGGAGTGGGTGAGAGGTGGTGGAGAGGTGCGGGGAGAAGAGGTGGTGCGGGGCGGCTTTTATAGCGGAGTTCCTCCACGGCCGGCAATGGCACGGGGTACAGAGGGGTCTGGGGAGTGGGAGAGCTAGGCATTGGTGGCGGTGTGGTGTCGTGGCGACGTAGGGGAGCTCTGCAGGGGCGTAGAGGGAGTGGGGTGTCACGGTGGCTTGCGTGCACGCTCGTGGACTGACGGCGTCCATGGCGTGGCAGCGGAGTGCGACGGCTCGCTGGCGTTGCTGCAGGGCACCAGCGGTGGTGTGGACGTGTCGGAGAGGTTGAGGGGTGACAGGAGCGAGTCTGCGGCGAGCAGCGCGAGCTGGGGTGCCGTGGTGGTGAAGAACGGCTCGGCGTCCACGCACGGGCTGGACACGGCGACTTCGCAGAGCTGCAGTGGTACGGCGAGGCAGGGCGTCAGGCAGTGGTCTCCTCTGGCCCTGACGAGTGCGGTGAGAGGTGAGGGGATGCGAGAGGCAGAGAGGGGTCAGTGTGGCGTCTTCTCCTCGACAAGCCAGCGACGGCCAGCACGGCGCAGCGCAGAGCAGCACGGTGGCGTGCGCTCGTCGACGGGCACGAGCCTCTGGCCCAAATTGCTGGCTTTCTCCATGCTCCGGTGGCTCAGTGAGGTGAGAGAGAGAGATGGCAGAGAGGAATCGAAGAATAGTCCACTCAATCCTTCGATTTGATTTCGGTTTTCAGAATTTGGGGAAGAACATGGGCAGTGCCCACCAAGTGTTCGATGAAATGTTTCAGTGAAACTTTAATTCAAATTTCTTGATTTTATTTCCATACTGTGATTCATATGTATAAACAAGGGTTTTTGGTATGGTGGTAGAATTTATTTGATATGTGCTACATAGCACATTTTGTGATTTTAAAACAATAAAGAAACGTATAGAATTTTATTTTTAGGGTTTTTGGAATAAAAAGAATTTGGGAGAGAAAATATTAGGGAAAATTATGAGAGGGGTTTAATTATCACCTCTCTGAATTTTGTTTGAAAGAAAACATTATTTTCTTGTTGGAGGAATATTAAATTTGTCAATTTGCATTTTGTGTGTTTTATTTCTATTTTCAAATTTTGAGTGCAAGAATTTAAATCACTCAACAATCAAAGCAATATCAAGAACAAGCAACACACATCAAGCAACAAAAAGTTTTTGTTGGTTCCCAATTTTTGATTATTTTACTAGTTACAAAATTGGGATGTTACAAGGCCGCCAAGTTTGAAGGGTTGGTCGGGGATGTCGGACAAAAATTGTCTCGGCCCGGACACTTAGGGGTGCCGCTATGGGCGATTTTGCGTTCGGACCCTTATTAGATTTTTGGGAGTCGTTTGGCGGGTGCCGCTGAAGATGCTCTCAGTACAGCTAGCGCGGGACATATAATAATACTCCTTATAGCATTAGTAGATCTCACAAATTTATTTTGCATCAAGCCACGAACACAGATTATTGTAATCAAATGCACCGGAGAATAGTTACACATGCAGTTGCTTCGGCGACAGAGATGGGCACTTGGGGTTGCAGGCTCGGCAATTCGCCTGGCACTCCTTCATGGTATGCCAACAAGGAACGCCCGGTATCACAAGGCAACAAACGCAGTCAAAATTATAGGCTTCACCTTTGGTCTTGCAATCTCTAGGAGCACACATTATCAGATTAACCTTGCTCTCATCTGATGTGGAGTCCATGGTACTAGCATCATCTCGGTAGCTTTTCATGGCCTCGAGACGACCTATTGAATGAAACATTGTGTGTGTCAGTTTACAACTACACAAGCATATATAACCAGCGGCAAGAGTTTATGCAAGACGCGAAAACTATTGAAATATTCGCAAAACGGAAAACAACTACAGTATTAAACTGCAAGAGTGGTACAGGATATAATACTTACACTGTCCAACCACTACGAGGCAGCCGATGAACAAGATGGTGATCGCGCACGCCTGTAAGCCCCTCTTCAAATTTTGATTACGATCGATCTAATGAACCAGAACCGTACGTATGGCGGTATGGGAGTCAGAGATTGGAAAATGTGGCAAGCAATATGAACAAAAAACCCCTCACCTCAATTTATAGGCGGAGGGCAGGCACAATATATCATGTATAGCAAATAGATGAATCGCATTCCATATATACATGGCTCAACACGAGATATTCTGGTGATTACAATTCGCAGATCTGACAGTTATGGAAATTTAGGAACATTCCTGTAAAAAACAGAAACATAGAATAATTTTTACATGGTATGTTCCTAATTTTCATAAGGAATGTTCCTAAATTATGGATGCATTCAATCAGCAGGATTTTACGTATGCAGCACAGCGCCAACAACGATCCTTTGCGTCAGCCGTATCTCGCCATGGGCCACAAATCCCTGCTCTGGCTTGTAGTCCTCCTTGGCTTGACGAAAGCATGCGGTACTCAGATCAGCTTCTGGTTGTTGGGCACTTGAGCAATGCCTACTTTTGTACTGTTATCCCCTTTGTGCTTCACATACAAAAAAAATACTGCATGCCTTCTTCAGGTAACTGGCTCTCAGTTAAACAAGGGTTTCGTTGCACTATTGCATCTTACTATCTACTTATTTCATAAAGCGGAGCCATGGAGGCTGACTTGCCAGAGGGAACAAGGAGCAGCAGCTTCTTCATCTATGTGTAAAGCCTCCGACGACGATGATGAGCTTCTCCCACTCCTCGGAGATGCTTGGGGACGCCTTCTACTTGGACTGGCTCGAGAGCTTCTTCTCCTCGGGTTGGATCAGGAGCTTGTCTCTCACAGCTTGAAATGATGCTGTCTGTGGCTCGCTAAACGCATGAATATGGTCTGCCTCTCTAGCCTTTTCATTTCCCTGGACCCTGCAGTGCTGGTATTTGTGGTTCACCGAGGAAGTCGAGATAGATGCATCCTTCTCAGCATAGGCAATCGACCTGCAAAACGATATGACGGTACAGTACAGTTTCTGATCCAGATCACCTCTCGAATACGGAAAAAAAAAACTCACTGTTTTCACATAAGGAAATGGCGTGTAAAAGCATGATACGAAATATTCAACTCTGCTGACTTCTGAAGTGGATACCAGTACATCATGTGTCTCATGTTAAGCTTCAGCAGTTGTATCAGGAAATTAGGAAGGCTGCTATGACTATGGACATGGAGCAAACCAGGGCCAAAATGAAAGTAAGGCTAGATACTAATCCTGCATGCGCTCCGGCTCCGCAGGGTACGCGCCAGACGGCTTTCTCTACAGGCGCGGCGTCAAGATTCTTCAAGACCCATAGACATGAATCGGGATGGGTGTCCTTTTTCCTGTAACGGAGGAGCAGGTCTGGGTTGCCAAACTCAACCGTCCCGTAACCGCTGGAATCGAGAGGCTGCAAATAAACATGGCAGTCAGTAGTCCACTAGGAGTTTCTTCAAAAATGTTATGAAAGTTTCTTAGACCAAGTATACATATGTGAAATTGATCATAAAGACATGGTATATTTAAAATAGGAGTAGATTATAGAAATGTTAAACATGATAATGAGCACTAATTTGCTAAGAGTGGGTTTACCAAATAGCCTGACACAAGTTATATCAGAATTCAGAAACATAATGATAAAGCAGCAAATACGAGCCACATTTTTTAAACCCCCGCAATTGTTTATGCTAAATCTACATATGAGAATTTGGCCATGACAAGACCTAAAAAGGGACTAGATATGGACCTAAAACTACAAGTCCAACTGCCTTGTACATCAGGGATGTCACTTTTCCATAACACCATGTGCATTTCAGGCATGGCTGCAGCAAGGTTGAACATGGAAGTGGAGGGTCTTCTGGAACAAATGAGGAGTATCAGAAGATAATCAGCCTAGTTTCAAAAAACAGAAGATAAACAGCCATGTCACTTTTCCATAACACCATGTGCATTTCAGGCATGGCTGCAGCAAGGTAGAACATGGAAATGGAGGGTGGGTTCAGTGACCAGTGACACAGATTTAGCTTCCTTCATAATTCTCTTCTTATTACATAAAGTACCCACAGATTTTTCCAACACACTAGAGCATTTCAGGTGCAAAGATTCCATTATATATCTAAAAGTTAGTGTTTCCTAGAAAACTAGATCAAACGCTCTTCTGTAGCTTTCCTTTTAACCATAAGAATGCAGTGTCCCTTGTTTCACCCAATCTGTTGATACAAAACTTTGTGAAATTTAGGTAACCAGGGATCCAGTCTGGGAAAATCGTGAACCCAGCCTACAGAGATGGAAGCTTACACATGCAAATATACGATGAACAGTGATTTTACGCAACTTAGTTATTAGAATTTGTCTTAAGCTTTTTCTCTGATTTCCCGTCTCTTGGTTGACTGTAGGAAATTTAGGAATGAAAATCATTTTGGCAGGAAAATAGGCAATCCTTTGCACGTCAAGTATGCAGCCTCGGCAACTGCCCAAAGTCAGGTGCTCTTTTCAATTTTGTACTGTCGATCTTCAGAAGCCAGCACCTCAACAACCTCAACAAGTAGCCAGTGTTCCTCCATGTGGGGAAACAATTAGGTCTGATCTTATTGCAGGTGCAAAAAGAATCTCTGACGCTTCGTGGAAGAATAGGAAAATCCCACGACACACAGGTACAGAGGCTACAGCCATTGGCGTCTTCATCCAGCTAAACACTGCGGATTGCAGTATCATGGTCCAGGCGTCGTGGCCTCAAGTACCCTCCCTCTTCAGACAGAAGCTGCAGCTCTGCCCCTTGCAGCAAAGGCTGCAAAACTGATCCATCTGCAGCTGATCACCTTCTCATAGATAACCTCTCTCTGGCAAGAGCAGCAGCAATGACAAACATCCGATCAGATAAAGTGCTATGGGAAATCAGAGAAACTATGGCCCCTTTCTTCCAGATTACTCAACAACTTCATGCAGTACTTATCACATTGCCAGATATCTCAATGGAGTAGCCCATGATTGTGCTCATCGCTTCGTCAGCGACTGTCTTTAGGTGTAACAATTCAGCTCATAGGAGTAGTCACTACCTTTGATCCTACCTAATTTAGTTAGCTAGACTATTACTCCATCCGTTTCTAAATATAAAACTTTCTAGCCTTTTCTGGTTTTGTTCTGATTCGTTTCTAAATGAGTTAATCAACACACTAAAACATGTGTATATACGTATGAATCAGGACAAATCCAGAAAAGTCTAGAAAGTCTTGTATTTTAAAATGGAGGGAGTACGTATTTTAGACCGAATAACAGACCGGCTGAGCCTCTGGTTCCGGTTTATTCCGGTCGAACCGGCGGTTTCAAGATAAATCGGGAGAAAACCGGGTGCGGTTAGACCGGTCAATGGATAAATACTCACGCGCGCGCGTAAAAATATGGTGGCGCGCGCAGGGATCGAACCCTGGTCGCTGGGTCCCCGTTGTCCACAACGCTCTGACCATCTGGTCCGCCGAAATAGGCCGTAGCCCCGCTATATTAATATAGCAACCAACCGATACAACCACGAGAGACACGGCTGGGGCGACAGCCAACAAGCACCCAAATAAAAGAAAGAAGAAATAAAAGACGACATAGGCGGATTGACTAAGCGACGATGACCCGCAACAGCTGCTATTTTATGCTTAAAAAGGGAAAGTTATCCTATTTGACCATTGTATATGTGTATTTCTTTACTAAAAATAAATAATTTCTTTAATGGCCGGTCCAGCAATTAAACCAGTTGAACCGGCGGTCGGACCAGTAAACCGCGAACCGACAGCCTGACCGGTTCGTTTGCCGGTCCGGTTTTTAAAACTATGGTTCCAAGTCTGACCCAAACACAACCGGACTCAAACACTAACTCGATCAACTAAAGAATATTATTCCTAACAGATGGGTTTTGAGACTTTATTTCCTAGTTAAAAAATATAGTATACTTGTACTTCGGTTTTGAGTGTTCTCAGACTTCATTTTCACGGATACTTCGGGTTTCACGTGACAAAAGTAGTCCCCGTAAATCTGGACGTGGCCAGCTGTTGCGGTCCAAGGCAGGAGCACGGTCCAGCGCTGACCCTCTGAATAATGGCCGCTGCCTCGCGAGGTGCTCATTGACAATGATGGTGGCAACAATGGCATCACTCTCATCATCGGACGAATCGTCGGGGGAGGACGTGTAGATAATGTAATTCTTGTAAAAATACTCATCGGAGCTATCCATGGCGGAGTCGTAACTCAGTTCTGGCCCGCGCAACGGCCGAAGACCTTGTGGGCAGCGTCGGGTCGTGGGTGCTCCGAGCCACGAGATTCACCGGCCGCGGTGGGGATGAAGCAGCTCCGGTGGCGGTGGGCAAGAGGAGTAGGCGGCGGCCGCCCGGGGATGGCCTAGAGTACATATCGGGTGGCGACGGGAGGGGCGCGAGTGGCGGCGGGAGGGGTGAGGAAGTCTTGGGGTGGGAATGGTCTGTTTGGCGGGCCAGGGCGGACAAAGCAAGGACAGAAGAGCTGTTTGCGCGTGTCCGTGGCCGACGCAAACCTGGCCCAAATTTGGGCCGAGAATGGGTCACGACAGACTGAAAAACGGACAACGTTCTGTTTGCGTCGCCGCGTTGGACCATGGTTTTCGGCCGTGCGGACAGGAACAGACACCGACGGACTCGATCCGTCGGCCCATTAGAGTTGCCCTTATTTCCATGCACTTGTCTCGGAGAGTACAATCTTGGATGTGAGGGCTTTAGCACTTTACCCCTTTATGGTAGAAAAGCGATATGTGGTAGGATGGTTAGTAGGGTGGTTGTACCCCTAGCCTACCAGAGTTCAAACTCCAGGTTTGACATTGGTCTTTCTCATATAGGCGGAATATTCTTCAGTGGGAGGCGATGTCGACGATGTTCCTGTCGACAGCGAGGCGCCTGTGGTGACTTCGTCAATTTCAAGACCAGACTCGCCGGCTCAGTCTCTCAGAGGTGCTCATAGGAGTACTATTACAGCCGTAGGGGACTGATCCAAACATCCATACAGCCTTGGTCTTACTATGGACTGCCTTTGTCCAGATTGCTGGCATCAACAGCACCGCTACAGTCGCCGCAGATGACAGAGAAGGTCGAAGAAGCATCGCCCCACCAGCGGTACTACTTGTGCAAGCGGTGTGGACTACGTACCTTAGTGTCAACATCATGTTAGGTCATACCAGCGATTACAGAAAAGCGGTGACGGAAATTGCATATGAAGAGGATCGACCGTTTACTCTGCCACTTATTAAAATCCTTGTCATTCTTTTGCCGTTTGTTCTCATCTTCGCCAAAATAATGTTCAAGTACTATGCCTGGTACAGTGCTAGACAATCATTTTCATTTGGACACAGTCCTCGTCTTGTTGTTGGATACATGATGGAGCAGCTACCAGCTGATAGCCAGCATGCCGCCAGTCAACAGCGCATACCTCCTCCACTTATAGTTTCAAGGGAAGACACTATGGTGGTAAGGAAGCAGCCTCATGGTTACCGGATAATGTGTAGTGTAGTATATCAGCAGGTCATCATAGGCTCTCAACGGTAAATAACAACAGATCAGGCTTCTTAGTGACCATTGACAAAGTGTGGGAGTTGGATGACACGCTTCTCAAGGCCACATCACAGCTCAAAGATGTATGTCTCTCATTTGCATTGTTCAAGATGATATGATGCCGCTTTGCAAGATACACCATCGCTGAAACTGCTGGATTCATCAAGGCCCGCGCCTTTGTATGGCATATGCTGCTTGAGGACAGCGAAGGTACTAGGACACTGGGGGTGATTGCGACCGAGCTTTCTTTTCTTCATGATTATTACTATTCATCCCTTCCCATCTCATACTCCAAAGACTGGCTGCCCATCTGGAGCATTTTCATTTCTCTCCTGAGCATTGGTTACTGCTTATTTGGGACAACTTTTCTGAGGAGATATGTACCAGGTCTTGGAGGCAGAGGGCAAATAGACCAAACAGGCGGAAGGCAAGTAAGGAAAATAGGCGGAGGGCAAATAAGCTGTTATGTGAGCTACACGAGTAGTGACTATTATGTAGGCACGAAGCTGGATGAAGTCTATTTTGGAAACTTATTGTTTGATTTGTTGCCGTTGCTTTCACTCTGTGCATTAGTCGTGCTTTCTGAGGTGAGGGACATTGCATCCTACATCTGCTCGAACTGGACTAAAGTAGCCCTGATGTGCCGCTATGTTTCTTGGTACATTGAGGAAATGGATTGGCCTGCTGCTGCAGTGTAGATGCAGGCTGGTGAGGCCTTGGCAGGATAATATGAACCAGTGCTCAATCATAGTGCTCCATCCAAGGAATTCAGGCCAGTGGCCCTTCTTAGGCGTATCATTCCCCTGCCCGAGCCAAAGAAGAGCGTCAAGGTACCCAGAGAAGTGAAGGCTGCCATTGTCGACACACTGAGAAGCAGCAGCAGGGGAGATGACCTCAGAAATGGCAAGATGTCTTGGCAACAACTGGGCATTCAAGTCAACGACAACTTCCTCCGGGCATGTGGCGCCCAAGGTACATCTGACACCTTGCTTGCTTGGCACATTGCTACAACCATCTTCGAGGCGAGGAACCCAGCCTTGCCGGCTTCTTCTCGGAGCGTCGCCATGCACCTGTCACGCTATTGCGCCTACTTGGTGGCGTACTCTCCCGAGCTGCTTCCCAACGACGACATATGGAGCAATAGCCTGTACAAGGCCACCAAGAAAGGTGCCGAGCTCGCCCTGCGTGACGCCGTGCCAATGGCGACACCCGAGCTGAAGTATCGGCAACTGGTGGAGCTGCTGAGTGCTGCAGGATCGAAGCATAAGGTGCTAAAGGAGGGTGCAAGGCTGGGCAAGCAACTGGTGGAGCTGATGAAGGCCCTGGCGGGGTTCTGGTGTGAGATGATCCTCTGCATGGCTCCTTCGGATAACCTCGACGGCCATGCGGTGGCCGTCGCCCGAGGCGGTGAGCTGATAACGCTCCTCTGGGCGCTACTCACCCATGTCAGTATTCCTGAGGCTGCCGTCGGCACCACCACCACCATGGGTACTTCTGCTTCTCCTGACATGGTCTAATTCAGCGCTCAATTATGTTTGGGCAGTGCACGTTGTTTCATTTTTTCGAAGAACATGATCTATTTTTGTTTCAACTTATAATACAGCCTGCCATTTCATATTGTTCTAAATTGATTTATTGATTTTGGTTGTAAGATTTTGCTGAGTGAGCATCTCGGCGTTACACGTCAACTGTGACACCATTTTCCATTAAATTTTAGTGAACTTTGTATTTCCGTTATGCATGTAATGGAAAGGGAAGTAGCCCGATTTGAAATAAACCGTAACACTCTTGAGTTATATCAGTGCTGTCACCTTTGTGTGCCAAAGGTAAACCTTGAGACCCCAAGGGACTTCCTCAGAGCTTAGCGCATTTTGGCCGTTGGATCGTTTCTTTGAGCGAATCTGGGTCGTTCGTTGGTTTTCACCGCGGCATATAAAAGGCACCCACGCGCGGTGAAAACCCTACACGCCAGCCGCCCCACGACCCGCCCTGTTTCGCGCCCTTTCTCCCTCACCACCAGCCGCTCCCTGACCCGCGTCTCCGTCCTTTCTCTGATGTTTTCTCAATCACCGCTCTCGATGGTACTTCACTTTGTATACTGTACATGAGCTGAAATGTAAATTTGGCGCCTCCTCTGTTTAAAAAAATTGACTGTGCAGCTGAAGAGTGATTTTTGCCACGGTTCGGTTCATCAGAAATTTCAGTTTGCCAGATGTCTTCCATCTCCCATACTGTCCACTAGCTTCAATATTCTTCTCGGCTCTTTTAGAAACCTTTAATGGTAGGATGATCAAGGGTTGATCCATAACTTCACCATAAATAAAAGGATACAAGTGATGTGACCTAAAGCGAAACTAAAGAGAAATTGCTAAATTTGCAAAAAAAATTGCTGATCTCCAACCAATATTTATTAGTTGCATGTTCTGCAATCAATTATGATAAGCATGCATTATTTTCCATTTTTGTGCATCAAGGTGCTAACCTGACCTAGAATAAGTGTTTACTACGTTATCAAGATGCATTGTTCAATGCCCAACAAGGGCAATAGCATGCATGTAACCGGCAAAATGTTGTTGAATATTTTAAGGATTCACATAACTCATTATCTCAAATTGAGAAGGCAAACATGAGTAATATCTCTCCTATTAACACTTGCTATATTATAAGCATGTGTATCAACAGACCGCATGAAGTATATGAATCAAGCTGACAGTCTGTTACCACACATGGTTTATTTCAGAATTAGAAACTTACCGGGTATCTAGCATGGAGAGGAAGATCTACTACAAGGTTACAGTCCATTGATGTGGTTGGCTTGAGTTCAAAATGAATTTCAACAGCTGACCGGTTGGACAGAGCTGAGGGTAGTTCAAGGTTTGTGTCTCCAAAAACAGCGACATCGAGGAAAACTGCAAGATAAAAAAGGAAATTAACATAATGTAAATGAGTGGTGATGTGGTTAACTTAGCTCAGAGTTCGGTTTCACCTTTCCGCTCAACAAAATGCTGTAGCTCAAATGGGTCAGCAAATACCCCACTCGGGAGCTTTTCAATTATCACCAAGTTGGCATCATAACATCAAGGGCTTTTACCACATCATTTTCGCAGTTACCAAATTTGAGTGATATACTAAACGGCGGTGGGAACCTTCACCGACCAGTTGCCGATGCACTTCTGAATGCACAGGCACATCAAGGTCATCAGCAAGTCCTTTACAAGAGTCAGCAAAGTCAGGTACTTCAGTTAAGCCATGATGTTGAGCAAACTGTCCCATCAAGGTGTTGAGATATGCATCAGCAATGTACGTCTTAGAGCAGGGCATACAATCGACGGATTTCTGGCTGTTGTCTACCTGTTCAGAACCGGAACTAAAACTTGTCAGCAAAATATCTAGCACACCAAAATTCAAAGTAGTACCTAAATGTATGGTATATCCTAATGCACAAACAATTATGCCTAATAGAAGTGACAAACAAGATACAGTGAGTTAACTACAACCAGAACACTGAATGATCAAATGCATCTAATGTGGGACAAATGAGTCAAAGGCTCTGAAAATGTAGTCCAACTCTAACATGGGATGGCTGCACAAATCCTACCGAGTTTTGTACATACGCTACATTACAAGATGACAAACAAGATATCAGCAGAACGGGGCCTCTATGGATTAATTTTTACCGCTAACCTTACCTGTGTTTTTTCTGCCTTCTATCTGAATTATCCATAGCATGGAAGCAACATCAGCTATGAAATTTTTTCGAACCGAAAACCAACAAATATCCTATCGAAAGAAACCCAGTCCGCCCACACGTACCTGCGCAGCCACTGAAGAACCGGAGACCAAAGCGGCCGCGAAAATCTCCACGGCGAGCAAGCACGGCCGAATCCTCACGGCCATGGCTTCGAACAGCGGCGCGCCCGGTCTCCACTCGTAACTTCGCCGTCGTTTGCCTGGTCGGAAGTGGAGACGCGCAGTTCCGGCCTGTGTGTAGTCGCCGGCCGTGGTCACCGGAAAGATACGCCGGCCGTGGTGGTCTGTGGTCGCCGGAGTGGCCGCGCCGTCCGGTGGTCAGGGATTTGATCTGATCGATCGATTGGGTTGGTTCGGTCCACACAGACAGACAGAGAGAAGTGTCCTTGTCAGAGAATTTACAAGATTGCCACAGGGGTATTGGTCACTTCACGGGGAAATTTTGTGCTGAAAAAAATCAGAATAAACTTAGATAAGAAATAGGGCAAATGATAAAGAGGCCAATCGAACATAGGCCGAATGATCAAATCATCAAATGCGAACTAATGTGCGGCAAATGCTTGAATTCCCTGCTGCGCCATGCAACATTGTATTATGTGTTACCAAACAAAAAACGAACAGATTGAATTTGAACACAAAAGAAATCATACCAATTCTATGTGACACAACCACAACAAAATTAGTTGTTCATTAGGGCGAAGTTCACTTTGGATCTCGGGTGCACATACTACTACTTTTCAGTGCCAATTCATGCAATTTTTGTTCAGTGACGCAATTACATGTCTATGGGTGTTCCCGCAAAAAGGCTCAGGGACACCCAATATATATTACATGGAAATATCGAAAAATAGAACCATATACACGCTTTACCTTGCGACAATGTTACACTCAAAGACGCTTTCGAGATCCGGTTAGCAAATGATGACGATTTCATGTCGCCATGGCACGAGCAGGGTATGAGCAGAGGAGCAGTACTTCAGTAATTTAGGGCCTAGTGCAAGCTCCTCATTCCAGCAGCAGCTGTTCCAACTCATCAAAGCCCTCTTTTTCATCGTGGAATTCTCCTGATTCGTCGTCCCCAGCCACCGTCAGTTCATCATGGGGAGATATACCGTTGTTTGGTAGAATTCTTCCTTCTGGGTATCCCACTCTTTGACGATTTCTTCTACCTTGTTACCCAGCAGTTTGTCATTCTGAAAGATGTGATTGACATCTTCCACATCAACACTTTGGCTTGCCTCTGTCAAGGTAAAAAGAAGGGCAGAAGGATAGGGGTATGGTCAATGATAAATTCAAGGCTAATAAAATTTCAGATGATATAAGATGATGGCAACAGATAAGAACCTGTGTACGATAGTTCTTTGGCTTTAGCATAGTCCATTGACAATTTCTTGATGTTATCAAGTTCAAGCTCCACACCCTCAATGCAGATTGATGTGTCAGTAACAGAAAAGAACATGAGTATCATGGCTAACAACATAGTAATTCTTAACTATTAAATGGAATGATTACAGCATGCGCCAACCACAAACATTGGCAGAACAGAGGGGATAGACACGGAGGTGAAATAAAAATAAATGATAACATTAACCCTATGTGGCAATGCCCCGAAGTGTGTTAAATGAAATAAAAGAGGGCATGAAAGGAAATAGAAGAAATGGTATATGTAAAGCGATTAAACTTACCAAGTCTCTGTGTGTGTAACTTCCTAGTTTAGTATTTGCAGACAACCTGAAGCATAAACATAACATTCAGAATATTAGCAAGTAATAAATAATGTGTTCTTGTTCGCACAGAAAGAATATGGCGAAGGAACAGCTTACACTACCCTGCAAGAAGAAAACACATATATATGCTAATGATGAATAGCTGACAGATGGTTGAGAAGAAAGTTCACGTACTTGTCACAGGCAAATTTCACCCGTTTATTCTGGAAGGCATTCAATTCATCAACCTGCTTGGCCCCATGGTCACCAAGCAAATTGATGAACCCAAACAAAAACATGCCTTTGTCTAGCATCCTTTTGACAAGTGATGGTACGAGACCAAGTCCACTCTGCTTAGCCTCAACGACGAAGTCTTTGATTTCTTGGACTCCTCTGATGCAATCACATGTTCAGTACATTGATCTTCAAACTCCAATAAGCCTTAAATTAGTGACTAAAATATAAAACCTTACCAAAAGACGGATAAATTTTAAAATGTGGCTTATATGGTTGGCACTCATAAAGACAGTAAAGGCAGTACAGCCCAGCCAACCTTCGAAATAGAGAACTTTGGGAAGTCATATGGCCTATATACACAATAAAGGGAAAATGCATCAGCAGCGAGTGTTGCAAAAAATATTATCTGTGGGTGAAGAGCCAATTTCCAGGAAATCATACCCTACCGATGCAATGCAAAAAGAGTGACTGCATGAAAACACCCGAGTTGGTCTTGGGTCTGCCTTCATAGATATAAGAAAATTTCTTGGCCATCCACACTCTCTTGAAATCGGTGAATGACATGCAGTTTTCCAAGCAAACAGAGAAAGGATGCTACTTATTTAACATGGAACAGCTAGACGAACTGCATGAAAGACAAAAGTTACCTTGGCATAATCATCTACCAGCTCGTCAATATCCAGCTTGAAAGGAGCAGGATCCATACTACGGTTTAGGCCAAACGTCAATCTGAATCCAGAAACAGCTATTCACTTCAATAATAAAGGACAAAATATGTAATATACTGAAACAGATATTGTCTATCAGAGAATACAATAAAGATCCTAAATCATGCAGCTATCTTTCTGCAGTTTGATTGTTCTTCCTATAACTGGACATTTCAGCTTGATTTTCTAGACTACCTTGTGTTCTCTCCCTACTATCACTACATCACCTTCTTATCAATTAGGCAGCACCTTTTTTTGAAGGTAAACGGGCAGTTGTTCTACCAAATCAATTAAGAGGAGAGAATAGTCTGTTACAAGCTAGGGAGGAACTAGCCGAAACAAGAAGCTAGGGAAAATAAAAGGGAACATAGAAAACTAGGTGGACTACTCCCAAAAAACATCAGACCCGCTGCCTGACTCAAGATGGGAATCCCCACGCTCAACATCCTGAAGATAGGAGCCCAATAGCAGCAAGTCATCCTTGATGGAATCTACAAGGTTAACCTCGGTGGTTGCCTTCTGGTGAAAGACGCGCCGACAGCGCTCTTTCCAAATATGCCAGGTTCCATAGATTGCGACAAGCAGCTCATCCTTTGTCAACTTCTCAGTCATGAAAATCCACCACTCCTCCGACGAGGAGAATTGGTTTCTCTGAACCTGCAAGTATTGACATCCAGTCCACTCGGCCAACATATGCCAGATGGTGCAAGCAAAAGGGCAGGTCAACACCAAATGGATTGCAGTTTCAGATTCTTGGTCGCACAATGAGCAGGAGGCGGCGTGGTCAATTCCACGGATATGTAGCTGATCATCCGTAAGAATACGCTGCCGCAGCCAAAGCCACATGAAAAACTTGCACTTTGGCTGAACTCTGGCCTTCCACAATTTGGAGTAATTGATAGTGGTGAAGGATCCAATGAATTGGATGCTATATGCTGAGCTAGAACTGTATTGCCTAGAAGCCGTGACCTGCCATGTAATATTGTCCTCTGCATCCAGTAGGTTGACCCCTTGCAGTTTAATCCATAAGGCAGTGAATTCGCGAAGTTGGATTTCCGTTGAGATTCTTTGGAACCCAGTCATCCACCTGTCATTTGCCATGCCCTGTTGTACTGATAGATTCTTTAGTCGAGACAATTTGAAAAGGCTGGGGGCAATATCAGCAGGAGCAGTTCCGTCCAACCACTTTGATGACCAAAATTTGGCGATGTCCCCCCTTCCAATGGTAATTTTGGTGCATGCATCAAAGAGGGAGGAGTCAACCTTGTCACATGGAACCTTGGTTCCAATCCATGGTTTGTTTCTATCTTTCCATTCATACCACTTCCAACGAAGCCTCAAAGCCCTGCTAAATAAGTTTAGATCCAAGACACCGAGCCCCCCCCAAAGCTTTGGGCTTGCAAACATTCTTCCAACTAACCAAGCAGATTCCTTTAGTGTTTCCATTGTTTCCAGTCTTGGATTTCCACATAAAATCTCTTCTAATCTTATCTATTTTCTTAATCGCCCACTTTCCCAATTTAAACACTGTCAACATGAAAATAGGGATGGCAGAAAGAACTGAGTTAACCCACGTCAATCTAGCAGCTGCATTCATGAGCTTGCCCCGCCACCTTGGAAGCCTTGCTGCCACTTTATCTATATATGGCTGCAGCTCTCCTTTAGTCAGCTTTCTGTGATGAAGAGGTAACCCCAAATACTTGCATGGGAAACTAAGAATTGGCACGGGCAGCGGCTGAAGCAGTGGGCTGATCTCCTGTGCTGTGCACCTAATCGGGTAAATGGCGCATTTATTCAGATTTGCCTTCAGTCCAGAAGCATCTCCAAACAACTTAAGAAGTTCAGCAATTACATCAATATCTTCTGCATTGGGATTGAGAAATATCACGACGTCATCTGCATATAAGCTTGTTCTGAGAGGAGCAGATGGCAGCGGGATTGGGGAGAGGGCCTGAGCTTGTTCAGCCTTGTGAATCAACCAGTGCAGCGGAGCAATTGCAATGGTAAAAAGCATAGGCGACAACGGGTCTCCCTGACGCAAACCACGCCTATGGCTTATTTTGCGACCAACCAATCCATTTGCCAAAACCTTGGATGAGGAAGAGCTCCACAACAAAGATATCATGTCCCTCCATCTAGGACCAAAACCTAGTTTGTCCATCAGCTCTATCATATACTCCCAGGACACTGAATCAAAGGCGCCTTCAATATCCAACTTAAGGAATAGTGCTGGCCTCTTTTTGGAGTGTAGGTGCTTGATCGAATTCTTAACATACAAGAAATTATCATGTATACTCCTTGTCTTTATGAATGCACTTTGGCTGTGCGGAATCATTTCTTGCAAGCAAGGAGCTAATCTGTTTGCCAGCATTTTGCACAAAATCTTGGAGACTAAGTGCATTAGACTGATAGGCCTATAGTCCTTCACCTTAACTGCCTCGTCACTTTTTGGCAAAAGAGAGATATGTGCAGTATTCAGCCGGTGCCATCTTCTCCCCCTTAGGCTGTGGAATTGGTTCACTGTGTGCAGCAGGTCATTTTTTATCAGAGCCCAACACTTCCTGTAGAACAAAGCAGAGTATCCGTCAGGTCCTGGTGCCTTTCCCACAGGTAAACCAAAAACTGCAGCTTTTAGTTCTTCCTCAGAAAATTGTTGATTTAGGTGAGAAAGATCTTGTCTTGGTAGGTCAAAAGCGTCCCAATTGATCAGGGACGGAGGAGGGGGGGACGAGCAGGGGCTAAGCCCCCCCCCCATGAATCTGATTTTCTTCATAATCATGCCACTAATCACACATATACTTAGTGATTCTAAACCATTTCGCCCCCTCCAACAAGATTTCGCCCCCTCCAAGCATTGTGGCTGGCTCCGTCCCTGCAATTGATTGTGTGTGGGCGAGCAGAGGATGTACCCAGAGCACCTTTGAAGTGATCATACAAGGCATGCTGCTTATGTTCCTCGACCGTCAGATGTCCTGTATTTGTGTGAAGCACAGGGATAAAGTTTTTCCTCCGACGTCCATTGGCTTTTAGATGAAACAACTTCGTGTTGGCATCAGCCACCCCCACCCAAGTGATGCGAGATCGTTTCCTAATTCTTGGTCTTGAGATCGCCGCGAGCCCAACAATCTTCTGCTTTAGAAACTATCGCAATGCAATCTCCGTGATCGTCAACTCTCTTCTTTCCTGTATGGAATCCAGTCCTAGAATCACCTGCTCAGCCACTATCGTGAGTAATTTGATATTGCCAATACGATCACGGCTCCATCGCCTTAGCGCCTTGGCAGTCCTGTTGAGCTTGATGTGAAGATTACGGATTGCGTCCCCGGGCACCACTGTCCTGTTCCATGCAGCCGCGACCGTGCTACTGAAACCCTCCTGCTTTACCCAGTATTCCTCAAACCGAAAGCCACGGAAAGACTTGAAATTTTGCTGCCCAGTCAACACCATCACACTGTGGTCAGACATCGAGGAGGTAATCACACGAAGATGAGATTGGGAGAACAAGAGCCTCCACTCCACCGAGCCGAAGAAGTGATCAATCTTTGATTGGGTGTGAGGCGCCCCAGCGCTTGTCCAGGTGAATTTTCGCCCATATAATCGTAATTCATCTAAATCCAGATGGTTCAAAGCTGCACGGAAGCTGGCAATCAGTCGTCGATTGATGTTGGCCGAGCTCTTATCTGATTCCTTCACTAACAGGTTAAAATCGCCCAATAGCAACCATCCAGGTAAGACTGAGTTCTTCAGATCTTTCAGTTCATTGATGAACAAAATCTTGTCTTCATTAGTCTGTGGCCCATAAACCGCAGTCAAAGTCCAGGACTGACCTGTGGCCCTCATCTTGATGTTGGCAGAAACAGTATGGGCAGTATTACTTGGATCAGTTAACTCAAAATAATCCACCGAAGCAGCCACAATTACACCTCCCCGAGTGCCATCAGCTGGCAGGTAACAGAAATTGTCCACAAACTGTGAGCCCATTGATTCAGCAATTATGGCATTATCAACCAAAGCCAATTTGGACTCCCGGATGCACACTATCGTTGCCCTTTGTTGGCACACCTGATCTTTCAGCACCTGACGTCTTGCCGGGTTGTTCAGTCCCCGCGGGTTCCAATTCAGAATGATGCAGTTGTTGTCAGCCATTAAGAAACAAGAGAGACATCTGATTCTGAAAACTCAGTTCTCGGACGCAGGGGGCCTAGGCAGTCTTGTGGCCTCTCGCCTTCCTTGGCCGACTGAAGAGCCTGCAACTCCCTTTCCCCTAGTCTTCATCGTGTTCACGTGTCCCAGCAGAGCATGGACCGCCTGCACCTCCAACTCCGACAGCGGGTCCTTGAAGAGTGCGAGGAAACGCTACAACAATTCCTCGTCCGAATCTCTGCCATCGCCTTCTTGACCAACGGGGATTCCCCATTTCTTCCTCAACACATTGCGTGCCTTCTCTATTGTTCCGATCGCCGGCGTGGAGAGGCCAGCGATCCTCTCCCACGAACACTTGATGGGGTGGGCCTGACCGCCGCCGTCCTAGGATGGACGACCGGCGAGGCTGGAAACTGGGATAGGATGGGAGCTTGAATCTCGGCGACGACCATCGTGGAGAAGGAGGGAGTTGTGTTGACTTGATCTGAATCCTGGTCCGGTTGAGCAGAGTTGTCGTCGGTTGCGGGCTGCATGTTCTGGAGAGCTTGAGGCCCTAACACATTATTAGCTTGGGCCTCCAAAGGCCCAACCACCTCACCATCTTGAAACACCTGAACCAACGCAGCGTCATGTGGCCCGCCATGATCTTCTGCCTGAGGGGCCTTCTCCACCTCAGCACCTGTGGGCCCCAGAATGACATTGACCACTAGTACATCCGCCAGAGGGACATGATGGGTCGTAGTCAAACTTGCCTCCTTTGTTGTAGTGTCCTCCAAAGCCCCGGACGCAGTGTCCATGAGGCCAGCGGTAGCACGCTGGTCCAGAGCCGCAGCATCGCAGGATTCAGAGACATGAGAAAGGCTAAGGTCCTCGTCCGACACAAGGAAAGGCAGCCGAACCGTGTTTCTCGGAATGGCACTGCAACTGCTGCATTGTCTCTCTCGCGCCCTCTGGACCATCATCCGTGACCCGCGCGCCAGCTGTAGGGAATCAGGGTAGGCTACGCTAGCACAAATCAAAATTTCTACCGCGATTATCCCAAGGAACCCCTGCAAGTAATCGATCACGGAGCACGAATTACCTCTCGACGCGCAGTGCAGCGGAAGACTGTCGATGTAGCGCGCCGATGCCATGTAGTCGTACTACTCCTTCTCCTTGCGATCCCATGAACAGCACCTCGCGGATCCCATGAACGGATCGTCCAAGCGTCCCAAGTGTGACGCCTCTATCGGTATCCACACATACAGGGATGGAACACCGCGGTCAGCGTGCTAGCTCCGAAGGCGCGATCTGGTGGAGAGAGTGCGGCGGCTAGGGTTTCCCTTGGCATGCCTTTTGCTGCCCACTCATCTCTTATATATAGTCCTCCTAATGGGCTTCTATATTAGAGGCCCATTAGCACTATAAACCCAATAAGAGATGGATCATATCCAAACTCTGTTCCATACCCCTTAAGTGTGTGACCCTATAGGTTCACGTATAGATGGACATGGCGCGAGTACACTGCTCGACCAATAATCGGTAGCGGCCTCTAGCAAGACGTGCCGACTCCCAAATACACGTAAAGATCATATCGGACGAACCTTACACAATATTGTACACTTGTTCCTTTTGCCTCACGATATTGATTAAGCTCAAGGTGAGAACTTGTCATCCTTGTAATAGCTCGATCATCTTTCTCGATATCCATGACGCGGAATCCCTGAAACACGGTTAACACTTAACCGAGAGTACGGCCATACATTTTCTGGATCCAGTCATTCGAGTGGCCAAGATATATCTCTCCGTTAGACGGAGGGCAAATCCCATCTTGATCAACCATGACTTGCAGCATGTTTCGTGACAAAACCAAAGCTACCTTTATAGCTACCCTTTCACGGTGTAGCGTTGGATAGCCCCAAAGTAAAGCCCTTACACATCCCAAGCTCACGCGAAGATCTCAGGTCTAAGGAATCAGCATACACATTGTATGAGATCAGCTGATGACATGAAAGAATAGATATTCTCACAGTGTCTCATGGTGGGTCAGTCCAACTCCATGTTCATAGCACGAGTCCACATTAATGATCGACATCTCCATGTCAATGATCCGTGAAACATGATCATCTATCAATACATGTGCTAGTCACTAAATCATATGCCTCCCTCATATGATTGTTGACCAGGAACCTATTTAGAGTAACATCATAGAGATAATGGGTTTCACAAATGAATCACGTATTCATTAACCAATATCATGATAGTTTATTCAAGGGACGGAATGACAATTATTCTTTTGTCAGAGATTCATAAACATGTGGAAATATCATCATCAATATGATTGCCTCTAGGGCATATTTCCAACACCAGCGCCCCGTGCCGAAACTGCAGAGGCCGGCAGGGAGCCGTTAGGGTGTGCACCATCAGCAGACGGAGCGCCGTAAGCAGCGCAAATCACCTCCAATGCCCGAGCAGAAGGAGCACCGTCATCTCCGCCGTTGATCTCCAGTGGGGGATACGTCTCAAACGTATCTATAATTTTTGATGTTCCATGCTTGTTTTATACCAATTGCTACATGTTTTGCATCTACTTTATATCACTTTTATACATTTTTTGGGACTAACCTATTAACAAGATGCCGAAGTGCCAGTTCCTGTTTTCTGCTGTTTTTGTATTCCAGAAAAGCTAGTCTGGAAATATTCTCGGAATTGGACGAAACTACACGGGGGTCCCTATTTTTCCAGAACTCACCTGACGGAGCAAAGGAGCAACAGAGAGGGCCACCAGGAGGCCACACGCACCTAGGGCGCGGGCCCCCCTTCTGCCGCGCCCTAGGGTGGTGTGGGCCCCTCGGGGTCTCCAGCCGCCGCCCTTTCGCCTACTTATTCCCCCCGACGCGAAAACCCTAAGCCTGAGCAAATATCCACGAAAAGTTCCAGAGACGCCGCCCCGTCAACCCTAGCTCGGGAGGGTTCAGAACCTCTTCCCGGCACCCTGCCGGAGAGGGGAATCGTCACCGGAGGCTTCTACATCGCCATGCCTGCCTCCGGAGTGATGCGTGAGTAGTTCATCCTTGGACTACGGGTCCATAGCAGTAGCTAGATGGTTGTCTCTCCACTTTGTGCCATCATGTTTAGATCTTGTGAGCTGCCCTACATGATCAAGATCATATTATTGTAATGCTACATGTTGTGTTTGCTGGGATCCGATGAATATTGAATACTATATCAAGTTGATTATCAATTTATCTTATATGTTATTTAAGATCTTGCATGCTTTCCGTTACTCGTAGATGCTTTGGCCAAGTAGATGCTTGTAACTCCAAGAGAGAGTATTTATGCTAGATAGTGGGTTCATGCCTCCATTTAACCTGGGACAGTGACAGAAAGTTCTAAGGTTGTGGATGTGCTGTTGCCACTAGGGATAACCTAACGATGCTATGTCCACGGGCATATGTGTTTGTTTACATTACGCTTTACTTAATGCAATTATCCGTTGCTTGCAACTTAATACCAACGGGGGACTCGGATGACAACCCGGCGGTGGATTATTAGTCATAGATGCTGTTGGATAACGGTCTATGTATTGTCGTAATGCCCAATTAAATATCATAGTAGTCATCATGTCATGTATATGCATTGTCATGCGCTCACTATTCGTCAATTGCCCAGCTGTAATTTGTTCACCCAACATGTTAGTTATCTTTTATGGAGAGACACCACTAGTGAACTGTGGACCCCGGTCCATTCTTTTACACTGATTAAACAACCACAAACTGCAAACTGTTCCTTTTTCATTCTCTGCAATTTAATACTCATTTTCCACACATACGTTTAATCCTTTGTTTTCAGCAAGCCGGTGAGATTGACAACCTCACTGTTTCGTTGGGGCAAAGTATTTGATTGTGTTGTGTGCAGATTCCACGTTGGTGATCGTATTGCACCGTGCGAGCCACCAACAACCTTCTGAAGAGTTGCTGCTCCTACTGGTTCGATAACCTTGGTTTCTTTCTGAGGGAAAACTTGCTGCTGAACTGCATCATACCTTCCTCTTGGGGTCTCCCAACGAGCGTGTGATTCACGCCATCAAGCTCTTTTTCTGGCGCCGTTGCCGGGGAGACAGCAGTCTTCTGCAAGGGGAGTTTCACGCTTCCAATCTCTTTACTTTGTTTTTGTCTTGCTTAGTTTATTTTATTTTATCTTGTTTGCTTTCAATTATCAAAAACACAAAAAAATTAGTTACTTGCATCTAGTTTACTTTCAAGTTATTTTCTGTCCTGTTTTTAATTCTGCTAAAATGAGTACTCCTGAGAACACTAAGTTGTGTGATTTCACTAGCACGAACAACAATGATTTCATATGCACACCTATTGCTCCACCTGCTGCTTCAGCAGAATTTTATGAAATTAAACCTGCACTTTTAAATCTTGTTATGAAAGAGCAATTTTCTGGTGTTAGTACTGATGATGCTGCTGTTCACCTTAATAACTTTGTTGAACTTTGTGAAATGCAAAAGCTCAAGGAAGTAGATGGTGATATTATTAAACTGAAACTTTTTCCTTTCTCCTTGAGAGGACGTGCTAAAGAATGGTTGCTATCTTTGCCTAGAAATAGTATTGATTCATGGACTAAATGCAAAGATGCTTTTATTGGAAAATATTATCCTCCTGCTAAGATTATTTCTTTGAGAAGTAGCATAATGAATTTTAAGCAATTTGATAATGAACATGTTGCTCAAGCATGGGAGAGAATGAAATCATTGGTTAAAAATTGTCCCACTCATGGACTGACTACTTGGATGATCATCCAAACCTTCTATGCAGGATTAAATTTTTCTTCAAGGAATTTATTGGATTCGGCCGCTGGAGGTACCTTTATGTCCATCACTTTGGGTGCTGCAACAAAGCTTCTTGATGATATGATGATTAATTATTCTGAGTGGCACACCGAGAGAGCTCCAACAGGTAAGAAGGTAAATTCTGTTGAGGAAACCTCTTCCTTGAGTGCCAAAATTGATACTATTATGTCTATGCTTGCAAATGGTCAAACACATGTTGATCCAAATAATGTTCCTTTAGCTTCTTTGGTTGCTCAAGAAGAGCATGTTGATGTGAACTTCATTAAAAATAATAACTTCAACAACAATGCTTATAGGAATAATTTTGGTAATAGCAATTATAGGCCCTATCCTTCCAATAGTGGCAATGGTTATGGAAATTCCTATAGTAACTCCTATAACAATAATAAGAGTGTACCCTCCGATCTTGAAGTTATGCTTAAGGATTTATTAGTACACAAACTGCTTTCAATAAAACTGTTGAGGAGAAATTTGGGAAAATTGATGTGCTTGCCTCTAAAGTTGATAGTCTTGCTCTTGATGTTGACTTGTTGAAACTAAAGAACCTGCCTCATGATGTTAAAGAGAGCAAAACTCTCAATGCTATACAAGTTAAAATTGATAACAATGTGAGGATGTTAGCTGAATTGCATGCTAGATGGGAAAGAGAGGATGAAATTGCTAGAAAGAATAATATTGCTAGAGTTTATACTATTACTACTTCTGAAAATGCTTCAAACTCAAGTGTTAGCAAACCTCCTACCATTAATGGCAAGATAATTGGTGTTGGTAATGTTTCCACTTCTATTGCAAAATGTCCTAAATTGCCTGATAACTCTGAAACTGTCCTTGATAAAGATGCTGAAATTTCTAGCAATAAGGAAGATAATAACTCCATTACTTTTGATAATAATGACTTTGATTTTGATGGTTGCAATATTTCTGAAGTAATTAAGTTCTTGCAAAAGCTAGCTAGAAGTCCTAATGCTAGTGCTATAAACATGGCTTTTACTAAACATATTACTAATGCTCTCATGCAAGTTAGGGAAGAAAATTAAAACATGAAGCTTCTATCCCTAGGAAGTTAGAAGATGGTTGGGAGCCCATCATTAAATGAAATTGAATGACTTTGATTGCAATGCTTTGTGTGACCTTGGTGCTAGTATTTCTGTTATGCCTAAAAGATTATATGATATGCTTGATTTAGCACCTTTGGAAAATTGTTACTTGGATGTTCACCTTGCTGATTCTACCATTAAAAAACCTTTGGGAAGAATTGATGATGTTCTTATCATGGTTAACAACAATTATGTCCCCGTTGATTTTATTGTCTTGGATATTGAATGCAATCCATCATGCCCTATTGTGCTGGGAAGACCTTTTCTTAGAACTGTAGGTGCTATTATTGATATGAAAGAAGGGAATATAAAATATCAATTTCCTCTCAAGAAAGGTATGGAACACTTTCCTAGGAAGAAGATTAAGCCACCTTATGATTCTATTGTTCGAACAAATTACAATGTTGATGCTTCTTCACTTGGTAATACTTGATGCATGCTTTGTGCCTAGCTAAAAGGTGTTAAAGAAGCTTATGGGAGGCAACCCATTATTTTTACTTCTGCATTTTTTTCTTTTACTAGGAAAGGTGCCCGTGCGTTGCAACGGGAGAAAAAAATTCCACTGTCCACATTCTGCCTCATATTTGACCAACTCGTACATCAGTAATGTTAGTTCACTCTTTCATCTTGCAACTGCCAAATGAGCTCCACTCACACCACCATCGTCAAATCAGCATGACCTCTTGAGGAAAAGTCCAGTTGTAACTCTTGAGCTGGTCGGAGAAGAACGAAGCTGCGGAGGCGATTGTCAACCGCGCTCCTCGATGTTGGAGCGCCCTCCCTGATGATACCGAAAAAAAGGTTATGAAAAATAAAGTGATCGAACCTGAACCAGTCATTTAGCCAAAAAACCCATGAACAAAATCAAAGAAATCAAATAGTCTTCCTCTCATGTCCTCTTGTAAAAGATCAAAAACTTTGCTGTTTCACGGATCGGATAATTCTGCCCATGATTTACACCAACATTGCCCGAGCTTCAGCACCAAGAGGGGCATCAATCTACCTTCAGCCGATGCACATAGGGTGGTATCCAAGAACTTGAGCTTCTTCGAGTGAATTATGCAATGCACTTGGCTCATGTTTTGCCACGCCTTGAACTGCCAGGAGAGAATTAAACCTGGAACATGTCCGTAACCAACTACCCAGCTCCTGATTTTTACGGATGCTTTCCAGCTTATACGAAGAATGCATGCTCCGGATGGACTTGTGCTTCTTGATATAATCAGCACCTCTCCAAATACATGTTGAATTGAGGCTGTAAGCTTTAGCTGTTTCCAGGATAGTGGGCAAGCTGAAGTAGGAGAAATCTGATGATCATTCAGCTATGCAAAGAAAATTTCTGTTCAACATACCAAGCAATAACATGGTTGACGGAAAATCCAATGCTTACACAAATTTTGCATACCAGATTAGCAAGCTGGCCGACGGCTTTATAGCCGATCTGCACGATGACGGCCAAGGTGGCTGTGATTTTCCGGCGTGTACACGGTGAGGGAGGCATGTATGGTCTGGGTGGAGACCGGTGTGGGGAATCGAGGTTGGAGACGAAGGTGGCCAACACGCACGAGAACGGCGAGAGGAAATTTTAAAAAACGCGTACAGTTGGATTATTAATTATTTCCTTCGTGTAAGTATTTCAGTTCATATGCATACACATATGGCCATAGGTGCTTTAATGTTTCACCATAAGAATTTCAATGTACAACGTCGACTGTACGTTACAAATAAACATGGTGCATATCAGAATTAAATACCTCAACATCGAGATGCACCTTATACTGATTTCCTAGCCAGTTGAAGTGAACTGAGCCAGATCGTGCCTTGGCCAACAAATAACAAATAGTGCGTCGCAGAATTACATACCTCAATATCGACATGCACGTTCTTCTGATTTCCTAGTCAGTTAAAGTGGACTGATTCCGATCATGTCCTGGCCGACGCTACGGCGTGGCATGAGGAGCATACGCTTCCGGCAATCCGACATCCAGCAGGGTATTTGAACACGCATCAAACGATGCCTCCATGGCCATGAACGCCGGTGGTACTGCTTGGTGGGGCCTAAGGCTTCGTCTTGCCGCAGCCGGCCGCCGGCCGCCGGCACATTTCTGATGTTTGTTAACCGTGATGTAGCAACTTCGATCAAACGTGGCCCACTGTTTGTATCATCGACGCCAGTTTCAGCAGCCCTGTGCGAGTCATAGCCCCGATCTGATCTTTGGATGCTGCAACAGCGCCGTCGCATACTCAACTACTTATCTCTCGACAGAGCCGACGGCCCAATCTGATCTTTGGATGCTGCAACAACGCCGCCGCGTACTCAACTATCTCTCGACAGAGCCGACGGCCGGGAATTTTTTTGGACGGCAGAGCATGACTGCCGACTGTGGTACAGTGGAGCATTGCGATCCGCGTGCATGATCGGTCGAGTTCTTCCGGCTGTATGGTCGCGGGTCATTTGATCCGTCGCGTCAGGCCTCGGCTCGTCGTGTGAGGGTTCGCGGTGCCGTTCCACCGGAATATCATCACGCTGGACGTGATGGTGCCTTCAATCCGCCGACGGACTGCTATCGTGGCTTGGATAGATGTTCAAAGTTGACCCGTTTCACTATTCCTAATCGTAGGAGCCACTGAAGTACGCGCATGAGCAAAGGCGTGGCCGCGATGCTGATTAGCCGGAGTCACGCCGCGAACCTGATAGCCAACGTAGGCCGGCCGGCCGGCCGGAGAAAATCGCCCCGCGCGTTTCCATGTCGATGTCATGGCCTTGGCCTAGTTCGAGGACGGGAGTAGACGATGTCTCGATCTTCTAGATATATAGAGGAGTAGACGTCGATATCGAATCAGTGTCGGTTGTCGTAATCAACGATGGCTCTTTACACGGCCGGCCCATGGAACGATCAATCAGAGAGAAACACGATCGGGGCCGGCCCATGGAACGATCAATCGGAGAGAAACACGATCGGGCACACGACAAGGATTCCAAACCAAAGAGACGTCCGTAAATCTCAGAAAAAAAACAGGCGTCCGTATGTGGCTTCCAGTCAACGGACCGAAGCATTGTTGGATTAGAAAACTCCTTCCTTTTCTTAGCTATCGATGATGGATTGAAAAAAAAACAGGCGTCCGTACGTGGCTTCCAGTCCACGGACCGAAGCATTGTTGGATTAGAAAACTCCTTCCTTTTCTTAGCTATCGATGATGGATTGACTCGGGCCGAAACGTTTTTTTAATTTGAACCGTTACTATCCACTTATTGGTGGCATGGTGGGTAAATATGTGATTTGGTGGAGGGCAAAATCGGCAAAAAAAATGACGTACCGCAAGAAACCTTAATGCTTTTATTATTAGGTAATAGATTGAGTCAAGGAGGATGTTTACTTCTGTAGCAACTCCTTTGTATCTTTATTTTCTCGCATTGTTGTGCCAAGAGTAGCCTCTAATGTTAAGACGATGCTTAATTTTGATTGCTGCGCAGAAACAGATTTTTGCCGTTCACTGTACGAAATTCCTAAAATCACCAGATTGTTAATTAAATCTGATATTTTTTTGTCCGTAATCTTTATGAATTTCTGAATCTTTCATTAGTCTAGAGTTTTTAGATCTGAGCGTCGTAAGTGTCTTGAAAAAATTCGGCTTTGCGGTCTGTTCTGTTTTAGACAGATTATGCCTTTTTATTTTGCATTCTCTCTTTTACTAGTGTTGAGTAAAATTCTTTTTTGGGTGGAAGAGCTTCACATAATATCAGTGGCTGTAGCTAATGTTTAAAGTAACAAGTCATATTGCGCCTATATAGAACATGTGAGTTTTTGATTATGCACTAACCCTCTAATGAGATCTACTTTGAGTTTGGTGTGACAAAAGTTTGAAGGGTCAATAGAGAAGGATGATATAATAGGATCAAGAAGAGTGAAGAGTTTAAGTTTGGGGAGGCTCCCATGGATCTCCCCAGCATATTTCAAGAAGACTCAAGCGTCTAAGCTTGGGATGCCCAAGGCATCCCCTTCTTCATCGTCAAAATTATCAGGTCATCTCTAGTGAAACTATATTTTAATTCTTTCACATCATATGTGCTTTTCTTGGAGCATCTGTGTGCTTTTATTTTCAGTATTGCACTTTTATTTTCAATAAAGCTTGCCTGGACCCTAGCATTCTTGATTGGGAGAGAGACACACTCCGCTTTTTCATGAGAATACTCCTATTCTTCACTTATATTTGTTGAGTATTTATATCTAGCGCTGTTCAGCTTTTAGCTCTTGTTTTCATGTATCTCTTGTCAGAGCTATTAGCTTTCTTTTGTAGAATGTAATCTCTTGCTTCACTTATATTTGTTTGGAGAGTTGATTAAATAAGTTGATTGGTGTTTGGTTGGTTCAGAAAATGTTGCATGTGGTAATTGGTATAAGGAAAAACTTGCTTAATCTTGTAGATCACTAATTTGGATAACTTGATGCTTGTCAATTGTTTTGAGTTAACAAGTAGATCATGATTAAATTGTGCATCACATGAGTTAAGCCTATTAGTGAAGAACTATCGTAAACCTTGTTGAAAATTTGGTTTGCATCGGTGGTATCTCTAAGGTCTAGATATTTTCTAATAACAGTGTTTGGTTAACAAGGAAGGCGGTATGAAGTCTTATAACGTTTGCAATATGTTTGTCATATAAACTTGGTGTACGGGTTGATATTCTTGTTTGCTTACATAACCTTGCTAGCCTAAACTCTGTACTGAGAGGGAATGCTTCTCGTGCATCCAAATCCTTGAGCCAAAATCCATGCCATTTGTGTCCACCATAACTACCTATATGTGTATTTCCTTGCCACTTCAAGTAAATTTTTCATGTGCTACCTTTAAATTATTCAAAATATTATTATTCCCTTTTTGTGTCAATGTTTACTAGCTCATGAGGAATTAGTGTGGTTATTCTTTATTCTATTTGTTGAATGGACTTTTACACCTGGACTAGTGGCATATACATCCACTTATCCAATAACTTGCAAAAAGAGCTGGCAACGGGGTGCCCAGTCCCAATTAATTACAACTTTAACCAATTAATTCTCTTCACACTTTTGCCTTGACTCATCAGTCAGCAATGACAAACAGTGAAATACCTGAATGTGTGTAAACCAAAGAGAAAGAGGGATGATCTGCCTTGCTGGTAGAAATAACGTCCTTCATGGGAGCCGCTCTTAAAAGTCCGTTTGACAGGTAGAATACTGTTCTCACCCGCTACCATTCGTTGACAATTAACAAACACCTCTCAAAAATAGATACTCCTCCATTGTGGCGCCCTGACCCGACTGTTATACAGTGATGCTGTGTGTCACCGGTTAAGCGATACAACCGGAGGTTATGGTTTACCAATCCCCGGCCAAAACCTTTGGCAGGCGTTGCTCGGAATGGATCATCGGCAACGCAACACCCCGATTGATGCCTTAACACAGGCACAACTCTCAATGCATAATAGAGAGACCAAGACTTGTGAACAACTGGCACATCACATACTTTACGACACAAATCATTATAGTTCAACTCTTATAATAGAGAAAGATAGCAAATGACAACCAGAGGTCACAGACCCAACATTACAACATGCGGAAGCGAATTAAGTTGTTCTAAACAACAAGAACCAAATTATGGCCTAAGAGGCCTACAGATAAACATCCAGCGCCAGCTGCTCCGGGATGTCCCAAGCTGCCACCTGGGAACCCCAGACTACTCGTCGACGTCCACAAAGAACCCACCTTCGAGGTCGGTGAAGTCCTCCTCTGAAACAAAACAAACGACGTTGAGTTCGACGAACTCGCAAGATTATATAGAGAGCTTTAGCTCGATGAGGCTTTCAAAGCTTTAGGGCTGTTTTGCATAAAGCTAATTTTATTTATAAAAACATAACCCATGGATCGACTATTCAGAGTATTTTTAAAAGGGGTAAGAAGTAACCCTTTCTTCTGATCACCTTTTCTCAACATCAACCACCATTTACCACTGTACCTGTTCTACAAAGGCACCTCCCCGAATCACCCTCGAGGAAGTTGACCTTGCATTCTGGAGTGGTACCTTTAGTACCCAGTTTTTAATCATTCCGTTCAAGTTATTCTATGATCTTATCGTCCTTTCCCAAGTCGTCCGTAACCGTGGACACGGCTTTTCGAAAAGATTTACCCTGGAGGGGTGTACAATGTTTGCCACGCGTACCGTCCGGCCCATTACCTGCGCATTAGCTCTCTTCCTTGGAAAGCCGGCTGGGTGGGAGCGGTGTCAACTTCTCCCTTGTTAAGGACTTTCCAGGATCATCAGTGGTGGTAGGGCACGCTAA
Source organism: Poa pratensis (assembly GCA_947311845.1). Lineage (NCBI taxonomy): Eukaryota > Viridiplantae > Streptophyta > Magnoliopsida > Poales > Poaceae > Poa > Poa pratensis. The sequence continues at coordinate 42,655,009 of CAMZMU010000071.1, read as the reverse complement.
GTGCCTGCAACACCCTGCCCCACGGCCACTTATTTTCCTAACACCGCAATCCTCATCCCATTTCAACCACCATCATCACGCACGCGCAAATGGAAGCCCGAACTAGAGGACCCTGGCTAGCCCCGCCCGAGTTATTTAGTCTATGAGGGTTCCTGCAATTGCATAGGCCTCACGCATGGTTGCACGCTTGTGGGGACCCCGGACTAGCTGTCCGAAATACCCGATTATGCTTAACACAACGATCCCGTGATCAGCCTGTCGTTGCACATAATCCGAATTGGATACCAAAGTTTTCATCCATTACAATACCGAATTAAAAGTCTTACATAAATGGTCATTTAGACCAAGTCTTACATAGGTGCCTTCATGGGCCAAACCAAAATATCAGCGGAAGCTACAGCGTAGTAGACATCATATTCTAACGATGACAACCCGACAGGCAGCTGACTTGTGGAGATCCTTAGTTGGCGTAGAAGTCGCCATACTCCTGCTCGGTGTAGTGCTCCTCCTCGTAGTCTGGCTAGGACAATAGCCAGGGACGAAACCAATATGAGTACATTTGAATGTACTCGCAAACTACCCCAACATGAGTATGCACTAGTTTTATCTTACTTCCATACTTTTATTTATTTAAAACAACTATATATCTTAATTGAAAAAGGTAAGAAGAGTTTTATAACTGTCTTTAAAAGAAGTCACCATCTTATTTGTTTCTCCAAAAACTCCTCCTTTTTCTGACCATGGCTCACCATGGTCCATTTATTTCAACAACTCATACCACTCCATTTGGTATAGCTGTGTAACACCATCTCCATTTCAGTTTCTTTTTAAACTTAAAAAGCTTTTCCAAATACTTGCACATGGTCTAGGACAGACTCCCAACTGTCCATATCCGAGGACTCGGCTATTCGAATAGTTTTACACTCTGCAGAGTTAGCACGCTTTTCCCACATTCATCCGGCAACTCATCGTGTCTGCCACGTCTCGCCATACAGGGTGTATGCGAAGTAAGCCGCCGACCATAGCCTGTCCTTTGCTCATGCTAGTATAGGACCCTACCGCTACGAAACTATCATCCTTTCCATCGACACCCAGTCCAGATTCCCCGTCGGGAAACCTAAGTGTGAGGACTCGTAGTTCTGCCCGTGAGCGAACCCTTCAATCCCCCATCCTCAGATGCCAGGACCCAGGTCAGGGGTAGGTCGCCATGACCATCCCCTCATGGAACGAGGTCATCCTCGTTGTTGAGGCATCCCATACTAATATGAGCAAACTATATGACTACGCCCTTTCCCATATGTGGGTAAATGTGGTCGCACAGGGTATCGGTTGGTTTTCATAGTACTAGGACACACTGTACATTTTTCATAAACTTCTCCGTACTCCATTTCTCCACTTCAACACCGATATCTCGGTATTCCATAACCACACAAGTATTTTCAAAGGAGTTTTGAATAAACCATTTTATTTTTCCCATCCTATAATTTTATATCAACTACTACATAGTGGTGGCAAAATAATTTCCATACATGTTTTGAAAAGGTTTTATAAATCTTTGCCTTAAGAGTAAATCATGGTATCAAAATTAGATGCATATATTTGTGGTGCAAGCTCAGAGAGTAGCTTGCCTTGCTCGGCAAAGTGACCTTGGTCTTGATCTTCAGATTCAACAAACTCTCCTTCCTCGATAAATCCGACAGCGTTCTCGTCTAATTAATAAACAAACAATACAAACAATCACTAAACTACTCAAGCAATCACCTCAACATAACCATCATGAACATCACAAATAGCTACTGCACACATCAAACAATACAATTGGGTTTCAAATTAATTGAACTAAACAATATTTATTTATGTCCAAAACTATGGCAGAAACTTGTGGAACATGTTTAATTCCACAACTTGAGTTCTGTTGGTCACAAAAATACAAACTAAATTTCTTTCGAAAGCTACTGATGTGTAGAATACAACCCAATTTGATTTGGATCATTTGGAGTTACCAAACTCCCTACACAATTGTTTGAATCCAGTAACTTAATAATCAAGTTTTAGCTACCAATTAAGTTCTGTTGATCCTAAAATTAAATCCTTTTAGGGGCAACTAAACATGGCTAAATGTGATCTAACAAAATTGGTCCTAACTCATTTGGGTTAACCATTAAACATATTTAAATGTTTGAGTGCAGAAGGGTGTTTAAACTTCAACTTAATACTAAACAAATACTACTACACAAATAATTGTAACAAAATTAGGGAAGCTAAAACTTGGCAGTACTAAGCTAGAAAAATTGGTTTGGAATTATTTGGACTAACAGAGTGTCAGAAACAAACAAGTTTAGAATTTAAACCTTCTGTAGTATTTTTAATAATACTTTTTATTTATTTAATTAAATGACATGAGACGACTTGTGTTGGTTAAACAATTTCATAAGCTTTCCAAAACAATTGAGTTTGATTTATTTAGATTCCAAAATCTCGAGATATTGAATTTCAAAGTTGGATCCAGTACTGATTTCATATTTCAATTTTAAACAGAGAAATCTAGTTATGGATAATGTTTAAATTTCTGACTAGTGGGGCCTAAATGGCAGCGGCACAGCGCGCGCGGGAAATGATTTAAAACCTGATGAGTGGGGCCCACCCGTCAGTCTCTCTTTCTCTTCTAACTGAAGCGGTACGCGGCCGTTGATCAAAGATCGACGGCTCACGGAGCCCGCGATCATCGACGACCTAAAAGTGGCGTCGCCGGAGCTCCGGCGACGGTGAGGGTGGCCAGTGGGGGTACCTGGGTGGTCTAGGGACAGTGGAGATGACGCGAAACGACGCGGCGGCGGCGGGGAGAGCTCCTGGTCGAGTTTCGCTTGCTGGGATGGAGTGCAGCGTCCACGGCGAGCTGCTGCACTTCCGCGGCCACGGGCAGCACTCCGGCGAGCTCCTGGCGTCTCCCCTGTGCACGATACAGAGGGAAAAAGGATGCGCGTGAGTGCAGTGAGGGTAGAGAACAAGGTGCAGGGCAGAGAGGGGAAAATGGTGGTGTGTGGCCTTGCGGCCGTGGTCAACCTCGACGCGGGAGTGGCGGCGGCCGTGCACGCTCTCCGGCGGTGCACAGATGAATCGAGAGGGGGAAGTGAGGGAGTGGGATGGTGTGGCACTTCCAGAGGGGTGCGGGGGTGGTTTATAGGGCAGGGGCTGGTCCACTGTGGTCGCGGTTCACGGCGAGGTCCATGGCGCGCCCGCGGCGACCTTTCTCTCGATTCCGCGGCGGAGGTGCAGGGGATCGTGGCGAAGTGGTGTTTACCGGGGTCCGGACGTGTTCTAGAAGCTCTGGCTCGAGCCGTGCGGGTCGAGGGGCTAAGAGGGGCGCTAATTTGGGTCGGCAACGGTGAGCTCGCCACGGCGATGCAGAGGGGACAGAGCGGCATTAAGGCGAGGGAGAGCGCTCGAGAGCTCTCCTCTGCGGCGCAGAGGATGCAGAGGCGAGGAGCGTGGACGAACGCGAGCAGGGGGGCCTGGGCGGCCAGGAAAACGGCGAGGCGTGCCACGGTGACACGGCGGTGCGCGTCGGTGCGAGGGGGTGAGGTAGACGATGGCATTTTTGCCAAAACCCCCTTGCCTCCTTTTCTTTTCTGTTTTTCTTTATTTCTTTTTAGTCCAGTAGCTTTTCTAGGATTTATTTAGGGCACTTAAACATTTTAGATTAATTTGTAAATAATTGTGGGCCTCCCCATAACATGTATAAGCTCCACAAAACTTGGCTTTGCAAACTAAAATGTTTTGAATCATTTTCTTTCATAGGGTTTTAAATATGGCATTTTGTTTTATTTCAATTGTTTTTGCTTTTGAATTTTAAAATAGGTGTAAAATATTATTTGGAAGAGATAAGTGATAAGAATGTAAATGAGAGGTTTCATATACCATTCCTCTGAATTTTGTTTGGAACAATTTTGAGTTTCTTAATTGTCACTTTTATTTTTCTTGTTTCACTTTTGCTTTTGTATTTCTTTTTTTATTAATTCAAGCAAACAAGCAACACAAGCAGCAAGAAATAATTACTACAAGCAACAATTATAAACAACACATAATAATCAACAAAAGTTTTTGTTGGCTCTTATTTTTGGAATAATAATACTTATAATATTTTTGGGATGTTACAATCCTTCCCCCCTTAAAATAAATCTCGTCCCGAGATTTGCTAGGCTTTAGTTTTAAAGAGGTCTGGGAATTCACTCCGAAGATAATCTTCGCGTTCCCAAGTTGCTTCTTCTTCAGAGTGGTTAGTCCACTGGACTTTGTAAAACTTGATCGCACGTCTTCGGGTAACACGAACATCTTCTTCGAGAATCTTGAGGGGTCTCTCACGATAAGTCAGGTCTTGGTTCAGGTCGATGGAGAGGTGGTCGATGTTTTTGAAAACATCAGGCTGGTCAGGAACTTCAAGACACTTCCGGAGCAAGGAAATGTGGAAGACATCATGATAATCTCCTAACTCTGGGGCAATTCCAGCTGATAGGATACTTCTCCTCGACGAGCAAGACCTTGAAGGGTCCAATATACCTTGGCGCTAATTTTCCTTTGACATGGAAACGCTGCATTCCTTTAGGGGTGTCACTCGGAGATAAACATAATCTCCGACTGAAGGTGAGATCACGGCGCTTGGTGTCAGCGTAACTCTTCTGGCGGGATTGGGCAGTTTTGAGGCGTTCACGAATAAGCTGAACTTGCTCTTCAGCTTCACGGAGGGTATCTGGTCCGAACAATTTGCTTTCTCCGGTATCGGACCAATTCAGGGGTACGACACTTCTTGCCGTAAAGGGCTTCAAAAGGGGCCATTTGCAGACTGGACTGATAACTGTTGTTGTACGAGAACTCTGCAAACGGAAGGCAATCTTCCCACTTGGAACCATAGGATAGAACACATGCGCGAAGCATGTCCTCCAATATCTGGTTCACTCGCTCAGTTTGGCCATCGGTCTGGGGATGATAAGCTGTGCTAAATGCTAACTTGGTTCCGAGGGCTTCATGAAGGGATTTCCAGAACTTGAGGTGAATTGCGTGCCTCTATCAGATACAATCTTCTTAGGCACACCATGCAGGCTCACTATTCTGGAAATATACAAGTCTGCTAACTGAGCTCCGTATGAGTGGTCTTGACAGGGACAAATGGGCAACCTTGGTCAGTCGATCAACGATGACCCAGATTGAATCATGGCCTCGGTTGGATCTTGGAAGTCCGGTAATAAAATCCATTCCAATCTCATCCCACTTCCACTCGGGAATTTTCAAAGGTTGAAGCAATCCAGCGGGTCGCTGATGTTCAGCCTTGACTCGCTGACAGATATCACACTTGGCTACGAAGAACCAATCTCTCGCTTCATTCCATGCCACCAAAATCTTTCTCGAAGGTCTTGGTACATTTTGGTTCCGCCGGGGTGGATTGAATAAGGGGTCTCATGGGCCTCCTTCAGGATTAACTCCTTAAGTTCCGTGACATTGGGCACACAGATACGGTCATTGAATTTCAGCACTCCTTCAGCATCTTCGGTAAAACCGGGTGCTTTGCCGAGGGAAATCTTCTTCCTAATTCCTTCAATGCTTTCATGACCTTTTTGGGCTTCTTTGATTTGATCCATCAGGGTTGGGGTTAACTCTAAATTGGCGAGATAACCATGGCTAACAAGTTCTAGTCCAAAATCTTCGAACTCTTTGAACAAGGCTGGCTGTTCGGCTTGGATCAGGGCATTCAGGGTGCAAGGTTTGCGACTAAGGGCATCGGCAACTACATTAGCCTTTCCAGGGTGATAATGGATTCCAATATCATAATCCTTGATTAATTCCATCCATCTCCTCTGTCGCAGGTTCAACTCCTTCTGGGTGAAAATATACTTCAAGCTTTTGTGATCGTATAGACCTCACAGCGATGTCCCGCAAGATAGGGACGCCACTTCTTAAGAGCAAAGACTACAGCAGCTAACTCCAAGTCATGGGTTGGGTAATTCTCTTCATGCGGTCGCAACTGCCGGGACAGATACGACACAACTTTGCCTTCTTGCATCAGAACGCAACCAAGTCCGAGGCGTGATGCATCGCAATACACGTCGAAACTCTGGGTGACGTCTGGCATAATCAATTGGGGCTGAGGTTAGTCTCTTCTTCAGTTCTTGGAAACTATCCTCACACTTCTGAGTCCATTCAAATTTCTTGTCCTTCTTCAACAGTTGGGTCAGGGTTTGGCTATACTGGAAAATCCTTCAACGAACTTGCGGTAATAACCGGAGTCCGAGAAAGCTTCGGATTTCACATGGTTGGGGATAACCAGTCAAGAATGGCTTGTATCTTCTCAGGGTCAACAGAAATTCCTCCGAGATACAACATGTCCGAGAAATGCCACTTCACTGAGCCAAAACTCACACTTGCTAAGCTTGGCATACAGCTGGTGCTCTTGGAGTCTCCAAAACTAGACGCAGGTGTTCAGCATGCTCTTCTTCGGTCTTGGAATAAATAAGGATGTCATCAAGGAAAACTACCACGAACTTGTCGAGGTACTCCATGAAAATCTTGTTCATGAGATTCATGAAATAGGCTGGGGCATTGGTCAGACCAAAGGACATCACGGTGTATTCAAACAAACCGTAACGGTGGTGAAGGCGGTCTTGGGAATGTCTGTCTCTCGGATCTTCAACTGATGGTAACCTGTCCGAAGATCGATCTTTGAAAAGACTCGGGCTCCGTTCATTTGATCGAACAGATCCTCGATCTTGGGAAGAGGGTACTTGTTTTTAATGGTCACGTCATTCAGCTTGCGATAATCCACACACAGGCGTGTGGTACCGTCTCTCTTGTCCACAAAAATAATGGGTGATCCCCATGGTGAAGCGCTTGGGCGGACAAGACCTTTGCTTAGCATATCAGCCAACTGCTTCTTCAACTCAACCAGTTCTTCCGGATTCATCCGATAAGGCTTTTGGGATATGGGGGATGTTCCTGGGATAAGCTCAATTATGAACTCAATATCCCGTCTGGCGGCATACCAGGCAATTCTTCGGGAAAACATCCTTGAACAGGTGAACAACACGGATCTCATCTAGGGCGGGTCGAGCTATGCTCTCATGGCATCCGGGTCTGGTCTGGCTGGTCTCAGATGCATACTCCACTTCAACTCCATCATCAGAAGTGAGAGAAACAGCTCTTCGGGCACAGTCAATACGACCGTGATACTTGGCTAACCAATCCATTCCAAGAATAACATCTATGCCTTGGTTTCCTAAGATAATTAGGTCGGCTGCAAACTTTCCTCCTCCAATTTCTATGGGGGTTTCGGAACACATCTGGTTGGTTTTGGCTAACAGTCCTGGGGTTTGTACCAACATTGGTTTGGGTAAAAGACTCCCGACTAAACCTCCCTTAGAAACAAACTCTTTGGTAATAAACGAATGGGTGGCACCAGAATCAAACAGAACAGTTGCAGGTACTGAGTTGACAAGGAACGTACCCAGCACAACATCTGGCGCTTCTTCAGCCTCTTCAGCATTGATGTGGTGCAGACGGCCTTGACAACAGCAGCATTCCGCGGGGTGCGGCATTCTTGCCATTACCATTTCCATTGCGGCCTTGACCATTGTTCGGTGCATTGGGGCGCTGGACATTCCTCTTAGGATTGGGGCATTCTCTGGAGTAGTGACCTTTGTTGCCACATTCAAAGCAGACAACATTGGCATTGGGGTTGAAGTTGTTGAAGTTTCCTCTGGGACGGTTATTGTCATTGGGGCGGTTGAAGTTGTTTGGGCGGTTAGGGAAATTGGGGCGTGGAGCTTGGGGTGGACGATAGGCAGGCCTGGGGTTTGCTGAAAGATACGAGGTTTCTGGCTGCTCGAACCTTCTTCTGAGCATTCATCCTCCTCTTGCGACCTTCATACATAGACTTGCGCTTGGTCTCCAGCTGGATGGCTTTGTCCACAAGTGACTCCAGATCACGGAAGTCATGGATAACCAGAGCACACTGCAGTTCATCATGAAGTCCACTCATGAAACGCTCCATCTTCTTCTCTTCTTTGTCGGTGTCATCAGGAGCATACCGAGATAAGTCGGTAAATCCTCAGATAACCGACCACATCTACTTCCCTGCCTCAGCTTACGGAACTCATCCTTCTTCCTCTCAATGAGTCCATAGGGAATGTGCTTCTTGCGGAACTTCTCCTGGAACTCAGCCCAGTTGATAACATGACCAGCTTGCTGGAGAGCCTTGGTAGTTTCCCACCAAGCTCTTGCAGGTCCAGCGAGATAGTGGGTTGCATACACACTTTCTCATTTTCTCCCACAGCAGCAACTTCCAGATTGTTGTCGATGGTGCGAAGCCAATCATCGGCTTCCAGTGGGTGAAGTCCCTTGGAGTAGGTGGGTGGGTTGGTCTTCTGAAAATCACCTAAGGTAGATCGCTGGTTTCCATCGCCATTGCCATTACCACCATTGTTGTTGTTGTTGTTGTTGTTGTTGTAAGCGGCTGCGAGTTGTTGGGCAGCGAGATGAGCTGGCGCTCTGCCGGGCATTTTCACGTTCCTCCATGATAAGCGCGAGAAGTTGGGGGGGTTGGGTCCGGTGGTGGTGGTGCTGATCCTGATCCTTCCGCATTGCTGCGACGGGGCGGCATCCTGAAGCACACCGGGTATAAGAGCAAGGCAAGAAAAGTTCGACTAAGGGAAAAGACGATTCTCAAGTGGTTGATTAATTTAAGATTTATATGAAAATATTTCACACAGATTTAAACAAGACAAACATACTTATATTTCACAAACACACATCAAGGAGTTCAACAACATCAAGCTTACAACATCAAGCTTACAACATCCCTTACATCTAATACATAACATCTGGTTTCCAAAAGAACCACTACTTCGACTCGACTAGCGATAGGGGTCAACCTAATCCTGCGGTAGTGATCAAGTCACTCGCCTACTGAGGTGGAACCTCCAGCTCTAACACGTCAGCATCTGACTGGTAGGCTGGCTCCTCGGGATCCTCCTCCTCGTCCTCGAGAACTGCTCGAGTGGCTCCTCCTCCTCGTCAACTAACTCCTCCTCATCATCCTCCTCCTCACAGTCCATCTCCTCCACGAAGTCATCATCGTCACTGAGGAAAGCGTTGTTCTCCTTGCGGAGATCCTCGCCCTCCTCCTCCATCTCGTCAGTATGGTGCTCTAGATCCTCAATCAGCTCGTCCTGCTCTGCCACCTTCTTGCGGAGCTTCACGATAGTCTTCCTCAGCTGGGCCCTCTTCCTGAGAAGAGCGACCTTCTCCTCCATCAGCTTCATCTCGTTCTCGCGAAGCTCAACGAGCGACTCGCGGTCAAAGTGAAGCTGAATCCTAGTGCGCAACAGATCATCCTGAGTGCACTGAAGTAAGATCTCCATGTCCATGATGTAGCTCCCAAACATCGGGTGGTAAGGGAAGGAGTAGGGTGTCCATCGCAGTTGCGCCTCCCGTAGAACCGGAAACGGGAGTCTACTAACTCCGCCTTGTGCTCCTCACAAAGTCGGGCTAGCATCCTCTGTGTAGCAGTACAGAGACCGTCAACCCAGGTGGCCTCCTTGGTGGTGAAGATGAGCGTCCTGGAACTGGGAGACTTGATGTTCCTGCGAACTGACGACTGATGAGCCAGCTCAGCCTTCCGACACCGTGAACATCAATCTGAGCTCCCTCAAACTCTGGAGCGGGGCGACCTAACAGCTTGGTCAACTCGAACAAGTCCCTCTCAAACGTCAGCTTGCTGTCCTTCTCCAGCTGAACGAACTCGGTCCAATGGAGTGCCATCTACAATTTTTAAGCAAAATTTTAAGTTAGTTAGGTGACAAGTATATCAAAATTTTAATATAGTAGGGCAACAAGTGAGTCAAATTTTAAGCTTAATGAGAGTGCAAAATTTTAGGGATACAAGGAAAATGTAATTTTAATGAGAGTAAAATTTTGCATAAGTAAGAGGATTGGAGATAAGCATTTTCGAAAATACTTCATTCCTTTCTTTTAGAAATTCATCTTTTGTAACATTTGACAAACGACCATGCTAACTAAGGTTTCCTAAAGTCAGGATGGCTCTGATACCAAGTCTGTGGGGACCCCGGACTAGCTGTCCGAAATACCCGATTATGCTTAACACAACGATCCCGTGATCAGTCTGTCGTTGCACATAATCCGAATTGGATACCAAAGTTTACATCCATTACAGTACCGAATAAAAGTCTTACATAAATGGTCATTTAGACCAAGTTCTTACATAGGTGCCTTCATGGGCCAAACCAAAATATCAGCGGAAGCTACGGCGTAGTAGACATCATATTCTAACGATGACAACCCGACAGGCAGCTGACTTGTGGAGATCCTTAGTTGCGTAGAAGTCGCCATATCCTGCTCGGCGTAGTGCTCCTCCTCGTAGTCTGGCTAGGACAATAGCCAGGGACGAAACCAATATGAGTACATTTGAATGTACTCGCAAACTACCCCAACATGAGTATGCACTAGTTTTATTTACTTCAACTTTTATTTTTAAAACATCTCTATATCTTTATTGAAAAAGGTAAGAAGAGTTTTATAACTTCTTTAAAGAAGTCACCATCTCATTTGTTTCTCCAAAAACTCCTCCTTTTCTGACCATGGCTCACCATGGTCCATTTATTCAACAACTCATACCACTCATTTGGTATAGCTGTGTAACACCATCACCATTTCAGTTTCTTTTAAACTTAAAAGCTTTTCCAAAAACTTGCACATGGTCTAGGACAGCTCCCAACTGTCCATATCCGAGGACTCGGCTATTCGAATAGTTTTACATCTGCAGAGGTAGCACGCTTTTCCCACATCCATCCGGCACTCATCGTGTCCGCCACGTCTCGCCATACAGGTGTATGCGAAGTAAGCCGCCGACCATAGCCTGTCCTTTGCTCATGCTAGTATAGGACCCTACCGCTACGAAATTATCATCCTTTCCATCAACACCCAGTCCAGATTCCCCGTCGGGAAACCTAAGTGTGAGGACTCGTAGTTCTGCCCGGCGAGCGAACCCTTCAATCCCCCATCCTCAGATGCCAGGACCCAGGTCAGGGGTAGGTCGCCATGACCATCCCCTCATGGAACGAGGTCATCCTCGTTGTTGAGGCATCCCATACTAATATGAGCAAATTATATGACTACGCCCTTTTCCCATATGTGGGTAATGTGGTCGCACAGGGTATGGTTGGTTCATAGTACTAGGACACACTGTGCATTTTTCATAAACATCCACTCCATTTCTCCACTTCAACACCGACATCTCGGTATTCCATAACCACACAAGTATTTTCAAAGGAGTTTTGAATAAACATATTTTTCCCATCCTATAATTTTATATCAACTACTACATAGGGTGGCAAAATAATTCCATACTTTTGAAAAGGTTTTATAAATCTTGCCTTAAGAGTAAATCATGTTATCAAAGTAGATGCATATTTGTGGTGCAAGCTCAGAGGTAGCTTGCCTTGCTCGGCAAAGTGACTTGTCTTGTCTTCAGATTCACAAACTCTCCTTCCTCGATAATCCGACAACGTTCTCGTCTAATTAATAAACAAACAATGCAAACAATCACTAAACTACTCAAGCAATCATCTCAACATACAATCATAACATCACAATAGCTACTGCACACATCAAAATACAATTTGGTTTCAAATAATTGAATTAAAATATTTTTTTGTCAAATTATGGCAGAAACTTGTGGAACATGTTTAATTCCACAACTTGAGTTCTGTTGGTCACAAAAATACAAACTAAAATTCTAGAAAGCTACTGATGTGTAGAAGACAACCCAATTTGATTTGGATCATTTGGAGTTACCAAACTCCCTACACATTGTTTGAATCCAGTAACTTAATAATCAAGTTTTAGCTACCAATTAATTCTGTTGTCCTAAAATTAAATCCTTTTAGGGGTAACTAAACATGCTAATGTGACCTAAAAAATTGGTCCTAACTCATTTGGGTTAACCATTAAACATATTTAAATGTTTGAGTGCAGAAGGGTGTTTAAACTTCAACTTAATACTAAACAAATACTACTGCACAAATAATTCTACCAAAATTAGGGAAGCTAATACATGGCAGTACTAAGCTAGAAAAATTGGTTTGGAATTATTTGGACTAACAGAGTATCAGAAACAAACAAGTTTAGAATTTAAACCTTCTGTAGTATTTTAATAATACTTATTATTTATTATTTAATTAAATGACATGAGACCAATTGGTTGGTTAAAAATTTCATAAGCTTTCCAGAACAATTGAGTTTGATTTATTTGGATTCCTAAATCTCGAGATATTGAATTTCAAAGTTGGATCCAGTATGATTTCATATTTCAATTTTAAACAGAGAAATCTAGTTATGGATAATGTTTAAATTTCTGACTAGTGGGGCCTACATGGCAGCGGCACAGCGCGCGCGGGAAATGATTTTAAAACCTGACGGCAGGGCCCGCCCATCAGTCTCTCTATCTTTTCTTCTAACTGAAGCGGTACGCGGCCGTTGATCAAAGATCGGATGGCTCACGGAGCCCGCGATCATCGACGACCTAAAAGTGCATCACCGGAGCTCCGGCGACGGCGAGGGGGCCAGTGGGGTACCTGGGTGGTCTAGGGATGGTGGAGATGACGCGAAACGATGGCGGCGGCGTGGGGAGAGCTCCTGGTCGAGTTTCGCTTGCTGGGATGGAGTGCAGCGTCCACGGCGAGCTGCTGCACTTCCGCGGCCACGGGCAGCACTCCGGCGTGCTCCTGGGTCTCCCTAGTCCACGATACAGAGGGAAAAAGGATGCGCGTGAGGGCGGTGAGGGTAGAGAACAAGGTGCAGGCAGAGAGGGAAAATGGTGGTGTGTGGCCTTGCGGCCGTGGTCAACCTCGACGCGGCAGTGGCGTTGGCCGTGCATGCTCTCCGGCGGTGCACAGATGAATCGAGAGGGGGAAGTGGGAGTGGGACGGTGTGGTGCTTCCAGAGGGGTGCGGGGGTGTTTTATAGGGTAGGGGCTGGTCCACGGTGGTCGCGGTTCACGGCGTGGTCCATGGCGCGCCCGCGGCGACCTTTCTCTCGATTCCGCGGCGGAGGTGCAGGGGGTCGTGGCGAAGTGGTGTTTACCGGGTCCGGATGTGTTCTAGAAGCTCTGGCTCGAGCCGTGCGTGTCGAGGGGCTAAGAAGGCGCTAATTTGGGTCGGTGACGGTGAGCTCGCCACGGCGATGCAGAGGGGACAAAGCGGCATTAAGGCGGAGAGCGCTCGAGAGCTCTCCTCTGCGTCGCAGAGGATGCAGAGGCGAGGAGCGTGGACGAACGCGAGCAGGGGGGCCTGGGCGGCCAGGAAAACGGCGAGGGTGCCACGGCGACACGGCGGTGCGCGTCGGGGCGAGGGTGGTGAGGTAGACGATGGCATTTTTGCCAAAACCCCCTGCCTCCTTTTCTTTTCTGTTTTTCTTTATTCTTTTTAGTCCAGTAGCTTTTCTAGGATTTATTTAGGGCACTTAAACATTTTAGATTAATTTGTAAATAATTGTGGGGCCTCCCCATAAATGTAGAAGCTCACAAATTTGACTTTGCAAACTAAATGTTTTGAATCATTTTCTTTCATAGGGTTTTAAATATGGCATTTTGTTTTATTTCAATTGTTTTTGCTTTTGAATTTTAAAATAGGTGTAAAATATTATTTGGAAGAGATAAGTGATAAGAATGTTAATGAGAGTTTCATATACCATTCCTCTGAATTTGGTTTGGAACAATTTTGAGTTTCTTAATTGTCACTTTTATTTTTCTTGTTTCACTTTTGCTTTGTATTTCTTTTTTTATTAATTCAAGCAAACAAGCAACACAAGCAGCAAGAATAATTACCACAAACAACAATATAAACAACACATAATAATCAACAAAAGTTTTGTTGGTCTCTCATTTTTGGAAAAATAATACTTATAATATTTTTGGGATGTTACAACGCTCAGTCTTGGTTCAAGAGGTAAAGAACTCGCACTAGGCAGCGAGAACGAGACAAAGCACCACAACCACAGTGGCCTCTCATCCCCACCTTTAGCATCTTATTACCTGTTACCACAATTTCTCCCCATCATCCAGACATTAAGCCCTGTTCCCAACATGATACATCCATCGGACGAATAACATTTTAACTAAGCATGGCTAAGCATCAACATAGCTAGTTAAATATCTCAGGCCAACAATACAAACCTATGGATAATAGTAGGGAAATAGGTATTGGCATCGGAATCTTAATGCAACTATAGGATACTCTAATCTATAAATTGACATTTGGAACCGCATGCAATATTATAGTGGAGAAAATATTTGGGAACATAGGAAAGATATGCTCAGAGGGGGGATTACGTTTGCCTTGTTGATACGGCTGGTAGTAGGGATCGTCGGGGGTATTGCGGTGTAACCCGGCTGCTTGATCTATCGAAGCATAGCAACGGAAAGCAACAATCACCACACTTTCTTTAAAAAAATGCAATGCGCAATCACATGATGGCATGACATTTAAGGTACCGAACTTATATAGCTATCTAGCAATTTTAAGGGGGTACGGCGATACCTACTTAAACTAGGGGAGAGGGGTACCCCACATTTACTTAGTGATTCTAACACTACTAGAGCACATTATTGTAATTGTGATCAAATATGCATGATGATGATTCTGGATGATTCATGTTTTTCTAAGCATTTGGGTGTGTCGAACACCTTTTTATGACGTCCCGATAAAAAGTTATTACACTTTTAATTTTCTCTTTTAAATTTGTGCTTTTGATAATTTATTTCAACAACAATACAAATGATTACCCAAATTCGAGAGAGAGAGGTGGAGCAGAAGAATCATCGGGGTCGATGTCCCTAA